>CM040437.1:57064928-57785851 GCA_022702705.1 Papilionanthe hookeriana x Papilionanthe teres
GATTTGAGGGCTTTAATGATTTCGGAATTAAGTGAGTATAAGATCATTTTACTTCTCTCATGGAGACGTTAGATTGGACTGTAAGTATGTCAATTTTCGAGTTTATTTGATCATTCATTTAATGATCTAAAGCTTTCAAATATGTGTTAAGAGGTTGAAACGAACTTGATTCGATTAAAATTTAAGCAATTTTGGTATCATTAGAGCTTATCTTGTTGAGATGGTTAGATTGACTATAAACCTACTGAAATCGGGGTCTAAATTATCTTGAATCCGAACTAGGAATGTTTTCTTACTAAAAATGTTTTAAGATTATTGTTAGATGATAGAAATTTGTTGATGATGCATCACCCATGATTTTTTATTTTTTCAAAGTTCTTTCAGCTAAAAAATCATTATTTTTGTATTTTTATCTATGCATGTGCTGAAAAATTTTATTGAGCTAAGGCTTAAGATGATAAGGCACTACTCAATCGTTGAGAATATTCTAACACACAACGAGTTTAATTGTTCAATCCATCTCCATTCTAATGTAACCTAGGAGGAGTGCTTGCATGACAATGATCAATGAATGCATTCTACTCAAGAATAATAAAGAATAAAGAATAAGCTCGAAATACGAGTTGTTATCGAAAATTTTGAAAGTCTGATCAACTTTGTAAAGAAGATATTTAAACGAACATTCGAAAAAGTTAAACATTCAAAGTTTTGCATCCATAACAATGAATGTATTTTCATCTAAATCAATTTTGAGGCATATTTTTTCAATAAATGTATGTGATATTTGTCCAAACAGTACTTTTTTAATACAAAAGAAGATAAATTTCCACCCCCACCAAAAAAAAATAAAAATAAAACAAATGAAGATAAATTGCTCCGGTAACCTTACCTGCAGCTCACCGCAACAACTGCTTCCGCCGCTCTACGCGATCCTACGACTTTTGGCCCTCTATAAAAATGCAAGAGCATCGGCGATCCGTCTTCCATTCCCAGCCGGCGACCGCCACTTGATCTCGCCTCGTTCTACCTCCGACGATTTAGGCAGGATCCTGAACCTTTGATGGGCATTTCCCCTTCGGCCTTCTTACATGGCAGCCGGCCTAGCCACCGCTAGCTCCACCCCTCTTCTCTTCTTCCCAGATGTCATAATTGCACGTTCGAAGCCCGTCTGTAGCTTCCTACTCCTCCACCTCACCCTTCTTCACTCTCTTTTATAACCCTAGGCGATTTCCCAATCTAGGGACTTGCGATCGATTGAATTCTGGGACTTGTAGGATGGCGGCGGTTTTTTTGCATCATGTGGTTGGAGATCTCACAGTGGGGAAGCCTGATATGAGGGAGTTCTGGGAAGGGGAGACGGTGGAAGCTGCGATGGGGGAGATTGGAGAGGGCTCGGAGAGAGCGGTCACAGTATGGCGAAGGAGAGGGGATGAGGTTGTCCGGGAGAGTGAGAGGGCCGCGAGATTCGTTGGGATTTTGAATTCATTGGACGTGGTGGCGTTTCTGGCTAGGGAAGTGGATCGGGAGAAGGCAATGGGGACACCAGTCAGGGAGGTCGTTAAATATAATCCGTCTCTGCTTAAGGAGATCGATCCTGCGGCTAGGTATGCAGCCTGTTACTTTCTTGGATGTATTCTTTTTTCTTTTGTCTTTTTTGAGAGGATTAAAGCGTTTAGGGTGACTTTAGTAGCGGTATGTGGTCGTTATTTGAGAGCTGGTAGCTAATTTAATTTTCTGCTCGGTTGGTTCTCGGGTTTAAATGCAACAAGAATTTTACTACTTAGCGTTCTTTAATCTGTGAGCTGGAGGCAACCTGTTTGGGGAAAGTGGTTATCACAATGTCTTGTCCATTAGTATCTCCACCTTTTTAGGTCATGCCTATCCATCTGAAGATATTGTATAGGTTAGTGAACAACTACGCTTTTAGTGTTATTAACTGTTTATTTGTGTGCCCTATTTCTCAAGAGAATACATCGGTGCTTTTTGGATGGATAATAGCCTGATCAGTCCAACATCAAAATCCTTCCCGTATAGGTTGGTGAATAGGGATTGTTTTTGTGTTATTGATTGCTTATTTGCCTTAAAGTGTTCCCGTTTGACAAGAGAATACATGGGTGCTTTTGGGATGAGTAATAGTCTGATCAGTCCAACTTCATGGCCCTTCCCGTGTAACTAATCTTTTTGTTGACATAACGCAATAGTAGTCTCCGGGCACTTCCACCAAGTAGGAATTAACCCGGTTGGCAAGTTGTATACAAGTAATAGAACCCATTGCATGTTTTTTAAAGATTTTTTTTTAAAATTTTATTTGCATGCATATGTTGTTCTTATTTATTTTATTCAGTTCTTATATACATGTTGGTGATGAGGATCATTGTTATTAAAGGTGAGTGGAACTAAGGCAAGGCAAGCTGTGGCTTTAGCCCTCCTGGACTACCTAGGCGGGTGACATTACGAAGGCATGCCTAGTAGAGCGCTGTCACTGAGGAAAAAAGGCAAGTGCCTTTAGTTGATTTGAAAGATTTTGCAAATGTTCTAAATGATGAGGATGAATAAATTTTCTTGTTAACATCACTTGCCATTAAAAATATTATCAAGAATTTGAGAAGCACTTATTTACCCTTGGAAACAAGCTGATTAAGTGCAAGAACTTCATGTTCTGTAGAGATCTTGATGTTGAAGATAATTCGTTTAATGAAACATAAGAAGAGATGGAGTATTGTTATTGAATTCATAGAAAAGAGAGCATGAATGGTGATAAAATTGGAATAGATAGTAGTCAATAATAGATTAATCCTAGTCTGTGCTAAAGATATTAGTAGTTTAATTTTACTTTTCTAAAATAATTTAGTTAACCAAATTTTAACTTGGAAGAACTCACCAATCATCATCATTAGCCTTATTCAAACTATTTTTAGTTAGCAAAACTTGAAATATAGTTGAGCTTGAAAGTCATTATTTTTGTTTCCAACATAAGAAAATTTGATGACTATCATTCCATGATATGCACAAAAAAAAGGGTTTAATATTAGATTAATCCTAGTCTATGCTAAAAATATTAGTAGTTTAATTGTACTTTTCTAAAATAATTTAGTTAGTTAATTTTTTAACTTGGAAGAACTCACCAATCATCATCATTAACCTAATTGAAACTATTTGTAGTTAGCAAAACTTGAAAATAATTGAGCTTGAAATTATTATTTTGTCTTTCAACATAAGAAAATTTGATAACTATCATTCCATGATATGCAAACAAAAAAAAAAAAATCATAATTGAATAAATTTCTATGCAATAACTATTTCTTTTAGCTCCCAACTTTGCTCCGACAAGCCACTATGATGCACTTAATGTTTTGATTTTGTTGGCATTCGTTATGAGTGTGTTCCATCTTTGATAATGCTTATGATCATCAATATTAAATGTTTGAATTATACTTTATTTATAAACTTATAGAATAACATTATCTCTCATAGGTACTTCTTGAAGAAATAATTTTTGTTGGAGGAGATATAAATGAGCATGTTGGTGTAGTGGTAAAAGATTTTGAAATGTATTCACATTGGTTATGATTTTAGAGTGTAATGAAAAAGCTAGAATCATATTGAATTTTATTTGAGCTTGTAAATTTGTTATTGCTGATACTTTATTTAAAAAGAAAGATAAGCATATTATCAGTTTAAGAATGGATAAAATAAAAATAAATTGATTATTTTCTTATAAAAAAATGAATCGTCGAGACATTATTAAGATTGTAAAGTCATTCCAAATAAAAATTTAAATACCTTACATTGATTATTAGTTTTAGATTTTAAGATGAAAACTTAGAAAATAAAAAATACAATTAAATATTATCATAAAATTATATTTAGATACTTAAAAGACACAAATAAAATTATATTTGCAAGTAACTTTTAAGATCGTAAGATTTAGGATGTTCATAAAAAAACTAATATTATGTGAGATAAAGTAACAAGTATTATCAAGCTAGATGTACAAAATATGTTTAAAGAATTAAAATATATATATAAGATAACCTGTAACGACTCTAAGAGAATAATTTGTGATGTTAAGAAAATTATTTTTAGTGATTTTTGTAATAGATTGATATTAAAGTGGATAAAGATAAATGTATAAAGTACTCAAACAAAGAGATAGGAGAAGTAACGGTTTTTTTTTTTTAAGTAAAGTGTATTGAGAATAAAAATTAAAAAGTATTTTTCTTAGATGAAGATATTCAAAATACGTAGGATAAATTTGTTCAATGAAGATTGTGAAAGTAGAATCGACTTTAGTGATTTTAATATCATAAATAATAAAAATGTTTTTTTATTTCTGTTTTTACATTAGTAAAATTAAAGTTAATGAGACTTAAAAAAAATGAAGTGTGAAAAAGCAGTAGGACCTAATGGTATTCTAATAGAAGTATGGCAATATCTAGGATAGCTAAAAATTTTTTTGGTTTACTAAACTTCTTAACATTAGTTTAAAAATTAAAAGGATGCATGATGAGTAGAGAAAAAGTCTTTAAGAATAAAGGAGATGCACAAAAGTGTGTAAATTTTATAGAGAAATTAAGTTAATGTGTATACATTAAAGTTATATGAGAGAGTAATTGAATGTATGCTATAATGTGATAGAAAAATTATTCAAAATCAATTTGGGCTCATTTCGAGCAAGTTTTCAATGGAAATTTTATATTCATTGAAAGGTTTGATGGAGAAATATAGAGAGTAAGGACGATCTACATATGTTCTTTGTTATTTAGAAAAAATTGTGATAATATTTCAAATTAATTACTTTGGAGGGTTCTAGAAAAGAAAGGTGTTAATATTTCTTATATTCAAATCATTAATGATATGTATATTAGAGTTGTTATTTCTTTTTGAACACAAGGAAGATTGACCAAGTATTTTCCTATTTCAGTTGGATTGCGTTAGGAATTGGCTTTAAGCTCATAACTTTTTGTTTTAATTATGAATGTTCTTATTTGACATTTACAAGAGCATGTAACTTGGTGTATCTGTTTTGCTGATGATATCCTTCTTGTGGATAAAACTAGAGAGTTCTCATGGAAAACTTGAATTATGAAGGTCAACTTTAGAGTCTAAAGGCTTTCGTTTGAGTAGATCTAGTGGTGAGGTAGTAACAATGGGTGATCAAATCATTAGGAGTGAAAATTTTAAATATCTTGGGTATGTTATTCAAAGTGATGGTGATATAGATGCGGATGTTACTAGTAAAATTATTTATGTTGGATGTTTGAAGTGGAGGAATGCATAAGGCCTATTGTATGCTTGGAAAGTGCTGCTTAGAATTGAAAGGTTTTAAGATGATGGTAAGACCTGCAATGCTATCGTGCAGAATTTTGCCATGTAAAAGAGATGCATAAAAATTAAGTTAGTGTTGTTGAGATGAGAATGTTCAAGTGAATGAGTGGCTTTATACTTGGACATTAAACATCAATCATTTGATCATCCAGTCAGGAGAGTAGATGTTTTAGATTTGACATGTTATGAAAGGTAGAGGTAGACTTAAATAGACTTGGGCATGTTGTATAAAATTTGATCTTAATTTATTAGAATTAAATGAAAATATGACACAATAGCATACATTGAAGAGAAATGATTTATGTAGCCGGCTCACTTAGCAGGATAAAGGCTTGTTATTCTAGTTGTTGTGTTACTCCTTGTTTGTATTATTTTATCAACTTTTGGTGAGATCAAGCCAAGCCACGAACCCTAAGGTTCATTTGCTCGGTCCAACGTCTTTTGACCACCTCCTTTCGCCATCTTCCTCTTGCAAAGTCTACTTATCTGTTTGTAACTATTTGATTATTATGCCTCGACAGATTAGTATTAACGTGTCTTGCAATAACCAGATGCTACTGGAAACTATCAAATCGAGAAATCACAAAATAGAGAAAATGAAAAGATTGAAAAATGATTATCTTATCTGAAAAAGATTAATAGATATCAATTTAAAATACTCGATTAAATAATAAATGTGCGTTAGCTTTAGGAGTGTTGATGAATTTATCCTATGATACAGGTAATTAGAGAGAAAGGAGCTTATTGAGGCTGCAATGATTCATATATCTTGAACAGCTTCAATCTGTTATCGCTTTCATGACCTATCATTGAAATCTTTTTGTTACTTGAGATTCATTATTTTTGGAAATACTCCATGACAATCAATAGGTTTTGATTATTTTACATCCTCTTGTCAACAAATGAAAACATATCGTGCAACTTTTTTTCTTGATCGCATTACAATTGAATTTTGGCGTTTTACTATGATAGCTTTAGAACATTTTATGCTCATCCACATATTGTCTGCTTGTTCTCTAGTAACTATTAGATCTTTGCATGAATCCTATTGAGTGAAACATTAGCATTAATTCTTTCATAGTCTTTTTGTTTCTTTAACTTTGTTCAAGAGAATCATTTATCTTTATACTTAATAAATGTATTGGTACGAGATGGGTTTGGAGTTTAGGATTATGTAAGAGAACTTTGATTCACCAATAAAAGATCTCTAAATATGCAAAAAATGACTTCCATTAGGTGCAAATTAAAAAATAAAATAAAAGAATTAGAACCTAATGATAATGCAGTGAATACTAAATAAAAAAAATGAAAATATTAGCGCGCATAGAATTGGCGAGCAATTGCAGTTTAATCACCACAGTTTCAATCGCATCAAATTTGACTATAATGAAGAATCCTAGGAAACCAATGACAATTTATTTAGAGGAAATGATGCAAATAAAAGAGATCACCACAGTAGAGAAAATTTATGTCTCGTGCTAGTGCAAGGAGATGAGTTCACCCAAATGAAAATGGTGCCCTTGTACCACTCAAAAATGAATCACAAATCCATTTTGCACATAAGACTCAAAATTGAAATTAAAATTTATATTGTATCAATGTTGAAAATTACATGCTATCTATTTTTTAACCCCAAAATCCCAAAACTAGTAGATGTATTATTTTACACGAAATTGTTTGAGTTTCAAATCTAGATAGTTCTAATCTAGAATCGAAATTAGGATAATTACATGTTTTCTCCTTGTCTCATTATTATGCTCCTCTACTATAATCTATATTTATTTTATCTTCTCCCTTCTTTATACCTATGACATCCTTTCATCAAACTCTGAATCTCTTCACCTTTGAAGGTTGATTGATGCACTGGAGATGATGAAACAGGGTGTTCAGCGCCTCATTGTGCGCAAGAGTATTGCATGGAAAGGCATCAGCAAGCGCTTTTCCATTCTCTACAATGGCAAATGGCTCAAAACTTCTGACTCTTCTCCCACAAACATACCCAACAACTTCTGTGAAAGCAGTGGCTCGCCTTCTTCGTCCTCCAAAGAAATCAAATACTGCTGCCTATCTAGGGAAGATGTCGTCCGCTTCGTTATCGGCTGCCTCGGCGCCCTCGCTCCAATACCCCTCTCCACAATAACTTCTCTCGGCTCTTTGACTTATAAGTACCACTTCGTCGAGGCCTCCTCCCCCGCCCTCGAAATCCTCCACAACTTTCCTCAGAACCCGAGTGTTGCCGCCGTGGTGGAGACCTCGGTCGATGGTACTTGGAAGATCATCGGCGAGATCTCGGCATACAAACTTTGGAAATGTGACTATGTCTCTGCCGCCTGGGCCATGTCGAACCTTTCGGCAGGTCAGTTCGTGATGGGCTCTGAGGACGAGGACCAGGACTCGCTTCCAGACTTCCTCCTCACCTCTCAGTTGGAGAACGGAATTGTCGAGCCTGTCAGGCACAAGAAATTCAGCAGCCGGAGCATGGGGTTCTTAAGCCAACAGCCATTGGGTGGCTTGAGGTCAACGAGGAGCATGTATAGGGGCCGTAGCGCGCCTCTCACCTGCCGGACAACAAGCTCTCTCGCAGCGGTCATGGCCCAGATGCTTTCGCACCGGGCAACACATGTTTGGGTGACGGAGGCCGAGCCCGAAGAAAACATACTTGTCGGCATTGTGAGCTACGATGATATTCTCCATGCAATTACAAAGAACCCTGCAAGTGTTTCTACAATTATGCCATGAAAACTTTTGAGCTTGGCTATGTATCTGTTCTTTATTGTTTCCTTTAGACAGCGAAGATTTAAGGGGATGTTTTGTTCATGTGTGGACTCTCTAGCTGTTTAGTTCTGGTTGCAGATTTTTGAAAGCTGCTTATTTGCACTGCTTTCATTTATTCTGAATCGTTGTGTGAGATTCAGAAATAGGTTAAATTGGGTATATATGTTGAACTTCTGTTTTTATGTTGGAAGTGATTGCGAGTGCTTTTCAGGACTTCTAAATAGTTGTCTTAAATTATCTAATAGAATATCAAATTAACTCTTGGCAAAAGGGAAGTCGTAGCCCAATTCGAAATTGATCTTGATAAAAATGTAATGTCATAAAAAAATGAATGCACATATATATATATATATATGTATGTATATATATATATATATATACATATATATATATATGTATGTATATATATATATATATATGTATGTATGTATATATATTCGTTGATATTTAATAAAGTCTTCATCATTTCAACTCGGGATTCCTGACGACTTGGAACGCCTTGGGACCAAGGTTTTGAAAATTGCGTCAAATTAGCCCTCCCAACAGATTGGTTTGTTCAACATTCATAACTATTTTTGCTCAAATAATTGTACAGGCAGTGATTTCAATGAACCATGTTGTTCACATCTAAATCAATTTACTGCCCTTATTTGAAATAACGAGTATTTACATACCAAACACCTAAAGTTTCATATTTACATGCATAACCCTCAAATAATTAATCTCACATTAAAAATATTACTTTCAATTAATTTTTTAAAATAAATATTTTTTTATGCTTATGTTTATGACACCAAAGTGTGATAAATTAAATATGAAAGAATAGGTGTTGATATGTAAATACATAAGAATTGTGTGTTTTGTATTTAAATTTCTCTAAAACGGTATAGAACTCGAGATTCACAACAATAGTGTGATTAATTATCATTTGTGTTATACGAAATTGTAGTACGCATACAAATAATGTAAATAATAGGCAGAGAGACCAAGAATGTTTACGTGAAAAACTTTAAAATGAAAATAGTCATGGGATCTAGCCCAGTCATGATAACCCACTATAAGTTAATAGTACAAGTATAGACCCTTGCATCGCATACGAGGAAGGGTTGTAGAGTTCCTCCAAGTACACTGTTCGTGCGCAAAAAGGTTTATTGAATGGTTGGGAAGTGTTACCACTGGGAGTTATCGTTGGAACTTCGGTACACTGTTTTTAGGGTACATTGTCGCATGGTATCCAGGGCACGACGCTGCTCCGTAAGGTGCTTCATTACTTTGCACGGGGCTTCGTTATAAAGTACATTGTCACTATATAAGGTTCACCACTGGCCACGAGCAAGGGAGGTCGCCGGTGGTAGTACTTAAATCTAATAACATAAACTTATACCACCCATTTGTAATACTTAGACATCATTTCAAATTGAAACTCATGCACTAAAGCCTAATTCAGAGCCTCCACACAACATAATACACACATTAGACTTGTTTGTTAGAGCATCTAACCAAGATTTTAGGCTAAGATTGTTTGTTGTGATTGTTGTGGTTTGGTGTGCCTTTGTAAAGCTTCTAACATCTTGTTGTAGATTACGAAGTTATATGATGGATCTATGATGTGATGTGTAAATTTCTTGGGATATATATCACTAGGAGGGAGTTTCAAGGCATCAAGTTTAATATCCTTGTGTGGAACATTAGGGGAGTGGCTGACCCACACTCTCTTAATTGTTTAAAAATATGTATGTAGGGTCTATAAACCTATCATTTTTGCTCTGTTGGAACCTTTGGTTACTGTCCATAAGGATAACATTCTCAGGAAATTCAAAAGCTATATGCATTACTGTAGTCAAAATAATAAAATTTGGATGTTTTGGAGGAGGGGCTTACAATTAAACATTATAGAAGATGATATGCAATTTGTTCTTACTCATTTTAAATTGGAGGATTTTCATGGATGGGCCACTTTTGTGTATGTTAGTTCCTTATTACAGGAAAAAATGTTACTTTGGCAAAAGCTTAGTCAAATGGGAGCTGCTATCATTGAGAATTGGCTTGTTGGGGGTTACTTTAACATGATTATGTCTCCTTTGGAGAAAAAAGGAAGAACTATAACAGATTCAGCAATTATTAACCATTTTTGTGATCATATTACTGAAGCTGGTCTTTTTGATCTGGGGTATTCCGGCTTCTCTTACACTTGGCGTAGGGGCACCCTTATGCAAAGATTGAATAGATTTTTGGGGAACACATCTCTTCTTAATTACTATAATATCTCCAGGGTTCAACACCTTAGCCATGCTACTTCTGACCATAATCCTATTTTGCTTACTTTGGCTTTCCATCCCAAACCTGCACATTATCATTTTAAGCTTTTTTTAATGTTTTGACCTCTCACCACTCTTTCTTAAGCCTAATCAAGCAGGTTTGGAGACCTGAGGTGGCTGGCATCCCTTGGTTCATCCTTTGGCATTTGCACAAAAAAGTGGTTGTTGCTTTGAAGAGGTGGAATTTTGAAGTCTTTGGTAATGTCCACTCTAGAGTGTTGGCTGCACAACACTTTGTGGATGAACTTGAATCTCAAGCTATCAATAACCCTTCCTTGTGGATGAGGTGGCTCAGGCTCACCATAGACTTCTTGAGGAGATTTCTATTGAAGAAGACTTATTAATGCAAAGGGATAATGATGTGTACTTTTCCAATGGAGATCGCAATACAAAATACTTTCATGCCACTATCAAGCATAGAAGAAATATTAATGTTATTCTTAAAACTGTAATTGATGATGGGGTGTCCTTACTGATACTGATAAAATTGGAACTAATGTTGCTGATTATTTCTCTACTCTTTATGTAGAAAATATACAGGTGTCTACTATCAATCCTGATTTCTTTGCAGATGAAAGAGACTATGTAGCATCACTTTCCCTCTCAGATCCTCCAATTGAACATGAAATTTTATCTGCTCTTAAAAATATCCATTCCAACAAAGCCCCCGTTCCTAATGGGTTTACTTCGCATTTCTATATTAAATGCTGGGACATATTAAAAGCTGAGGTAATCTTAGCTATACAAAGTTTTTTCCAAGGCGAGGAGCCAGGTAAAGATTTTACTGCTGTCATGATTGTTTTAATTCCCAAAACCAATGATAAATCTCACTGGAGAAATTTTAGACCCATCTCTCTCACTACTATTATTGTAAGATCATAAGCAAATTGGCTGTGGCTAGATTGCAACCTCACCTAGCCTCTATTATTTCTCCATCGCTGTCTGCTTTTATTAAAGGTAGGGATATCACTGACAATATATATCTTGCTCAAGAAATCATTAAGGATCTTGATAAAAAGTGCAGGGTGGTAATTTGTTTCTCAAACTTGATATCAAGATGGCTTTTGATACTATTAATTGGAATTTCATTATCAATATTTTAATTGCTAGAGGCTTTAGTGTCTCTTTTTGCAAGCTTATTAAAAGATGGTTGTTTAATAACCACTATAGTGTGTTGGTCAATGGCAACTCCTATGGTTTTTTCTCTGCACTGAGGAGCATTAAACAAGGGGATCCTCTCTCCCTAACTATTTTCATTATTGTTTTTGACTATTTCTCTAGATGGTTTAATCACTTTCAGTTGAATCATCGTCATACTCAATTCTCACATAAGGCCAAAATGTTGGTTAGCCACCTAGCTTATGCTGATGATGTTATTATTTTTGCTAATGCATCCATGCTCTCTATTAAAATTTTAATGCTGATTTTAGAAGACTTTCATAGTTGTTCTGATTTGGCTTTTAATTGTGATAAATGCAATCTTTATTTTGGCAAGCAGGTCTCCAGCTCTAATGTTACTTGGGGTATTGATTATACTGGCTATCAACATTCTTCTTTCCCTTTAAAATACCTTGGTGTTAATTTGCTTAGGGGAAGGAAAAAAAAATTCAGATGGATGATGTCATTGATAAAATTAAAAAGAAAATTGCTAACTGGAGGAATGTATTTCTTTCCAATGGGGGAAGATTGACTCTACTATCTCGTGTTCTTCAAAGTATTCCTCTTTATGTTTTGTAGGTCTTAAACCCAAAAAAAAGTTCTTTAAAAGTTCTTGAGAAGTTGTTCAATAAATTTTTATGTTCTGGAGGTGGTGTTAAAAAGATTTGGATATCTTGGAACAATATTTGTAAACCAAAAAAGTCTGGGGGCTTTGGATTCAAAGCCTTACAACACATTGTTGAAATAAATATGTGTAAGCTCCAATTTAAATTCAGATTGGGAGTTTCTCTATGTTCTACTTTCATGCATCATACATATTGTAGGTCTACCCACCGTTCTCTTTTTATCTAGAAGGTGGGAGACTCCAAAATTTGGAAATCTATACTGAATGCTAGATCAGTGGCTAGCAATTTCATTTTCAGGGGAGGGGCATTTATCTTTTTGGTTGGATAATTGGGGCATGCCTGCTCTCCAAGATTACCCTCATCCATCTCATACCAATCAAGTAACTGTCTTTGATTGCTAGGCTTAGGGAAATTGGAATGTAAATTTGCTGAACTCTTTGGTTTGGGAACATAATGCTTTGAAAATTGCTAGATTTCCTTTTCAACCCACACAAAAGGATTCCTCTATTTGGAAAAAAGTTTCCTCTTAGTCTGTTAGTAATATGATATATTTTAAGCTGCATTCTTACCCTAATTGGTTTTGGGTCTCTTGGATTTGGCATAAAATCTTCTCCCCATCTATCTCTTTCTTTCTTTGGAGATTTTTCTCCTCTTTGCTTCCTTTAGATGATATTTTAAAACTTAAGGGTTTAAGAATTGCTTCTATCTACCCTCTTTGTAAAAACTCTTTTGAGGGCTATTTACATACCTTTTTTAATTGCACCTTCTCTTTGGAGGTTTGGAATCAATTTAGTTCTCATTTTGGTATTGCCTGAACTCATGGGCGGTACTCTGGTTAACTACTTGTGGGAATGGAATCATTTTGAGGATGCAAAACTTCACTCTTTCCCACTAGTGGTCCTTTGGTTCTTGTGGAATGCTAGGAACAGTCATAAATATGACATCTCCCCTCCTTCCCCCCTCAGTACTTCTTATATTCTGGCATATTATCATAAGGCGTATAAGCTTTCATTTACAGATATTCAACTTCCTAGGAGGTCAAGGCTCCCAGTACTAGTACACTAGAAGCCTTTTCCTATGGGTTATCTTCTGCTATGGAGTTTTCTTTGTTGTTGTTTGCCTCTCCCTTAATACTGGAAAATTTCTGGATGGTTTATGTGTCAAGGTTTTGGTCTACTGGTTTGCGTTTACACTATTTCTTCTTGGCTTTTTGGGGGATTGCTCCCGATGAAGATTTATTCTGGAGTACATCTGACTAAGAACTTTTTTTGTACATTCCTTTTTTGATCTGCCATACACACATGTTTCTTTATTATGCTACTTTGCCTAGGTATACTTTATTTTGAGTTTTGGTATGTTTTGTGGTATACTTGTATTTTTTGGAGTTATTTTTGTGTGGGTTGTACTGTGGGAGGTGGAACTCTAAGGGTGAGTTAATGTAACTTTTTTTGGGCTTTTTAGATTTGGGGATCCACCTCTCCTCCCCTCTCTGTAACAATCTTACTTTATATTAACACGTAGGGAGCCACGAGAGCTCTTATATATATATATATATATATTATCTTGTAGCATGCTAAATTTCCCTTATATTTTAGCACATTTTTTTATGAAATTGCATTTTAAAGGAATTTATTTTCATGTTTCTGTTGCAGGTATAATAGACAAGAGATTTAGAGCAAATTGGAGCATAAATTGAGCAAAAAGAAGGTAATGGAGTAATGGAGCAACCTCAAGTTGGCGCCATGGCACCGCAGTTGGACGCCTAAGCACCAGATAGTATCCAACAACCAGAGAAGATGGCGTCATGGCACCAGAGAATAGCTTTTAGGCACCGGTTATTTTCCCTGCCTACCCGAGAAGGTGGCACCTAGGAGCCACAGACTGGCACCTACACGCCAGAACTGTTCTGTGCAGTTTCTATAGCAGTTATTCATGAAGTTGGAGGTTATGAGCAGGGAGAAGCTGTTCTAACGGAGGAGAGGATAATTTGTGAAGCAAATAAAAGAGTCTAGGTGTGCAGGAAAGAAGAGTTTAAAGTTAGTTTTTGCATTTTTTCTGCATTTTCTTAAAGAAAATTGAGAGGATATTGTAAAGAACACTTGTAGATCATTTGGGGAGGAGTTTTCACTTCTTTTCTTTGGGAGAAAGATAAGTGTTTCATTCTATATTGTCTTAAATTAGTTGTAAACTCATTGTGTAAGAATATGCTTTATTATAAGATAATGGACCGTTGTGTTTTCTTCATGCACTGTGAGTAGATCCTTTGTATCTTTCTCTTGTGATAAAGTAGTAGTATGTGTAGGATATGTGGATACATGTAGAATAAGTTTTTATTCATTATTGTGATTGTTTTACTTCATGTTTCATTTACTTATCAATCTAGCCAATTAGTATGTTAAAATAAGTTGTGAATCCATAATGATCTGAGAGGGCTATGCTTTAACAACTGATAGAAACCACAATGTACTATTGGGGGAAGGAAAAGTAATTCATAGGACAGTGCAAATAGATAGGGAGATAGGTTTTGATGAGGGTAACTTGGAGGTTTATAGGGAAACATGCAGAAACACTTACCTAGTTAAACCAAACTTCTTTATGCACTCGAAAGAGGGTAAAGAAGAGGAATGCTCCTATTTGTCACTAATTACAATCTATATTCTAAGTGTTCCGTTCCTACACAAATTACTTATTTCATTGCAATAAGAGTGTATTTCATAACTTGATCTTTCTTAACTTATTTAACTTTAGTAAAATTAACTTTAGTGTAAATCATTAAGTTTAGTGATAAGTTAGTATAATTTTATAAGTAGAATTTAAATCAACTTTACTTCCAGGCTAAGACTCATTATAGTAGGCTACAAGTTTTCTTAAGTCTTTAAAATAACTTGAACGATACTCCAGACTAAAAAATCTGATATTACTTGAACGATACTTACGATTGTGTAAAATATCTAGTGTGTAGTGCTAAATTGTGGAAAAACTTAAGTTATAGATTTTTAATATATATTTTATATTTAAAATATTTAATCCAAAGACACTAGGTATAGAGCACATAAGTCAAGTTTTATGTCGTTGTCGAGGAAGTGTGACGATTAATTTGGCTTAAGAAAATTTTAGTTGAATTAATTAGACATAGATTTGGAAAATTGTATTGTAGTTTCTTTGTGTAAGTGTTTATTTGTGTGTTTAAGATAGTAAAAATTATACCCAAAAAAAATAAAAATTATTATATTTGAGTGCTTGTTTTGTGGTTTACTGCAATTTACTTGTTGAACTTTTAGTTGTGTATGCGTAATGCAGAATCTTTAATACTTATACCCTATGATATTGAACTATAAAGAACAATTAGAAAGATTATAAAAAAGAAAGGACTTCACCAATTTGTAGAAGAAATGGAGAATACTCAACATAACAACTTAGATAATCAAATACCTGATAATGAACATGATAACGCGCATAGACCATTGAGGGATTACACGAATCCTACAGCAGATGAAATTCACTTAAGTATAAAAACTCATGTCGTAGAAGCTAACACATTTGCTACTACTATCCAAATGATATAGAACAACCAGATTGGGGAACTCCATATGAGTATCCAAATTTACACTTAGCAAGTTTTCTAGAACTGTGTATTATATTTTGTTATAACAGCATGTCAAATGACTCTATTATACTTTGGTATTTTCCCTTTTCTTTAATGTACAAAGATAAAATGCGGTTTAATTCATTAGCACTTGGATATATGATAACTTGGGGTGACTTAGCTCATAAATTCCTAGCTAAGTATTTTTCACTTTCAAAAACTGTTAAACTAAGAAATGAAATTATATATTTTTGTCAGTATGAAGGTGAATCAATATATAAAGCATGAGAAAGATTTAATGAACATTTTAAGAAGTGTACACATCATGTTCTGCCTAATTGTTTAATCATTCAAACTTTCTACAGTGGGTTAGTAGGATCCTTTAAATTTATCATTGACGTTGGTTCTGATGATTCACTCATGTTGAAGTCATTTGATGAAGCTTATTCGTAATTGAAGAGATGACTACAAACAATTTCCAATGGTCTTATGAAAGGGTAAATCATAGAAAGGTAGCTAGTGTTCATGATACGAACACGATTTCAATTCTTGCTTCTCAGGTTGTAGCAATATCTAGGAAGCTAGACCAATTTGGAATGAACTAACCTCAAATACCTTTAGCAGTTGAGGAAAATTCATTATGACAAATGGTTGATTCTAACACATCATCATTTGAGACTTTAAATGCAATTAACAACATATATAACAACCTTTATTCCAACTTTTTAAACCCAGGTTGAGAGAACCATCCTAACTTTGTTTGGAATAATAATTTTGGTAGGGGAAACCCACAATGGCAAAATAATCAAGTAAATCTTTTAGGAAACTGGAATAATCAGGGTAGTACCAACTATAAGTCTTTGTATCCACCAGGCTTTAATAATAATCAGCATTTAAGAAGAAGAAGTTATCTCTGGAGGAGGTTACGTTGCCAATGGGAAATCAATTGCAAAGTCAAGGTGCAACGATAAGAAATATAAAGAATCAACTAGAATAAATTGCTAACTCACTTAGAAATAAACCTCAAGGAACTCTTCCTAGCAATACTAAGATAAACCCTAAAGATAAAAATAAAGAGCAAGTCAAAGTTGTTCAACTAAGAAGCGAAAGAGTGATGGAGAATATAGTTCAAAGAGAGGCTGAGGTTGATAGAGAAACAGGGGAAACTGAAAGATCTAAAGAACAAGTTTCTAAAGATAAGGAAAAACTAATCTCTCCAACTAGAATTAACTTAGAAAAACCACTACATTTATTTCCTCAAAAGACTTAGACAACAAAAGTTGGATCAGCAATTTTCAAAATTTATGGAAATATTTAAGAAGTTTGCTTTGATTTTAGTAAGTTATGAGCGTGACGATTCATTAACTTCTTGTAGTGGCTAAACTTATATTTATTCTATGGTGATAGTTGGATTAACTAGTTCACTACGACTTAGTTCTCAACCGAACTTGAGGATTTACTGGAGGCATTTTGGGTTTGGACATCAGACATGTATGTCGAGAGTTTACTACTTCCTTTATCTGACCATGTTGTCATCAGATGGGCGTGATAAACTAGCTGGTGATAAACATGAGGATGATCTTGACATTATTCTTATTATTGTTAGAGGTGCATATTTTATGAGACGAGGAAATACTTGAGGTTGGCAACACATAAGCCAACATATCAGGGATGATCTTATTAATGGTTTAATCTAATAAAATATCAATAAGCATCCAATTGATCTTTGGCAGGTGATTCCATTAGAAATTAAAAGTAAAGTAGATAGATGTGATGAGAAGGAGGAAGAGTTAGCTTTTTCTATATTTTGTGTATGTGAATTTATTGGAGTAAATGAAAACTTGGGGATAATTAAAATACTTAATTTAAATGACCAAAATAGAGTTGAGTCGTGCAAATTAGGTTCCATAAATATAAGGCAAAACAATGCTTAAAAAAAAACACCGTCGCTTATATGCCAACAGGTGGTGCCATGGCGCCACAAACTCTAGAGCGGAATCACATGTTTGACAAAAACCTCAAAATACCCGACCTAGGTTATTTTTGCAAGCGACATCTTCTTGACTTTCTCTGGAGCTTTGAAGGCGGCACTTAGGGTTTTTTTCCTCTTGGTGTTTGTGTGCATTTTAGGGCTTGCAAATAACAAACTTCATCTTCTTCACATAATACTTATCCATTGACCTTGTGGTTTTTCCTTGACCTAGTGATTTCTTCTCCATTCAATAATTTTTTAGAGTTTTTTTGGGGGGAAACAGTGAAAAAGAAGAAAATGTACTTGGGGAGAGTTGATATATGCTCAAAACTTGCACTTTGAATCAAACACGTCCTTCATTTGAACTCGTTTCTTCATTTATTTATTTTTCTATATTTGCTATGGCACCCAAAACAAAAGGGAGTAAGGATAAATGTTCATTTGATCCTAAGAAATTTGTTAGCTACAAAGCTCATAAAAGATATAATGAATTTCTTGTTTCAAAGAAATTGATTGAGGAGCGGGGTTTCATTAGCCTTGGTGGTGATGTAGTAAACATCATTGTATCTCGTCATTTGGAAACTTGTTGCTGCACCATTCGCGCAGCTATCATTTCTATTGTTAGAGAGTTCTATTTCAATCTCCCCGAGGCCTCTGATGATTCTGACTTCGTTAGGGAGAAGAGGGTGAATTTTACCACTGCACGTATCAATTAACTATATTCTTTGGGAGATGTACCAGGTTGTTTTTATTCTACATTTGAACCCACTGAATCCCAGCTTGGTGATGCTATTAAGTTCTTAACTGATGGAAAAGGAACTTGGAAGGTGAGAAATAACCTTGAGGTAAATCCTTCTTCATCTAAGCTAAATGCTCTATCCAAGGCATGACATTATTTTATTTCGGTCAAGCTTCTTTCTTCTACCAATCTCAGTGAGGTTACTAGAGAGAGGGCGGCTTTGAACTATTGCATTCAGACGATTAAGACTATTGATATTGGCTCGCTTATCTACAATTGTATCCTTAATGCTGTAATGGAAGTTCTACTTTAGGGTTAGGATACCCATCTCTTATTTCCTCCATTTGTCAGCAGTTTGGTGTTGGTTGTGAGAAATAGGAAGAGTTGATGCATCCATTGAAGCCCATTAATAAGGCCAATGTATGTCTTTATGTGAAAGATGCTATTTTTGGACATGGAGCAAGTTCTTTTGAAGTTCCTTATTCTTCTAGACCATCCACTTCTTATGTTTCAACTGAACCTTCTATGAGCTTGGATTCTATGTTTGAACATTTGAAGATTATTGAAGGTGATATCGCCATTATTCAAAACCAAGTATATGAAAATGCAGATTATTTGGAACACTTGGATTTGCAGAACAAACGCCGAAGTGATCATAAAGCTAGTCTTTATCTTCTATGTTGGAAATGTTAGACAAAACAAATGGATTGGAGGAGATAAGACGATGGAGTTTCCTGCTGCTTCCAGGAATAAGAGATAGATAGTCGAAACTTAGGCAAGTTCCGCTATAACGCAAATTAGACGGGGATGCAGAAAAAATTTCCCAAAATCCTAACTCAAAGAAGGATGCGGTAAGCGGGGGAGAGGCTATAGCAAAAAAATTTATTCTTCCGCCAAAACCCTAGCTCGACAAAAATGGTTCTGATAAATCACGTGCAGTAAATATTAAAACGTTGGAGTAATAGTTTCTCGGGCTAGGTTTGAGTCATAATTTTTATTTTATTTTTCTATTTTTTTAAGGGGCAGGTGGGGTCCGACTGCGTGCTAAGTTGTGGCTTCAGAGCGTAATTTAATGTTTGGACGCCAAACTTAATATTTATTTTCCATTGGAAGGGAGGCAAGAACTCGAAAAGGAAGGGGGTCAAATGCAGTATTTGAACATGGTTCAACCATGAATCTAATATGGTTCAAACTTGATTAAAATAAGGTTCAAACAAATTTAAAAATTTGTCTAAATAATGCTTTTCCAAAACTCAAATTGGATTCAAATATGGATCAAATAGTATCAAAAAAGGTTTGAACATGATTTCACTATGATTTGAATAAAATTATAGCATGGTACATGTGCATAATGCAATGCAAGTCAATATACTTAACAAATAATCTTAATATAATAAATGCAAGTATGCATACAACAATAGAGGGTAATTCAATAGATATAACAAACATAAATAATATAATAGAGTACATAAGTTCTTACTTCCATAACATGATATATAAAGAAGTAAAGAAATAATAATAAAAAAAATCGTATGAATTATATGTGAGCAAACATAATATTATTGTTGTGCTCTTTAAATATTTGATATTATCATTTTTAAAAAGTTAAATTTAGAGTCACATTAAAGCTAAGTTTCATAAAACATAATTCCCTATCACTTATCACAACTTACACATAAGGAAATGAATGTACAAACTTTTGCATTAGTTTTTAGTTTCATATTTGAGGTTTCAAATAAATAAATGCACTTGATGAAATACTTGAACTTGACTCAGATTGATATTCGATTGTGTTTGTTCAAATTAGAAAATATCGAAGTTTAAACAATTTCTTAAAACTCTAAAATTAAATGAGCCAACTTTAAACATTATCCTATTCATTTATTAATGTTTACGAAGAAACTCATTTATTGTTCAACAAATAACTTATTAAATGCTATATACTTATATATTATACTCTTTAAATAAAATTTAATCAAATAAAATTTATTTAATTATTTATTTAACAGTAACATATTATAGTTTAATAGCAATATATATAAATTTATTAAAATTTATTCTTTTTTTTTTTAACGACTTGATTTATCGGGTACTTATACATATTTATGTTGTTTGATTGCAAGAAATCATATATACAGCTTATATATATTTTTATTTATATGTTATAAAATAGTTAGATTTTCATTTGATATTTATTCAATTACTAATTCAATTATATTTGTAATATTAAACTTATTAACTTCATATAAAAAATCATGCATTCATTCAAATTTTTAGCTTATTTAATAACTTTATATAAAAAATCAAGTATATGATAAATTCTTAATTTTATATTAAAAATTAAGAATTCATTTAAATTTTTAGTTTATTTAATTCATGTAAACAAACCAAATATAAATTAAATATGACCATTAAAAAATGTAAGCGAGCTAAACTTTAACATACATATGAAAGCTCAGCTCAAACTTGAACTGAGCATGACCAACTTATGATTTGACTAAGCCAAGTCCAATCCATGTCATACTCGACTCGATTCGCCTCTTTAAATCTCTAAGCATATTTATGAATTAGACCAGTCTACAATCCATCTGTACTAAATATTGTGTGATTGCCTTTAATGTGAGACAAACTAAGATCCTCAACTTAAAATTGCTTAATGATTTTTTCCATCAGACCCTTAATTTTGTATATACAACATAATACCTCTATATAGTTATAATTAGAGCAAATATTTGCATGCAGAATATGATGACTGGGCGTTAGGGTGCTTTTGGGGCAACAACATTTTGCATCTATTCTCAAATAAGTTTGGCAACTACATGTTCTGTATTTTCAAATGCTGCAGTGAGCCGCACTTTCTACTGACGGTGACAGCTAGAAATTTGCGATCTGACTTTTTTTTAAGAAAAATTTTTGTAATAGTCACCGTAGCTTTTTGAATAATAGCTTCATTTTCAGCTTCACAGCTGCTTCTTCAAATAACTGCTGCTCACGCTCCAAACATACTCTCAATTCCCAAATATATTGTGAAAGTTAAAAAGGTATAAGTTGAACTTAGTATGAAAATGTTCAAACTGCAGTCTAATTTTTCGCAAACCTTGCTCAAAACTCAGTCCTTCCATGATTGAATCTAATTCAAGCTCTTTTTGAATCTTATTCTAACTCAAATTTCTGTAGGGTCCCAAATGAGTTGTCTTGTTCGAAAAAAGCCTTGTTGGCTCATGATGTACCCACGAGATGTTTGAGAAGCCTCAAGGCATTCCAATCTTATTCAAATCATATTTGAATTACAGTAGAACTTTACGTGATTGAAGCTCTAACATTGATTGTATCTTTTTTAATATGATTTAAATCATGTTCGAGTTCAAACCAATATAAGCAATATTTGATGAAGATAAGAACAAATGTTTGATTAATGCAGTATATAATATGTCAACTAATATTGTTCTTTGTCTAAAACTTAATCTTAAATAGCCAGTCATAGATGGAACTATATACTTCACTGCAAATCAATCAATATAATAAACTGTAAGTGATGCTGAGAAACAGAATAGCTGAGCCCCTTCTTTTCTGAAAATTTGTTTCAATTCTTAGTTGTGCTCTTTAGAATTCTACTTTTATTTTAAAATAAACTTTCAAACATTATTTTTTAAACTTTCAAACATTATCTTTATAATCAATTTATTTGATAAACTTTGAATAGGGGTGTAAACGAGCCGAACAGGAGTGAGCTCAGACAGCTCGTGTTCTGAGTGTTTATATTTCAAGCTCAAAAAGTGTGTTTGTGTTCAACTCGTTTGCTTAGTGAGCTAAATAACGAGCCGTTCACGAACAAAGAGTTGTTTTGACAACCTTAATCACGTGCTAATAAGATGCTAAGGATTGAGCAAGATTTAAAATTTATTGTTTATATTAAAATAACATTTGAATCTAATTTAATAACTTTTATTTTATTTTCTTAATTAATACTTTTAATTGATTATAAATCTTTGTAGCCTTGTAGTCGATTATTTTTTAAACATACTACTCATCAATATATATATATATATATATATATAAATGATGAGTAATATTTTGAGTCCAAACGAGCTGAACACAAACGAACAAATCTTTATCCGTGTTCGGCTCGTTAACTTAGTGAATAAGCTAAAAACAAACTTCTTAAAGAGTCCAACTCGCCAAAAATGAGGCATTTTGACAGCCCTAACTTTGAATAAAATCAAATTTTAATTTGAGAGCAGGAGGAAAAAAAAAAAAAGAAAACTTCTAAAATTCATTAAAAGCACTATTATGAAGAAAACCTATCTAAAACCCGCCATCCCTCGCTTCTCCCCACAGAGCTCCTCGGAGCACATCCTTCCCACTTCCACTCCGCTCTTCCGGCGCTCGATCTCGAATGTAACTGTAACACTACACCCCATAACTTTGTAATCCATGGAATCAATTCTTATTTCCAACTCCCTTTCGTCCCTGCAACTTTTACCCATTTTACAGCCATCAACCCACTCCTTCGTCCTTCCTCCCGGCCGTCGGCGCCGCCTTCTCATTCACGCCGCTGTAGCCACGCCTCCCAGAACGTTCCCCCTTCCTCGTATTTCCCTCTCTTCCTCCCTTTTTCGTAGTCCCCAACCTCCTAAAACCCCCACCAACATTGGCATCTCTTTTGTCGAGGGCGCATGCAAAACAGTTGTCCTTGCTATCTTTGTGGCAGCAGTATCACTCCTTCCTCTCCCAGCTGCTCGCCTTCTCCCTGCTGTTGCTGCGACAACCGTGTCCGAGAAGGCCAAGAAGGATGAAGCCACGACGGACCACGAATTCTCCGGCTATACCCGGAGATTGCTATCCGTTGTTTCAGTTCTTTTGAGAAGAATAGAAGATGTGAAGTCCGGGAAGGGTGATATGGATGGTGTTAAGGAGGCTCTTAAGGAGGTTAAGACAAGTCGAAAGAAGATTCAGGATGAGGTGATTGGAAATTTAAATGCCGAACTGAAGGAGATGAAGAGTGTCATTGGGGATTTGACTAAGAGGTCGGAGGAGGTGCTTGCTTTGGCAAGGGCGGCAATGAAGGAGAGAGACAGGCTATCGGAGAGCTTTGCAAATGAGCAGGAGATGAAGGGGAGAGTGGAGGAGTTGGAGAGGAAGATTGGGGATTGGGAGAAGGAATATAATGATCTGTTGGTGAAGGTTGAGGAGATTGAGGATCGGATGATGAGGAGGGAGACTCTGACATACAGCATAGCTGTTAGAGAACTTTCTTTTATTGAGAAGGAGAGTGAGGTTTTGGTGCAGAGCGTTGGACGTCGGATGAAGGAGATTGCACGCATAAGGTATAATTACAATCCATTATTGTCTGTACATTTTGTTAATTAAAAATCTTACATTGGTATCATATCGATACATAATTTGGATCATATCGATACATGGCTTTGAGAAACTTGCATTTTTTATATGATTGGGATCTAACAGGCCATCTCTTTACAAGATCATTCAACAAATTCATTCTTGGGTTCTCTTTTCAAATGCTATTATGTCATGAACAAAGCATTTAAAAAACTCTCTTCCCTTTTTCTGAAGTTGAAAACGTGCTGTTGAACAATGTTGGTCGATTGGAAATTGCCTTGCATATTGATCCTGAGGTTTTACATTATTACTTTAGACACATATTCCATTAAAGCCTTCCTAAATGTGTTAAATATTTTTGATTATTTTTCAGTTCAGTTCAGTTCAATGATAGTCACATCTTAATCATTTTGTCAAATGTAAAATAGCACATACTATTTTTCAGTCTATCCAGCTGGTTGGATTTATTTCTTAAAATGAATTTAGAACTTCTATTGTGTACTCTATTTTACATTTTATGTTAACTAGTTTGTTATTTCAGTCAACAGGGGAGCCCTTCTATTCAGCTTTCTGGGAAGGACATTCAGAAAGAATTAGAAACAGCACAAAAGGAATATTGGGAACAATTACTGCTCCCTAAGATTTTGGAAGCTGAAGATCCTGAAGCATTGGTAGATAGTAGCACTGAAGGTTTTGCTCGAAACATTCAACAAGTCCTTAAAGAATCACAACAGTTGCAAAGAAATCTAGAAGCTCAGATAAGGAAAGAGCTAAAAAAATATGGTGATGAAAAGCGTTTTCTCTTAAAAACAACAGAAACAGAAGTTCTGAAGGGCTTTCCTGAAGTTGAATTGAAGTGGATGTTTGGTAATAAGGATATTGTTGTCCCAAAATCTGTTCGTGTTCATTTGTATCATGGATGGAAGAAATGGCGCGATGAAGTCAAAGCTAACTTGAAAAAGCAGTTGCTTGCGAACACGGATGAAGGACAACAATACATTGCTCGAAGACAGGTACACCTTATAATTTTTGTTTTTCCAAATTTGGATGGAACTCATAGAAGCTTAGAGTAGTATGACTTTCATGATATGAAAAAATAGGAAGATTTACATACATACCACTTGATTCCTTCGTATTTACATACCTAACACCTAAACTTCAATCTTTACATATATGCCACCTTCCATATGCACGAATAGGTGTATTTCAAATTTTCAAAGTTAAAATGGTGGCATTTTTTTGTGATATGAAAGATTTAGTGTTATAAATATAAAAATTAAAGTTAGGCATTTCATATGCAAATATATAAGAATTGTGTGGTATGTATGTAAATGGCTTGTAAAAATATTGTGGCTGCTTGCTACAATTTAGTTTGCTTACTACAACCTGTGTTATTTTGGAAACGGACGTCCAATGCTAAATTTAGGTCATCAACAAAGTCTTTAAATGAATTTCTACCTGTTAATCCCTTGTTATTCAAGTGTTTTATGCATTGAGCCTTTTTTAAATTTGCCTCGTGGGTCTGCAACGTCTTGCAAGTCCATTTTACCATTTTATGCCCTCTTCATCTTGTTAAAAATGTATTGGTTTTGCATTTTGCATCAATACAATTATTAATTCTATTGAAAAAACATCTTATTATATGATTTGGTTTATAGGTCAAAATTACGATTTGCAATTTTTTGTAATTTGCTGCATGGACTTTGCAGGAACAAATTCTCTTAGATCGGGAGAGATTGGTAGCTAAAACATGGTACAATGATAAGAGAAAAAGATGGGAAATGGATCCTGTGGCTGTTCCATATGCTGTTTCGAAGAAACTAATAGAAAATGCTCGTATTAGACATGATTGGGCTGTTATGTATATTTCACTTAAGGGAGATGATAAGGAATATTTTGTTGATATTAAGGTTGGTTTCATTTCTTTCCTTTTTTTTAATCGATTTTTTCAATTTAATTTTATTTAAAATTGATATTTTTAGTTGAAATTCCCTCCATTGTGGTTAGCTACCTATTTTTTGGAGTTTTGATGTGATGTAGGAGTTTGACCTACTTTTCGAGGACTTTGGAGGATTTGATGGTCTCTACACCAGGATGATTTCATCTGGCATTCCAACTGCCGTTCAGTTGATGTGGATTCCATTCTCGGATCTCGATCTACGTGAACAGTTTTTCTTGATTACAACATTGCTATCTCAAGCAGTGACTGGACTCTGGAACTCTGCTTTTATATCTTTTGTGAAGAAACCAGTTTTCTCTGGAATAAAAAATATCACCGATGATTTGATGGTTACATTATTTTTCCCCATTATGGAGTTCATCATTCCTAAGCCTGTAAGAAACTCATGAAGTTTGAATTATTTTGTTTCTTGTGATCTAGTTGCTCATCATGAATGTGACTGTATCAGCTTGTTGAATTTACTATATTTTCTAGGTGAGAATGATCTTAGGTATGGCATGGCCGGAGGAAGTAGATCAGGCTGTTGAATCTACTTGGTTCTTGAAATGGCAGTCTGAGGCAGAATCGAATTACAGAGCTAGGAAGAGAGATAATTTTAACTGGTATTTTTGGTTTATAATCAGAAGCAGCTTATGTGGATATGTTTTATTTCATGTCATTAAGTTTTTTAAGAGAAAGGTACCAAGCTTACTTGGATATGGACCCTTGAGAAAAGACCCAAACTTGAGGAAATTGCGGAGATTGGTATGCAGTTTTTTGTTTAATATTTCTTTTCCTAAGCCTTCTAATCTCTTTAAGCGCTTTCATCTTTTCAATACAAAATTTGAAATTCTGAACATTTTGTAATTGACCGAACTTTCATCTTATATGATATTTAAGTGGTTTCAAGATTTTGCCATATTGGTACAATTTCTTAGGATGTCACTCATTTTGGTAGTGCTCTAGCATGAGCACATCAACTATCACATTAAAGGACTCCTTGATGTTTAACAGTTCCCTTTGATTATGCTTAAGGGATCTCACCATATACTTCTCTTTAATGATTTAGTTTTCTCTTCAACGGCTTTTCATGTAGCCTAGAAATATCCATTGAGGAGAAGGGATTTTGGAGGTTGCCCCTTATAAGCTTGAGAAGCGGCTTCTAGCTTGTATAAATTCAAGAGGTGATTCATATGATATAATGCTTTGTCCTGCATGACATTTGGTTCCCATATTTTCATAGGTCGATTGATTTGATACATTTTCTGGACGTTCATCTATTGAGATATCGTCTACGTAAACTTGATTAGTCTAATTGTTTTGTTTCCTTTGCGCAAATTTCATATAGGCCAACCATTCTAAGAGTGTTCTAGCTTGTACATACTGAACTATGTAGTTCATGAACAAACTTCAACTATCACACCAAAAGCACCTTTATGTGTGAGATTTTTACTTCACTATGCTCGAGGAATTTCACACTTCTAGTCTTTTCTTGACTCACGAGGTAACTTGCAGCTATTTGTATTTTCTTCTTTTTTAGTTGTTACATACTCGAAGAATGAGTAAAATGCTAAGTATATTAAGGGGCTATCAAATTCACTTTCATTTTGGTTGTTGTGTTATTCAAAATGCTTGTTTAAAGAAATATCTCTATAGAAGAGAAAAACATGGCATAAATTATCAAATAATATCAAATAATATATATTAATCTAACTAAATGTCGGGTTAATGTTGTATAAGATGTATAAATGTAATGCTTTACATCTCAATGAGACCTAATGGATCTTTGGGAGTTGTGGGATATATTTTTAGCGAAATCTTAAAGATAGAGAATATTGAATGAGATAGTCTTTAATATCAATTATTAAGAACATGGTGAATTTTTAATTGTGGTGCTTATATGGGAATACACATACGTCTTACCAAGTAGTTCGAAAGCTAAGGACTATTTCATTGGAATTGGATAATCAATTTACGAGCAAGTATGAACTACAAAGGTTACATTTTTTGGCTAAGATAAATAAAAAAAAGGCATTGAGAAATGAGATGACGTTCATTTCCTTTTATTAAATTTAAAAGAGCATATTAATGAGTGTTATGATATTTTAGTTATTTGGCATTAAAGAGTAATGTTCATTCGTAGATACGTTAAAATTATTAAAGATGCTTTATGTTGGTAGTGATTTTCATTAGAATTAAATTTGTATAGATTAAGAGTCCCCTAATAAAATTATTTGACTACTAAAGGTTGAACGTGATATATATATATATATATATATATATATGGATATATATATATATTGAGAACATCATGGCTCCCTACGTGTTAATATAAAGAAGTGTTACAAAAGAGGGGAGTGGAGGTGAATCCCTAGTCTAAAAACCCAAAAAATTATATTAAACAACTCACACCTAGGGGTTTCACCTCCCACAGTACAACACAAAAATCCAGTAAAAAATACAAGTATACCCCAAAAAGCAAAATAACCCAAAAACAAGTATACCTGAGCAAGTAAGCATTATAATAATCATGAATATATGGCAGGAACAAAAGGGTAGCTTCACAGCAAAACTCTCAGTCAGAGACGTCCCAACAGAAAGCTTCAACAGGAGAGAGCTCCAAATCAGGGAAGTCCAAACAACAGAACAGCTCCAAACCAAAGAAAAGCAGGACAGAGTACAAAAGACCAAAATTGAAGTCAATTAGGAGAGGGGGAAGTCAGCATCCATGTAGATCCTTCAAAGAACATAAACTAAACAAGTAAAAGCAACTAGCAAAACAGCCTCCAAATAAACACAGTAAACAAACCAGACAGGAGGAGCCAAGCAATTGAGCAATGAGAGAGCAGACCATATCCATCAACAAGCATCAAAATAACCATATCAACCCTGCAAACAAAAAAACCTGAAGAATACTAGATAGATAGCAGGCAATTAAAAGCTCAAATTCTGACATAAGGGTTCTCCAAAAGATCCCCAGCAAGTAGTACTTTTAAAGGGGAGGGAGGTCTCACACCAGCAACTACACCAGAACTTCCAATCTCGGCTAACCAATCAGCAGGGGCATTCCCCTCCCTAAAAACAAAGCTCATATGGAAATTGAGGTGATTGGACATAATAATGTGCACAATTCTATTGTAAATACCCACCAAATTTCAAGATGGGTTTCTCCCAGTAGTGAGAAGCTGATAAATAGTAGAAGTATCAGTTTCCATATTGATATTCTGATAGGAAAACCTCACAGCCATTTTCAAAGCCAATAAAACAGCCCAGGATTCAGCCTCAGTAGGACAAGCAACAATAATGGGTGAGGCAAAATAAAATAAAGTTTTGCCTAAAAAATCTCTAACAACCCCCCCAAAACCAACAGCCACTGGATTCCAACTGCCATCTATATTAAATTTGACCCACCCAATAGGAGGATGGGTCCATTTTACCAGTATTGGACGAACCTCAACAGAGGAAGGGTGTAGCGCATCCAGAAATCTTACAGCTTTAAGATAATAAGAGAGAATGTAGGAAAATGTACGAGATGGAGAAGGAGGGGCAGAATTATACTTGTAGCTATTCCTGTCATTCCAGATGAACCACAG
Source organism: Papilionanthe hookeriana x Papilionanthe teres (assembly GCA_022702705.1). Lineage (NCBI taxonomy): Eukaryota > Viridiplantae > Streptophyta > Magnoliopsida > Asparagales > Orchidaceae > Papilionanthe > Papilionanthe hookeriana x Papilionanthe teres. The sequence continues at coordinate 57,094,303 of CM040437.1, forward strand.
GACAATGAGGGGAAAGGGGGCAAGCCTATTTTCCATGCAAACCAGATTCCACACCCCTAAATAATCCTCAAAGGTGGGAGTATGGGGCCAAACCACCCCAAAATGTTGACCCACAACAGTCCACACATCTCTAGCATAAGGACACAAGGAAAAAACATGAGGATATTGTTCCTCAGCATCATGACACATATAACATTGAGGGGCCAGCCTCAAGCCTTTGAGCTTCAAAATATCATCAGATGGCAGTAATGAGTGCAAAAATCTCCAAGTGAAAAAGGACATAGAAGGAGATGAAATTCGATTCCAAACCAACTTACTCTATTTCCAATCAGGAAAATAATGCAATTTATTGTAAAGAGATTTAGAAATGGTGCAAGTAGAAGAGAATTTCCATATAGGACAATCCTTCTTATGTTGAGCAATGGGAATAGTAGCAATTTGAGCTGCCTTATCACTAACAAGACTATTAAGCTTAGGCACATTCCATCAACCATCTAACCAACAATCAGACACTAGGAGAGTATGGTCAGCAATAGGGGTAGGAGCATCCAGATTACCATAACCCCACTGCTCATGCCAAAAAGAAACATTTCCTTCCCCAAGATCCCAAAAGATAAACTGGTGAGCCACCTGTCTAGCATTAATCAGGAACTTCCGTAGTTTTGAGTTCCCACACTTCCAGGAGACCAAGTTAGGGTGCTGCGTAGCACAATATTTAGACAACATGAACTTAGCACATAGAGAATGTCCATATCTAAATTTATATGAAAGCTTACACATGTTTATGGTAGCAATGTGATCAAGGTTTTTAAAACCTAATCCACTAGCAGAGGTAAGGCAACAAACCTTCTACCAACGGGTCCATATTTTCCTTCTCCCACCTCCAGCCCAGAGAAAACGATTGAAAAGGCGTTCAAGGGTGCTTTTAGTGCTCTTCTTAGGGTTAAAAACCTATAAGGCATATAGAGGGAAGCTATGCAAAACAGGTTTAAGTAAGGTGGGCCTACCCCCATTAGAAAGAAAACCATTCCTCCAATCATCAATACGAGCTTTAATTTTATGAACAACCACATCAAATTGTGTCTGTCTCCTTCTGCCTCGAAGAATATTAACACCAAGATACTGAAAAGGCAAGGAAGCAGTGGAGCAAGCACTATAAGAAGCGGCCCACTGAATGACAGAGGACTTAACAGACTTTCCAAAAAAGAGCTGACTTTTATTCTTATTGACAGACAGGCCAGTGGTGTTAGAGAAGATATCAAGAGTAGCCATAATCTTTTTGATAGCAGGTTTGGTAGCCTCTAAGAAAAGGATGGCATCATCAGCATAGGCTAAGTGGCTAACCACAACCTTAGATTTATGATGATAATGTAAGTGAGGATGAAAGTCATGCAAATGGTTAAGCAATCTTGAAAGGTAGTCAAAAGCCAAAATAAAAATAGCGGGGGACAATGGATCACCCTGACGAATGCCTCTCTGGGCAGAGAAAAAACCATAAGTATTACCATTAACTAGCACACTGCAATGGTTATTTTTCAATCAATTATGAATGAGGTAGCAGAATTGAGGTTTAAAGCCTCTAGCATGCAACATAGCCAGAATGAAATCCCAATTAATTGTATCAAAAGCTTTTTGGATGTCTAGTTTAAAAATCATGTTTTCTCCCCTGCATTTCCTATCTAGATCCTCAACCAATTTATAGGTAAGTAAAATATTATCAGTAATATCCCTGCCTCGAATAAAGGCAGATTGCTGTGGAGAGATAAGAGTAGAGAGGCGAGGCTTAAGGCGGGTGACAAGAAGCTTACTGATAACTTTGGAGATAACAGTAGTGAGGGAAATAGGCCCGAAGTTAGCCCAACTGCATTTATCATTACTTTTAGGAATAAGGACTAGAAGGACAACAGTAAAATATTTACCCGAGACATCACCTTTGAAAAAACTCTGAATGGCTGTGGTAACCTCATGTTTAATAATCTCCCTACAGTGCACATAAAAAAGAGATGTAAAGCCATCAGGCCCAGGGGCCTTATTAGCATTGATATCCTTAAAGGCCAAGTATATATCCTGTTAAGTAGGGATCTTCATGAGGTTTACAGTAGAAGTGTAATCCTTCTCCCCTTCAAAAAAATGACTCTATGGGCTCAATCTGCATGTGACAACTAAAAAGATCCTCAATATTTAGCACAATCATTGCCAATGGCATCCTGACCGGTAATGACATCCCCAGAAGCTGTTTTGATGTTTAAAATTGTATTGACATTCCTTCGATGTTTGATGGTAGCATGGAAGTATCTAGTGTTTCTGTTTGCATTGGCAAAGTAAATGTCATGAGCTTTTGGTCGTAAAAAATTCTCCTCTTGATCAATAGCTTCAAGTAATTTTGCATGAGCCCTAGCCACATCCTCCATAAGATTAGGATTAGTAGGGACTTGCTCCTCTAATGAGTCAACCACAGAGTGTGCTTCCAACACCCTGGAGTGGATATTACAAAAAGTCTGATAGTTCCAACTTTTTAAATGCCTAGCAACTCTTTTATGAAGTTGCCAAATAATATACCAAGCATCACCAGTTGTGTCAATACACCAAGCCTGTTTAACAAGAGTCATAAAGTATCATGATTAGTCCAAACATTAAAAAATTTAAACTTGTAAGGAGGGGTTTTTGTATGAAAAGCTAATGTGAGCAGAGAATGGGATTATGATCAGAAGTGGAGTGATTCAGATGCTGGACACGGGAAACAGAGATGTAATTCAGAAAGAAATGGTTAGCCAGGTATCTATCAAGCCTCTGAAAAAGACGACCTCTTCTCCAAGTATAAGGAGCCCCAGTGTACCATAAGTCAAAGAGCCCCGCATCAAAGATTTTTTCACAGAAAGTAAAAATAAGTCTTGCATCACCCTTCCCTCCTCTCCTTTCATCAATTTTCATAATCATGTTCAAATTTCCACCCACTATCCAATTATCATTAATGGCTTCACCCATATGAACAAGTTGCTCCCAAAGTAAGAATTTGTCATAAAGAAGAGTGCTAGCATAAATAAAAGTGGCCCAACTGTGATATTCTTCCTTTTGGAATTTGGTGAGGACAAATTGATCATCATCCTCAATGATAGAGAGCTGAATGTTATGTCTCCAGAATACCTAGATTTTGTTATTCTTTTTCCAAAAGGATTGAAAGGATTTAAATTTCTTCAAAATCCTATCCTTGTTGACTGAAACCATAGGTTCCAGGATGAGAAAAAATTTGAAGTTTATTGACCCGACAAAGGTGCTTTAATCTATTAAGGGAAAGCGGGTCAGCAATTCTCCTAATATTCCAGATCATGATGTTAAACATGATTTCGCAGACCAGCTCTCCTAGATGTCCTAGGAGGGCTGCCCACCTGTTCCCCATCAGAATGGTAATTACTTTTATGACTGGTGTTCCCCTCTTGCAGATGCACAATCTCACTATTCTTTTTTTTCTTTTTACTATATTTCTGAATAAGCCACTCATTCTCAAGAATTTCAGATGCCTCATGGACCTTTGCCTCCCCAGGAGGCTTTAAAGAATCACTAACCGCAACAGAGGTGGGATAGGGGGATATATGAAGTGTAGGTTGAAAGTTCTCGGCAACATCAACATCTACTTGAGGTACAATAGGGGCAGAATAATCTTCACCATCACCATGAGGAAAGCATTCAGGTTCAATAGAGTTGTTATCTTGTACGTCTTCAGCAGGAAAGGTTGGTTCAATATGAGGGATTGATAAAGTAGATATAGTATGAGATTGGGGAAGTATAGGTGTGAGCTTGGTGAGTATGTTATTTTGATCAGCCAAGGTAGGGGCATCCCGAGGTAATTGGGGTGTTGTGTTGACAGGTAATAGGGTGGCTGGTTTAGCTTCACAGGTGTGACTTGAGTTTCCATGTAATTGGGTAGATGGACCAACCAATCCAGCATCAAATGTAGGGTTTAAATCCACAACAGGTAAAGTAGTAGGAAGTGCATTTGCCCGATCACATTTCAAATGAGGGTGTAGATGGAAACAAAGAGAATTAGGATGACCAAACATCCTACAGTGGGAGCAATAAGGTGAATGTGGTTCACAATCCACACATTGCCAATATCCATTGTGTGAGGAGCCAATCCAGATTTCTTCAGGGAAACTTTGCGTGATATCTCGTTCAGCAAGGACTCTAGCAACAAAAGGTTTGGAATGTGAGAAAGTCTGATCATCCTTTTTTAAAGGCTGACCAAAGGACAAGACAAACGAGAAAAGTGTTTAATAGTTGAAGAGGTGAGGTTTAAGGCCAAGAAATCTTATCGAAACAGGAATGATTGGGGTTTCAGCTTTAGGATCGAAATCCACAGTCAATTTTAACAATTTCATAACACGATTTAGCGCGCAGAAGCTTCCTGGAGAATAAACAGGTATAATCATCATCCGTGGTTAATTGTATAAGCACATGCCTGCCATCTAAAGGTCCAACCTTTCACCCACCAGATAATTTGAGTGCTCCAAATTCCTTCCTAATCAATTCCAATTTAGGGTGTCCATAGATAAATTTGCCCACGAGAAACAAACGGCAAGCCGATGCTAGGATATTAGTTTCCTCATCCGTTAAAAACAGTGCAGGCTTATCATTTTTTCGTCCAGGATTTTTTATAAAGGAGTAGTTACCACCTGAGTGTACAGCCTCATGAAAGGACTGAGGAAAAACACAAGAGTTACAGGGTCTGGAAGCACCACCATCCACAACAACATCCAGAAAACTTCGAGCTAAAGGCATGATGAAAACGGAAGCTGTACGAAGAGGGGAAGAAAGAAGGAAAGATCTCACCGTAGTAACAGAAAGATCTCGCCGCAGCGTACGACGAGCTCCAGAAAACGATGCGATCTCCAGAATACGTGATGCAAGCTCCAGTAGACGATGCAATCTGGCCGACGACGAGGCGCGCCTTTCTTCTTCTTCGAGCTCAACAGAGGAGGAAAATCAAAATAGACGCACGGTTTTGCCATCGGGCAAAACTCTATCAGCGACGAGAGAGACGTAAACATCTTTATATATATATATTTATATTTATATAAAGGAAACCCATATTTGGCAGAGGCCCAAATATCGGTTTCCCATGCGCTGTAGCTCATGATGAGGCCTGACGTCATGTGTCTGTAGTTCGACCCTCCACGTACCACGGGGGGTTCTAACCCTCGCCAGATGAGACTTGCAGTGACTCCGCCATCAACTGGACAAGGAATGCGGCACATACATACATATATATATATATATATTCATGTATGCATATATATATTCATGTATGCATATATATATGTATGTATGCATATATATATGTATACATCCATACATACATATATATGTATACATACATACATACATATATGTATACATACATACATACATCTATATATATAGATACATACATATATATATATATATATATAGATGTATGTATGTATGTATGTATGTATGTATGCTTGCATGCATGCATGTATGTATGTAGGGCTGTCAAAAAAGTTCGTTGTTCGCGAACAGTTCGTGTTCGATTCGCCAAGAAGTTTGTGTTCGATTCGTTCGATAAGCAAACGAGACGAACATGAACAAATTTTTTCGTTCGGTTTGTTAAACGAACCAAACACGAACAGTGATGTGTTCGTTCGTGTTCGATTCGTTATTGTTTGAAATATAAAATAATTTAAAATAATTATATAAAAAAAATTTATGATATTTTAAAAATAATTATATATTATAAAAGTTTATCACATTTTAAATAATTAAACTTCAATAAATTATAATATATAATAATTTTTTAATAATATCAATAATATTATAGTATTAATTATATTAATATAAATATTATAATATTATAATTAATATACTATACTATATATTAAAATAAAACCCTAAACAAAATACTAAACGCCTTATTCGGTTTGCTTCATTTTGAGGAAGTATGAATTATCTGATGTGTACGGAATACTTGATAAATTTACTTCATTTTGAGGAAGTATGCTATCAAAGCTAGGGCTGTCAAAAAAGCTCGTTGTTCGCGAACAGTTCTTATTCGGTTCGTCAGGAAGTTCGTGTTTGATTCGTTCAATAAGCAAACAAACGTACACGAACAATTTTTTTCGTTCGGTTTGTTAAACGAACCAAACACAAACAGTGATGTGTTCGAATATTTCGAACACAAACACTAGCTATGTTCGTTCGTGTTCGGTTCGTTTACACCCCTATATGTATGCATCTATATATGCATGCATGTATATATATATATATATATATATATATATATATATATATATATATATCCTACTTATATGTATGTATGTATGTATGTATGTATGTATGTATATGTGCGCGCGCGCACACACACGCACACATATTATAAAAAGGGAAATGATATTCGAGTCCGACGGGCCCCGAATATCATTTCCTCTTTTTGCTAGGACATCTATGGTTGGGTGCCTGCGCCATGTGTTGATTATTCGAGAACTCCGCTCCACGGGGGATCGAACCCGTGACCTGAGGGGACTTACGGTGAGCCTCGCCAACCAACAGGCCACGGCTTTAAGGGGCTTGTTCGATATCAATTTCTAAAAAATGCTTTAGATAAGGTTAGGTATAGCATAGGGTGCTATATCAGAAGGCTGTCATGTTGACCCTCTTGGGAATGTAAAAAATTAGTGGAGATACTGCAATACAATTTGGGTTATTTTTCAATAAACCTTAACCTAGAAGATTGTCTACCTGGTCAGAATATTGGTCAAACTAAAATCAACCCGACTTGGTGCAATCAATTTCATGTAATTTTAACTCCACGATGACATATGATAGGACTAAAAAATCAAGTATTTATAATCAGCAAACTTAATAGATCTATGTTAAGGGCTAATAGGTCATTGCTAGTATTTTTGAACATTAATCTAGCCTGCTAACCCTTGCTCCGCTTTGAAAACTACCAGAAATTTGAAGGCCTGGATTTATTACTCGTGGTTCCTTAACTTTTAACAAATCACTGTGAACTCTTTTATGGTGATTCGAGAACTGTTAGCTTGCATGGTCATATGAGGAGGCTTGTGTGTTAGATTTCACCCATTTTCTTCTTTTATGTATAGAAAGGGCTTAAACACTCCTTAAGGTGCAATAAATTTTCAAGCCTACGGCGAAACCTTCTAGGAGTGCTATCATTTGTGTAATATTAAGGAAGGTGCCGAGAGTTTCTCTAAACTCAAAGCTTTATCCTTTTATTTTCTTTAACTTTATGTGCATTCTATGTTATGCACAATTTTTGCATTTACTTCAACTTTCTTATATGGTAAATTTAATGTCCTAAAATAGTAACTTCTGTTATAGTCATTGATACATGGTCATTTATTTGAAATGTTTTCACTCCTTTCTATCGCTACAATGTATATCTTGAAGTTTGGTTGATTATAATTCAGTAGAGCTAAGTTTGGCCATGTTATGGATGCTTAAATATGCGTGGGGTTGACTAAAAAATTGTTATGACCTAGACACAACCATATTTGGAGGGAGGATCGTGATATAATTATGCTAAGCGCTAATATTTGTATGGTGGGTATGGGTCATCCCAAAACACCTCTTGACTTATTATTTTTGATAATTCAAGTAATGGGCCAGTGTGTTTTTTTCATCCCATTATCTAGGAGTAAGGCAAAATTTTTTGCCGATAGTTTTGATAATAGAGAGTTTTCTACTCTTTCATATTACTAAAATTTTAGTTGTAATTGTGGATTAAATGATGGTGAAATTGAACTTATTTTTATTTATTTGTATGTTGCTAAGCTAAAATAAAAATAAAAAATGCGAGAAATAAATTATGGAAGGAGAAATACTAAAAAATTTGGGACATATAGGCATATATGAACCTTCATGATGGAATTTTAAGTTCTTTTTTTTTCTGGCGAGTAAGGACCTACCTGATGCTACAAATCAGTGATCCCTTTCTTATGGAGTACTCAACCTAAGCTCATTATCAAAGAAAAAACAGGATTGTAAATACTCCCAATGGTCATCCTCTGTTAAGTCAATCAAGTTGCAAAAGTCTGCTATTAGTCTAAGCATTGTATAGTTTATCCTATAATCCCTTCCTATCTTATTGGTCATATTCAAAGTGAATAATATTACCTTCACAAAAATAAATATAGCTCCTATTCCTTGTTGATGAGCGCACTGACATGAAATCTCAATCAGAGGGCATTTTAGCCCTTTAGCCTGAGTCAATTGAGCTCACTGTAGGGCGAAGTGATGGTCCACTGATCAAAACATTAGCAGAAAAATCTGAAGTCTGAGTACTGGAAATGAACAAAATTAATATAAGGTTGTTCTTAGATCTTCCTATTGACACATTATGGGGTAACAAGTTTTTATAATTTCATAAGATTATTCTGTTTTATCACACAATTTCTAATCAGGAGCCTCACTATTATCCTACTCGATAATGACTAGTCATGTCGGTAAATATTGGGTGAATTGGCAGACTCGGGCAGTTCGATCATCAATTGTGGAATCTAAAGTCTTTGCTACAACTTCTATATACAATTGATTGTTAGATCTCAATAGATTACAATGCTTTTTAACTCAATTTTTTTATTAAAAGAGCTTTTGGATAGTTATGGTTAAGAAAGCTCGATTGATACTAGAATAAGCAATGTTCTCATAATCACGACAAAAGATATGACATCCATCTATATTAGAGCTAGGAATAAAATTATATAGGTGTCAATATCCATCAAAATTGCTAGATTAAAACAACAAATCCTTCGATGTTTAATTTTTGACGCTAATAGTTTTGTAGTTTATCTTATTTGTCATTTTCCAATAAGTGGTTACACATTATTTATAATGAATCATGTGAAGTTATTTCTCAGAAACATATTTCTACACTTTAATAATACGTATCTAAGTAGAACACATTCTAAACACTGCCTGCAATGCAAATAATAGTGCATAAGTCATAAAAATTTTCTATTTTACCTAGTTAAGTGCCGACATTGCCTAATTGTGATAGAAAAATGTGAGTTTTTTTTTTGAAATTTAAAATTTATTTATATTTTTAAATTTATTTTCCAAATTAATATTATATTAATATTTTTATATGTATGTCAGGTAACGCAATGTTCAATTATTTGAGCTTGCACTTTATGATCCATGATACAACAAATATAAATATTAATGTGCTTGAATTAACCTGAAATTGCTCATCATTAATAGAAACTAATAATTATGAGGAAATAGAACACTCAATAAAGGCAAGCCTTTTTAGTCACAAATTAGAAGATAACAATTTTGAGGATCTATCTAATGAAAAAATTTCTTATTTAATTGAATTAAAAGGTCAATATACATTAGGTGAGATTGTATTCACTAGATTAATATATTTAATCAAATGGTATAAAATAATGACTTTATACAATTTTGTTAAAATGCTCCACATATGCTAATTTTGATAATCTTTTAGATAATCAAGTAAAAATAAAATAACTTTTTTTTTATAAATTGTATTTTGTTATGATATCTCAAACAATATTTGACTAGTAATTGCGTGGTCTATTCATAATAATTTTAAATATTAAAAATATTTTTAAATAATATAAGTTCAGTTCTATATGTTTATCGTAAAGGTGCTGTATGACCTTATTGGTGGTTTTTACATTCTGTAAAAAATAAATGTTTAAGAGTTTAATGATATATCTCGATTATTGCATATTAACATATATTTAGTTATTGAATTGTAAAGTGTGATCACTATTAGTTCTATTTAGAAATTTATGTTGATTTTTTATTCGAAGTATACTCCATCAAATTGTCATGAAATTGATTAAAATATTTGGGTGTGTAGAAGTTAAATTTAATGTTTGAGTTTCTTATATGATGACATAGGATGCAAGGAAAAATGAGATTTTGATAGTTTTTGATTTTTGAAAAGTCGTATAAGTTCTTATTTTGTTTTATGGAAGCAATTAAAATTTTAATGATTGGTATGATTTACATCGTTGATTTTATTTCATTACAATGTTTTAGAAGATTATTTTGGAATTTTGGTTCACCATTTTAGGGTTTTGTCACTGTAGCCCATTACTAATTTAAATTGTGCATTTCTTTTAGAATGATATTGAGGTCTTTTATTAATAATTGTTGATATCGACGCTAATAATGATCTATTCCTACTTGTATTTACTATTTTTAAGTCTGAGTCAAATTTATTATGGATGTAATTTTTACATATTCTCCATTCCTATTGAAATAGTAAGTATCAACATGATAATAACATTAGATAAATACTCTGTTTTGATCCGTGGTTGTATGAAATTTTTTAATTAGGCTCCCCGTTGTTATTGCATATATCATTTAAAGAAAACTTCAAGAAAATAATATGATAATTATAAGTGAAAGATGTGGAAATGTTATGCAAGAAATCATATTCTTGTGGAGATACATATCACTTAAGTATTTTTAATATGCAAATGTTTGGAATTTTTAATATAAAAAAATATAATTGTTTGATGGAATGAGATGTATCAAAATTGTGATGGTTTTTGCGATAGAATGATAGCCATAATTTTGTCTAAATCTTGCAGTGACGTCCTGAGATGTACACATGTATTGCCTGCAGAAGCACTAGCCCGTGATATAATTTATAATATAATTGCTCTTTTTTGAAGCGAACAAAGGATACAGATTAATTACTAATGACTAATAAATTTGAATTTATGCTTAAAATAAAGATTTTGATTCAAAGATATAAAGAAAGGTGCGTTTGATGTAGGAGTTTTTTTATAGTGGTCCAGTCAAACCTTTATCTCTTGCTTTTAGCATTCATTATTATACCAACTTGCATATATTCATACAAACATGAAGAGTATGATAACTTATTTAAAATTTTTTTAGTTGATATCGAAGAATATAGGCATTATAAATGTTTTTGTAATCGTCTAACAACTCATCATATGTTTTGCCCATATGTTTTTGTTGCACTTGGAATAAGACGAGATGATCATAGTTTGTCCTGTGTTAGAATATTGTAAAATCCATGGTACAACCTAACTCATGAAAGAGCTTTTCTTACAATCAATGATCATAGCATTTGTTCATAATACAACCATAGCATGAAATCTTCAAGCTTTAATCGTCTTCTTTTAGAAGACAATTAGGTCGACTATGAGTGATACATTCACAATATAATGTATATAAATGTAGAATTATTATTATAAAAAATAGCACAATATGTCAATGTGCCATCAAATCTTGAAAAAATAAGATACAAATTTTTTATGTAATTTTTTTAATTTTTAAAATTATTGTTGCTTATTTTGTAGGAGAAGCAATACCATGATGATAGTTACACGCCATGGCGCATGGCTTAGCGTAGCGCACCCTCGCCACCATTTGCATGACACGACACGATTTCTCAAAATGGCGTGCACTATTTGTGCCATGCATGGGCAATGGTGCATGGCAAGTGCTAGTTTGATTTTATAGATTTAACATGAAAAAAAAAAATGCTCATACAATTCAATTTTTATATATTTGCATATCTAATATGTAAAATTTAATATTTATTTATATAACACAAATAATATAAGTGCAAAATTTTTTAAAGTGAAATTCATCTTTTTAATGAATGTTTTAATGTGATTATGATAAAAATGTTCTTTAGGTGTTGAGCATGTAAATATATAAAAATTGTGCGGTATGTAAATTTCATAATTTATATATAGACGTGTGTGTATAAATTATATATACACACACTCAAATGGACTTATATGGGGAAAAACTCGCCCTCATTATTTCACTTGCATGATATTGAACTTTATTCTTTCGATGGGATGATAATGAAGATTATACTTTACGAGATTATAATGATGACGATGAACATAAGATTTCTTTCACTTATGATGATGATGATAATCTATGGATGATCTGCTTAATTTCTTATAAAATATTAGATTTATAAAGAAAATCATAATGTTTTGAATTTTAAGTAATTGCGGCATTAAGCTATGAGTTTAAGTATTATTTATGCCATTTTTATTGTCATTTTAATTTATATTTTAATTTAATATTCTTTCTTATTTATTTTAATTTTAAAATTAAATTTTAAATATTATACTCTATATTTAAAATGACAAAAATTGTGTCATACACTATGCAATATGGCTCTAGAGATATCTTTCCTCTATGGTGCACTATTCGCCATTGACAAATATGATTAGAAGGCCCACATAGAAGGATAAAATGGAGGAGCAACAATGTTGCTAAATCATTATCTCATTGAGGATCATTTTATTAATAAATTGTTATCTATTTATTTAGTATCGTTAGGTCATCTTTGATATTATGTTTTTTTCCTTAAGAAATTAAATATGATTTACCTCTTGTTTGTCATTCTACTTATAAGTGATGAAATATTTTTTAAGTTTGTTTTTGTATTTCTGAATAATGAAATATTTTATTTGAAGAGTGGGTCAATAGAGAAAGTTTTTATGTAATCTTTGTTTAATTTTGTCATGCATTAAATTTGATTGAATTAAAGTGGTCAATAAAAGGCTTCAACTATTATAATTGTAAGTAAAGTATAAATCTCAAAGCAGATAGAATGGAATTGATATATTATATATGGAAAATTCATAAGTATTTAAATAAAGCTTATTAAATAAAGTTATTATTTGAATTTAAAAAATTCCTTGACGCGGGTGTGGTAGTTTCCCGAAACAAAGTCAGCCAATTGTACTGGCTTGCATAGGGATCGGTCAAGGGGAACCGGTTTAGACGTCCAAAGTGTCGAGCGGCATCAAGTGGCCCATGCAACTCCCCTTTCGCATTTTCCGCCCGGATTGAGCGGCATTGGGGAAAGCGGCATTGCGGCCTGCCCTTTCTCCTCCTTCCTTTCTCGACATCTTTCCTTTCTTGTTTCCCACATAAGTAAGTCTATTTATATGCTCTTTTTTGAGTTTGGAGTTAGTTTTTGATGTGTTTGTTTTTTCAGATTTCTTGTGTGGAGTCTTCTTCCCTTTTGTAGGGCTGTATCTGAGGAGGTGATGCTTCTCTGGTTGTATCCTACTCCGAGGTGATGACGTATCTTCTCCTTTTATTTTCCCTAATTTGTCTCTTCCACTCTCCTTAGCCGCCGACCACTCCAAGCCTTACCCAACTGCCTCCAACCCACTTTCTAGTCGTCCAACTTGCTGTCCAAACCCTCTAAGCCAGCTGTCCAGCCCCGCAACTGTCTAGTGGCCGAACTTGCTGTCCAGACTCCCGTTACCTGCTGTTTAGCCTTTTCGCCACCCCCCCGCACTTCCCCAGCCTTCCAAACTACCCTACAACCCTCAACCCTTCACCTTTCTTGCTTGTCTCCTCGCCGACACTATCACAGCCCTCGAATCTTCATTCCGGTCCTAATCGGGGTTTAGATTGTTATTGTATTTCCCTTTCCCGTTTGTGTTGTGTTGTAACCCTATTTCTAAATTAATAAAAGTTTCCTTTCGTATTTCCGTTGAATTCCACCTAGTTCTGGTATTAGTCATTGAATAAAACTATTATGTGATTCAACAGGCATGGCAGATTTTGCTGATTTAATAAAAAAGAGAGTTGCATCTCTAATAATTTTAGTTTGATATAGTAATTACATTATAGGCTTACTTGGTCTCTTAGGCGGTTTATGATTAGGTTGTGTTAATTCTTTGTTTTCCCCAATTAGTGCAATAAAGAATTGAATGTTTTATTGAAGTAAAATGATAAAAAGATTTAGGGTGAAATCTGGTATTGAGTTAATTTTTGATTATATTCCCTACTTTCATTAGTTTTTTTACATGTTCAAACATTGTAGAACAAAAAACACATTCCTTTTTCTGTAATCATTAGAAAAGAAAATCTTTTAATGAAATTGATGTTACTAGAATTGGAATATTTTTTTCTAAAGCACTATCTGGTAAGATTGTCAGATCTTAGGCCATAAAGATTTCTGAAATAAATTGAAGTGCTGGGCAAAGATGGAGTTTTCTAGAAGATTATTTTTTTAGGATTGGCAGAGCAAACTCTGAGTATACGACTTAATGGATGTGAAATCAAGAATATCATTGAATAATGCTATATGATAAAGTAATTTGTAAACATAATATGTTTTTCATATCTCTTGCATAAAGGAATGATATGGATGAGAATACAGTCATAATCGCTAAAGTTGGTCGCTAAAGTTGGTTGTTATAAATGCAGACTAACTTGAGAGTAACACCATGTAATATAATGTTAAAGAGATTTAAAGGTCAGAGTTCACATTTGCAATGACACACACACACATACACATAAATGTATATGCAAGGGAGTCATAAGGAGGCTAATTTGTGTGTCAAAGGTGAGAATGTTATTATAGATGTCTTAGAATGCTGTAATGAAATAATTAACTGAAGAAAAGTTTGAGGAAAATAGCTTGTCATGTTAAATGGAGGAAGAAGTTGACACAAGCATGATAAGCTATTAGAGATATATGGTTTATAAATTTAATTGAATAGTTGTTATATGACTAACTATGTTAATGGAGTTGTTTTTGTCTTCTGATGTAATCCTTGTTTTTATAATTTTAATATGTCCAAGTACATCGCCAACTTTTTAAGTTTTGTATAATTTTCATATACTTGCAGAAATTCTATTTTAGGTATAAGAAGTATAGAAGGATTCGAAGGAGGAAAGAGGGCATTGATCCTATAAGATCTGCGTTTGATCAGATGAAGGTACAAATGAAACTAAGTTATCAAGAAAGAGATGATAATATCATTTCTTTCGACTTCTCTGTTTTAAAATTACATCATAATATCATTTCTTGCAGAGAATAAGGAATCCACCTATTAGGCTTGATGATTTTGCCAGCGTTGAGTCTATGAGAGATGAAATCAATGACATTGTGACATGCCTACAAAATCCTGCAGCGTTCAAGGAAAAAGGGGCTCGAGCACCTAGGGTATGCTCATACTCTAAATTTTCTTTCTCCAATTATTTTTATACTTATATAAATCATTTAGGTTTTACTTTTTCATATCCTCCATTCATGGAGTAATGTTTTTATTGAACAACATTTGTTTTGTGACTTAATTTGTTTTAGGGTAATTATATACATGGCACTCCAAACATTGCTATTTACAAATCTAGCACCCTCTATCATCCAATTTCAAATTTTCACTCGAATATTGATATTCTTGATAAAATCTCGACCCATATTTTTATTTTATCAAATTCTCAAAAGTTTGATCATTGCACACATAAATGAATCTGTTCGGTAGTTCAAAAAATCACCCGGGTACTAGTATTGTAAGTAGCAATGTTTCGAGTGCTATGTTGGTAATTATCTTTTTTGTTTTAATTTTAAATTTCTTAATGCATTGCTGCTTAACAAAGTTGATAGTGGTAGTGAGGATTTAGTATGACATAGTCTCAATACAATTCATGATTTTTTTTTGTCCCAAACAATGAAATGAGAATATGGTATGGGAACAGAGGAAAACGAACCAAGGGGATATGATTTATGTTGAAGGTTTTAAGAAATATCTCACTTGTATGAAAAAGAAAAGACAATGATAGACGATTAACATTAAAAGATCTTATTGTTAAAAAATATTTTAACTTAAATTTGATTTAATTGTAAATTATAATTATTAGCATTTTAAAATTTAAAAAATCATATTTAAGTAGTCATATGCCTGGATCTATCATTGGAATATTGTAGATTGCCATAATTCTTATTGAATTTGATTTTCTAAAAGTAAAACAAGAAAAAATTTTGAAGTTTTTTGAAACTAAATAGTTAACTTTGGAAGCATTGGTACTTGTAGTTATTTTACTAATGGCCGATAAACATGTATCTGAACATGCAAGATTTAGAAAAAAGTTTGAAATTTAAACATTGTAGCTCCTAGACATGGAACCAAAAAAGTTAGCCCAAAAAAAAAAAAATGATGAATAAGGAAATAGATTTTAATAATAGCCTATACTAATTTCCTCCTAAAATGCTATTTTTTATATAATTCGGAAATCCATTAGATAATTTTGTAATGTTGTTATTTAAAAAATGGATATAACAAAAAAAGTCTATTTTTTAATTTTATTGAAAATGCTTATATATTTTAAATAGAGAAATAGATTGGTGAAAGAAATGGGATTTCAAAAATATCTTGCTTCTCAAATTTTGGTTGATGTTATATAAAGAAATTTTTTATATTGATGAAGTGAGGCTCAATTAAGTTTGCCTCTCTACTCACAGTGCCTAAACCAACCTTCCTAAAGGTGCATGCTGTCGGCCGCTTAAAAGAAGGGCTCGAGGATTTAATTTAATTTATATATGTGTATTGATTTTTGAAAATAAAATTTTATGTTTTAAAATATGAGAATGAAAAAAGGACGGATCTCATTAGTTAAGTAGTTTGGATGAACGAGCGTAATATCGTGAATAACGCATCTGTTCCGAAGAATAGACACCCTACTCGACAATATCGCTCGATCAAATAAACCACAAAATTCATGACATCCGTTACGATGCAACGACACTTTATGTGGACCAAGCAAATTCTCCTATTTAATACAAAAGAATTAAATAGGGTTTATATTATGCGAGGTGCTTTAAAACTCACTATAAATGCAGCACTATAGTTAATTACTCCTCAAGCAACAGAAGTCGACTTAGAGAACTCTCGGTTTAGATCGCGGGTTTTTATCTTCATGAATTCAAAAGGTAGGGTTTTCAACGAAATTGTGATAATAGAAAATTCAATAGGTGAAAGGCGCAAGGAGGAACAGTTATTTCTGGAGTCAAAGGAAAGAAGGGTAGGGGATGTCACAGATCTAGAGGAGGACATCGAGGACGTCCGAGACTATCCGTAGTTGGGACTTTAAATTTTGGAAAGAGATTTATTTTAACTCAATCCTGCAAATTAATTATAGGAATTACGTTTGCATAATGTCACGATTATGCTGAACTACACGAAAGACGGGAGAGCTTACGTCGTATCGAACGACAACCTCGGAAGCACTAGCGAGTTAGGGCTTATATCTCACGGGAGGGCCATGCAGCGCTAAAAGAACATGTGAGGGTTTATGTCGCACTAGGCGGATTACCTCGAAATCACAAGAGCTATTATTTAAACTAAAAAAAGGGGTTTCTTCGATGTCGACACGGGTTTCTTTGAAGAAGATGGCCGTCTCTTGCCGTGTCTCCAAGCTCCACGTCGTAGCGAGGATCGCGAGTTTAGGTTTAGAGTCTTAAATTAAAGTGAGCATCTGAAGTCATTTATTTCGTTTTTATTATCATTTTTATTACAAGAGTGAGTGTGTGCGACTGTGATGGAGAACGAAAAGAAAACGATGAGACGGGGAGCGTCTTATAGTAAACTAAACGATGAAACATGCTTATGCTTAACGAAGATATGTTAAAATAACATCTTAAGCGGGGAGAAAGTACGGGAAAGATAAAACATGCTAAGCAGTATGTATATTCGAAAGTAAGCGAGCTTAGTCAACGAGGAGTATATGCTTGAAAAGTAGAACATGTAGAGCGATGAAGTAAAGTAAAGGTCAGTGTCATGAAGTGCTAGTATCTTTCTTCATCCATGCGCATATGTTATTCTGTTTATTATTATTTTCATATTTCTCTTATTTCATACGAGAAGAGTTATTAGCGCGAGAAAAGCGAAAGTACAAGTAATGGGCGAAGCACAGCTCAGCAGCGAGTCTTACGGTACGTACGAAAGGAGCGAAGTAAGACAACCCGACGGTAAAACAAAAGAAAGACGACGGAGAGCGAATAAAAATCGTGAAAGAACGCCGGAAAATCGAGAAAGAAAGAAAAAGAATGTCCAGTGAAAACTCCGAGAAAAGTCACGAGCGAAAAGCAAAACAAAAGTCGCGAGAAACCGCAAGGAATACCGGAAGAAACGTACGGATGGCCGCTAAACTCACGTGAACAGTAAGAAAGCCATGGGGCATCCGGAAAGAAAGACCCGTAAGCGTGGTGGTGTTTCGGACTCGAAGCTGTCTTAATATCCGGACTGAGTCGTCGACTACTAGGTCGACTTTCTGCGAAGGCGATCCTAACCGACTCGAATAGCCGACCAGTGGACCTTTATAAATTTTCATACATTTCATTTTTGGTTTAGCATGCAAGTGAAAAGCCGTAGGTAAGTAGATTTGTGTAGTAGTGGATGTAGTTTTTATATTTTTCAAACATATGTATCTTTTTGTTTTAAATTATTTTTTAATCACAGGGTTGATTACCCTATTGGACTGAGACTACGAACATCCTTAGATTGTCGGCGATAGAAACCCGAGGACGGGCGAACGGTTCCGTGGTTCTCGCTCTACTCTCTACTGAGTCTCGAGTCGGGCGGCCCCGTTCTATGATTCTCGTAATTTTTCTTTTGCGATCTTATCGATGTCACCACCGTACTTACTGACTGCTTGACAGTGGCCTGCATATAACCCAGGGGTTATATGTGCACACCTACACGTCTCACTGTAGTGTGTCTTTGAGCTGAAAACAAGGTGAAAACTAGGGACGAGAGGTCGAGAAGAAAGAGGGAAAACGGCTCGACTTAACACGATTTCGTAAAAGAAGCGAACAGATTTCCGATAATCGAAAGTAAGTAAATCACACTGCACTTCCCGACCGTCCTCACATATCCTGAAAAAGGACCCAAAGCGTCACGATGCTCTCGAAGAGGATGAGGACTAGACCACAGGGAACACACCCTTTCCCCAAACAACAATATAAAAGCATGAAAAAAGACACTAACAAGTCCTGGACTGCAGACATCTGCTCGGGATTCCTTGAACTCCAAGTACCGCATTGATTTTCGATTCCGAAACACAAGCTCCTCCGTGCGTTCTCCTACGGGCTCGGGACTCGAGCTATAGCAATAGGAGAATAAATAATCTTTTAATACGTAAGAAAGAGAATGAATGACATGTCAACGCTAACTAGCATCAATTACTGCCAAATAAAACCTCAAGAAGTATTTCAAATATCGTGCTCGATTTATTCCCCATGAGTAAGCTAGGAAGCTCTTCGAATTTCATTAAATCAATTCGATGAGACAAGTGAAGCGAAGCAAAGCCACGCATCACGATAATCATCCCGATAAGGCTCTCGGCCGAGGCTAAAAGGAGCAAAGGCTCACGACTTAAGCTATAACAAAGGGGCAGCAAGGGGTAAAGCCCCGACAATCCATATCACCACAATGAGGCTCATGGCCAACCCCCAACAAACTACCCATACTAATTCAAATTCATCACAAATGCATAGGAATGAATCCATAGGGCCACCAAGCAACTCAGCCCAACTTCAGCCTAAAAGAAGCACAAACCCGAGCCCAGCAAAGCACCAAACAAGACCACCAAGGCTCCCAAATGTGCAAGGGAGAGCAGCCACCATAAGGCACCAAGAAAACAGAAAATCAAGCTCCTTACATGGAGTAGCTGCAAGGCGGCAGAAATAAGAAAATCGAGCCGCAACAGGGCCAAAAACCGAGCCACAACAGGGCCAAAAATCGAGAGGTAAAAAGCCAAATAAAACGGCCCCTTCATATGTGCAGTAGTCCAACGGTATGTTTTAAGTAGATACACTAAACTTCGACTTGCTTAAATAACATTTGAAACCAAACTTTCAAACCCAATCCTTGCATGAGATTAAATGAATATAAACTTATGAGCATGCTTTTCAATTTGTCATGTACAACCAAACAAAACAAAGCCAATAACATGGATTGGAGTGAAAGTACACCTCTCCAAATGTCACAAAGGAGAGTTTGCCTAGCTTTAACCTCCTAAATCTTATAAAAGCCACCCCCAAATGTTTAGCTAAAACAAGTTATAAGAAGCATATAGCAAGCCATTTGAAACCTCCATATGAAATACATCAAGTTTAAAACAATAAGCATGCTATTTTATGAAATAAAAGAGACCTTGCAAGATGAAGAAAAGCTCACCCAACACATTCCTTCCTCATTTCCTCCCTTTTATTTTTGAAATAGAAAGAGATTGAAAGGGAGTTCACGACCAACATACATCTCCAAGCACATAACTACAACCTATTGTAAGATATGACATGCTTTTGTGAAACATAAAACCGGAGTCTCTTCTAAAAGCCAAATATCCATTCCATGCCATTCGCAAGAGAAGATGAGAGGGATGGAAAATTATTTGCAAGGTAAACATCAAGCCATCATATTCATTTTTTTTTTTCTCCTCTCCTCCCCTTCTCTCTTTTTTTTTTAAAGAAACTATCATGCCATTAGGAGGGAGACGGGAGCACTACTTCCCACTTAAACATGTGAACATATCAACAACAAGCACATAAACATTCCTCCATGCTAGCAACGGGAGTGCAACTTAGAAAACGAAGAGGGAAAAAAAAGGTTACCAGCTGTGCTAGAGTGCACAAGAGGGATAAGGAAAGCTTCAGAACAGCTCCACAACACCCCTCCAAGCTCACGCACACACACACAGAAGCTCGAACAAGGGAATTGGAGGAGAGTAAGAAGAGCAGGAGTATCCAAGTCCAGGGCATCCAACCTCAAATTCTCCCCAAAAAGGGGTTTAAATAGCCGCAGGGGAAGAAGAGGCCTAGCTAAGCTCACCCCAGCCCATCGTCACTCACCTGGAGCCAACGACTACAAAGGGGCCATTTCTTGGCGCCCGAACCCACGCACACAGGAGGCAGCCTCGAGAGAGCAGAGAAGGGAAGAAGAAAGGAGGCATTGGGAAGGAAGAAACTTCCCGAATTGCGTCGAGCCACAAGTGCCGCAACTTATAAACACCAAAGAGGAAAGTCTACAACATCGAAGAGGGCGAGGCTCGAGCGAGTGCCTCGTGAGGTCGTCTCCCCTCGCGTGGAGGAGACGTAATGGTCTCGGCCGGGTCGAAATCGAGAGGAAGCGGCGGGAGCTAGGGTTCACGCGACCGAATGGGAGAGAGTCGCGGGATTCTGCTGCGTGCGTGAGGCGTGAGCGGCGTGCGTGAGTTAGATTTAGGGCTTTAAAGGATTTAAAAAGGATTTTAAAATAAAATAAAGCTTATTTTATTAAACTACGCCGAATTTCGCGTCGCGGACTCGCGCTCGAAAGCATAGCAAGTTATATGTCTTTCCGACGAATTCGACGTCCGGACGCGATGGCGCGATCCGTTTCGCGATCCGAGGTCGTTCGGAGAATCTCGTCGCCGGTCGAGTCGAAAGTGCGTCAAATTCGGTCTCGTCGAAATTCTGACCTTGATCTTGATCCGTTGCGGAGAATTTGAAGACGTCGAGGCCATGGTTCGAGGAATTTGTGCTCGGTGGTGCAGAAAATGTGCACGAGGCTATCCTAGGTCCGGTGGTCACATAGGAACTCGATTTGGAGTCCTAACGCCGATTCCAACCTACTCGCTATAAGCTAGAGGTCGAAATTTCGTGCGGGATTCCAAAAGAGTGTCGAAGTGGTTTCGAGCATTCTAAAACGAGGTAGGCCCATTGCTAGGATTCTAAGATCGTCGGGGAAGCTCCTAAAGCTAGAACCCTAAATCCTAGGAGGAAAACTAAACCTCAACAAAATTGAGGTCAACACATGCCAACTAGCACCCTTTATATTTGCCTCAATTATGAATTTTTTTTTATGTTCATTTATTAACTAGTTCAACCTGTTGAGTATGATTTTTGTCTCTTGATGTCTAATTGAAAAAGACTTAGATGGTTTGGTCACATTAGACGCCTATTATCTAATGATCCGGTTAGGAGAGTAGATGTTTTTGGTTTGACTTTTGTTAAGAAAGACAAAGGTAAATTGTGAAATACTTGGGCATATTGTTTAAAAAATGATTTTAATTTATTAGATTTAAATGAAAATATGACTCAATAGGACGCAATGGAGAAAAAGGTTCATGTTGCCAACCCTACTTAGTGGGATAAATGCTTGTTGTTGTTGTTGTTGTTGTTGATGATGATGATGTCTAATTGAAAAAGCCTAAACAAAGGTCTAATTGTTCATTCTTGTCTGTAAACATGCTTGCTATCACTTGTTTGATGATAAACAAACAATCTCATAAGCTATCAATGAAAAACTCATCTACAACCTTGTTTTGTAGCACTATTTAATAAATTTTAGCTTGGTTCAAACTTATTTTCTTCCAGTGCATTTGAAAAGAGACATCATATTGGAGTTCTAACTAGAATTGATGCTTATATTGTGCTCTTTGCTAGATAGGTTGATGTCAATTAATGTTAACTTCAAAAAGATTGATATACATAACTAAAACATATCAATGTTTATTATTAGTTATAAATTCTTTTTTATTTGATAATGTATATATGTCTAAATCATTATTTCTTACAATAAGTTTAGCAGAATAAGTGTTTTTTTTTTTGTTTGAAGCTGGGGAAAGGTAGATTTTGAAACTCAGGTTATGTTCAAGCTCGGCATGAGCATGATTCGAGATAAACAAGCTTGAAAAAAGAAGTGCTTGTCTTGGTCTAATGCCTATTCACAACTGCATATCTTTGCTTGAAGGAAAGTGCAAACTTTTTGCTCTAAAAATGCTGACTCTATTGGGTGTTAATTGTATTTACGAATTCTTTCATTATAGCCAAGCAATTATTAAAAGGTTGCTAACTCTCCACTAATTACAATGAACAAATTATAAATAAAAAAGAAACTTCATTGATATTTGTCGAGGTTTCCAGATTTAGTTTGTAAATTGATTTGGAGAATAAATTAGAGAATAAATTTGCATTAATGTGTATTATTTGTAATCCCTCAAATTTAGGGATTTTTGATAGTTTCCTTTTTTTTCATTGTAATGTCCTCTATATAATCACTTGTATTATCAATTCGATGTAAGAAAGATATAGAATTATTCTCCACTTTCTCTGATTTCCCACATGGTATCAGCGCCCTAGGAATTTTTTCTGGGTTTCGTATCTTTCCTCAAGTAGCCTTCATTGCTGCATAAGGCTTCTTCTGCCTAAGCGAAGGAATCTCTAAGGCTTCGTCGTCGTCCACACGCATCGCCCGCGTCGTCTGCTCGCAACCGTGTCGTACGCGTCGTCCGCAGGAGGCTTCGTCGTCGTCTCTCCTGCGTCGCCCGCAGGACTTTCCCGAAGGAAGTTTTCTCCCGCAGGTCTTCTCGCCCGCGTCCCGCGTCGTCTCTCCCGAGTCGCACACAGGTTCTTTCTCCCGCAGTTTTTTCCCGCAGGTTCTTCTCTGCGGGCTCCTTCTCGGACTTGCAGCCTTAGTTGCTGCGAACTCTTCAACTTCACCATATCATTGTTAGAAACCACCGTCTTCAACAACTCTAACCCGTCCGAAGAACCTCATGCTGTTTAGAAAATTAGTGAGTTGCAGAATATTCGGGCATCCAACAGATTCAACGGGAAGAACTATTTCAAATGGTCATAAATTGTCCGCACATACCTAAAGGGCAAAGGGAGGCTTAGTCACCTGCTTGGAGACAGGACAGGAAAAAGGGATCCGACCGCTGCGGCATGGGATGAGGAGGATTCCATAATTATGTCTTGGCTATGGGATTCCATGGACCGACGATCGGTGACAACTTGCATGTTCTTGAATACCGCGAAGGAAATTT
The DNA here is from genome assembly GCA_022702705.1 of Papilionanthe hookeriana x Papilionanthe teres. NCBI lineage: Eukaryota > Viridiplantae > Streptophyta > Magnoliopsida > Asparagales > Orchidaceae > Papilionanthe > Papilionanthe hookeriana x Papilionanthe teres. The sequence continues at coordinate 57,117,925 of CM040437.1, forward strand.
GGGACTATATCAACTGCACATACTCGAAGGCCCGTGATGCCGCCCTTGTGTATGAAATCAAGGCAAAAACCGGAGCCACAAAGCAAGGAGACAAATCTGTCACATAATATGCCACTCTGTTGCAAAATCTTTGCAAAGATTGGATCACTACAGGGTAATTGAGATGAAATGCTCTGATAATGCTGCCACCTTAAAGAAGTTCATTGAGAAGGATCAGATATATGATTTTTTGGCATGATTGAATTCTGAATTCGATCAGGTTAGGATCCAAATCCTTGGCAAGGAGGAAACACCGTCCCTAGAAGAGACAATCTCACCGATCCGAGCAGAAGAAAGTCGGAGGAGTGTCATGCTAGAACCACATATCGTGGATGGGTCCGCCTTATCGACAAAATTAAATCGAGAAGTCGAAGAATGATCCGCACTAAACACTCGGGTAGAGACAACCAAGTGAAGGAGAACAAAGACGATCTTTGGTGTACTGCTGCAAGAAACCAAGTCATACGAGGAGAGCGTTGGAAGGTCGAATGGTAAACCTCCAAACCGAGAATGAGGGCAACAAAGGCCTCAAGTGCATATGACAGAACAACCCAATATTGAGGAAAATTCAGGAAAATGGGGATTCAACAGTGAAGAAATCGAGAAACTGAGAAGCTTGTTGGGATCTCTTGAGAAAACTCCTGGAACATGTTCGATGACTCTTTCAGGTAACTCTGTTTGCGTAAGTGTCTTGGACAGATTCTATACTCGACTCATGGGTCATAGACTCGGTCTTCTGAATCATATGACCCCACGTCCGAACTCTTCGATTCCTATACCGCAGTGTCGAAGTAACGGGAAAATTGTTGTGGCTAATGGTTCGCTAGCTACTTATTGCGGAGATTGAAGATATACATATCACACTCTAGCGCTTATCACTAAAAAACGTTCTCAATGTACTCCAGCTGTCAATGAAGTTTTGTGTACATTCAAAAGTTAACTCGTGATCTCGAATGTTATCTTATTTTTTTACTCTTCTTGTTGTGTTTTTCGGAACCGGGACTCGGGGAGGAGGCTTGGACTTGCTTAAGGAAAGGAGCGGTCTTTCTGCCATGAACCATCACGAGAAAATTAGGAGAAATGCTGTCTTCATCTCTCCTCGGTTCTCAAACAAAGATGTCGTTTGGGCTTTATCACTGCGTCTTGGTCATCCCTCTTTTAGGGTTCTAAATATAATGTTTCCTCATTTATTCGAGGAATAAATATTTACGAGTTTCGTTGTGACGTTTGTGAATTAGCGAAACATAGCAGTGTATCCTTTCTATTAGCGATAAAAGAAGTTCACATCGTTTTCATTTGATCCATAGTAACGAATGGGGTCCTTCCATATATCTGCAATGTCTGCAGGGCTCGTTGGTTTGTGTCCTTAATTGATGATTGCACCCGGGTTACATGACTCTTTCTTCTTAAACAAAAATCTGATGTTAGCATTGTTATACCTAATTTCCATTCAATGATTCAAAACCAATTTAGGGTAAAAATAAAAGGCTTTAGAACAGACAATGCTAGAGACTACTTCAATCAGATTCTATCACTTTATTTTCAATTACAGGGGATTATCCATGAGTCATCATGTGTGGAGACACCACAACAAAATGGGGTAGCTGAAAGAAAGAATGGACACTTACTCAACACCACCATAGCCTTACTATTTCAAGGGAATGTTTCCAAATCCTATTAGGCGAAGCCGCTCTTACTTGCCACATATCGATAAATAGACTTTCCTCCAGTGTGTTAGAAAATAAAAGCCCATGGAAGTCTTTAGTAGCTCTACCCTCCCTTGAACCTCGAGTGGCCTCACACATAAGGTATTTGGGTGTCTTGCGCTTTGTGCATGTCATGAACAACGTAGAGAGAAGTTAGAACTACGAGCCATCAAATGTGTTTTCATCGATTACTTCGTCCACTCAAAGGGATACTGAGTGTTACTGAACCTCTGCGAGAAAATTTTACATCTCTGCGGATGTGACTTTCACGAAAAATAAATTTTTTTTCTCCGAGTCCTCTCTTCAGAGGGAGATGTCAATGATGAAAGATAGTACTTTTGAGTCCTTTGAACCACGTAAAAACCTTGACCTTCCACATATGCCAGCTCGTGTTGTTGAACCTGAACCCCCAAAGCGAAACTCTCCTCATGTTCCAGCTGAACCCGAGTCCTCGAACCCAATCATATTTAAGTCACCCGATCCTATCACTCCCAATTTCCCAAGATTTTCTCGGGTGTATTCGAGGAGAAAGACAGTTCTCGAGCAGGCACGATTCCGAGAATCCGATCCAAGTGCGGAAATGGAGTCGCGGTATGATCGAACAAGCTTTATCCATTTATCTCATATGTCTCTCTTAGCGCCTATCACTGACTCAAAAAAGATTCGTTGTAAGCTTGAACACCGTTGTCATCCACTAACGATGTGTCAGAGGCGTTGTCGAAGGGAATGGAGAGATGCTTATGAGAGAGGAAATGGGTGCGTTAGAAAAGAATAAAACATGGGAGATCGTTGATAAGCAGAAGGAAAAAAATATTGTTGATTGCGAGTGGATCTTTACATTGAAGTACTAGGTGATGGATCTCTTGAAAAATACGAAAGCGAGGTTAGTAGCGAAAGTGTACGCTCGGACTTTTGGGGTGGATTATCGGGAAAACTTTGCTCTGTAGCTAAAATGAACAACGTGAGAATCACTGTTATCGTTAGTTGCTTCACTTGATTAGCGACTATCTGCTGAGTATGATGTCGAGAATGCATTCCTCAGTAGTGACTACGTGAAGAAATCTACATGAACATCCCACAGGATTTGAAGGAACACGGAGTAACGAGGTGTCTAGTCGAAAAAAGGCTCTTTACGGATTAAAACAATCTCTAGAGCGTGGTTTGACGATTCTGCAAAAGTCGTGAAGGAATCCGGATATAAACAAAGTCGAAGTGATCACACTCTTTTTATTAAACATTACTGCTGCGGGAGGAGTGAATGCCGCTTTTAGTACTATGTGGACGACATCATAGTATTTGGAAATGATGAAAAAAGAAGCATGAATTGATACTGAGACTAGTAAAAGAATTTGAAACAAAGGCGAGGAAATTGAAGTACTTCATCGGTATTGAGGTAGCTCATTCACATAGGGGATATTTATATCTCAGTGAAAGTACGTGATTGATTTATTAGCGAAACGGGAAAATTTGGATGTAAGCCGATCTCTACTCCGATAGATCCAGACTAAAAGTTGGGAGAAGGCTAAAGAAGAACCAGGTTGTGGAGAAAAGAATGTCTGAGAGGTTGGTTAGCGGACTCGTATATCTTGCTTCACGCTCAACCAGAACATAGCATATTCCGTAAGTTTGATCAGTCGATTCATGCATGATCCGAGAGAGCATCAATCTTAGTTGCTTACGAGTCTTACATTCTTGAAAGACAATCAGGAAATGAATCTTGTTGAAAAGGAATAATGCTCTTACTTCTGAAGCTACGCCGAATGGCATTATCTTTGGCTCCCTTGTGGACGAGAAGATCAATTCTGAGATATTGTAATTTTCTCGGAGGTAATCTCAGTGACATGGAGGAGCGAAGCGGAATGTAGTTGCTGAAGTCATCATGAAATCGAAGTCGAGTTTATTGCTCGAGGTTTATGTGAATCTATGTGGTGAGAATCATTTGGATGATTTGAGAATCCGACGGGAGGGTCACTATGAAGTTCTACTGTGACAATAAGTCGGTTATTAATATAGCAGCATAACTTATACTGACACGATGAGACAAGACGTATCGAAATTGATAGACGTTTCATCGAGGAAAAGCTGGAGGAAGAGATAGTATGTATGTCTTATGTTCAATCGAAAAACAATGGCGATGTTACAACAGAAATTTAAACGAGTTCGAGTTTCCACAATCTTATATCCAGTTGGGAATGAAAACATCATTTCTCGACACGAGGGGATACGTCGAAGTTTCAAGATTTAGTTTGTAAATTGATTTGGAGAATAAATTAAAGAATAAATTTGCATTAATGTGTATTAATTGTAATCCCTCAAATTTAGGGATTTTGTTTGATAGTTTCCTTCTTTTTCATTGTAATCTCTTCTATATAATCACTTGTATTATCAATTCGATGTAAGAAAATATAGAATTATTCTCCACATTCTCTGATTTCCCACAATTTTCATTATGTGTTGTTGTATATTTGTCGTTTGATTGGAGACAGATTAAATTTGATTGATTAAATTATATATATATATATATACATATATATGTATATATATTGCCGCACTTGTAGGTGGCTCTGCTAGGGTTTCGCTTCACGGCGAACCCTGACATCTGCTTCGTCGCTCATCGGCTCGTTGTGTCTACTCCTTTATCGTGCTTTGATTTGTTTGAGTCGTGCGGCGTCGGCTGTGGAGTCACCTCTTGTTTCGTCGCGCCTCGCCTGCTTCGCCGCACATATTTTTGCTTCGTCGTGCGTCGTCTGGTTGGCTGACCTTCGTGCGGTGTCGCTGGGACGTCGCATCGTTGGCTGTGCAGTGCGACACAACATAAGGGTTTCTCTTTGCCCGATGATTTCTTTCTTGCATCCTCAGCTTGTCTGCGTCTGTAGCTGCGGGCTCTTGATTGAAGCTTAACAGTGGCTCTGACGTCGCATCCTCCTCCTCTGCTCGAACCATCACCTGTTCACCGATCCTTGCTGTCCTGTGTTGGCTTCCTCGGTCACTCTCCACACTCTTCACTGTATGACTTAAGACAAAACTTACGATGCTGCCCTTGCGGGTGTACACGCCTTAAGTACTCCTAAATCGTGTTTTTTCCCACCTTCCTTTGCTGGCAGAGGGTGGCGAATTCTGCTACATCAAGAAACCTGGTAGGAAAATGGAAAACTAGCCATCTTTCTTACTGAATCAGCTTGCTTACGTCTGTCGTCTGAATCTGATCGAGAAATTCCTTTATGACCATCTCAAAATTGAGCTTATTCGTAAGGAATTTGAGCTTATGCACCTTGTTGAGGAGTGAAAAGTTAGCTTTTTAGATGGAAGACACATCCTTATTCAGCTTAAAAATGAAGAGAATTACACACGTTTATTTGCTAGAAGACTAATCTGGATTGATAACAAAGCCATGAATATTTTGAAATGGTCGGTGAGTTTTGATCCCTAGAAGGAACCACCAATCATTCCGGTCTGGATTCTCCTCCCTGGCCTGAAAATTCAGCATTTTACTCAAGAAATGTTGTACTCTATTGCTTCAACCTACGGTAATCCACTCAAAACGGACACTCCTACTTTTAATCTTTCCCGTCCCTCTGAAGCTAGGGTATTTGTTGAAAAGGACTTTACTTCAATCGCTCATGACAAAATTTGGATAGGCTCACAACATCAATGATATTGATAAAAAGTTGTTATTGAGCCTTTCCCTTCATATTGCTCGCATTGTCGTATGTTCGGCCATTCTAATTCTCTATGCACCATCTACACCCACATCTATGACTAAAGAAGCAAAGTGCTCAGCCAGAGGCAGTGATTTCCTCCTCCTCCTGATCTGCTCCAAGTTATTGACACTTTTGATCATCAGAAGGATACTCCTGAAGATGCCACTATCCTCGCGGGTGATATGCCACACAAAGCTCATGATGTAGGTCCTACTTTAGAACCTCTTCTTGTGGTGGCAGGGGAGACGTTTCACACTTCACCTACCCTAGAATCTAATTTTGATGTAATGGGTGACAATACTTCTACTGAATTTCTTCCACCTCATCAGATAGAGCTAGTTGTTATTGTGACTCAGACACATAGAGTTCATGACGTGCAACAACTTACACCTGTCCGTCAATCTTTGAACCAATCCACGAAGCAGATGAATCAATCTTCGGGTGATGAATGACATGTTTTATACATCCAGGAAGAAGAAGAAAAATGGTGGCCTACTACCAAACCTGAGGGATGATACATTGGTTGATTCGGGTCATGACAACAATAGCTTAATAATTTGTTAGTTGTCTCCGTCACTAGAAGCAGGCAGAAGGCGGCTAAATTGAATTTCTGTAGCTAATCGATTCTACGAATGTTGGCAGACTTTTGTTGTACAATTTCTATATCTACTTTTTAATCATGTTTTTTTGGGTATACATGTATCCTATCTCTGTGGTATATGCCAGATGGTTAGGGTCCATTTTGAGTCATTTCTTTCCAACCTATCTGTACCTTTCTTATTAATATATTCGCTTTCGAGCTTTTCTACACACACACATATGTGTGTGTGTGTTATTTTAAGCTTTATTAATGAACCTGTTACAACTAATAAATTGCAAATATGATTTATTCATAATTAAAATTAATGAATAATGATTAACTTAACTCATGTAATTGGCAACTATGCTTAGTTTGTTATAATTTACTAATAGTTTATCACTAGTGACAATTAATCATGGACGGTTTTCATTCAACTATGAGTTGGTGCGTAAACAACAAAAGAACTAGTCTTGGGCCAAGTTTGTAAAATTAAACATAAAAGGAATGATTATCATGACTACCAAGTGAATATCATCTCGAGAAGTGATTCAGGTAAGCTGTTGCTCAAACCTCTAATTTTCGTAAAATTATGTTGCATTTTCTTGGCCATTCATTAAGGGTTCATTGAAGATTACTACTTTTTTTGGCTAAAATTAGTCCTATTTTTTACAATCCACATCAAAAAGAAGTTTCAATCTTATTTAAGGAAATCATTTACTCAGTAATTTCAGGGAATAAAAAATTATAGCATGATGAGTGAATGATTTGCTTGAATTAGATTGCGGCCATTTTTATTGCTATATAGTGGAAAACTATTTTCTCATCTAGTTGATTATGCCATTTATAACATGTTAGACAATGAAATAAACGAAGAATTAGGAATCAGGAACTAGAATAAGTGATTGGAATGATGTGTAACATATTGTCAAATTTATCTTTAGTTTATGCTTATTTAAAGTTTCAATCCTTATTTAAGTCCAAGCCAAGGTATCTGTTCATGTTCATAATTAAATTTATAATAAAGTTTAAGATCAAGTTTATCTTCTAGTTTAAGTTCAAATTTATGTTTAGGTTGAGGTTTAGATTTATATTCTTCATCTTATCCTGATCATCATCAAATAATAATTTGTTGTCTTAAATAATTTGTGTTGCCGAGATGAGAATGATTAGATGGATGAGTGGCTTTACACTTAGAGACAAAATGCAAAATGAATATATCCGTAAAAGGGTTGGAGTTGCACCAGTGACGGATGAAATTAGAAAGAGTCGCCTTAGATGGTTTGGTCACAGTAAACGTCGACCACCTGATGATCCGATTAGGAGAGTAGATGTTTTGAATACAACTTATGTTAAGAAAGGCAGAGGCAGACCTAGGAAAACTTGGGCTTATTGCATAAAAAATGATCTTAATTTATTAGAATTAAACGAAAATTTGACACTAAATAGGACGCAATGGAGAAAAAGGATTCATGTAGCCGACCCCACTTAGTGGGATTAAGGCTTTGTTGTTGTTGTTGTTGTAAACTCTTCCAACAAAATTAATCTGTAGTAAATATGATTGCGAGGGTCAATCTATGATGGAGATGTTCATTTTGTTGTCAGAATCATTCTAATATGTTGTCAATATTGTTTGATAATATTGTCATTTTAGATTTGTCTTATGTGCAGTGACATAATTGAATTGGGTACCTGGATAGGTATTTATGAGCTCTGAAAGCAATCACGAGATTGGGTGTTCCTTCTTTCAGTTCCATTTTGGGGCTTTTAGTATTGTGCAAAGCAACATGAATTTTCCATGGCATATATGTCACAGAGATTTCCTTATTCTAGTTAAAATGAAGCCAATTGTGGTTTATGAAATGTGGGGTATGAGATTTTATATGGCTGCAAGCTCCCAAGGTTGATTACACTTCTGATGTGATCTTGATTAAGGATAACACATGAACTCAAGGTTAATAGTTAGAAATTTGATTAATAATTGGGGAATGAATGGGGATGAATGATCAACCTTATTAGCATCCATACTTACTAATATCTTATTTTGACAGAGTGGGCTCACCCTACTACCATGATATATGGCTTAGAGGGTTTAGTGATTTCACCTGGCCCAAAAAAAACTATTTTTTTTCATAATACTAACTACACATTATTTTGTATTTGTTTACAAAGTTCACAAGTGGTTTAGAGTTGCACCATGCTGGTTAATGTGTCAAATTCAACTAATAAGGCATTCAATGGCTTATTTTTCTATCGGGAAATTGTTCGAACAAAGTTGATTGAAATTTCATTTTAAAGGGGTGGTTTGTCATTCTCAGGTCATGGTTAGTCGCTTGCATGTGCACGTGTGATTCAGCTTGTGATGTAGCGCCGCTTTCCAATTTCTAGAATTATTACGTCCAAGCATGCGGATACATTGAAAGTTTGGATTTCAATTTGCTTATTTGAATTTGCACCTCCATCACATAGCAAGAACATTCATTAAGGTTTGACATTAAGATTTCATTTTATTTATCTATCAATCAAGTTTTCAAGAGAGTGATGACAAAGACTTCTTTATTTATGGCTTAGTTGAAGCTTGGATGTCTTCTTTTGATTCAAGATGTGATAGACCTTCCTTCCTCCACATTAGGCTTAATCTACGACTCAACTTCACGAACAGAAGTAGTGTTGTTTTAACCCCTTCTTAAAGTGATCCTCTTTTAATTTTTTAAAATTTCTATTATTTTTATTTCTGAAATTTATCATGTAAATCTTATTTCAATTGGATGATTTTGATGTTCTATTTGTGTATATTATTGGTATCATGAATGGAATATAAGTGTGTCATTTTCAATTGGAAGCTTTCCCTCTTGCACGGGGCTGCTTAGTGGCTTATTTATGGTGAGTTGGTGGCTCAAAATAGTATAATTCTTTTGGTGAGAGGTTATTTTATTTTATTTTCTCTCATCGTTTATCTTCTGCTTGCTCTTTTGTTCAACCAGAAAGTAACTCTAGACTTTCCACAGGCTCTCGTGTTTTACCTCAATTCTTAGACCTTAAATCCTACTTTATTATTTTGTCCCCATCAAACCAAACCCTAAATCATCCCAATTCCATACCATAAACTTTCTCTCCCCTGCGACACTTCTATAGGCCTAATTGTGTATTATTTCTTAGTCAATATCCAACGAGTGAAGAATTCCAAGGAATTGGGTTCAAGCACTAACCCTTGTCTGGAGAATAAAAATGCAAATAAGTGTTTTGGGACAACATAGTTATTTATGCTACTTAATTGACAAGTAGCTGATTACAATTTTATTAGCTAATTTTAGCAAATTAGCGGCTTACCAGAGTTTACCAACCAATGATTGTATTAACTCAATGGTTATTGTTGATTGGTCACAGATGTTGTTCATTTTTATTTTTATTATTTGTTGTTTTATCAGTAACTTAGATAGCTTAATTTAGCTCTGAAGGCTTAGAAATAGGTCTTGGGGCATGATGGTCATTCTTTTTACCTCACTGGTAATAGTAGTCCTTGATTGCATTAGCATATGCATGCATGAATACCGACATGGATTGGGTTTTAGAGAATGCTAAATGATTCGATTTGTATAAATGATTTTGATTTGGAATGGTGCTCGATAAATACAAAGATGACCTTTTTACTCTTGTTATGATAACAGATGTTTATTAGGTTAATGATTTTAATACATGTGTATGCTATTTAAATTGTTGCACCACATACAACTGGCTTGATTCCCTTATGCACTCGGCTCATGCATCATCTTGCATTCAATTTTTTAATAGGGATATTTACATGCATAGCACATAATTCTCATGTATTTACATATCTCACACCTAAACTTTCATATTTACACACATAACACTCAAATCTTTAATATCACATAAAAAATTGCACTATTACCACTTTTTAAAATTAAAATACACCTTTTCATGCATAGGCTTGGTGCACCGAAGTGCTATGTATGTAATATGAAATTATAGGTGTGAGATATGTAAATACATAAGAATTGTGTGCTACATATGTAAATTTCCCTTTTTATTATCATTTTTCTTTGTGATTTCATATTTTATAATTGATGAAGGTACTAGAGATTTCTAATTGATTTTGCAGGGCGTTCTCATTGTTGGAGAGAGAGGAACAGGAAAAACATCTCTTGCATTGGCAATAGCTGCTGAAGCTAGAGTTCCTGTAGTTGAGGTCAAAGCTAGCCAACTAGAGGCTGGACTATGGGTCGGCCAAAGTGCATCAAATGTTAGGGAGCTTTTCGAAGCTGCTAGGGATTTGGTTGTTCTCTAAATCCTCATTTACCTCTCTTAATCTATGAATTCACATTTCCCTCTTAAATAGCTTGAAATCACAATAGAGAAATCCTATTTGAGAATTTTCTAGATGGCGAGAAGATGGTAGGTGCTATTCTATGCTATAAGATAGGAGGGGGGGATACAATTTATGAAATTTAGTAGTATAGTTGATAACTGCAAATATAATTCTCCATCTTTATATATGCTTTCCTGGTCCTATATTACAATCACCCAAATTTGATATGCTTTATTTATTGTCTTTTTCTGGAGTAATCTTCCAATTGCTTTTTTTTAGGCACCTGTGATAATTTTTATCGAAGATTTTGATATATTTGCTGGTGTTCGAGGCAAGTTTATTCACACCAAAATGCAAGATCATGAGGCATTCATTAATCAACTTCTTGTTGAACTTGATGGGTAAAGTCATTTCCTTCTCTTTTGTTGATTGGACTACTGATTTTAATCAACTAATTTAGAATCCCAAGTTTCTTAAACAGACAGCTTTTATGCATTCACAGTTATCTCAGACTTTCATGGTGAATATTTTAATTACCCTAAAATTCAATCATCTTGTTTCACATGATAAAATATTTTCGTATTCCAGCTAATCAGGATTTTGTCGTTGTCTTTTTTTTTGTAAGGGAAATTTACATATGTAGCACACAATTCTTATGTATTTACATATCTCACACTAGAAATTTCGTATTCATATTTATAGCACTCGAATCTTTAACATAACAAAAAATAGCACTGTTACCACTTCTAAAAAAATGAAATGCACCGTGATATTAAAGATTTGAGTGCTATGTGTGTAAATATGAAAATTTAGGTGTGAGATATGTAAATATACAAGAATTGTGTGCTATGTATGTGTTGACCTCACTTTTGTCGAGGTTTAGTTTTCCTCCTAGGATTTAGGGTTCTAGCTTTAGGAGCTTCCTCGACGATCTTAGATTCTTAGCAATGGACCTACCTCGTTTTAGTTTGCTCAAAGCTTCCTCGTCACTCTTTTGGAATCCCAGACGCAATTCCGTACCTTTAGCTCATAGCAGGTTGGAATTGACGTTAGGAGTTCAAATTGAGTTCCTATAGAACCACCGGACCTTAGGACAGCCTCGTGCACTTTCCCTGCACCACCGAGCACAAATTCCTCGAGCCACGGCCTCGACGCTTTCAATCACTCCGCGATGGATCAAGATTGAAGCCAGAATGCCGGGATGAGCGACGTCGAGTCAGAATTTCAGAGAATGTCGGATTTGACGCACTTTCGACGCGACCGTCGACGAGGTTGTCCAAACGACCTCGGATGAAGAAACGGACTTCGCCGATGCGTCTGGAACGTCGTTTTTTCCTAGAATTGATATTTGATTTGCAACGATCGCCTGTCGGAGAGGAAATTGCGATTTTGGGCATGTTTTTAATAAAATTAATAATATATATATATATATATATATACATATATATATTTTAAACCTATTAACTAAACTGAGCCCTAAATCCTTCCCCATTTTTTCTCCCGCTCGGTCTCGCTCGGTCCCGTCCTCCTGCTCGCATGCCGGGTCGAGCCCTCCCTCTCTCTCCCTCATCTTCGCGGCACCAGGTGCCCCATTCCCTGCGGCTCCTTCCTCGAGCCGCACGCATACACGCGCTCTTACCTGTCGTCGGATCCTATCCCTGCCGCGACTCTTATCACCTGCGGCATTCCACGCCGTGTGCCAGGGCCACTTGCGCACCTTCCTGTAATGTGAGTAGCGGCACTCCTCTCCCCTCCTTCGCTTATAAAACCCCCATTCTGGGATGATTTAGGGTTGGCCCGAATTTCTTGTGAAGGAGGGGGAGGTGCTGTTGGATTGTTTCCTGAGCTTTTGTCTTGCTTCCTGTGTACTCTAAAAGAGCTGGTAACTCCCCTCTACTCCTCTCTCATTCTCGGTTTGCCCCCAGGTACCTGTAACCTTGCTGTTGGTTCGGCTCTTCCTGTTTGATGCTTAGGCTGGTTGTTTACATGCCATGGACTGATTTACTTAGCTGCACAAATGATAATTTCTTGCTCCCCCTCTTTAGTGGCATGCTAGCTTGCTATTATAGTTTCATTTGGGGAAATCTATTACTTAAGCAGGATAAAGATTTAAATGTGAGCATGTTTTAAAGTTGGATTTGATTATTTGCTTAAAATGGTGAAAGATCGACATGTTACTATCTTATTTCTCCTTTTATGTTTAAGGTGAAGTTCAAAATAAAAAAAAAATTGTGGTTTTACATTTGGGCTTATCTAGGAGAACTCATTTGGGTCTTGCAAGCATGTGGTAAATTTGATTGGGATGGTAAGTTGCTTATTCCCCTTTTTCTTCTTTTATATAAATGTGGAGGCTTGATTTTCTTGGGCCCCTTGTAGCCTAGCCCTTTCTAAGACCATGTTGTGAAATCTTTTAGTAGGTTGGGAAAGCTTAGTTTTAATGTCTTAAGTCTTCTTTGGCTTAAGAGCGCATGCTTAGATGGATTTGGAAAAGATTCTATACTTGTTCTCATGTGAATCATGTGAAGGGTTTAGTTCCAATGCCTTAAGCTTCATTTGTTTCAAGAATGCATGCTAGAAAGGGTGGTTGAGAAAAGTATTCTATGTGAGTTCTTACTCAAAGCATGTACTTGTCTTTTATTTTTGGTATATTGGAAGCATGATCTTGAGGCAAAGTTGGCTCCTCTTGCAAGCATGTTAGGATGAATATTATAAAGCTCCTTGCTTACTTTGGCTTGGAATGAAGCATGGAAGGATTTATTAAGTTTTGCATGCATGTGGAGCTCATTTCCCGCTCCTTTTTTTTCTTCTTTACTAAAGGGCATGCTAGGGAGGATTTTATTTTTGATATTGGGAAGGTTCTATATTCGTCGAGAAAGCCTTGTGCTAGCCCTTCATGAAAGCATGATTAACTAATTTGAAAAGTTTATATGCTCATTCTTGCTTGCAAGCACATGGTAGTTGAGCTTTTAAAAATATGTATGTGTTTCATTTTAATTGAGCTCTTAAGAAGAACTTGCTTCAGCTTTATGTTGGATTTGGATTTAACTGTGGCTGGAATTGGTTTTAGCCTCATATGGCTCGGTTTTGTCGAGTCCTGCTGTATTCTTTGTTTTAAGCTCAATTCGGGATTTCGTTTTAGCCTCGTGTGGCTCGGCTTTCCGTTAATCTTGTTGTTCCCCCTGTTTTAATTTGAAGTTGGATTTGCCCCCCTGCTGGGCTGCGTTTTTGTGGCTGGTTGCCTCTCGGTTTACCCCCTGCTGGGCTGCGTTTTTGTGGCTTGTTGCCTCTCGGTTTACCCCTTGCTGGGGCTGTTTTGTGGTTTGTTGCCTCTCGGTTTGCCCCACCTGCTGGGCTGGTTTCCCTCTTGTTACTTCTCGGTTTTGGCGTTTTTGGAGGGCTCGGGTTCCTTGTGTTGGACCCATGCTTTAGTGGTGTTTGGACATATGTTTCTGGGCTTGATTACGATGTTATATGGCTTAAATTGTGGCATTCACTTGGGATGTTATTGATGATATATTTGATCCAGGTTCCAATATTTGTTTGGGCCCTGTTCAGTGGCATTGAAGAGGTTACAATTCTAGTATGATATGTCGTTGATTTTCAAATTTGTAAAAGAAGAGGTTCTGATTCTAGTAGGCTTTGTGATTTGAATCTGATATTCGGGGAATCCCGAGCAGCGGTCTAGAGTCTAGGACTTGGTCAGTATCTTATGTTTGTTTTCATGCATTTACAGCTGTCGTTTGGGAAAATGGAGTGTTTTCTCTAGGGGTCTAGTCCTTGTCCTCTCCGAGAGTGCCGATGTGCCTTTAGGTTTTTTCATAGGTCGTGTAAGGACGGTCAGGGAGTCCGGGATGACTTACTTGTTTTGACTGTCATTGGAAAACGGTTCACCTCTTTTTACGAAAATTGTGTTAGGTGGACCGCTTTCCCTCTTTCTTTCCTTGCTCCCTCGTCCCTAATTTTCTCCTTATTTCTTGGCTCAGTGTCCGCACCTACAGGGGACGTGTAGGTGTGCACATATAACCCCTTTGGGTTATATGTGGGGCCATCAGTAGTTCGTAAGTGCGGTGGAGACACTGATAATATTGCATAAGAGAAGGTTACGAGAATCATAGAATGGTGTCGCCTGACTCAGAGACTCTGGAGAGAGTAGAGCAGGAATCACGGCACTATTCGCCCGTCCTTGGGGTTTCTACTGCCGGCTGTCTAAAGATGTTAGTAGTCCTAGTCCTATTAGGGTAGTCGACACTGTGATCGAAAATATTTTAAAACAAAATACATACATTTGAAAAAATACAAAATTACCTCCACCACGACATGGCCTACTTACCTACGAACTTTTACTTGCATATGAACCTAAAATGAAATGTGTGAAAATTTACTGAAGGTCCACGGTCGGCTACTCGAGTCGGGTTAGGGGCACGCTACGAGAAAGTCGGTCCAGGTGGTCGGCCAGCTAAGGTGGGACATATAGCACAGCTCTGAGTCCTTAACACCACCGTGCTTATGGGTCTTTTTCCAGATGCCCCATGGCTTTCCTACGGTTTGCCCTGAGTTTAGCGGGACATCTGAGAGTTTCTTCTGGTGTTTTGCAGTTTTCACTGCGACTTTATTTCGCTTTCGTTTGTGATTTTCTTCGAGGTTTTCTACGGACGCTCTCAATTTTCTTGGTTTTCTTTTATAATTTTATTTGCTCTCTTGTCGTCTTTCTTTTGTTTTGTTGTCGGGTTTTCGCACTTTGCTTACTGTGCACGTATAGTAGTACCTACTTCACTTGGGTCTTTCCTCTTACGTTCTATTCTTGCTCTTTCTTTGCACTAATGCCTTTTGTGCGGGAAAACGATAAAATGAAAACAACAAACGAGTAACGATACACGCGCGGTAATCATCGCCTACTGATACACTTGCGACGTTTTCTACTTGCTTTCCTTTCTTGCGTAGCATGTTTTACTTTTCTAGTACCTGCTCCTGCTAGTATAGCATGTTTTACTTTTTTCAGCGTATATACCTGCGTAGCATGCTTTACTTTTCTTCGTGCATACTCGCATTTAGCATAGCATGTTCGACTATAGCATGTTCTCGCTTGTTTTGCATGCTTCCTTCTACTGCTACCACATTCATTGTTGCACACACTCGGTCTTGCTGATAAAAGTGATAATAAAAATAAAATAAAACAACTTGCGTGTTCACTTTAACCTAAACTTTAAATTTAAGCTGCGATCTCGCTACGACGTGGAGTTGGAGCTTGGAGCATGGTGGCAACGACGGCCATCTTCTTGATGAAAGCACTATGTCGACATCAGCAATAACCATTCTTTAGTTTAAATAACAATGCCATAGAACTTCGAGGTAGTCCGCCTAGTGCGACATAAACCCTCACTTGTTCTTTTAGGCTTTTGCACCGCTATCGTCGTGCGATATAAGCCCTAACTCGTTTAGGATTCAGAGGTCGTCGTCTGATACGGCGTAAATCCTCCTATCTTCCAGGTTGTTTGCATAATCGGGTATTATGCAAATGTAATCCTTATAATTAAAATCGACAGGATTGAAACTTAATTAAATCCATTTTCAAAACTTAAAGCCCAACCATAGGATAGCCTGGGATGTCATCGAGGTTTGCGACGTCCCCTTCCTCTCTTTCCTTTGACTCTGGAAATAACTGTTCCACATTGCGCCTTTCACCTATTGAATTTCCTACTATCACACTTCTTTGAAAACCCTACCTTTGAATTCATGAAGATAGAAACTCTGATCTAAATCGAGAGTTCTCTCAGGTGATTTCAGTCATTTGAGGGGTAATTGACTATAGAGAACTGCTCTATAGGGAGTTTTAAAGACTCCAGATAATATAAACCCTATTTAATTCTTTTGTATTAAATAGGGGAATTTGTCGGTCCACATAAAGGTTCGCAGACCAGAACGAATGTCATGAATTCTGTAGTTTATTTGATCGAGCGATATCGTTAAGTGAGGTGTCTATTCTTCGGAATAGATGCGTTACTTGCGATATTACGCTCGTTCATTCAAACTGCTAAATGAATGAGATCCGTCCACTCTCATTCTCATATTTTAAAATTTAAAATTTTATTTTCAAAAATCAATATACACATATATATACATTAAATTCAAATCTCAAAAGACGCGCAAATTTTTCAGCGGCCGACAGTACGTAGATGCTGCTTTTTTTATTAATCTTTATTCTGTAATGATATTTGAACTTTTCGTTTGAGTTTCAATATCTATGAAGTTGGGTTCTCTAGTTTTCTTCCAGTAAGCTGCCAGATATTTTATTTTTAATATAGTGTGCACTTTGACAGTTTCGAAAAACAGGATGGTGTTGTTTTGATGGCAACTACTCACAATCTTAATCAAATTGATGAGGCCTTGCGAAGACCTGGAAGAATGGATAGAGTATTGCATCTTCAAAGACCAACCCAACTGGAAAGGGAAAAAATATTACTGCTTGCAGCAAAAGAAACCATGGATCCTGATCTCATAAATTTTGTTGATTGGCGGAAGGTAACTGTTTCATTGGAGGTTTGAGAAATGCTTCTTTTTTAATTGCTGTCTGGCGCCATGATTTGACACTGAAGCTTGACATGTTTTGTTCTGTTCGATTTTTTACTTGTTTTTCTAAAGGAAACCATCGGAAAGAAAGAAATAATACAGGAATTATTGATTGTTTTCCATTTGATTTGTTACTACAATACCACCATTAGGCTACATTATTTTCTTAGTCCATTGAGGTCCATCTTTTCTGTTTGTTTTGTTACTGGAATGATTTATATATATACCACTTAATTCCTATGTATTTACATTTCTAACACCTTAACTTCAGTTTTTACATATATGCCACCTTATCTATGCATGAAAAGGTGTATTTCACTTTTTAAATGTTAAAATTGTGATATTTTTTATTTGATATGAATTATTTGGGAGTTATAAATGTATAAAGTAAAGTTTAGGTCTTGATTTGTATATACATAGGAATTGGCTTTTTGTTTTTGCTGCTAAGCTGTGATGCTTTCGATCTGTTCCTCCATTTATCTACATCTTTTAAGCCGTTATCAGAAGTATGCTAATATGCTTATGAGACCTGAATGAGTAAAATTTTTGGGATATCTATGATTATCAACGATGCAATATCTATTTTTATTTTTGGATATTTAATTCATTCATTTTGCCTCTGATGTTTTCCTTTAACCGCATAAGCAGCATTAGGATCATTTTCCTTGCACTACATATAAAAGTACGCAACTAATAAGAATTTGATTCATGGATCAGGACTTACATATTTTTGTTAATATGTGGAAGCATAGGTTAAATTTTTATAAGTTAGATGAATGTTTTTGCAGACAACATCGAAGTCTATATTATGGAGGTTTAGACTTCTATTCTGTCTGCAATTAAAATGGTATAATGATGACATTCCTTGCTTAATTGTTGAAGAAAGTTAAAAAGTGAAATAAATTTATATTTTGCATTTTTAAATTCATTTCATATGATTTGCATGGTTCAACCAAGGTCTTCAAGTTTGGTAAAGCTTTTTTTTTTTTTAGGTTGCTGAAAAAACAGCTTTACTCAGACCCATTGAATTGAAATTTGTTCCAGTTGCATTGGAGGGTAGTGCTTTCCGAAATAGAATTCTTGACCCGGACGAGCTGATGGGCTATTGCAGCTGGTTTGCGGTATGTATAATTTACCTTCACTTGATGTGTGCCATTGGGTTCCCAACTACTAACCTTTTCCGCTATTTACATATTTGTATATTTCTGCTGAAGGCCTAAAGTGCTGTTTTTTCTTATCAGTAATTTTTATGCACAATCCTTTCAGATTTAAGGTCTCAAACGTTTGATATAAGGTTAATTGCAATTTTCACGAGCTTAAATTTAATTTTTTTGTTAACCTCCGTTGTGCAGATGGTATTATCTTTCTTTTGGGCGTAAAATATCTTTATGCCGCTCTTTAAAACTGAATGTGCCATGAGTACCTTAGTTTGTAAACCTTGGCTGTCTTGTACTTATCATATAAGAAGTTCTTGGTTTTGCATCCTTGCAATTTTTTTTTTCATTAAGTTATTTAATTCAATAAGTAAATTAATTAATTGATCACTTAAATTGACCTTTCTACTGTGTTATTATTAGTTGGCTTTTGCATTCTTGCAGTAAAAAAATTACCTGGTTTTGATTTGCTGGACTACTCATTACTTTGACTAGCAGCTTTTTCTTTATCCTTTTTGAATGGATAGATACTTGTATTTGCTCAGAAACTTGGTGCATAGGAGATGGGGCGACTTTCATATAAATAAATTATATTTATATCTGCTGCTTTCTGGCATTTTCTTAACTATTAGTTGCTTTGAATATTTATTTTTTATAATTTTTATTGAAGACAAAATACTTCTGCTAGCGTCGAAGCTTTGCTTGTAGTTTTTAGTGCTAATCAGTACTCGTTCATGTTTGACTTGTTTGAAATTTTATTTTTTCAAATTTATTTTGTGTTCGAAATTATTCGTGAACAATATCTTTGTCATCGGGTTGAATTGCTGCATGTGATTCGTTCATTTTCGACCATCTTCAGCACCAGACAACTAGGGCTTCACCAATGACCATAAGTTTAAACAACAAGGGACCACAAACAACCATAAGCCCTAAATAAAAAGTAACAGACAACTAAGACTTCACCAACAGTTAAAAGCATAATCAACTAGGGATTGACCAATAATCAAAAGCATAAAGAGCAGACAACTAGGGCTCTAGTCACCAACAACCGGAAGCATAAAAAACTAGGCATTCATGATCAGGATACCTTTGTTTAACCAAATAATAGCCAAACTATGGAATAGCAACACATTTAGCCTATAAAGAGTGTAAACAGTACTACCAGAACCAAAAGGAATTAAATCCTGAAGAATAGAGATGGGAAGAAAACAGTTCAACAGCCGCATGTGAGAATAAGAAGCTAATAAGCTTGAGATCGTGAGGCGAGGCTGTAAAAGACAAGAAATGTATGAAAAACCTTTGAGGTCAAGGTATAACACCCAGTGTTACCAGTTTTGTTGGAATTAGGTAAAATTTTCGACACTTGTAGAGATATCTCAATTTCGCTTCTATCGGATATAGATCGAGACAATTTTATAAAATTCCACATCTCCAGTCGACTAATTTGACGTGTATATGAATTATGAATATAATGGGAGATATAAGAATAATAAGATATTGATTTAGTTAAACTAATTAAATTCTTAATCTCCATTACTGTTCCCATTGACTTATTCACGCTATTCTCATCGGTGGGATGAAATCGAGCAATGGGATTCGTTGGATCTGAGTTACAAGTGGCACACTCTCTTCATTTCCCTCTATCATATTCGATTCGACATGCAACTATGCGATCCAATGGAGTCCTAGGCAGCCATTCAGGGTTCCGAGGAGAAATCGAATTGTAGAAAACCCTCTTTCACGCTAATTGGAACATTCATTCTCTTTTCTAAATTTGTCGTTTTGACGTTTGCCTTGAATTGATGCACTTTTTTGTTTCTGGCCGTTGTAGCAGGAGGTGTGCTTGTGTCGGAGATTACAAACTTGGTTTGTGGGCGTCTGTACGGGCCATTAGCAGGAAATCAATGAAGTAAAGGGGATGAGGGAATGTTTTTTGGGGGGGGGGTAGGAAGAGAGGATTTGAAGTAGTTTGTAGGAATAATTCATATAGGGCAACCCATTTGAGATAAATATTGACACGTATCTTTATGTGTGGGTTAAATTAAGACTTGAGATAAAAATTTATGAATTTTCTGAGGTATACATATTTCTGATTGTTTATATTTGGCGACAAGCTCGAGGTAAGCGTGGGTAAATCGTTGTAAGGTTGCCCGGTCAATTCAGGTGAAATAATTTGTGCCAAATTAAGAATAACAACTTTCTATAAGATTTTCTAGATAACTTCCTTGATATAGGATTGCTTTTATAACTTTTGCCTGTTGTCGAATATCTGTGAATGTTATATGTATGCTAGCATTGAATTAACACTGAAGTGATTGATTTTCCAATAATATAGAGATAATGAGCATATTATGATATGTTTTTTGCAATTATTTATATCAAGTGGATTATGCATATGGTTTGAACTGCTTATGATTTCTTGTTATAGAAATTATGATTTAAAAAATATTACAAGTGATGTTATAGCTAGAGTATTATATTAATACTTGCAAGTATTGATGTTAAAGGGTAATGAGATTCTCGACTCCAAGTATTCAGATGGAGACAAAACCGTAGGAACTCTTGGTATCAGATAGGGCATAATGTAGGAAACCGTTGGTACTAGGGGGTTATTGATAATTGTTTTGTTGGAATGAGCACAACTTTTGTTAATAGTTAATGTAGTTTTCAGGGTTGAGTGGCGACCCAAATTGTATGAGATGGCATGAAATTAGTTTAGGCCTATACAATTCTAAGTGATATTCCCATATTTCAACTCCAAAAACAGAATTACAAAGCATGTTCTAATAGCCGCAATAAATCCTTAGCTTGTTCAAAATGAGTGTCACACTGCGATCCTTGCTCTACCTTTTGGCCAACCTTCGGGCGATGACCTTTCACCCACCTTTGGTAGTTTTCCTTGCAAGGTAACCATGAGATCTCTTACGCTTGATGGTGCTGGGTTGGTAAGTTCTTTTAGGAAGTAGGTTCATTGGTTCATTATGCAAAGCATCATGATCATCCTTTGTGAAGAAGCGGAGAAAGGCAAGACCACATGGAAAATAAGCCCTTCTGGAGAAGCAACCACTTTTAATGCCTCAACTTTTCTGCATCCTTCCATCTGAGAAATCTTCTTGGTTTGGGGCTCGGTCAAGAACAAAGTAATAGGAGAATTCAAAGAGATCTGCGGTAGGAAATAAGAGCTGCCCTGCTCCGAGGCATTGAGCGAATTGGTAAATATGCGATTCACAAGAGAAGCTCCAGTTCAAGCTAGGCCTTTCAACGCCATTTTTCGGTTTTCGAGGAAAACTCCTCGCTTTTGATTATTAGTTCGACCAACTACCGCTTCGTAAGTCGAGCTAAGTATGAAGTACGTCTGCCGGGCAGCGCAGGTGGCAGGCCATACTGAAAGCGTCTCTTGCAATGCGATTGTCACAATTGGGTGATGAAGGTCTTAAAATGGACGGTGGATTTTGACCATCATACTGAACCTCCAATCATTCCTGTTTGACTACGCTTTCGAGATTTGCAGGTCCACCTTTACAATCAGGAGCTCTTATTTACTTTCATGAAGGTATATGAATTACCACTCAAAATTGATACGCCTACATTGAATCTGACTCGGCCTTTTGAGGTTAGAATGTTGATAGAACGTGATATTATGTTACATTTTCCGACAGGGATATGAATTGGTACACGGCATCAGAGATTTTGACAACCAGCAGAACTCGAACAATACCTCTTTATTGCACCCGCTGTCGTATGTTTGGACACTCTCCTTCTCAGTATTACCATCTGCGTCCGAATCTAAAACCTCCAAGTACAAATGCTACTGGGTCTACCCCACTTCACACCTGTCCCTCTTCCGCTCCAGAATGCTCTCCAAATACTACTGAAACCTTGGCTGCCACGATGCCACCTCTCCCTCCCACTACCAGAGACAATCATCATTATCGTTCTTTCGACTGATGTTTTGGCTGATAGTTCAGTTGGGCCGCCTACAGATTCTCTCACTGTTGAAAACAGTACTGCAGGATCCTTTCCTCCAAAAGATATTTTTCTGTCCGATAATCAGTAAACCATCGTAGCTTCACATCCTCATGAAGCGTCAGTTGGAGAAGAGACATGCTTTACACCTCTTCAGAATGAGAATGTTGGTAGTGTCAGTCAGGAGCAAGGGGCTCATCCTCTACTACATGCCCGATAATCTGTTAACCACACTGATCAGATGAGCCAGTCTTCGGAGGAGGAATGACAGGTTTATACATCTAGGAGGAAGAAGAAGAATGGAGGCACACCCCCGCTTGGGATCTTAATGGATCATACTTTGGTTACTTCTAGAAATGACACGACACTCAGCAATCTGTTAGCTGGCTCCGTTACTAGAACCAGAGGCAGAGGCAGGACCAAGCTGGCTAGTCCCTAGTAACTTGTTTTCTGCGTGTTTTTTAACTTTTTAAGTCTTATTTGTGTCTTATCTTTCTTAGAATGTTTAGGGTGTATGGGTAGGGCACCTTTTTTGGGCCCTCTCATACACCTTTATGTACCTCTTTCAATTTTAATAAAATTGGCCCTTTGGCTTAAATATATATATATATATATATATATATATATATATATATATATATATATATATATATTCATATTTATATTGGTGATATGCTTTTCTATGCTTCCAAGTATATGATTGGATTATTGAATGAAATGTATTATGTATGTTTGCAACGATATATTTAGAATAGTTCATCACCCACAAGTCCGAATAAGTGTTGTTGAGAGTTTAGTCTAACTGAATATTCCTCCTTTTTGATATCGTGGTTCGCCGTAAAAGGGGTGGCCAGTTGGGTTGTGACACAAGCTCTAGTTGCAGGCCCGCACTCATTGCAACGAATAAGCGAAAAAAAAGTTTAGGATTAATGTGCAAGAATACCACTAACTTGGAAGGTAAAGGCATTATGCATGGTTGGCATCGATTCCCAGTTATCGGATTTAGTCCGATGTTTCCCTCTTCCCAATGCTGTTTGGATTCGTGTAAGCATGATGTCGGTGTCTGCCTGTGATGCGCCCAGCCCAACGCTCTAATTCTATACATCTAACATTAAAAAAAATAAAATTTAATAAAATATAAAAGATAATAAACAATATTAATTATGTAATTATTTCGAGTTAAAACATGCCGAAGACGACCTAACAAAGTTCTATTTGTGTTCAACTTGTTTTTGAACCGTGCTCAAAATTATTTTTGTCTTCGGCTTGATAGTTTAATAGTGAATCGAACATGAGCTACTTAGCGAGTCGAACACGAGCTGTTTGTGAATAAAGAGTTTTTTTTTGACAGCCCTAGTAGTTCTAGTTGCTTCATGAAGCCAAAAAACCATCTCATTTATTATATTTATGCTCTTTTGCTGATTTTTTCTTCTAGTTCCTTTCTCCTCATTTTTACGATTGTCTATTTCGACAAAATTTACATTCTATCATATAAAAGGGTTTTATATATTTCCTCTACTTGGTTATTTTACTTATCATTCAATCTTGTGCTTTTGATGTCTTGTGATCATCTTTTGTGCAGACATTTAGTCATTTTATTCCCGCATGGTTGAGGGGAACCAAAATTTTCAAGAGAATAAGCAAAAATCTTGCAGATCATCTTGGATTGACTTTGAGAAGGGAAGACATGCAATCTGTGGTTGATTTGATGGAGCCCTATGGTCAGATAAGCAATGGAATAGAACTTTTGAGTCCTCCAACTGATGTAAGTTGTAGCGTTTTTTTTTAAATGTCAGAAGTTTTATCTTCTTGAATCAAAATCTGATTTTATTCACTCAATGTGTGTACCCTTTGGGGTTAACCGTATTCTTAATTTAGTTCATTCTGTATTCTGGGTCATGCCACGCTTATTATTGAATTCATATATTTTTTCAAAGTTCTGAATGTATTTTCAGATAGGGATTCAGAAAATAACCACTTTGATTGCTGTAATCGTAGATTTTCACACTGTACAATTGCATAGGAAGTTTCAAATTACTGTTTTTTTTTGCTGAACAAATTAGTAGAAAATTTAAATCCCTTGCATTTCAAATGTAGTTCACTCCTAATACACTCAGCCAAAATCGGGAAATTCTCAGACGTAGCACACAATTCTCATGTATTGCATATTTCACACCTAAACTGATGCAGGAGTGCCACACAGAATCACGGAGATCCTATGATCCAAATTAGCAAAATTATCGATTTCTCGAGATTGTAGACAGTCCAGCGATTGCATAACCGACAATCCGCCATCTTGATTTTTCATTCCAACCAATTTCCTTCTTTTTCTAATTTTTTCCTAATTTTCCATCAGGGAATTTTCAGTCGGATAGCCACCGAATGTGCCGAATCTGCTGTTCAACAACCGATTCATCTCATATCCCCTTCCAATGCTCTTAATAACTCATATTTTTATTCCCTCACCACTCCACGATTGCTTTCCCACTAAATCTCCTTTATAATACCTTCTTGTAGTCCTAGAATGATATCGTTTGGCATCAGAGTATACCGAACTCTAAACTTATAGGAATTTGTCTTTGTCGTCCCCAAAGTAAAAATAAAATAAAAAAAATCCCCACTATTCCCAAACCATTCCTACTGTAATTCTTGGTCCCAATTCTAAAATTTCAAAATTCAATTTTCCAACCTTCGCTAAATCATTCACTCCTTTTAAAACCAATATTACAACCTCACTACTAGATCTTCTATTACTAAAATTACATTCCATTTATTTAGTTTTAGATCTACTCAAACGAAATCCTTTAGACTCTAAAGTTGGCCTCCATAACATGGGGATGTTAAGCGAGAGAAGATGGACTGGAAAAAGTTTATAAAGATAACCCACAAAAATTCTAATTTTTAGGGATTAAATCAGAAATGCATGTTATCCATTAATTTCACTAGACTTTATTTGCAATGTCGAACTCAGGAAGATGGTTGGACTTTAAATGAAGTTGCATTTGCAAACTTGGAAAATCAAAATATCCCTCTAGCTTTAAAATGTGAATGTTTTTGTTTGTGAGAAAGAGGGTGAGCAAGAGTAAGCTTTTCTGCTTGCTCCTCTTTTTTTATCTTGTTGGAAAGTCCAACTCCATGTACGTTTAGATGTATCTCATCACCAGAGTCTTGTGCACCAACTTATTTACCAATTTCAAAAGACTTCTCGTATGCTTTGCACACTAGTATTGTTTTGGTTTTGTTTTTTCTTCCGTTGTGTCGCTAACAGTTTTAGTTTACAGTTGTGGTAATTAAACAATTATCATTTGGAAATTGTTGTGAATTGTTGATGGTTTTGACTATGCCCTTGGTTACTTCGTAATTGAATGCAAAGCAATGATTATTAACGCAGTCATAATAAAGTATCTGCTTTCTTTTTAGTTCAGAAAAAATCATTCTGTGGTATTCTGGCCTTTTTGTTTACTACCGTTACTGAGCTTGCTTTATTTGGTTTTTCATTCATGACTGCTTAAACTTTTTGCTAGTGGACATGGCAAGAGAAATTTCCACATGCTGTTTGGGCAGCTGGTCGTGGTCTTATTGCTATCCTTCTACCAAATTATGATATGGTTGATAATCTATGGCTTGAACCAGCTGCTTGGGAGGTATGATTTGTTCTGTTTATGATAAATAAAATTTCTTGGTTATTTGTGGATTTAAATTTTATGCTTTATAAGGTAAATTGATTATATTTATCACTCACCTTGCCACATTTTTTTTTGGTTGTATTTTAAGCAAGTAAGCCTAGGTTTTGGAGTCTCCCAGCTTTTTCTTTATTGTAAAGGGGTGTGTGTGCTTACAATTCTTGCTACTCATAAATTTAGCCCAGATGATTTCTTGCATCCTGAATTTGATCCACAGTTTGCAAAAGAAGAGTTGATTAAGGTGCTGAAAAGATTTGATGCTCAGGCCACCAGCATGGGTAGGCATACATTGTTTGTCCCATTTGAGCCAATGTAACTGTTTGTGTCTTCCCTCCCAAAGAAATTTGTTAAGTAGCATCTCCATTAACCTCTGTGTGCTTTCTTTCATCTTCATCATTTGCAAAATGTACATAGGGAATGAGGATAGGATGCTTTTGATAAGTGTTGAGTCTTCCAATTTTTGAGAAATAAGCATTTGTCCAGCAAAAAATTTGTTTTGAGATTTTGGCCACCACTTTTCATCAAAATGTGTTTGTCTTCTTCTTTCCTTTGATGAGTTGAACACCCAAATACTTTAAAGGGAGCAAAGCAGTTTTGAAACTGGTATAATCCTTAATCCAGTTTTTGGAGGATGGCTTCACCTTGTTGCTGAATAGAATTTGACATTTTTGTGGATTGAGGGTGAGGCCAGAAAGATCCTGAAACTTTGTGAGAATGCTCTATATCTTCCTTACAACATGTTTAGAAGCATTAGAAAAGGTGATCACATCATCAACATAGATGAGATGACTTACAAGGTAATTAGCTTTATTTGCAAACCTGATGTAGCCATGGGGGTGATATGCTTTTGTTGAGCTGCCTAGATAATCCATGGCAAGAATGATGATGGTAGGAGAAAGGGGTCTCCTTGTTTTATCCTTCTAGAAGCCTGAAAGAAGCCATGAGAGTTCCCATTAAC
Source organism: Papilionanthe hookeriana x Papilionanthe teres (assembly GCA_022702705.1). Classification (NCBI taxonomy): domain Eukaryota; kingdom Viridiplantae; phylum Streptophyta; class Magnoliopsida; order Asparagales; family Orchidaceae; genus Papilionanthe; species Papilionanthe hookeriana x Papilionanthe teres. The sequence goes on from CM040437.1 coordinate 57,144,603, forward strand.
CAGAATAGCGTAATAATTGTTTTGCAGCCACCTTTGAATAATCTGACAGAAATTGTGGTTGAAGCCCCTTGCTTGAAGTGCTTACAAGATGAACTGGCAGCTGATAGCATCATTGGAATTTTTAAGGTGTAGCTTAAACATAAGATTCCCTCCTCTACATGGTTTGTCAAGATCCTGCAGTAATTCCTGAATGAGCAGCACATTATCAGTTACGTGCTTCCCTTGACAAATGCTGACTGGTTGGGAGCAATAATTTCAGGAAGGAAGGGTTAAAGTCTGGAGACCAAAATCTTATTATTTTGAGTAGGACTGTAGTGCGTGCAATGGGTTTGAAGTTGTCCCAGCAGCTTTTGCTTTCATCCTTGGGAATTAAGGTAATAGTGGAAATAGCAAAATATTTAGGCATTTCTTCCCTCTGAAAAAACTCTGCACTGCAGCTATAACCTCCTTCACAATGTACCAAGATTTCTTGTAAAACTCTGATGAGAAGCCATCTGCCCCAGCTGCTCTATCACCATCAATAGTACATAAAGCCTGCCATATTTCTCTTCAGAGGGGATCAAAGATATCTCAATATGTCTAGTAAGTTCCAGCTCTTCTGCAAATAAGGATGTGTCCATAAGTTGTTGATCACAGTTGTGAGGTACATTCATTAAACTTTGAAAATGTTGGACAACATTGGTTGCAATCAAATCAGGGTCATTGAGCCATTCATTGTTGAAAGCCTCTGATTTTGAAGATGCCATTGGTTTTCCATCTATGTTTTATGCAGGCATGGTAGTATTTTGTATTCCTATCTCCATCAGTGTTTTTTCTGTTGGCAGCTTTTGGTCTAAACAGTTGTTCCTCCCAATTGATAGCTTATATGAGTTTCTCATTGGCTTCAAAGAGTTCATTCCCATTGGTTAATCCCAGTGCCTCAGCCTGTTCAGCTTTCAGTACTTCCAATTCAGCCTCCTGAATCTTCTGTGATAGATGCCCAAAGTATTCCCAGTTCCAATTTTTCAGCTTCCTGGAGACAATTTTTTGGGTATTCCACAATATTTTTTATGGTGTATTGCCCTCTGTGGGTTGCCAAATTGACTGTATAATGGTTAAGTAGTCTTGGTGCTCAGTCCAAACATTATAGAATCTGAATCTGGACTTGGGCTTAGATTTCGTGGCAGAAATGGTCAACATAAGTGGTCTGTGATCTGAGCTGGTGTAGGGGAGATGTGTGACAACTGAGTAAAGATATTCCTTCATCCAGTTAAGCTTAACAAAAAATCTGTCCAACCTTTCATGTAGTCTTCCTCTATTCCAAGTTTCCAATGGGCCCAGCTGATTTAACTCCACAAGATTGGCTGCTTTAATGTTATCTGCAAACATCATCATACTGCCCAGATTGATAGGTCTGCCCCCCCCCATTTTCATTTGGATAAGCAATGCTATTGAAATCTTCTCCAACTAGCCAACTGCCATTGATGGAATCTTTGACCCGATGTAGTTGTGCCCACAGTTCAGCTTTGTCAACTTCTGTACAGCCAGCATATATAAAGGTAGCAAAAGCATTCAGGAAATCCCACTTAAGTTTAACATGCAGGAATTATGTATGATCAACTAGCACTTCCCATTGAACTTCTTTTCTACAAAAAAAAAAAAAACAAAAAATTTACTGTTGCTGTTAGAGTAAATTTGAAAGTTGGGGAAACTTCTAGCCAACTTGTTATTCACTTTGGACACCAGTGGTTCCAAAATAGCAAAACAGGTAATTTTATGAATTCTATTGAGAGGGAGGAGTCTTTTCAGGGAATTTGAATCAGAGACTCCTCTAATGTGCATAGCAACTTAATCATGATGGATATTTTTGGTGGCCCTAAGAGGTCTCCCTTGTGCCAACCCCTTGGGGAGGGTTAAGATTGTTTCTAGCAAGTTTCGAGGGTTAAGATTGTTTTCTAGCAAGTTTCTGAGTTCTAGGCTTCCCTTTTTCCTTCTGCTTCTCTGAATTTCTCAATGCTCTTCCATTGTGGATCTTATGAGCGGTAAGGTTTCTTCAACAATGTCAGTCTCCTGCGGATCATTCAATGTTAGGTAGAGACTGTAATGTTTGGTGCATCCTGAACTGTGTTGAGTGGCAACCGTTGTTCAGTTTCCCTGATATTGTGTGAAGGATTATTTTCAATACCTGAATCCCTTTGCCTTAGATTATTGTCAATCTGTGTAGGTAAAGTTTCAGTGTTATGAAGTGTGACAGCAAACTGATTCTCAGAAGGACAGACAGAAGCAGCAACAGCTCCCATGGAGGCAGCAGGAGCGAAGTCTACTACTCTTGTTGCATTCAATAAATTAGCTTTATCAGGGACAGGTGGGTCTGCTTCAGTTTGATCTTCCACAGCAGTATCTAAATCCAAGTGTATTGGAGGGTTAGGTTTCAAGTTGGGTGTAGTTTGAAACATTTATTCAATGTGTGACCAAATATCTTACGGTGGTTGCAATAGTAAGGTCTTTGCTCCAAGGCAATTTGTTGCCAATAACCATTGTGTGCAGTGCCCAGCCAAATTTTTTCAACTTTTGGATGTGTGATGTCCCTATTCACTAGGATCCTGGCAACAGAAGGCCTGGATAGGTTGAATGTGGAAATATCTAATTTATTGGTCTCCCAAGTGTAGCTCCAATGGAATAATGTACTTGATGGTTGAAATAATGCAGCTTAAGACCAGGTAGCTTAAACCAAATTGGAACTATAGGAGGTTCTTGGCTTGGATCAAACACAGGTGTCCATTTGAGCAATTTCATGTACTTTCCCTCAATAAGGATGTATTTCTTTGAAAATATTCTTGCATAGTCTTTTTCTTTGGTCAGTTGGATCATAACATGTCTCACATCAAAGAGGCTCACCTTTCATGCTCCCACAAATTTAATATCTTCAAAAACTTTCCTAATAATTTCAATCTCTGGATGACCCAATTGAAATTTACTAATGAGTAAATTTACAATGTTCAACAAGGTTAGAAATTTCAGATTCAATGAAAATTAAAGCTGGTTTGCCCCCCTTTCTGCTAGCTTTCTTTGTGAAGTTACAATCACCCTTCCCTTTGAAAGGGTCATGATAATGCTGAGGAAATACCAGGTTATCTATAGACTTCAAAGCTTCCGTGCCTTTACCAACTACTTGGACAAAAGAAGCCTTGCCCATAAGCATTCTAGTTTCTGTCTCAGGAGGAGGGAAGAAAGCAGCCATGAAACCAATGTAACAGTACAATAAGTGGGAAATTTGAACTCAGAAGCTCGGGAGATACCAATACCACCAAAATACTTCTGAATAACACCAAAAAACACCAGCAAATTCTGAGAATAACACCAAGGTAGCACAATGAATAACACCATTGTTGAAAATTCAAAAAGCTTGGGAAACGACCAAGCCACCAATACTACCACAGAGAAGCGCGGAAACCGGCAATACAACCACCAATAAAGCCAAAAATACTACCACCAAACCGTGGAAAGCAATAAATAACACCACCAACCGCGCCATGGGAGTAATAAATCGGCAATTCCCCTAAAACTCAGGGATACCACCGAGGATACTACCACCAAAATGCGGAGGCAGCCAATATCGCTCGCAATAACATGATATCTATATATACATACCAAGTTATCTCTCCCATTAAAAATTTCATTACCGGCTGCATATACCTTTTGGTGGAAAAAGAAGCCGAAGAGGGAAGGTTTGTGTGGTTTTTCCTTGCGGTGAGATACTTACCGCACTCGATCGACCACAAGCGATAGAGGAGGGGGGAGATTGGCTCGTTGTGCGGTGTTGAAGTCGAAGCAGATGCTGCTTTGTGTTGGTGTGCATGAAGGAGGAGAACCGAACAATGCCGAAGGATTAAAGAGAAAAAGGCGGGGTTGTGTCTGTGCGGTGCTGGGTTGAGCTGCGACCGAAGGCAGAGGAGGAAGAAGGGAAGCTCATGCTTGCGGAAAGAGGGAGCTTGCATGCGAGTTTGGGCAGTTGAGTGATATTTTAAGGTAAAATGGGTTTACATTATAATAATTATTATAATTTAAAAATATTTAAGATCATACATTAAATGTTAATTGTAAATGTATTTGAAATAAAAAGAATTTGAAGGAAGGGAGATTCAATCTCGAGATTGAGAAGTGAATCACTTTCAAAGGTATGACATGCTTTTATTAAAATTACAATTTAATTTATTTTATTTAGAATTATTATTTAATAAAGATATTAATTTTTAACAACAATTAAGGTTGAAGAACATTTGAATCTTGATGATCATGAATTAAGGAGTCGTTGAGACAAGCAGCAAAGTGAGGTGAGTAAATATTTTTTTATTTGAATTGTTTTTATTTAATAAAGAATTTCTTTAATGCTTAAGACAGTTATTTTTATAATTATATGTATATTGTGCATGAGAATTAAAAGAAATGAAATGGAAAAAAGGGAAAATGATTGTTTAATATTTTTAAATGGATTTAACTGAAGAAAATGAAATGTAAATGATTAAGTCAACCATGATTACTTTCATATGGTACTGATAAGGGATGCGATGTACTCGTGCACGATAAGAGAATTAAAAATGATAAATGTGTACTTTTGGGTGCAAAATTTTGAAGTTACCTACGGGTACAATTTTAAGGATATATTAGGGTATGACACTAATCCCGATATGATTTCTTAAAGAGGTTAAAAGCATAAATACTTAAATTGAAACGGAAGAGTTAAATTTAAAATAAAAGCTTCTAGTTTGATTAAGTAATGAACTACATTTCTTTTGGTTTTTTATGTATTGCATTTACATAAGAATTTAATGCATAATAAGATTGTAATTGCTCACAAAGTTGTGAAAATTTACTATTGCATTTAATTGTTTTTTTTGGGAAAAATTATAAATTGATATGTTTGGTAGGAGGGATTTTGTTTTTAGGAGGATGATCTGTGTTGATTGACGTTATGATTGTTGTTTTTTTGCAATGTTTTTTTTTTTTTTTGGATAGTGATATACTGTTATGTGTTGGTTTGATATGTTGTCTACAGACTATGTAGTTATTTCTAGATGTTTGGATTTCTGCGTAGTATATTTTGTGGTTTGTTAGAGACTCTTTTATTTGTATTGGAAGTTCTTAAAATCTCTGGAATGTAAACTAAATGTTAATATCGTCTGGCAGTCCTTGGTTAATTTTAAGTTATCGGGCTGGGTCGTGACATTTATAACTCTAAAAGAAGGAATAATTTCTTTCTTATCTTTTTATGTTACTTCATATATTCTTTTGGTTTGTTGTCCGTTAATTTGAATGCTTAAATAACCAAAGGGAAATAATAATTTTTGTTGGATGCCTATGGGATATTGCAGACATTAACCTTTTCGCTCGTCAAATTTGAGCTTTTCACTTTATGAATGCTAATATTTTTTGCCATTGCATTCATTTACCAAATTAAGAAACAACTACTTTTTTTTGGGGAGTATTCACATGCATACCACTCAATTCTTATTTATTTATATCTCAAACACTTAAACTTCACTTTTTACATCTATACCAACAATATCTTTTTATTCACATAAAAATACCACTATTTTAACTTTTGAAAAGCCAAATAAACCTTTTTCATGTATAGGTAAGGTGGCATATATGTAAATGTTCAAGTTTAAATGTTCCATCTAGGGAATCTTAAAATCTTAACCGAAATGGTTATGACTTCAGTTATGATTTTGTGCAAATGTATACTTTCTCGTGCTTTTTAGGGAATTGGATGCACAAAAATTACAAAGGCCAGACATGAAGGCTCTTTAAATGGAAATCTAGAATCAAGATCTTATCTTGAGAAGAAGCTGGTGTTCTGCTTTGGCTCATATGTTGCAGCCCAGCTTTTACTTCCTTTTGGGGAGGAGAATTTTTTGTCATCATCTGAGATTAAACATGCACAAGAGGTTGATCTTTTTTTCTCTTTAAATTTGTTCTTGTTTCTCTCGATGGAACGTTTTTTATCGAAAACTTTCTTCAGATATTGCAATACTGATAATTGCAGATAGCTACTCGCATGGTTCTTCAGTATGGATGGGGCCCTGATGACAGTCCAGCTATTTATGTTACTAGCACTGCGGTGAGAACTTTTATCGGAAATTCTTTTGTTGTAACTGAAAATTTTATTTAGTCGTGTCGAAATTAGATATATATTTTTTTGTGTTATCGGTATTGTCTCAAATTAATAGGCGTATTATGTATTTACCCTGAGACATATCTGTCATTTCACCTGTCACATTGGCACCACTTCTGTTGGAAATCCAAAATTTTGAATCTTGCAACTCCTTCCCTGCTTTGCTGGGAGGCGTCTGCTTTATTTTACCTTTCTATCGTCTCAAACTAGTATCAAATTTGTGTTAAAAAGCATTTTATGTCTGCGTAACAATTGCAATTGACATGCGTAATGATTTTCTTTTTCTTTGAAAAAGAAGCGAGGACCATGGATTGACCGTTTAAGTTGGGTTTGGGTAAATGCTTTGATTCATTAAAATATTATTTAGGTTGAACGTCAGGTCTTCTGGCTATTGTTGAGGTTGTTCGTGTTATTATGCTCATGCTATAATTTATACATTGGGTTGAATTTTTGTTTTTGGTTGAAATAACGCACCTTTTTTATTATGAGAAAAAGGAAATACAAACAATAATACAAGGATAAAAAAGGGGAACGCCTAACTGATGATAAAAGAAATAGAAGTATCCAATTGTTTTAGGGAAAAGAAGCTAAAATGGTCTTGTTGGATCAGGGAAAAGGATATTTTCTATATTTTTATTGATTCTGATGATCTTCTCCCACTGCATTGCTGTTTGAAATATATGTTAATAATCATTTCAAGCCAAAGGATCTTTATCTTTTTTTTTTTTGTTGCAAAACATCTTGTATTTATTTTACTCTAAATGTTACTAATAGAAATAAGATGAAAACATCCCATAGCCTTCAAAACTCTCTCTTGGTAAATTATAGCCCTAAGTGGAAGCAACTTAAGACCATGTTATCAACGAGTGTGGAGATTCCAAAAGTGTTGTAAATCTTCCTCCGTATATTTGAAATAATACTTTAAATAAAGAAGATATGGAAGTCATCCTCGAAACTATCATTGTATCTGTCATTGGTAGTTTTTAGATAATGCTTTTGTTAACTAAAGAGAGCTTGTTAGGAAATTTCCTCATATAATCAATCTATCCAAACCTTTTTGTTTTAAGTGAAGCTTACTTATTGAAATGCAAAAGCCTCTGGGTTATGAATACCCTTATCACCAAGAAAGAATATAATGAGTTAATCGAGACTGTACATTCTGGTAAAAAGGAGATGACATGGTTATTGTTAAGTGAGATTAATTTAATTGATAAAACAATAAAGTAGGCTAAGGTGATTCAGAATAATCTCTTTCCATAAGTTTTGCCGTCCGATCTCTAGAGTATATTGTGAAGCAACAAAATTATTATTATTCTTGACAAATGTTGAAAGATCTTTAAATAATGGCGAAGGAGCTGCTATTTATCCATTTAACTATCAAAGAGTTAATAATTCTATCATCATGAAGTGTTTAATTGACAAGAAGAAATGGGTGAATATATTTACCAACACCTATAATAAAGTTAGAGCAATCAGCAAATATGGTAAAGTTAGTAGCCTTCAAAGCCTTTTGTAAAAGAAATTCATTTTTAAAAATTCAAACTTCAATTATTGTACCTATAAGGCGTATTCATACGTTCAATTCTCATAGATCCGATCCTTTACTTGTGGGAGTGATGCCGGAGTTGACCCAAACCACAAAAGAAATATAACTATTATTGTTGAAATTTAGAAGGTTACAACGAAGACTCTTTGAAAGAGGAGATAAATGACACACACACACAAACACCACGAATCTCTAACTAGGGCGAGGCGGGGCAGCCCACAGACAACGTTGAGGGGGTGGATGAAGTGGCGGCAGGATGGAGGGGTTTGGGTAGGTGTGCGGTTGAAGCAACAACGGGAAGATTGTGGTTTTATTGGAAGCAGACAGGATTGGGGGTGCTTGCGGAGGCTATAATGAGGGGAATAAGGTAGGCGTCAGGTTAAAGGAGGGGGGGGGGGTGGAGGTTAGTGGCAGCTGGAACGGTGGAATAGATAAGAGGCACTTGTGGTGAAGGGAATGAGAGGGAAGGGTTTGGCGGCAGGAAGCAGGGGCAGTTGTGGGTGTTGACGATAGAAAATCATAGCAGGTTTGGGCTTGCGGCAGGAAACTTGAAAGAGGGACTGTAGAGGGAAGTGAGGAAGATAAATATTTCTGCGAGGTCAAGTTATAGACAGAGCACCCCTCAAACTTCCGGAGAATATCACTATCTTGGACAAGTTTTATGTGGAGCACCTTCTCACCTTTAAATACTATCATAGATAGGAAAACAGCTGGCGGTGGCAAGCTGGATGTAAATTTGAAATCAAGAAGATAAAAACTGAACCCTAAGCCGACAAACACACATATTTATAATAGATATATAAGCGGGATACTGAAAATAAATGGAGGAATAATTCCCGCACAATGAATGTGGGAAGAGGGGGTCGGTTCAGCCTCTTACTAGATCGAGAGCCTTCTACTGTTGAAACTTGTTTCAGTCAGACTAGGTCTCCCCTAAGCCCTCCGTGTTAATCTCCCAGGTTTGGGGGAGCTTCGAATTCATTCGTTGAAAGATTCTTTATCTTCAATCCTAGATGCATCAGGATTCCACTGTCTGCTATACTGCCTCCCAAAGCACCTGAAGTTTTTCCTCCACTTACGAGCATGGATCCTATCGATTTGCTCTCCTAGAGGTCCACTACTAGACTCAACTGAGTCTGTGTGTCTCGTTTATGCCGCTAAGTACTCCCAAAGTATCCTGAACCTCGTCAAATGGTGGTGGCGTTGGTGGTAAGGTATCGGTCTTGATATCTTAAAATGCTCTCTGTCGTGCTTGTCCTGTGTCTGGAGCTGGTGTCTTCATTCAATCATCCTCTGTCGTCACCAAAATTGGTCCCACCGATGCTATTCTGCTGGCAAGGGCACCAATGATATCGGGCTCCGCCAAAGGGAGAAGAATGATACGCTTTCCCATCATTGGTGAATGAGTATGTGTTTTTCAATCTGTCGTGTTGAGTTCTATGATCAAACCGTCGTAGTCCCCCCAACAATATGTGATAGGCATCCATGAGTACCATTTCACACCACACATTATCTTGTAGTTTGCTTCCGATATAAAATTCCGCGAGGCACCTCCGGTCAATGCTGACATTGTTATCCTTCAGTCACATCAGAGAATATGGCTGAGAGTGTCTCCGAGTCACGATGCACAACTTCTTCACCATATGTGTAGGGGCCATGTTCTTACTGCGCTCCCTCCATCGATGATGAGATTGCATTCCTTTCCGCTCAAGGTGCACAGGTGTAGAATATATTGTGATGTCGCCACTGCGAATCCCTTGTGTCCTTGGTCTGTAGGACCCATTGAATCACAATAGCCTCTCCTTTATCCCGTGGAAGATGATACACTTATCCTGTTTCTTAGCTATCTTTTCATCGCTAACCTCCTCAATCGCGCTCTGCTTAGTAAATGACATAACCTGACTCTTTGGACAACTGGAAGCGATGTGCCCAAATCCATGACATCTGAAGCATTTTTTGGTGGGGACTGTAGTAGGTGCGCTACTCTTCTCAGACTAATCTCACTTGGGGTGTCTCTCTCCTTATACAAACCAGTTTTTTTAACTTTCTTAAATTGGCTCCTGCTTGTGTTTCCAACTGTGGTTGATTGCTTGACTAGTAGTGGTTGCCTGCTCTGCTTCTGATGCCTTTTCACTTTCAACGCTAGGGTTTGGACATCTCCAAATGACCAATAGTGCTGCAATTGTACTACGTTACTCATAGCAAGTTTCAGGCCTCCCAGATAACGGGCTATCGTATGTTCCTCTGGCTCGACTAACTTGTACTTTATCTATAACTGGTCGAACTGAGCTGTGAATTCCTCCATTTTTAGGTCTCGTAGTTGCAGGTGGTGGATTCTTATAAACATTTTTTGGCTGTGATGAGGTGGAAGATATTTCATCTACATTGTTTTCTTCATCTTTTTCCTCTTTATAATCTTATTACCGCCTTCTATTTTTCTCCGTCTCTGTAAGTTCTCCCATCACATTGAAGCGCGTTTTTTCAACTTGATAGCCAGTAATTTTACTCGCTTATCCTCTGTCACATCCTTATATTCGAAGGTTCGCACAACAAATTGCAGCTAGTCAATAAACTCATCTGGATATATACCTCCATCAAACTCTGGTAGATCCATTTTGATGTCGAGTGCCTGTTTTTGCCATATGTAGGTTCTTTTTTCGGCATCCTTTCATATTGAATTCTGAAGTGGCATGGTCGGTATTCCTTATCGCTGATGTCTTCCTTGTGAAGCAGATTCAGATCTGTCCCCACCTCCCCTTCGACTCTCCAAATCATGGTCAATGGTAATTTCTCCTTAGGTTCTATCCTCAATTTTCGGGAGTCTCTGTTGAAGCCGACAAATGTTCCTCAGTAGCTCGTCCATGGGAGTTTTCGGCATGTATCTCAATGGTGACATGATTCGGGTTTGGATTTGAAAGGGATGGTTGAGGATAAAATAGAAAAGAAAAATTGGTGGAAGGGTAATGCGGGTGCTACGAAACCCTAGGATATGACTAGGGTTAGACTAGCTTACGATACCAAATGAATCGGTGTTAACCTAAACCACAAAAGAAATAAAAAATTTATTGCTATAATTTGGATGATTACAACGAAGACCCTTCAAAACAAGAAATAAACGACAAACACACACAAACAACACGAATCTCCGACTACGATTGTCATGACCCGGCTTGGTGAGCTTGAAATTGCCAAGACTGGAACTGACAGTTCGATGGAGGAAATCTATCTAACAGTTTCATTTCATCACATGAATAAAAATTTATAATACAGAAGAGCCATTCTATTTATAAACTTATATTTACAACAGATTGTTCATATTTAAATATTTATCTTTTAACATAAAATAAATTAAACTGTAATACTTATTAGCTTGAGCTCCTCGGCGCTTGTATATGTATTCTCTAGAGTCCATGTAATCTACAACTAATTTTCATGTAAAAATGTTAGCAACTATGGTTTGAGTTAAAACTATTTAGTGGGTAAATGTTTCTAAATCACAATAATTCTCATTTTAAAATATTTTTGTAAAAGCACAGTAACAGTAAATGTTGTGAAGTAAAATTATTTTTATTTAGATTACACTTTTCATTATTGAGAGTCACAATTTAAACATACACTTTTAAGAAAATACATGTTTAACCATTTCCAACCCGCCATAAAGGCTAAAAATCTATTTCCATTTACATTTTCATTTCCATTTCCATTTCCTGCATAGGTACAATGCATTCCTTTGCTCGTACTAATTAGGAATGACTCCCATATGCATGCATATATTATATTTTCTTCATTTTTATCTTACATTTAACATTTAAAAGGAAACATGGACTTTTGTATTTTAAAATTAAATGCTGCGAAATAGTAAAAACATGTATAAATAAACATAATTATTATAAAATAATAACACATTATACACCTTAATAGTGTCATTTACCATCGTTTTTCTCATATCAGTCTAGTCCTTGGGTGCACCTATAATAACAATTTAAATTTAATTAACTTTTTTGTTCAGTGTAAATCTTTTTTCTTATTAATGTTACATTATCTATCAATATTTTCATACTTTATTTATATAGTTAACTATTTATTTACCTATATAAACATATATGCATATATATCTAATATCTAAAAATATATACGTATATGTATGGACATATCCAAATTACATTTTATGTTAGAACTTCTAACATTTTTTCTTTTTGCGTACCTAATATAATAAGAATATAATCATAACTAAATTTTAAATCTACGATTCATAATTTCATATTTTTCATTACTTAAAAACAATATTAATTAATTTTTTGCAATTTAATTTTATCTCTGAAGTTCATCTCTTGGATAGGATTTCTTACGAATCTAGCCCTTTCTCAACTTGCCCTACACAAATAAATACTAAATGTTAATTTATTTGAAATGTAAACTTTTTTAAATTTAATCTTAAGCAATTAAAATTAATAATTTAACATGTTACCTGTTGACCTCGCTTTCGATCGCGCTCGCGTCAAAATTTTGCGACGATACCAAATTTTGACGTAATTTTGACGCGCTCGTCGACGAGGTTGCCCAGACGATCTCGGACGATGAAACGGACTGCGCCGATGCGTCCGGAACGTCGATTTCACTTAAAATCGACGTTAAGCTTGCGACGATAGCCTGTCGGGGCAAAACTCGTAATTTAAGTTTTTTTTTTTAAAAAATATATATATTTTAAAACTTCTTTTAAAAGAATATAAAAAAAAAACCCTAATTAAGCTAAATCTGCCCTAACTCTCCTCACGCTCGACCGGTTGGCTTCGTCTCTCCCGCGAGAGCTCCATGGAAGCTTCGTCCCTCCCGCGCTCGAGCGTGCTCCCTTGGCGGCCGTTTGCTCCTCGAGCCGCTCGCGATCCTATCCTTATCCCTGTGCGAGCAACTTGCGGCACCTCATGCGTGCGTCCCTTACCGAGCTCTGCTCCCTCCTACGACAATTTGCCGCCAGTTCAACTTGCGTTCGATCCTATAGGTTGATCTCTTGACTTCTGCTTCCCCTCCTCTGCCTATTTAAACCCCATTTGGGGTGGGATTGTGGTTGGCCCGAAACCTTTGTGAAGAGAGGGGAGTTGCTGTTGGATCGTTTCTTGTACTTGCGGTTTGCTTCCTGTGTGTTCTACGCAATTTGGTAACTCTCCTCTACCCCTTTCTTATTCTCGATTTTGGCCTCAGGGAGGCTTCACTTGTGCCTTTGGCTCGGTTTGCCCTGTTCATAGTTTCGGTTAAGCACTTGTATGCTATGGAAAATCTTATCTAGTTGCTTGAAATACGGATTCCTATGGGTTTCTTCTTCTGACGACGATGCTAATGTGATACTTGTATAAATGTTGGGAATGTTTTCTTTACAACTTGAAATGTGGCTAAAAAGTTTCGATTGAGCATGCTAGAGAGAAAATTTAGGCTTGGCTTGGAGAGGTTTACGTTGTTCTTGAGCCTCTTGCATTTTAATCTTTCATGAAGATATGGCTAGCTAGTTTGGATTGGTTCTGGATTTAATCGTGATCGGGCTTGGTTTTAGCCTCATGTGAATTGGTCTTGTGGAGTCCCGTCGCATTTTGTGCTTTAAACTCGATTTGGGATTCGTTTTTTTTAGCCTCATGAGGCTCGGCTTTTGTTAGTTTTGCTATCCATTTGGTTTTAAATTTAAAGCTCGGAGTTGTCCCTGAGTTTAGCTACGGTTCGGGTTGGATTCTTTAGCTTTCTCTAGCTTTGGCTTTATGTCGAAGCTGTCTGTGATTTAAAGCTTGGGTTTGTTTTCACCCTCGTTGTGCTCGGTCTCGGCTTTCTTTGCCACCTTTGATTTCGATTTTATACTTGGATCTGTTTCAATTTAAAGCCGGCTTTATCCCGAGCCGACCACGGCTCGGGTTTCATCCTCATGTGGTTCGGGCTTGGCTTCCCTATAAGTCGGTATTTGCCCCTTTGGGAGTTGTTTTAGTTTGAGATTGAGCTGTATTTCTTAACCGTATATTGGCTCGGGTTTGGCTCCTTTAAGCTCCTCTTTTGTTTTGGCATTGAGTGAAGGATGTTGTGGCTTGAGGTTGGGCCGGTTCTCTTGGCCTGGTCTTGGCTCGGGTTTGATCTTCTTTGGGAGCTTGTTTTTGGCACGAGGTCGAACCGCCTCCTTTAGCCTTATCGTTGGCTCGGGTTTGGCTTCCTTATGAGTCGGAACACTGTTTCTTTGAGGGCTGTTTTAGTTTGAGATTGAACTGTATTTCTTAACCGTATATTGGCTCCGGTTTGGCTCCTTTAAGCTCCTCTTTTGTTTTGGCATTGAGTGAAGGATGTTGTGGCTTGAGGTTGGGCCGGTTCTCTTGGCCTGGTCTTGGCTCGGGTTTGATCTTCTTTGGGAGCTGTTTTTGGCTTGAGGTGGAGCTGCCTCCTTTAGCCTTATGCCGGTTCGGGTTTGGCTTCCTTGTAGACTGGAACCTGTTTCTTTGAGGGCTGTTTTGGTTTGGAGTTGGGCTGGCTTTCTTGGCCTTGTTGTGGCTCGGTTTTTTGCCCAATGGAAGTTTGAATTTGGCTTTTTAAAAGGCCGCTGTAATTGGAGTTGGGATAATTCATTTGATTCACTTGGAGGCTTGTTGTGGGCTCAGGTTTGTGCTCGGGTTCGGCTCACAGTGAGGGTTGGGCTTTGTGCTCATTTGGTGAAAGCTGAACTCTATGTTTATGGAAGGAGTTGGGTTCGATTTGGGGCTTGGCCGTGAGTCCATTGATGTGATTTGTGTGTTTTGAGGTTGGATAGAAACTTTACTTGTTGCTTGCCCTTTTCGTTGGGGCTTGGCCGAGAGCCTTTTTGTTGGTGGGCGATGTGATGGTGGCCTTGTTCTTCTTTGTGTTTGAGTTGGGGATTGATAAAAATGAACCTATAGTTGCTCCTTGCTTGTTTGAGAGGGAGATGTCGAGCATTGTGCTTGGGCCACTTCTTAGGTGCCTCATTTGATGAATTGGAGTTAAATTGATGTTCTTGGGAAGCTTGTCCATTCACTTTCTTATGGGTTTGGAAATGTTCGCAATCAGTGCTTGTCCGAGCCATTTTTCTCTTATGCTTGATTTTAAAAGTTTTTGATCGACTTTTCCATGATTTCGCTTTTAAATTTCCTTTTGATGTAATTGTACTTGAGCGAGAAAATGACACCATCGAGGTCGATTCAGGGAACTCGGATTTCGTTTTTTTTAACTCATTGTCATTGCATGTGTTAGGGGAATTTTAAATTAACTCACCCGTCGTCCTGACCCTCCAAGTTCGGGAGTGAGTTAATCTTCTTTTCCCCTTTTCGTTGCTTGACACGTTTTCCAGCTTCACTCGGAGTCGGTTTTGGTTTTGTTTTGTTTTGGGGCGATGACGGCGATGATGCGAAAGACACGCCGGTGATAGAGTAGAATGATGTCCATCCTACGATATCGGGACTCGCTCCGGGGCCCGGTGAACCGTAGGATGACGGCATCATTCACCGCTACGAAGCGAGCGGGGCACCGTGCATTGCTTAGGATTGTTAGCGATCCTTTACCCTACGAAATGATCGACTCGTGGACGATTATATTTTTCAAAATCGATAAAAATACGATACTACATTTCGCAACAAAAATATCTTTCCACCACGATAAAAAACAAATTTTTTGATAAACTCTCTTTTGCATGTACGAAATCCGTATGCATGCTTAAAAATATAAATTTCAAAGCTATGTTATAAAATTTGATTGTCCACTTGTTGATTATCGATCTTGGGTGGGAAACACTCTCCGAGTCGGGTTTAGTTGGACACGCTTCTTGCTGAGTAGCGAGCTTTATACACTCGTGTGACCGAGTAGCGCTTCGACGACTCTTCGAGCGATCTTACACGGTTCCGAGCCTAGCCCGGGCCAGAGTGCTTGCGGTTTTCTTCGGGTTTTCATTTGATCTTTGTTAGAGCACTCGTGGTCTTTATTTTAGGATTTTCTCGGAGTTTTGGTGACTTTTACTACTTTTCTCGAGCTTTCCCGTTGTGGGTCAGTCACTTTGTTTTCTTGAGTTTTTCGACGACCTTTCATTTTGCTTGCTTGGCTTTCATGTGGCATACTTACGCGCTAGACGAAAGAAAATAACGGGCCTCCGAGGTATACGGAGTTTGTTTACATTTGCGACGTGTTACTTCCTTTGTACCTACATCTTACATGCTTTATCTTGTTTACATTCTACTTTTTATACTTATATCTTGCATCTTATCTTGTTTAGCATCACTTTTCATACTTGCTTACGCATGTTATCACTGTTTAGCACGTTACGTTATATCTTTGTTGCGTTCTCTACTATTACTTTCTGTGCTTTATATACATATCACTATTATAAAGCTGTACAACACTTAAACATATTGGCATAGGATGTTTAGAAGAACTTCGACCATAGGGCCACTGATTGAACATTTTGACTGCCACGCTTAGAAAGCTCAGCCTCTTCTGACAAGGAGCTCGGAGCTAGTATAGTGGGCGGCACGGTCGTCTTCGACGGTGGAGCTTGTCGTCGTCGAAAAACCATAGGATAGCTCGGGAAGTTATTGAGGCTCGCTTTCGGACCTCTGACATCCCCTAGTTCCTCTCCCTTTGGATTCTACATTCCAAAATTTGAGCCGACTCCTTTTGCACACCTCCACGTCTTATTTCGTTGAAAAGTCCTATCTTTTTGACCTCCTTGAAGATAATATTTCCTGATTTTTATCGAAAGTATTCTTAGATGATTTCGGTCATTTAAGATGTAATTAACTATAGTGCCTGCCTTATAGAAGCATTTTCCGAACCGACTTAAAATAAACACTATTTAATTCTTCATATTAAATAGGGAATTTATCGACGAATAAATTGGTTTCGCGAGACCAAACGGACGTCATATATTTCTTAGTTTATTTGATCGAGCCTCAGCCTTAAGTCTTGTGTTTGTCTTTCGGGATAAGTGCATGACTTGAGGTGTAGCGCTCTTTCATTCAAACTATGAAAAATGTGAGGTCAGTTTGACTTCCTTTCTTTTCGTTGAAGGATCCTTCCGAAGCGGGCGACGGGATTCCGATTCCGGCGACCGACAGCTTCTTACGGGCACTTCACTCACAAAACAACGCCGACAGCTTCTGGCGACTCCGCTGGGGAACATGCTTCTCTCTTCATTCAAATCAGGAAATCTTATCTTCATATATCGGTGATGTGTCCATATCCCTTTTGGACCAGGTTACCCTTCTGGTGACGTACTTTACCCATTTCTCCCTTGGGATAACACAGTTAACTTTTCTTGGACTTCAGAACCACTTGTTCAGTCACCCTTTGAACAGGAGAGTCCAGAAGACCATCTAGGACTTTCTTCGATTTCCGTTTGGGGTCGAACCCCAATAGGTGTGTTGGTGGACTAGTTTCACCTAGGTGTTGTCTTGTTGTAGAGTTTGTCACGTCTTGGGTCCTGGACTTTACTTTCCTATCTGTGTCTTTTTGATTTTGGTTTGCTATGTTGCGAATCAAATCAAGTGGTGTCGCGCTATGCTTGCTTACAAACACATAATTAAATCTTCACGATTTTCACTAAAAAAAAAAAAACTTTTAAATCTTTAATCAATTAAATAAAGACTTACCCGGTCTACAGGCTTTGGCCAAATAATTAATACCGAATTTTCCGTTTTTGAAGTTTACGCGATGGCATTTTCGACGCTTACTTTTTCTGCGACTCGCTGACGAGCCGCGATGCCGCAATGCCCGCAATGTTGCTCTGTTATCAAGTTTGGAACGAGATTCGATGAATTTGAGATTTTACTTGGGAAAGCTCCGTACGTTGTAATGAAAGTCGTTGCTCCTGGAGTTCGAAGCCTGTCTACCGAATTCGACTGAATTACTACGGGATTTTCCTTCTCACCGGAAGGAAAATACTACCGCTACCATAGCATCTGCTGAACTTGTTTGCGCGAAGGGAAGGAAGTTGTGATTCTTCGAGGATTTGGTGAAGGATTGGTTGCCCCACCGTCGGTATTTGAGATTGGATCGAGTTCGAAAGTTGTGCCATTAACCGGTCGCAAAGGAGGAATCGCGGTCGAAGGATTCGCGAGGCTACTAAAGCTCGGATTCCTGAAGAAGCGAATGTTAATGAAACTCTTTGTCTCGAAGAATTAAGGTCGGTGGATATCTCTCCACTTACGCGAGGGAGTAGGTTCCATCCCTTAACGGACACCGATGGACATGAAAGTATCAGAAAGATTCGCCACTTGCCTTGCCAACACCTCATGGACACATGGTAGGGAGGAGAAGAAGTACTGCTCCTGTCCCCGGAAGTCGATGCGGTGTTCCGAGACTAGCCGCGAAGAAGGTTGTCCGGTCGATGAGTTGCTCGAGCGAATGGGATGTGCGGTATCCCCTCGCATGAAGAAAGAAATATTGAAGGATGTTGAAACTCCACTGCTCGCATTCCGTCGGGTTCCGTTTAGGAGATAAAGTTGACATTGCTACCGCTACTATTGATCTTCACTGCTACCGGATCGATGGGCCGTCGACCGGTTAGGTCGCGGCCGGGTCCTAGAGTTACGCCGATTACCAACCATACAAATGATTCTAAAGCTTCAAAGAAAAGGATGAAAGGAATGCTTAGTGTCTGTATCCGGTCTTCACCACGGGAGCATACCTCTCTTCGACATTTCGATGCTTCCGTTGAGACACCTCGTCTCGAAGCATCACCGTCAAAGAAAGGGGTGTGGATACCTAAGGTCGTCGTACCAATACAACCTAGCAAGCCTGGAAGACACAGCTATGGGATAAAGCAAAGAGCTGAAATGTCTGATAAGGCCACAGCATTCGTAAGTGAAGAAAATGTTCCGCAACAATCTCCAGATCTTAAAGTGATACAAAGTTCAATAATTGAAGATAAGATTGAAAGGCTCAAAAGCGAGATTTCAGAGTTAGCTCAGGGACGGGGAATTCCCACTGATAATGAGAATGAAGACTTCGGAGATTACCTCGAAGAGGATGGCATGGATATCAATGTTATTGAAACCGGAGCCGCTTCATCGCGCGCGAAGCCCGACCTTCTACGGAAGGGAACACCGTAGACGAACTGCGCATATACAATCTCGATAAGGGATGAGCAAATAAGTCGAATGGAGAAAAGAATGGAAGAAATGGCTACCGCCATGGCCGCCTTGGTTGCGGCTCGAGGATTGTCTCGGTCTCGACAAGTAGCTTCTCGGAAGTCAATCAGCCGAAATTATACGGATCATAGATGAAAGAAGAGAAGTCACCTCGGCTAACGGAGACGATCGACGAAGAATGATTTTGCTCGAAAGCATCATACCGGAAAAAGAGTTCGAAGCAAATGGTCGAACAAGTTCGGGAGGCCATAGCCCGATCTAAGGTGGTGCATTGATTTTAAAAGGTAGACCTTACCGGAGGAATTCGATGCCGTACCTTACCCCAGGGTTATGTGTCACCGAACTTCAAGATATTCAACGGAGCCTGAAACCCCGGACGACACATAGCACATTTCCGAGTTGGTTGTGGCAACACGGAGTAACGAAGCATTGCTTTGCCGTCGGTTTGTCGGCGATTTGTCGGGAATAGCGTTTGAGCGGTATGTCGAATTGCACTAACGGATCGGTGAAAACATTCTCCGAGTTAGAGCGGTTGTTCGTGAAAAGATTTGCCGGAGCGCAGCACCATGTTTCTATTGTAGATCTCGTGATAGAAAGACAGAAGCCTAACGAGACTCTAGTGGATTATATCTTGAGGTGGAGAAACCTCAGCATGAAATGTGAACCTCGATCTACGGGAACATCATGCGATTGAGATCTTACTCGAAAGCATCCATGGACCGAGTAGCTTTCATGCTCAAGGGACTCACTATCGAGTCTTTTGAGAAACTACTCGGTAAAGCCAACAATTTGCAAGAAGAAATCAAGCATATGGATTCTCGCGAGAAAGCGAGAAACCCGAGACGACCGAGGTGTTCGAGAAGAAGTCCGGGACGATGGCGATAGTCGACGAAGGAAAACAGTCGATGGAGATCTATACAGAAGATTCTCGTCAGAATTCCAACCACCGTCGCAGCATAGCCAGCGGCGACGGATACGAGCGGTATGCTCGGCCTGGCAACAACTACCTCGATCGGGATCATACCAGCCCGAGAGTAGGCGGATGTCATTGAGGAACGAAAAGGAGGGTGTACTCTTTTAAAGATGAAGCAGTACCCGAGATGTTCGGGAGTCGATGAAGAAATGCGAGTTCGAATTACCGGATCCGAGGAAACCGAGAAGAGGTCGATAAGAAGGATCGACCTAATTATTACCCATATCACGGGATGCTTCGGACACACCTCAGAAGATTGTTTCATCTTCGAGGATTGGCTCGAGAGGAATCTTAAAGAAGGAAATATAACGATCCCGAAAGAATACTTGAAAGAGCTCGAAAGAGGATCTATAAATATGATTTCAGTGAGCCGATTACTCCGATTGATTCGTGCTCAAAAGAAGACGAATGGACTACAGTTTGGAACAAGTCATCCAGAAAGATGTTGAATCAGATTCGGACGGCTGCGATTCAGGAGGACGTTCAGGGTCCACAACTCGTTCAACCAGAAATAGAAGTTTCTTCAAGGAAAGGAAAGAACGACATCGCGAAGACTGATAGCGCGGGGGGTAGGATAGGGGTTGCTTCTGTTAGACTTGTTTTCTCGGATTCGGGGAAGAAAATCCTCGAACCTCTGAGCTTGTACGATTATCTTTTTGCTCCTCTGGAGTATTTTAAATGTAATGATAATGATTTCGGCTACGTTTTCACTGTTTCTGCTGATAGTGTGACTGATCCTGGTCACTCTAGTTTCGATTTCGATTCCCAAACCTATCCTCAAATTGTGCTTAAGTCCGATGAACCCGTCGATCGGAACGAAGAAACCATCGACGCTACCGCCTACGATGCTTCAGAAAGTGATGAACCGGTCCTTGAATGTAAAGGAACACCGATCGTCATCAACTTGGATTTGTCTTATTCAGATTCAGCACTGGAACAATCAACTACAGTATCAGAAGAGATAACGGAGGTCTACTTAAGAAGAGGAAAAGTGATACCCTCGGGGACGACTCCGATTGATAAAGGCAAGCAAACAGTTACACAAGAAGAACCACCCCGAGCAACGGAAGAAACGCGTGCTCAGGAGGAAATCGGAAATTCGAACAAAGTGGATTATAACGTGCTAGCTCATCTTAGGAAGCTGCCGGCTAATGCGAGCATCTACGACGCTCTAATCTTGTCGAAAGAAATAAGGGAATCTCTGGTTTCGGCTACTGCGATCCGGATATTTGCTTAGCCCGAGTTGACCAGACACATCCTCGGATGTAGTTTGCTCGTTGAAGGAACGATGCAGGATTACTTTTACAAATGAAGACTTGCTGCTCGGTGCACGCCGACCACAACCGTCCGCTTTATATCTCCGTCGAGTATTGAGCGGATTTGTGCTATCCGAGTTTTGGTTGATCCCGGGCATCCCTCGACTCGATGAGTCTACGGACATTGGCATATTTGGATATTGAAGCTCATAAACTTGTGTACGATAAAATGATGTTAAGAGGATTCAACCAAAAGGGAGAGAGAGCCCTTGGATCAATTACTTTGTTGATGAAGGTTGGAGGAGCCAGTAACAACCGCTAAATTCCATATTATCGACGCCGAGACCTCTTTCAATGCTCTACTCGGTCGGCCGTGGATTGATGAACATGACATGGTTCCGTCTTCTCTACACCGATGCATCGAATACTACAAAGAAGGACAAGAATATTGCATCAAAGGAGATCTACAACCATTTTCGGTTCATGAAGTTGGTATTCATGAAGACGCGACTTACTACTCGCCTCTGAAGAAGATCGTTTTCTCTCGTGAAGTGATTGCGAACTGCGAGTGAAAGATTCGAGAAGATTACAAAAAGGGGGTCATTCAACTCCGTTTCGACAATCTACTGTCATTTCCTCACAACGAAATGATAAAGGTTCTTTTAGTTCATGCACCCGAGATCGAGGCCGGGACGTGGACGAAGAAGAGCCAATGTGGTTGTTGGATGGACTAGGCCGACAATCAACATTGACGAAGAAGAAAGTTCTGAAGAAGAAATAATAATGATAAAGCAGAAAAAACCTCAGTACGAGATACCGTTGGAAGATACAGAGAAAAGCGAATACGAGACAATGTATGATCGTATAAACCACTATGTGAACGCTATGACCCTTACTCCTGTCCTCCCCCAAAAGGTCGAGAGCTTAAAGGTCAGGGACGTCCCGTGTGCTGGTTATAAGCCGATCAAGTTTTACTGTGCTTCTACTTCTACCAGTCTTGAAAATCATGTAAATTTGGATGAGGATGCTAATGAATTAATGGAATTGTCTTTTGGTTATTTCTCGCCTTATGTGCAAAAATTAATTCAACGAGGACATTTGCTAAAATATATGCTAAAAGATAAATTACAACTCTTTGAAGAATTATGGAATGTTAGGAATCGACATCCTAACTCTAAAAAGGTCTCGGATTTGGTACGAGTCGGATCAGATGGATGATTCAGAATTTTGCATGGTTGTTACCGAGTGAGTCGAAAGAAGATTGCCTCGTGTGGAGGATGACTTTCTCGATTAGCTATTAGA
Source organism: Papilionanthe hookeriana x Papilionanthe teres (assembly GCA_022702705.1). NCBI lineage: Eukaryota > Viridiplantae > Streptophyta > Magnoliopsida > Asparagales > Orchidaceae > Papilionanthe > Papilionanthe hookeriana x Papilionanthe teres. The sequence continues at coordinate 57,166,951 of CM040437.1, forward strand.
AGACGCTCCGCCGAAGTCGAAGAAGAAATTAAGTCAACGATCGATGAATCGAAGGAAATCAACCTCGGGATCGAGAACGACCTCGCCCAGCCTTCATAAGTTCTCTACTCGATAAAGAAGAATCCACGAGCTAATGACGATTATTGTCGAGTTTAAAGATTGCTTCGCATGGAGTTACGACGAAATGCCGGGACTCGGCACGGAGGTTGCGATCATAAACTTGGAATCGACGGAGATATGCCGCCGGTAAAGCAAGCTCAAGAAGAATGCGCCTCGAAATAGAGCGACGGTGATTGCCGAGGTAAAGAAACGATAAACGCTAACTTTATAAGAGAAGAAAGACTTACCTACATGGTTAGCTAATGTTGTGCCGGTTAAGAAGAAAAATAGACGGATCCGTGTATGTGTCGACTTCGGGGATTTAAACAAAGCATGTCCAGAAGGACGAGTTTCAGTTACCAATACTCGAAATGATGGTGGATATTGCCTCAACACATGAAGTTTTCTCTTTCATGGATGGATCGTCGGGATACAACCGGATCGAATGGCTCCGGAAGATGCGGCCCTTACGACGCTTCGAACACCTGTTGGAATTTTCTTCGCTATACGGTGATGCCTTTCGGATTGAAGAATGCCGGAGCAACTTATCAACGAGCAATGACGAAGATTTTCGATAATCTCATTCACAATCAAGTGGAATCTACGTGGACGACTTAGTTATCAAAAGTAAACGGAAAATAGACCATTTGCACGATTTGAGGATAGTGTTCGAACGATTACGACGATATAATCTCGAGATGAACCCCTTAAAGTGCGCCTTTGGCGTTACTCTCCGGAAATTTCCAGGATTCGTTGTCCGTCATCGGGGAATCGAAATCGATCGGAGAAGATTAAAGTCTATCTTAAAAATGCCACCTCCCAAAACATTGAAACAACTACGTTCCTTCCAGGGAAGTTAGCATATCCGAGACGCTTTATTTCAATCTCTCGGGTAGGTGTCGACCTTCTCGGCATTAATTAAAAAGGACGCCAAATTTATTTGGGAAGAGAATGCCGACGGGCCTTCGAGGATGTTAAGAAATACTTGATGACACCTCCTGTTTGGCGACTCTCTATCCGGGAAGACCTCGATACTTTATACCGCGGCTTTAGACGACTCTCTCGGAGACTACTAGCTCGAGTCAATGACGAGGGTAAAGAAAATGCACTATACTACTTGAGTAGGCGTCTAATCCACGACGGAGGTAAAGTATCCGCCTATTGAGAAGCATTGTCTAGCTTTAATTTTCGCCGCCAAAAAGCTCAGACATTACATGCTTTCTCATAGGGTAACCCTGATTTCGAAAGTTAATCCGTTGCAATATTTGATGACCCGACCAACACTTTCTGGACGCTTAGCGAGGTGGTCGATGATTTTATTGCAATTTGATATAACTTTTGTTCCCCTCCGCGCTATCGAGGGACGATTTTGGCGGATTTTCTCGCCGCGCACCCGCTTCCGAGTCGGGTCATCTCTTAGTGACGAGTTACCGGATGAACGGATATTACGGATGGAATCCTCCGACTGCACAACGCCTGGGAGATGTACTTCGACGGAGCTTCTTCGACCGGAAAAGACAAAGGATCGGAACGGTTATCCCAAGCAAAGCGAGATTGGTTTGATTTTCATCACGCCGGATAAGGGTATGCTCGCATTCTCCTACCACCGACGAGCCGTGTACAAGCAATGAAGCGAGATACGAAGCCTTAATCACCTGGATCGGAATTAGCAATTTCAATGGATATAACGGACATCGTCGTCTACGGTGACTCAACTTATAATTCGACGAAGTTGCGGACGAGTATAAGATTTTGAAACCAAGATTAACGGAATATCACAGATACGCGATAAAGTTGCTAGAGCAGATTCCTAGTGTAACGCTCTATAGAATTCCTCGGTTGGATAACGCCCATGCTGATGCTTTGGCAAAACTTACAAAAGAATTGGCGTGTTCCCCGCAGGATTCTATTGACGTTATGGTACAAGGCAGGTTTTGTCCCGAATCAACCTCGAAGATCTACAGAAGTTCGAAGAAGAAGCGACAGTTGTTGTGGGTCGATATCAACGAAGATCGGCGTAAGCCATCGATCGAATATTTGCAAGCCGGAAAATTACTGGAGGACAAGTCGACAGCGTATCATATTACGAAGAGGCGCATGTCCTACGCTTTAGTAGGTGATGTCCTCTACAGGAGATCGTTCGATCAGATGTGGTTGCGATGTCTAAGCAGGACTGAAGCGCAGAATATTGTCAGAGAAGTACACGCCGGATTGTGTGGAACTCACCAGTCATGACCGAAGATGAAAATAAAGATTAAGAGACTCGGATATTATTGGCCAGTAATGATGTCTGATTGCATGGATACAGCCAGAAAATGTCACCAGTGTCAAGTGCGTGGGGTGGTCTTACACCAACCTCCGAATGTGCTTACACCCAATCGTTGCTTCGTGGCCATTCGAGTGTTGGGGGACGGACATAATAGGTCCGATGGACCCCCATCCTCTAAGGGACACGGGTTCATTCTTGCGGCTACGGATTACTTCTCCGAATGGGCGAGAGGCGGTGCCGTTACGAAATGTTACAACACACCACGTTCTTCTCTTTTTCAAGAGTCGGATAGATCTACCGTTTTGGAATTCCGCGCGGAATAATCTCCGACAATGGAACGACCTTTAAAAGCACCAAGATCGAATAACTTCGTCGGACGACACGAGATAGATCGGAGGTACTCGACGATCTACTACCCCAAGGCAAATGGTTTAAGCAGAGGCTTTCAACAAAACACTAGTACGGATTTTGAAGAAAACTCTCGATGAGAATAAAAGAGATTGGCATAACAAATTGTTAGAAGCTTTGTGGGCATACCGGACAACATTCAGGACTCCCACTCGATGTACACCGTACGCACTCGTCTACGGATCAGAGGCCGTGCTACCGTTAGAAGTTCAGACGCCGTCTCTCAGAGTTGCCGTCGCCAATCGGCCTACGGCGGAAGAAAGTGCAAAACTCGGACTTGAAGAATTGGAAAGTCTCGAAGGAAAACGACTCGGAAGCGCAACAGAGATTTGGAGCTTTACCAAGCGAAGATGGTACGAGCCCATGACAAATTGAGTCGCCCGAGGACGTTCAAAATCGGTGACCTTGTTCTTGTTCTCGAGAGACCTATTCTTGCACGTCGCAAGATAGGCGGAAAATTTGAGCCAACTCGGGAGGGACCATTTGTCATAGATAAAGTCTACTCCCGGAGGAGCCTCTACTAGCATGTGGATTCCCAGGCGGAAACCTCTGTTCGTCGATCAACGAACGATACTCGAGGACATATTACGCAACCTGACGCAACTCGACGCCGCTCGAGTTGAAATTTCAAAATCTCGATTATCCCGTGATTATGTATTTGGTCAAATGCCCGTGACTGGGTTTAAAATTTTGTAATAAAATTAACATCAATAAAATGAAAATTTTTGAGAGTGCATGTTTTGGCTTTCTTTCCTTTTCCACTTTCAAATTTAATACACATACACATAATTAACAACATAAACTAAAGCCTCTCGTAGGCGTTTTGTTTTGTTCTTTGTTCTGTCGATTTCGGCCAATCGATGTTTCTCCTCGTTGTTCGCAGAGAAAATGTCGTGACGGAGGTTGATTTTGGCTTTTAAGGATGGCTTGAATCTCGCACCTAGCGAAGAATGGGCACCGCAAGGTGGCATTATAAACTTTGATATGGACTTCGACCGGATCGATGTGACTACGAGAGTCCCCCGATGGGATGCGAGTTAGTCCACCGGAAATCGAAGGACTACCATCGTTAATAAAGATCGACAACGTAAAAGATACCTCGCGGAAGGGGAAGAAAGTGTTACAAGATCCGATGGAGGGGACTAGTCGCCCGCCATCCATGATAACCGCACACTGGAGGCCTAGTCGCTCGCCGACAATGCCGGACTACCGGATGCATTACGAGCACAATACGCGGGAATGCCAATCGACGAAAGCGCGAGCATTCGACGCGAAGACAAGAGATATCTTCAAGAGACGGAGGAATTACTCAACTCTATCCCAGAGGGGAGGATCTACGATCCAGAGATGAGAGAGACTTCTTCCAGCCTGCCTGCTACGGAGGATGAGTCCGAGTTTGTTCCGGAGGTTCCAGGGATTCCAGAGATTCCAGATGAACTTTGTCCAGGTTGCCCAACGTGCAACGCAGAGATTCCAGCACGTTCTTCAGCTGCAATGGCATTTCGTGGAATGCCCGGACCGCAACGTCCTACACTCGAGGCATTACGTACTCGGAGGAGTACATGTCTACGGATGACGAGCTTTCGGACCGCCGAGTACCCGACGGGGAATCATATACCCCACCGGATACGTATACATCGCCTTGGGTTCCCACCGATACCGAGATGAGGAGTACCCTCGACAGCTTGCCGATGATCACTTTAGCGAGCTTCGACGAGATGGTTAAAGTGAAGAAGCGAGAATTTGAATTTTATGAAGAAGTTCAAGGAAGATGCATTAACATACTTGAAGGATCGGAACCGCATACCGAGTCTTCTCCGAAAGCGACGAGAGAAGCATCCTCGATCGCATAAAGGATTTGCAACTCAGAGGTCGAGCAGGTCTTTTGAGAAGGATGACTTATTCTGAACCAGAAAGATGGATGCGTGGAAAGGGCAGAATCACTATTCAGTGCGGCTGCTGCTACAACTTCACTATAGACAGACAAGGAAATCCCCCAGGGATTTTGAGACATGATCAGGTGGATCCGATACCTCCTACGATCAAGTGGATGATAAAGAGAATGGTTCGATGGAGCATACTTCCAGCTGCGATCGCATTCCCAATATTGTATTATCAACATCTACGAGAAGGGCGACCGTATCCCCCTCACATAGATCACCACGATTTCGTCGGACCTTTTCTCACGGTCTCTTTTCCGAACAGGAGCAATATACCTGTTCGGAAAAGAAATTGATATTGTTGGCCCGGCGAGTTCGGAGGATCCGTGGAGATTCCGCTACCCGGTGGGCTCGATGCTTGTTCTCGAAGGCAGCGGAGCGAGATATTGCCAAGCACTGCATTCCGGAGTGCGACACCGCGAGTTTCGTGACCTTCGGAAGAATGGATACCACCAAGATGCCATATGGATTCCGTCCGGAACCGAGTTGGAGGAGCTGCTACCCTACGGGCTGTGATAGGGCTGGACCTTTGAGTTCATGCAAAGGGACTCTTGTCCTGGAGCATGGCTCAGCAGGTCAGCTCGACCAAAAGCTCGCCTTACTAGAGACAGATTTTCAGAGGATACTCCTTGCACTACGTTCTGACACGCCAGATATGGATGATGCTCATACCAGAGATGCTCAGTTTGTGATGTGTCTTCGGCTTATGATGTTTTCCAGTTGTACTTTTGATGCGTCCAAGCTACCTTGTACTTTTGATGTTTTCGGCATATAGTCGGCTTGTAACCTCTGTTCGAGTCGATTAATGAAATCTTTTTCAGAATCTTGTCTGTTTGTCTTGTTGCCCTTGTGTGCGATAGATAAAGCCACTGAACCATATGTTGGTTTTGAGCTACGGCAAACGAAGAACAAAACAAAAAATATACGTAATAAAAAAAAATGAAATTCAAATAAAATACTCTTTTGAAAATCAACCAACTAAAATCAAATTTTTGAAAAATGTATTTTGATATATATAATATAACAAAATGAAATGAATTTGTTGAGTGTGTTTATCTCAATCTCGAGATTTCTCGCTCTCTGCTTGCATAGCGCGACCATTCCGGCCTGCACCGATGTTCTACACGTTCTCTTGGAATTTTTACATTCTGCACGAGATCCCACACATCTTTCTCACAAATATCGTACTTGTCTTATGACATGTCCTTTCGAGAGTGCCACTGTACACTCCGCACACGTTCGACGTGATGATCTTTCTGCACTTTCCTCGTTACCCTCCTCGAGATCGATACCTAAATTCGATTCTCACTCTTCTTCCGAGATCGGTACTAAGATTCCGATTCTCACCCTCGAGATCGTACGCTAAATTCGGTTCTCACTTCACTTCGAGATCGGTACCTAAATTCCGATTCTCACCCCGAGATCGATACCCAAATTCTGATTCTCACTTCCTTTCGAGATCGGTACCTAAATTCCGATTCTCATCCTTGAGATCAGTACCTAAATTCTGATTCTCACTTTCTTTCGAGATCGGTACCTAAATTCCGATTCTCACCCTTGAGATCAGTACCTAAATTCTGATTCTCACTTCCTTTTGATATCGGTATTCAAGTCCGATTCTCATCCTCGAGATCGATACCTAAATTCGATTCTCACTCCTTTTGAGATCCGGTACCTAAATTCGATTCTCGTCCGCGAGATCGCATTACTAAATTCGATTCTCAACCTTTTCGAGATCGGTACGCTAAATTCGATTCTCGTTTTCCGACCCTCACCTTTCGGGGCTAGTACGGATATTCCAGTCCTAATTTCTCGAGGTCGGTACCTACATGCCGATTTCCGTTTCTCCCTCGCATATTTTGAAATTTCGCGATTCAAAGTCCACTCTCCAGTCCTCAGCGAGAGTTCCTGGTCTTTGATTCCGCTTCCGATACCCGCTTCCCTGTTTCCCCAGTGAGAGTTCTGGAATCTTCAGTTTTGGAGATTTGCCTGTCGCTCCCCAGTGGAAACCTTCGCCACTCTTTCCTCGTTCCGTTCTGAGTATGTTGACTCAGGATGTCTGTGTTGGTTTGGTTGATCTTGTCGGTCAACGCCAATACGCGCGGTGTGCTCGATCACCGCACACCACACACTATCGGAGTCCTTTGTTGACCTCGCTTTCGATCGCGCTCGCGTCGAAATTTTGCGACGATACCAAATTTCGACGCAATTTCGACGCGCTCGTCGACGAGGTTGCTCGGACGATATCGGACGACGAAACGGATCTGCGCCGATGCGTCCGGAACGTCGATTTCACTTAAAATCGACGTTAAGCTTGCGACGATAACTCTGTCGGGGGCAAAACTCGTAATTTAAGTTTTTTTTAAAAAAATATATATATATATTTTAAAACTTCTAAAAGAATATAAAAAAAAACCCTAATTAAGCTAAATCGCCCTAACTCTCCTCACGCTCGACCAGGTTGGCTTCGTCTCTCCCGCGCGAGCTCCGCGGAAGCTTCGTCCCTCCCGCGCTCGAGCGTGCTCCTCGGCGGCCGTTTGCTCCTCGAGCCGCTCGCGATCCTATCCTTATCCCTGTGCGAGCAACTTGCGGCACCTCATGCGTGCGTCCCTTACCGAGCTCTGCTCCCTCCTGCGGCAATTTGCCGCCAGTTCAACTTGCGTTCGATCCTATAGGTTGATCTCTTGACTTCTGCTTCCCCTCCTCTGCCTATTTAAACCCCATTTGGGGTGGGATTGTGGTTGGCCCGAAACCTTTGTGAAGAGAGGGGAGTTGCTGTTGGATTGTTTCTTGTACTTGCGGTTTGCTTCCTGTGTGTTCTACGCAATCTGGTAACTCTCCTCTACCCCTTTTTTATTCTCGGTTTTGGCCCCAGGGAGGCTTCACTTGTGCCTTTGGCTCGGTTTGCCCTGTTCATAGTTTCGGTTAAGCACTTGTATGCTATGGAAAATCTTATCTAGTTGCTTGAAATGTCGATTCCTATGGGTTTCTTCTTCTAGCGGCATGCTAATGTGATACTTGTATAAATGTTGGGAATGTTTTCTTTACAACTTGAAATGTGGCTAAAAAGTTTCGATTGAGCATGCTAGAGAGAAAATTTAGGCTTGGCTTGGAGAGGTTTACGTTGTTCTTGAGCCTCTTGCATTTTAATCTTTCATGAAGATATGGCTAGCTAGTTTGGATTGGTTCTGGATTTAACTGTGATCGGGCTTGGTTTTAGCCTCATGTGAATTGGTCTTGTGGAGTCCCGCTGCATTTTGTGCTTTAAACTCGATTTGGGATTCGTTTTTTTTTTTAGCCTCATGAGGCTCGGTTTTTGTTACTTTTGCTATCCATTTGGTTTTAAATTTAAAACTGGAGCTGTCCCTAGTTTAGCTACGGTTCGGGTTGGCTTCTTTAGCTTTCTCTAGCTTTGGCTTTATGTCGAAACTGCTTGTGATTTAAAGCTGGGTTTGTTTTCACCCCTGCTGTGCTCAGTTCTGGCTTTCTTTGCCACCTTTGATTTCGATTTTATACTTGGACTGTTTCAATTTAAAGCTGGCTTTATCCCAGGCCAGCCACGGCTCGGGTTTCATCCTCATGTGGTTCGGGCTTGGCTTCCCTATAAGCTGGTATTTGCCCCTTTGGGGGGCTGTTTTAGTTTGAGATTGAGCTGTATTTCTTAACCGTATATTGGCTCGGGTTTGGCTCCTTTAAGCTCCTCTTTTGTTTTGGCATTGAGTGAAGGATGTTGTGGCTTGAGGTTGGGCCGGTTCTCTTGGCTTCGGTCTTGGCTCGGGTTTGATCTTCTTTGGGAGCTGTTTTTGGCCTGAGGTTGAACTGCCTCCTTTAGCCTTATGCTGGCTCGGGTTTGGCTTCCTTATAGACTGGAACCTGTTTCTTTGAGGGCTGTTTTAGTTTGAGATTGAGCTGTATTTCTTAACCGTATATTGGCTCGGGTTTGGCTCCTTTAAGCTCCTCTTTTGTTTTGGCATTGAGTGAAGGATGTTGTGGCTTGAGGTTGGGCCGGTTCTTTTGGCCTGGTCTTGGCTCGGGTTTGATCTTCTTTGGGAGCTGTTTTTGGCCTGAGGTGGAGCTGCCTCCTTTAGCCTTATGCCGGTTCGGGTTTGGCTTCCTTGTAGACTGGAACCTGTTTCTTTGAGGGCTGTTTTGGTTTGGAGTTGGGCTGGCTTTCTTGGCCTTGTTGTGGCTCGGTTTTTGCCCAATGGAAGTTTGAATTTGGCTTTTTAAAAGGCCGCTGTAATTGGAGTTGGGATAATTCATTTGATTCACTTGGAGGCTTGTTGTGGGCTCGGGTTTGTGCTCGGGTCTCGGCTCTAGTGAGGGGTCGGGCTTTGTGCTCATTTGGTGAAATCGAACTCTATGTTTATGGAAGGAGTTGGGTTCAATTTGGGGCTTGGCCGTGAGTCCATTGATGTGATTTGTGAGTTTTGAGGTTGGATAGAAACTTTACTTGTTGCTGCCCTTTTCGTTGGGGCTTGGCCGAGAGCCTTTTTGTTGGTGGCTGATGTGACGGTGGCCTTGTTTACTGCTGTGTTTGAGTTGGGGATTGATAAAGATGAACCTATAGTTGCTCCTTGCTTGTTTGAGAGGGAGATGTCGAGCATTGTGCTTGGGCCACTTCTTGCCTCATTTGATGAATTGGAGTTAAATTGATGTTCTTGGGAAGCTTGTCCATTCACTTTCTTATGAGTTTGGAAATGTTCGCAATCAGTGCTTGTCCCGAGCCATTTTTCTCTTATGCTTGATTTTAAAAGTTTTTGATCGACTTTTCCATGATTTCGCTTTTAAATTTCCTTTTGATGTAATTGTACTTGAGCGAGAAAATGACACCCTCGGGGTCGATTCAGGGAACTCGGATTTCGTTTTTTTTAACTCCTTGTCATTACATGTGTTAGGGGAATTTTAAATTAACTCACCCGTCGTCCTGACCCTCCAAGTTCGGGGGCGAGTTAATCTTCTTTTCCCCTTTTCGTTGCTTGACACGTTTTCCCCGCTTCACTCGGAGTCGGTTTTGATTTTGTTTTGTTTTGGGGCGATGACGGCGATGATGCAAAAGGCACGCCAGTGATAGAGTAGAATGATGTCCCATCCTACGATATCAGGACTCGCTCCAGGGCCCCGGTGAACCGTAGAATGACGCGCATCATTCACCGCTTACAAGGCAAGCGGGGCACCGTACCTTCTTAGGATTGTTAGCGATCCTTTACCCTACGAAATGATCGACTCGTGGACAATTATATTTTTTCAAAATCTGATAAAAATACGATACTACATTTCGCAACAAAAATATCTTTCCACCACAATAAAAAACAAATTTTTTTTGATAAACTCTCTTTTGCATGTCTGAAATCCATATGCATGCTAAAAATATAAATTTCAAAACTATGTTATAAAATTTGATTGTCCACTTGTTGATTATCAGTCTTGGGTGGGGAACACTCTCCTGAGTCAGGTTTAATTGGACACCCTTCTTGCTGAGTAGCGGGCTTTATACACTCGTGTGACCGAGTAGCCTTCGACGACTCTTCGAGCAGTACTACACAGTTCTGAGCCTAGCCCCGACCCGAGTGCTTGCGGTTTTCTTCGGGTTTTCATTTGATCTTTGTTAGAGCACTCGTGGTCTTTATTTTTAGGATTTTCTCGGAGTTTCGGTGACTTTTACTACTTTTCTCGAGCTTTCCCGTTGTGGGTCAGTCGCTTTGTTTTCTTGAGTTTTTCGACGACCTTTCATTTTGCTTGCTTGGCTTTCATGTGGCACACTTCTGCCGGCTAGACGAAAGAAAATAACGGGCCTCCTGAGTATACAGGTTTGTTTACATTTGCAGCGTGTTACCTCCTTTCGTACCTCTGCTATCGCATGCTATATCTTGTTTAGTCGTTACTTTTTATACTGCTATCTGTACGTCTATATCTTGTTTAGCCGTCACTTTTCATACACTGTTTGCACGTACGTTATCCTGTTTAAGCACGTTACACTATATATCGTTGCATGCTTCTATCGTTATTCTCGTGCTTATATACATATCCCGTTATAAATCATACAACAACTTAAACATATTGGCGATAGGATGTTTAGAAGAACTTCGACCATAGGCACGCTGATTGAACATTTTGACCTGCCACCTTAGAAAACTCGGCCTCTTCACGACGAAGGAGCTCGGAGCTAGTATAGTGGGCAAGCACGGTCGTCTTCAACAGGTGGAGCTTGTCGTCGTCGCAAAACCATAGGATAGCTCGGGAAGTTATTGAGGCTCGCTTTCGGACCTCCGACATCCCTAGTCCTCTCCCTTGGATTCTACATTCGAAATTTGAGCCAACTCTCTGCACACCTCCACATCTTATTTCGTTGAAAAATCCTATCCTTTTGACCTCCTGAAGATAATATTTCCGATTTTTATCAAGAGTATTCTTAGATGATTTCGGTCATTTAAGATGTAATTAACTATAGAGAACTGCCTTATATAAAGCATTTTCCGAACCCAATTTAAAATAAACCCTATTTAATTCTTAATATTAAATAGGGGAATTTGTCGGCAAATAAATTGGTTTCGCAGACCAAACGGACGTCATATATTTCTTAGTTTATTTGATCGAGCCAAGGAAAACATACGAATCTTTTTTTGAAATTAGCATTTGTGGTCCAGTTGTTCAGGTAACACTGCAAAACCTGGAATGAGCTGCTGCTCAAGTATATGTTAATTCGAGCCATATTTTAGACATAGATCAAAGTCCAAAGGCATAAAGCCCACTAAACAATGCCATTTTGTAAGAAAGGAAAGTGGTCCGCATGTAAATAAGTCAAATGATACTGAACGGAGTAAAATGTCAAAATAGTCCCCTAACTATTTACATAGGGCTATTTCAGTCCCCAAGTCAATAAAATTGCCAAATTAGTCCCTAGAATCCTTTAATATGGGCTGAAATATTCCCTCGAGATAACAATTTTAGCCCTTAAAAGAGTATGGAGACTAAGGCTGTGTTTGTTTCAGCTTTTTGGCCCATGTTCTGTTCATAATCAATTTTTGGAGTGCTTGTATCATGCTTTTTGCTACTCCCGTGTTAAACCACATTGCAATTTTCAGCAAAAATGCGAACGCGCCTTTCAGAGCGCGTTCCGTCATTCAATTTTCAATTCCTATGGTTTCCCCCACTACGTCTGTCATTATAGTAACGAGGAGTAAAAAATATGCAATGTGTTATAATTATATTAACATGGGGTAAAAATATGCAGAGAAATATGTGGATCATATTTGTTAAAGTATAAAAAACTGCATGTGTGTGTGTGTGTGTGTGTGTGTATGTGTGTGTGATCTCTATTATAGATATAAAAATTATGAATTTACAAATAACTATAAAAATTACCTAAAAATTATGAATTATATGTTATATAACCGGAGGGGTATTTTAGACATTTATTTACAAACGCCACTTTCAAAATTGAAATATTCAAACATAACAATTGTTTCTAAAAAAATCAGCTTTTAAATATCAGATTTTCCCAATCAACTGTTGAACTGATATTTTCCATACACCCACAACCAAAACGAACGTACCCTAAATTGATAATTTTTTGAACTTTTGGACTAAAATGACTCCCTATAAAGGCTCAGAAGAATATTTTGACACTTCTCCCAAACCAAAAGCCTATAGGGAGTGGATTTGAGTAATGTATGTGTGTGACATATCTTCAATTCATAAATTAAATATTAATGCATGATATCCTCTCATTTATTATGTTGACAGAACCTTCCTGTAACTTGAATTTTGAACAAAACTTGAGCATGCATTTTTACTAACCGAAAGCAATGAACCTGCAGCATATTAGATATAAATTTCGTTGGAAGATGGAGCATCACTATAAAAAAGAAAGAATTACTGTGCTGCAAACAATGGAACTCATTCAATCTTTCTCCTTAGCCAACTCACTTGTTCGACATTGTATTATTGCATATTCTAAATAGCCTTGAAGTATTCTATAAAAGGTACTAATCCTTTTAAAATATTGGCCTTAGATATATTTGTTGTTAAAGAACATTACAAAATAGGTTAAATTTTCTTGCTTCAGTTTAACGACTCCCACTAGGTAGCAAAAATCAAAGGAAACTTGAAAAAATTCATATATCCTCTGTAAATTAGTTGAGGAGCTTTTCAATGTATTAGACCTTGGGAATCTTATTTGATAAGATTTTCTCATTAGTCTTTTACATATTAGAATGTCCTCAAAATAGACATAGATGCATTTGCAAGAATAAAATACAGTGATCTGATATTTAGGAATTGGATTTTGTGGGAAGGTTGTGAAATAACAAGGGAATAATAATATGGGTGTTTGACGGCTGTCTAGACTGTAATCAACTTTTCAAACGGCGAAACAGTGAGATACGGGCAGTAAGGACGTTCCATCACCTATTACTGAGCAAGATACTAACACACCACTTGTAAAAGGAAATGATGAATTACTCCAAAAAGCATAAAACATAGAAAAGTCTCCCCAATTTATAAAGTCATCGAAAACTAAAAATCCAGACAACCCAATACACATATATAAAAGTCTCATAATAGGAAATAGCCTAATTAGAAAATATAAAAATATTAAACTAGAAAGGAAAGAAGCAAATGAGGAAACTTGCAAAAATATGAAAAAAGAAGAAAAGGATTTCACAAGTTTGTTAATCTCGCAATCGCGAGATCTGCTACATTCTGCATCTCATATCATTCTCCCTCGGTAGGTGGAGCTTCGTCTTTTCTCCAGAAACATTTGGAATCGATGTACTACAATCTGATAAAGTAATTGTCTTGATGTAGCTGTGGCAAATTTACTGCAAAATTTATGCTCATACTCACTCCTAGCAACTTTAAAAGATATTTATCATTTCAAAGACTGTCGTAATAGAATAAGTAACCATTCTTTTTCCGCACAACTAGAGTTGAAAATGCTCATGAATGGGTGTTTTTACGAACCAAGACTTGAGCCCTTAAATATGTCAGATATTTGTTCCACTTCTCTTTAGACGCGCCCGATAAACAAGAATGCCTGGAGGAATACTCTGAAATGTAACTATAGTAGGTGAACCAATTAGGAGTTATACTGTCAGTTAGAATATCTGGATACTCTTTTAACAAGGACTGCACTTTTTTCGGATTTTTTTTCTTGGACTATCTATCTTTTAGAACAATTAATGTTTGACTCATTGACGTTTTTCTCATGGGCTCATCTTAAATCATAAGCATCTCTCCTCCCTCGTCTTCTTAAAGCTAATACTCATCCATGACATCTTCATTCTTTTCCGTGTCATTGTCCATTAAATCAACTCCGATGCAGTATGCCCAAAATTGTGGCACTTGAAGCATGTCCTGACTGAGAAAAACCTGGAGTATTGGTTGTCCCACTTTTTCTTCACTCTGAACCGATTTTTCCTCGGGCAAGATATGCCGATATGATCTTCTGGATGCACCTTGTTGCCTGATTTGATAGCTGAACCCTATGATGGGTTTTTTGAACCTGATACTGCTCTATTATCTCTTCACCTTCAAGGCTAGGATCTGCAGATCATGTATTGTCCAATTCGTCTGCAACTGTATATCACGTTATCAATGAACGATCTTATTCCTCTAAGATATCTTGCTACAATGAGCTCCTCTCGTTCCACCAACTCACATTTCAACACGAGTTGATCAAATTCAACTATGTACTTTTTCACGGAAGAATCTCTCTAGTACAGGTGTGGAGTTTTGTAAACATTTCTTATTAATAATGTGAGGTCATATATTTGTGCTACATATCCATTTTCATGTCAGATCATGCGATGACCTTACTCTTCCCTTCTCTCTTTCGAATATGTTTCAGATTTTCCACCACAGAGATGCACTCTTCTTTAACTTGATGGCGATAGTTTTACTTTTCTGTCCGATGAAATGTTTTTATCCTCAAAGATTCATTATACTACATGGTGTTACTTGATGAATTCATCCAGATTCATGCGACTTTCAAAATTTTGTAAGTCAATTTTCACTTTAAAATCTCAACTTTTTCTCTAATATTCTATGCCAAATCTATGTGGCATCGGCTGTTCGTCACTTGAATCTTTCTCTTAATTTGGCGAATCATGGTTGTGGCTATGGATGATCTCATTAGATTGTCTCTTCTCGAAGGAGGCAAAGTTCTATTGCAGTTGGAGAATTTTTTGTTGCATATCCCTCATAGTAAGTTCCCAGACATCTCGCTGAGGGTTTCTTCTTGGTGGTTTGCCGTACTTCCCTCTTCTTTAGCTTTTTAATGTGTGTAGGATTGTAAATCATGGTTGGTATGGGGCTTAGATTTTGGTGGTGGTTGTTGGCGTGAAATTTTGGTGGAGGTAAGAAGGTTGGATTTTGGAAATTTTAGATTTATGACTCGGATTTGCAGTATTTTGGTATTGTGGAATTTTCTTTCTGGAATTTGGATTAGGACAAAAAAGACAACTCTAAAAATCTAGAGCTTGTCGGGTTCTAATGCCAGATGTTACCCTCTAGGGATCTTATAAGGTTTCTCGAAAGCGGATTTTGTGTGGTGGTTGTGGAATGTCGAGAATTATCTCATGCAATTTTGGTGGCATTCAGAAGGGAATCAACCTTGATTTGCAACTGTCTCGTCTGAAAACGACATTGAAAAGTTCAAATCAGCAATGTTTTGGACGCCGAGGAGATTCCACCGCCCGTTCCCAAGCAAGGTAGTGACATGCTATTTGCAAATGGAAATGATACAATCCTTCTAAGAGCATAAAATAAAGAAAAGTCTATTCAATTCATTAAATCAGCAAAAATTGAAAATCCAAACAGCCCAATACACATATCTAAAAATTTCCTAATAGGAAATAGCCTAATTAGGAAATAGGAAAATTGGAAAGAACTAAATACAAAAGAAATAAACGTGAATACTTGTTTAAAATAGGAAAAAAAATAACATAAGGATTTCAGTGTGCCATTAATCTCGTAATCATGAGATCCGCAACATGCGAAACCGCGGAACCACAATAATTCCACGTCCCGTACATCATCATTCTAATATGTGTTAGGCTCATTAGTTAGCTCGAAATTTATAACAATATCTTCATATTTTTAGCCTTTGATCTTAAAATCAGTTATTCACTCTTCCCCTTCATGCATGTTTATTTGATGCTAACCACTTAAAGATAAATTCATTCATCTTTGTGAGAGTAGTTTTGATAGCACAGCAAAACACTATTCATGATTATTTAAGGAATCTATGATGTAACCTTGAATTTTAGACATGAATTTGTTGACTAACTGTTTCTGTGTTTCTTTGTTTTCAGCTAGATTTCTTTAGTGATGCAAATGAATAAGGTTTTGCATTTCGTCTTGATGAATGAATTGAGATTCAATATATGGTGTAACTAATTTCTCTTAATAGTAAATATTAGGTTACTCAAATATAAGTTTATTGAATAGGTGGACTCTATTGCATAGTTTAGTTTTACTTTTAAATATGTTATTTGCTTTGAATCAGGTTGGAACACTAAGCATGGGAAGCAAGCATGAGTTGGAGATGGCAGCTAAAGTTGAACAGGTAAAGTTGCTGTTTCTGTTGATGTTTTTTCCTTCCAGAGAGAAACAGCAAGTATTCAGGCTGCAAGTTGTCTTTGCAGCATCCCTAAAGATGTCTTTTTTTAGCTTATTTGATTCAGAAAAACTATTCAATTTAAACCTTTCTTGTTCAGATTTACAACCTAGGCTATGAAAGGGCAAGAGAAATGCTTCAGAAAAACTGTCAAGTACTTAAGATTATTGTGGAACAGCTGCTTGAAGTTGAGAATTTGACGGGAGAGGTCTGTGGCTTATCATCTACTCATTCTTTAACATATCTTCACATGCATCTTAACTTCTAATGTTACAGTTTCATAATGGATCCCCAGTCTATAACAACAACAACAACAAAAACTACAAAACCTTAATCCCACTAAGTGGGGTCGGCTACATGAATCATTTTTCTCCATTGTGTCCTATTTAATGCCATATTTTCATTTAATTCTAATAAATTAAGATCATTTTTTATACAATAAGCCCAAATCTTCCTAGGTCTACCCCTGCCTTTCTTAACATAAGTCAAATCTAAAACATCAACTCTCTTAATCAGATCATCAGTTGGTCGACGTTTTATGTGAACAAACCATCTAAGACGACTCTCTCTATTTTTTGTCCGTCACTTGAGCTACACCAACCCTATCACGGATATATTCATTTCGCATTTTGTCTCCAAGTGTAAAGCCACTCATCCACCTAATCATTCTCGTCTCGGCAACACTTAGTATTTTGCTTCTCTTTTAAAGGCCAACATTCAACACCATAGAGCATTGTAGGTCTCACCACTATCTTCTAAAATTTTCTTTTCAGTCTAAGCGGTACTTTTCTATCACATAATAGGTCTGAAGCATTTCTCCACTTCAACCAACCAACTTGAATTCTACGATTAACATCCCCATCTATATCACCATAGCTTTGAACAATAGAACTGAGATTTCTAAATCGTTCACACCTCTTAATAATTTGATCTCCAAAGTTACACTTCTGTCACTAGAGCTACTACTATTAAAATTACATTCCATGTATTTAGTGTTAGTTCTACTCAAACGAAGGCCTTTAGAATCCAATGTAGACCTCCATAATTCAAGTTTTTCCTTGGCTTTTTATCCACGAGAAGGATATCATCAGCAAAAAGCATACACCAAGGTACATCCTCCTGTAAATGTCCAGTAAGACCATCCATAACTAAAGCAGAATGATATGGCTTAAAGCCGATCCCTGATGTAATCCAACATAAATAGAAAAAATATTTGGTCAATTTTCCTTCAGTTCGAACAAAAGTAACAGCTATAGTATACATATCTTTAACGACTTGAATGTAAGTCATATCAACATATTTCTTCTTTAGAACTCTCAAAAGGATATCTCTTGGAATCTTATCGTAAGCTTTTTTTAAATCAATAAAAATCAAATGTAGATCCTCCGTAATATCTCTGAATTTCTCCATCAAAACTCTCAATAAATTTATAGCTTCCATAGTAGATTTGCCGAACATAAATCTAAATTGATTATAAGAAAGTTTAGTAATACGTCTTAACCTATATTCAATTACCCTCTCTCATAATTTTAAAGTATAACACATCAATTTAGTTCCTCTATAATTTGCACACTCTTGTGCATCCCCAGTCGGATCGAGTGAAAATTTTGCGCTTCCCTTCTCATTTTCTATTCCTCTGTGTATTGGTTTTAGAGGCCCTTACTAACCACATTGTGCATGATTGAAACTTGATAAGGACTGTATTTTACAAATTTGAAGATTATTTGGTGGATGGTAATCCGCATTCATTATTAATGTTATAGTATAGGCTACATTGTTTAGACAAATTTTTGGGTATATCATTATCGTTTTAAATGTGCGAATTATTTTGTCTTTAATGACTTTGTGTTTATGATATTATTAATGGATTCAACATTTAAAAAGCACTTCATCATTTTTATTCATCATAAGGCTAGTCAGTTTTATTGGAATTTTGATGCCCAACCAAATAGTTTATAAGCTTTTATTATTATTATTTTTTAGGTAGTTTTTATGTTGTTTAGCAAGATCAACTGACGCAGTCGTCTCACCCACAATGTGGGAAGACGCTGGAGTCACGTCCTATGATTCCTTCGGCCGGACCAGTTTGGTCCTGACCTAGGAAGGCCGGTTGACTCTTCCCATTTGATTTGACACCTTCTCATAGGAGGATCCAATCATAGTTATCCAAGGCTTATTTATGCGATTCCTGTATTTTAGGTTTTCAGTTTTATTGATTTTACTATAAAGACAGCCGTTGACGTCTCCTGTGTTACTTTATAGGGCTGTATCCGGGGACGAGCGGTGCTCCGACTGTATCTCGCTCCGTGGTGGTGACTACCTTGACCTTTTCATCCTTCACAACCTCTCCGACGCCGCAGCTGTTGTCGTAACTGCTGCAACAATTCTACTTGCACCTCTCTGGTTGGACTACACCTTTGTTGTCTCCTGTAGCTCTGTGCCTCCCTGATTCCTCTGTCCTTCCATCATCACTATCCCAGCCTCCCTCTTTGCTTACCGCAATTGCAGAGCTCTCACTTGTTATTCTTGTTTCAACCACCAGAAATCCCCTCCTCTTTCCACAAGCTGCTATTCCAACCATCCCAGACAGCATTCTTGCCACGTAACCGCTGTCCCCGCCCTTCAGCACTGCCTACCTGACCAATCCGCTGTTCCAGCCTCCGAGAACCCAGATTCCACTTGTTGCCACCCAGGACAGTAAGGACCAACTGTCTGTGCTCCCACCTTATTACCACCATTCCAAACGCCCAACAATCACCACCATCACATGCAATCCACTTTAGGTTGAGTTGGATTTATCATTTGTCAAAATTATAGATTTCCTCGTGTCCTGTTGTAATTTTCCCTTTCAGCTTTGTGGTTGTAATTGCTCTTTTTGAGTTTCAACAATAATATTTATTATCTTTTATTTTTTGGGTTCAGTCCGGTATCATTTAGTATAAGAGCTAGCCTGATCCTAATCATATCCTAGGGTGCCTAGCTTTCATCGCTACCCAATCCTACCTCCACCCAATCTATTTTTTCCCACCATCCATCTCCCCTACACACCTTCCACCTTTCCACTCTACATCATAATCATGCCATTGCTCAGGCAATTGCCTGAAGCTTGATCAGGAGTTTATGGAAGAGTTACAATGACAGCTCCATCGAGTGATACAACTTGATGACATTGAGTAAAAGATCCATGAGGAGGTCACCGACAAGCCTAGTAGCGAGATTTGAAGAGGAGGGGAATACCTGAATCCTATATATAGGGTTGGTTCCATTTGAGAAGAAATTAGGCCAATCGACTTGGGATACAATATCAGAGGAGGTTGTGAGATGGGTTGCTTGTAGAGGATATGAAAAATGAAGTGCCTCTTCGAGGATACATAGATGAAGTGCCTTGGAGGATACAGAGATAAAATGATAGTTGGAGAATACAAAGGCTCAAGAGTGGTAATGAATATATTGGATTTCGAAGGGAGAATTGTCGGCCAGTTTTTTTTTTGATGTAATGAATGATTTAATTTAGTATATCAAGGTATATAACTTTTGAAAATAATTTTGAAAATAATGTATTTTAAGTTTAAAAGATGAGACCGCTTGGATCTCATTTACCTAATTGTTTGCATAATCGTGTCCGATACCATGACTAATACACCCTCTCGAAAGGTAAGTGTATCCCGCGACGGTGGACCCAATCGTACAAACTATGAGGTTTATGACATCCGTTTGGCCTGCGAACCTTTTATGTGTGACCGACAAGTTTCCCTACCTAATACAAAGATTGGGTATGATTTATTTTATCTAGGTTCCAAGTTCCCTATAGAGTCAAACCCCTATAGTTAATTACATCTCAAATTACTGGTCTCACTTGAGAAAACTCTCGATAATGATCGGTGGTTCTGTCTTCAAGAATTCAAGGGTTTAGGTTTTCTCGGCAGGACGTCGAAAAACAAGTGAGAGTGGCTCAAATGGGAACAGTTATTTCCAGGAATTCAAAGAAAGGAAAAGATAGTGGATGTCACAGATCTGAGGCAAGCCCCAGTGACTTCCCAACTATCCTACTGTATGGTTGCGTTTTAGAGAAATGCTTTTTAAGTATTTCAATCCTGCTGATTTTATTATTTGGGACTTACACTTACACAATACCTGGTTATGCAAATAGCCCGCAGAGATAAGAGGGTTTATGTCGTACCGTACGACAACCTCGGAACCTAAAGCGAGTTAGGACTTACGCTGCGCAACACGGTTGCACATAAGCCTAAAGAGGGTATGAGGATTTAAGTCTCGCGGGGCGAACTACCTTGAAGTCCTATAAGTTGTAATTTAAACTAAGGGAGAGTTTTGCTGAAGAATATCCTCTTATTGCTCGGTCTGGATTCCTCGCCTTGCTGCCCCCGAAGTTAGCTCCAAGCTTCTTGCTGAAGTAGCAGCTCTAATGTCTAAGATTTAAATGGTTTTGTCAAATATGTTTCAATGTTTTGAGTTTTAGTTTTGTTTTGTTCTTTTTATTTTGATTTCGATTTCAGTTCTGGTTTTGCATGCAGAATAGACAAATTGCAGGTATATAAAAGGTACTTGAAAAGTAAATTTTTGTAAATAAACTGTAAAAGCGTACCTGGGCATCTGCTACTGTTGTCTGATTTGTATTGCAAGTATAGTATGATTCGCAGGAGATTTAAATAAACTTGCAGGAAAATTAAGTAAAACGAGAACGAGAAAACCCAGCACGAAAGTCAAAAAAAACGAGTCGTAGAAATCACAAGTGAAACTTGTAGTCACGTATGGAAAACCGGAACTGGGTGTAAGACGTCAGTAAAGGTGGGTGCTCAGAGCTGGGTTGTATGCTACCCGACCTTGGACAAGAGTTACCAAACCGACGATCTATGGAGGACACTCCTTAACCTCAATCCAAGTGACTAACCATGGACCTTTATAAGTTTTTATAAGAAGAATTATTTAATTTTCATGCAAAAGTTGTTATTTATTAACAAGCAAAATTTTTTTTTTTGTAAGTATTTTGTAAAGTAGTATAGTTCACAGTCTAGTCACTCTAATCGTGTCAGGACTACTGACGACTTAAGATTGTCGGGGGAAACAATCTCATCAAGTGTCGGCGAATAGCATCATTGGTCATTTCCTCTCCTTTATCAAAGGTCTTTGAGGTAGGAGATGTTATTCTTAAAAATTTTCACATCGTATCCCTCGTTTCACACACATTAGCATTATTATCATTGCCCTAGCCACCTAGACCTCAGACTTATACCAATATGATAATCCATATGTGGCAAAACAAATGTCCCCAATTGCCAGGAGGGTCTGAACATAATGTTCAAGCTCAAATCCCGGTGTATTGAGTTTCATTATCGGTCAAGTCATTTTGGAGAATTCTATTATTTGATTTAATTAAGGAAGGGTAACCACGCTTTGGTGCATTATCGTGTCTAGTGTCTTAATCAGTTTGTGAATTAGGATCGAGTGTCTAGCTTTACTGTACATTCGAGGATTAGGTGAATAGGCTCACCTAGGGTGTGCTCTTAAGTTCTAGAAAGCCTACACTATGGGTTAGGTAGATGGGCTCTCGCCTAAGGTGTGCACCTAAATTCTAGGAAGTCTACACTGTGATTTAGGTTGACTGGTTCTCACCTAAGGTGTGCACCTAAAAATCTAGGAAGCCTACACTGTGACTTAGGTATGTGGGATCTCACCTAAGGTGTGCTCCTAAAATCTAGGAAGCTTAAACCGAAGATTGTGTGGATGAGTTCTCACCTAGGGTGTGCTCCTAAGGTCTAGGAAGTCTACATTGTGACTCGTGCTTGGAGTGATTTAAGGTGTTCTAAACTCACTTAAGTGTTTTCTAACTTGACCTCAAATATCACTTAAATGTTTCCCAATTAAATCGGAAATTTCCCGTTTTTTGACCTAACCGTTCTAAACAATAATAAAATAAGAAAATAAAAAAAGACGAAAACGGAAGAGGCCGACTCACTTCCAAAACTAGCAAAAGCCAAGAGGGGGAGAAAATGCAAGTGAACCGGGCCTAAATCATGATCCTAAGGCCTCCAACGACTCGGGGCATCAACTAGCATGCCTATGCGGCGATTCTACGACCTCCTACGACTCCGGGAAGCGGCAAGGAACTTCGAACAACAATCTTAAGGCTTCATACGACTCCAGGCGGCTGCTAGGAACTCCGGACAGCAGTTTCTAAGCCTCTTACGGCTTCCAATAGCTCACCCAAACTCTAGACAACACTTTCTAGGCCTCCTACAGCTTCCAACAGCTCACCCAAACTCTGGACAACACTTTCTAAGCCTCCTACAGCTTCCAACAGCTCACCCAAACTCTAAACAACACTTTTTAGGTCTCCTACAGCTTCCAACAGCTCACCCACTCCTACAGCTTCCAACAGCTCACCCAAACTTTAGACAGCACTTTCTAGGCCTCCTACAGCTTCTAACAGCTCACCCAAACTCTAGACAGCAATTCTACCCTTCCTACAGAGTTCCCAAGCATCCTACATCACTTTCTAACCTTCCAACATCATCCTACAGCTTTCTTATGCCTCCCAACAGCAATAATAAAGCTCAAAAAGCTCCCTAACAGCACCTCCAAACCACTAGACATCAATTCTACCCTTCCTACAGGGTTCTCAAGCATCAAACAACACTTTCTAACCTTCCAACATCATCCTACAGCTTTCCTATGGCTTCCTACAGCACTATGCAGCACCTAAAGGCTCCAAACAGCACTTATACAGCAATGGATAACACTAGGCAGCACCTAAAGGATCCAAACAGCGCTTAATAGCCTTCTACAGCAGCTAGACAGAAAACCGCAGCTCTCCTACGCTTCAAACAGCCCTCCTACAATACCTAATAGCCTTCTACGGCAGCTTCTAAGCTTCCAACAACACTCGTACTGTTCCAAACAACAACCTACAAGACTACATAACAGTTTTAAAGCCTCCAGAACAGTAAAAAATACAAGGCAAAAGGAAACAAATGTGGCTCTTTCATAAAACCTGCTCATATGAGTTTCAAGCTTGTATAAATTTCAAATTTTACATAAAACCGAACCCAAACCATTTTCAATTAAAGTTGTAACGCCGAAACCTGCGGTGATAGCAAAGCATGGCACCATAGGCATCCGTTCCAACAAAATACATGAGTGTAGCAGTGAAATAAATTGGGAGCATTTACATATACATCACATAATCCTTACGTATTCATATACGTACAATGTAATAACCTGAATGTGACATGAGAGGTTTGAGTGGTATATGTGTACAAAGTAAAGTATGGGTTAATTCATAGGAATTAGGCGGTATGCATGTAAATACTTCCCAAATCAAGAATTACGGTATAAACAACTTGTTCGCTGAATACTTCACAATACAGTCGTAATTTCAAATGAAGGTGACAAACAAACAGTGAGCAACTGTGAATTCCCCGCAACTAAATTTCCTACCCATTCATAAGCGTTTTGTTTCACAGTAAAACTTGACCCCTTCTAAATTATACCTTCTCAATCATTTAGTAAATGGGAATACATGCAACATTAATCTCATCCTCTAAGTTAACGAATCGTGGTTCAAGATCTAACCTTCACATATAATACTATGGTGGAGGGCCAAACTGAAAAAAAAAAATCTGCAATCATGTAACAATTTGGACTACCATTAGTATAAAGTAAATGTTGAAACATGAAGTCATGTTTAACCGCAGCATGCTTGTGAAAGGGATTAAATGCATCAATCTGATTATCTCATTTGAGCATGGCACAACACAAGACCCTTAGAGAATCACGATGTATTCTTAACTTGATGAATGGAAATATTTTGAGACGGCGAGGTAATATTTTCTCCCTATCTCTGCCACGTACGCGAAGGGGAAAGGAAATGAGGACACGAGGTTACTTGGCTGAAGTTCGCAGGAGGAGCGAGGCGCAGTTGAGCGGCATTTTTTTTGTGTGAGAGAGAGACAAAACCGAGCAATCGAGAGAGGGAGCAGTCAGGATCGAGCAGTCTCGGTGCAGAGGAGGGGACGGAGCAGGGCTTGTCGAGTGGAGGAGCGGATGAGGAGTCGTCTTTCGGTCGAGGGAAGAGGTGCCGGATTTCGATGGAGAGCAAGTCGAGCGAGGAGGCTCGCAGCGGGCGCGCGGGATCTCGCAGAGGAGGCGAGGGCTTCGGTCTTCGTCTTTGGTCGAGGGAGAGAAGCAGGCGTCGAATGCTAGGGGGATGGAAGCAAGCGAGGGTTTTGGTGCGGCATGGAGGAGAGGACTTCGGTGCGCACGCGCGAGGGAGAGCGGGGTTCGGCTTCGGTCTCTAAGAGGGAGGGCGAGCGGGCTCAAGAGCTTCGAGCAGTGAGGGGTAGCGGGATCGAGAGACGTATGGGGTTCGGATGGAAAGGTTTCGGGCGTTGGGAAGAAGGCGAGCGAGGGAGGCGTTAATGTTCGCAGAGCGGAGCGAGAGAAGATGTCGGGTTCGGGCGGGCAGAAGCTAACCTATAGCCGCGCTTTCAAAAATGACTGTTACAGGGCATTAGGCGGGCTATTAATTAGCTTCCATCCATGGGCATTTTTATTAGGTAAATATTATCCCTTAATCAAATCTAATTAAGATAGAATTAGACGGTTAAATTTGAAATTCGAATTTTAAAATTTAAAACAGCTAGGCTCGTGTTCAGCCCGTGTCGAGCTCGAATTGAACCGGGGTTGAGCCCGAACTCGTGCCCCGCTAATTAAAAAAACGTGCATCGATTTTCGTGCCAATTGCATGTGCGTGGAACCATAGCAATATGGGTGTCCTCCCTAGCTAAAGTCGACGTCCCGGACGCATCCGTGTGGTCCGTTTCGTCATCTCGGGTCGTCCGAACGAATTCGTCGATGGTCGACTTGATTCAAATCAATTTTGTACGTGGTTCGGTCAATGTGCGAAATGTGGTGTCCGCGAGTGCGTGAGGTACTGAAGGTTCCCTAAGGGCCGTTCCTATTCATGTAGGAACTCAACTTTGAATTTCACATGTCGGTCCTAATCAACTCAGTGAAATGCCGATGATTTGGTACCGTCTGTGCGAGACTCAAAGGAGTAAAGAAGTGGCTCGAATTTTCTAAGCAATCTGGGTTCCAATTCCAGTCCGCTAAGAGAGTCAGACAAGGGAAGCCTAAAGCTAGACCCTAGGCACTAGAGAGAGAAATAAAGACCTCATCCAGAAATGAGGTCAACAAATGGACCCCCAATAGGTGTGGTGTGCGTTTCTCGCACACCGCGCATATTGATGTTGACTGAAGCAATAAACAAACCCAAAAGGTCTGCTTAAGTGGATTTACTTAGAATAGACCAAACGTCGAACAAGATTTGACAACTGAATTTGAGTTGAAGTTCCCACTTGGGAAATCCCAGCTCAAGAGAAGCTGAGTAAAGAATTTAAGAGTATCCGCTGGGGATTAGCAGGTGCGTTTTTCATATTGTGATTGCGAGTTTGAGCATTCAAGATTTGAATGTCGATTTGATTCGTCTTGATTTTAGTGGATTTGGAGGTCATGTTATGCAGGAAGGCACAAGGGTGCATATCCAGCCTGAGGGTCAATGGCAAAAATAATTAGCGTATTGGGAGGGAAGACGCAAGAATTCATATCCAACCCAAGTGAGTGTCAAAGGAATGTCTGCTACAGTGGGGCGAAAAGCACGGGGTCTCACATCCGGCCCTAGCGGTAGTGAAGGTATTGGAAAAGATGTTGTGGGAAATTGTGGAGTATTTGTGGAAAATATTTGTAGGAATCAGGATGCGCTGGAAAGCACAAGGGTGCACATCCAACTTGAGAGCTGATCGAGAAATGTTTGCTATGCTGGGGAGGAAGCGCTGGGACTTATATCCAACCCAAGGTGTAGCGAGGAAACAAAATTCGATTCTTCTTTGAATTGTGGAAGATTTGGAAAGTTTGCGCTAGTTGTGAGACATTTGTGGGACTTTATAGATTTTGTGTGATTTTCGAGGATTGATGGAGAATGTAATAATGTGTAAACCTTTGTAGGAATGAATCAGATCGAGCAGGAGTGTCGGGGAAACTCATATCCAACTCGAAAGCTGATCGAGGAATGTCTGCTACGTCAGGGAGGAAGGCGCTGGGCCTGATTTCTAACCCTAGAGGTAGCGAAAATGTTCATCATGTTAGGAAGGAATGTACTAGGAGTAATATCCATCCTATGCAGCGACGAAATGATCAGGGCGAGTGGGAAAGCGGCGGACTGACTTCCAACTCAAGAATTGGAGATGTCTGCTACATCAGGGAGGAAGGCGTTGGGACTAATTTCCAACCCTAGAAGTAGCGAAAATGTCTATCACGATAGGAAGGAATGCACTGAGACTAACATCCAACCTAAGCGGTGACGAAATGATCAGGATGAGGGAATGCAATGGGACTGACTTCCAACTCATAGATTGATCAGGAGAAAATGTCTGCTATTCCGGGGAGGAAGGCGCTGAGACTAATTTTCAACCCTAGAAGTAGCGAAATTGTCTATAACGTTAGGAAGGAATGCACTAGGACTAACGTCCAACCTAAGTGGTGACGAAATGATCAGGATGAGGGAATGCACTGGGGCTGACTTCCAACTCATAGACTAATCAGGAGAAGATGTCTGCTATTCCGGGGAGGAAGGCGCTGGAACTAATTTCCAACCCTAGAGTAACGAAAATGCTTATTACGTTAGGAAGGAAGACACTGAGACTAACATCCAACCTATGCAGCGACGAAATGATCAGGGTGAGTGGGAAAGTGCCGAGACTAACTTCCAACTCAAGAACTGAAGATGTCTGTTACATCAGCGAGAAAGGCGTTGAGACTAATTTCCAACCCTAGCAAGTGAAATGATCGGGAAATGCCGACTCATCATGCGATGAGGAACTCGCTAATCGCAGACTGCGGGACTAACATCCAACCCTAAGAGCGGAATGCCACGACAGAATGATCGGGACTACTTCGACGGTGACGAATGCGATCATGGGACTAACTTCCAACTCATAGACTGATCAGGAGAAGATGTCTGCTATTCCGAGGAGGAAGGGGCTAGCTTGTGTAAATGTTGACATATTTTCTCGCTCGACTTTTTAAATCTTAGTGAGTTTTGAAGGCAAACCTCTAACCTTTAGTATCATCTTATAATATTTTTTGAAACTTTTTCTTTTAGTATTGTCTAAGTGAACACAACTTTATCATTGATGAATTTAAGATTCTCTCAAGAATCTCGTCAGAAAGCACGTTGTCACCCAAGCTATTTGTGGATCTTTATCATGACTATGATATGAACCCAAATCGAGGAAGTTCTCAGTATTCGGCATGATGTTGAACCTTATGTCTAGAAGATCTCAGCATTGATTATGCCCAAAAAGGATGGGCCCCCTATCTGATAAAGAAGGGACTTCAGTGTTCAAGACACTAAAAAGTCTTAGTTTTGGGCATGTTGTTAACTTAGAATTCATAAGGGTCTTTAAAATATTTACCCTTCAAACTGAATTTTAATTTTTATAAGCGCAATTATTCAAGTGTCTCCTTGTTGCTTTTGGTTTCTTTATATATCCATCTGACATTTTGAACTGTTTTCTTTCCAGGATTTGAACAGTATATTTGAAGAAAATAATGGAGTTCGTGAGAAAGAGCCATTCACAATTTTAAAACACACGTATAAGGAGGTGATTTTCAACTAGCAGAAACAATCCTTTGCTGATGCCACTAGATTCCTAGGATTATTGCTATATTCCTCTCATTTTATTTGTCTCTTTCATTATTGTCTATGAAGTTTTAACTAATTTCACCTGTATGCTTTAGGCTATATGAAGTTTGTGTGTATATCTTGTGCTTGTAGATAAGTCTGTAACGCTTCCTGATTTTCCAATCTCATGGAACGTTAGGGGACCACAAAATTTGATCACATTTGTCATGTAATTTTGAAAGATAGTCCTATCTGTATGATTCACCATACACAACTGATCAAGTCAGTAACTAGCAAATTTTTTTCCTGTTATATGATATCTTAAAGTGGAGGTTTTAAATACAAATCCTTCAAAAAAAGTCCCTATGCACTCTCCAGGATTCCTTTGGCTCTAGTTGTGGCTATTGTTTCTTCACAGACTAGGGCATGACCACAGAAAGAGGTTCATTTTTCTATTTAACTCAATTTTTTATTTTCTTTATTGATCTGCTTTGGTTTGGATACTCCTGTGCATGATAACTTCTCTACTCTTCACATTTAAGATCCATAGATCAAATGGATGCCAAAGAGCGGTCTTATCTTTTCTTATTGTGACTTTGAAGTTGGACCGTACATTGATGACTTAAATTTTTTGGGCATTTACAGACATACCATCCAATTCTTTTGTTTTTACATATTTAACACTTAATTTTGTTTTTTACATTTATACCATTCAAATCTTTCATATTGTAAAAGACACATCATTTTAACTTTTAAAAAGTGAAATATACCTTTTTTTGCATAAGGTAGCATGTGGTTAGATATGTAAGTACATAGAAATTGCGTGGTATGTATGTACATCTTCCTAATTTTTTCCCCAGAAATCAAATTTAAGTTCTAGTGTTTTAATAAGGGTGAAGGATGCCACCCCTCTGCTCTAAATGCATTTAGATGCGACTAGGGGTGGGACTTTGGGATGAGCTGGGCTGTTCAAAATAAATTGAACTTTACTTGTATTATAAGATTTGTAATTAACTCAACATTTTAAGATATTTGGATGGTCAATCATGTGTGTTAGTGCATTTCAGTCTTTTAGCAATGTAAAGGACAATCTATTACAAGCAAGCAAGAAATAAAGCAAGGAGGTAATGCAATTGAATTTTTTATATTTCAACCCCTTCATGTGTTTCCATTAATTTGCCATGCTTATTTATTGTGAATATTGCCATTTATGAATCTTTTAAATTGTCAGCTTACCTCTTACAGACATGCCTCCCTCGTTTTCTATATTGGGCAAAGTTGAACTCTAAATCCTTCCTAAACAAAGCGATAACATGCCTCACCCTAAATGATATTTGCTCAGTTTGAAGTGGTGGACTAGTTGGCAA
Source organism: Papilionanthe hookeriana x Papilionanthe teres (assembly GCA_022702705.1). Classification (NCBI taxonomy): domain Eukaryota; kingdom Viridiplantae; phylum Streptophyta; class Magnoliopsida; order Asparagales; family Orchidaceae; genus Papilionanthe; species Papilionanthe hookeriana x Papilionanthe teres. The sequence continues at coordinate 57,196,352 of CM040437.1, forward strand.
CAAAACCAACCTATTACGAAGTGTAAGAATGTCCAAACGGGAACACCTAATGGTTCAAAGAGAATATGAGGAGTTTTGCACTGGAAAGACTAGGATATTTCATTAAGAATTTTTATGTTTGAGCACTTCGAAGACTTTTATTATGGGGTTCTTTATAAGATTAAATGATGTTTGAAATAGTTCAAAGCAGTAACTAATTATTTGGCAAACCTTACTTTTTAGTAGAACATTAATTTACAGTTCAGGAAAATAATTTGTTATTATTACTGCCTTGTTGAAGCCAAAGATTCTGTGAAGTCATCTTTAGTTTAACTGTCCATGAGGACCTAACTGATGTGGGAACCCTTACTGCTCCAACTATTACCCATATTTCTTCTGTGTGTTGTCGTTTGTAGCTTTCAATTCTCATAGGAGTATAGTCGATTCCAGATGTAGCAGTTTCTTTTGATCATTATTATCTTCTTGAACTTCACTAGCCTTTTGCAGTTTACGTATGTTGTAAAAGAGGTCATGGACGCGGTACTGTAGTTGCTACAGTACTGCTGGATTTTGCAATTGCGGGAGATGGGCCGAAACAGTCCCATTTGTCTTTTTTATACTTTCTTTCATATTATCCTTTATTCCTTCTTAGTCATATCCTATACATGTGTTGTATTAGAGTTTTGAAGTTTGTTTTTCATGTGTTTTGTTTAGGACAGCCATCAACATTCGTTCTTCTCTCTTCGAGGGTTGTGTCCAAGGCATTGGGTGGTGCTCCGGCTATTTTTCTCTCCCAAGGTGGTGATTATCTTCCCGATTCCCTTCCATATCCTCCCGCATCATTTCTGGCCGCCCTCCATTGTTGCAGCCACCCCGCAACAGTCACCACTACTGTTTCGCTTTATTTTCCCCATCTTTCAGTCGCTGTCATCCGCATTTCGGCTTGCTACCACCATAACTGCCTGCGATGGGTTGCTTTCCTTTTCCGTTCCAGCACCCTCAGCCGTCCCTACCACTTGCTATTACCATTACCCTGCTGTCCTAGCCACTCCCACCAGCTTTCAACCCTCACAGTTGTCCCAAAACCCCTCCACCTTGCTGCTGTCACTCCCCAAACAGCAAACTGCTGCTGTTTGACCCGCTGTTCATTTCTATCCACCTGCTTACCTTGCTGCTGCCACCCAAAGAGCAAGTTGCCTCTGTTTCTCTTGCTGTACTTTTTGCTGTTTTCACTCTTTCCTGCGTGCTGCCGCCCAGGACAGCCATCGACCATTGTTGTGTCATTGTTTCCCCACTGTCCAGCCCCTCCTCTATCTTTCCGCCACCTTTCCAAACCCCCGCCGATCACCACGACCACCCTAAGACTCTTCCCTAGTTTGATTATTTGTCATGTCTGTTGTTATTTCGGATTTCCGAGTGTTGTATTAGTGTATTTTTCTCTTTCCAATGTGTTGATTGTAATCGCCTATTTGTTTTCAGTAATAATATATATTTTTATTGTGGTTTGGGTTAACTCTGATATCATTTTGTATCAAAGCTAGCCTAACCCTAGTCTTATCCTAGGGTTTCCTAGCATCCGCCTAATCCCTCCATCAAAATTATTCTTTATATTCTCAAACCATAGCCAAAACTTTGACCTATACCTAATCTTTCCTGGTTGATTTTTAAAATTAGCCACTCGAAATCATTGTTTATGCCCTCTTTCACCTCCCACTCCAAACCCTAGCTATGCCACCAAGGAGATACATGCCCGAGCCACAAGTGAAAAGATATAGTGAGAGATCTGCCGACTTCAACAGAGACTTGCGAACATTGAAAATGAAACTAAACAGAGACTTACCGCCAACTTCACATGCTGTTTTTGAAATGGAACCTGTTTATTGTTTTTTGCATCAAAAGTGATTACTGTTTGCTCAAGCTGAAGTTGATAACCTATGGATTGTGTGTTTTGTGTTACATTGTGCTGCTCATCCTAGGTTGCATTAATGAAATTTTGATTCTAAGGCATCCTACATCGCTAACTTACATTTCCTTGATATATTACATACATTGCTATGAGTATATCGTACTTTTCATTATAATGTAAGTTTTATAGCTCTGAAATCAAAATTTTCTTTGTAAAAAATAAAAATATGTAAATTTTAGAAAATTATAAAATCTTGTCTATATAGAATATTACCATTTGATCACACCTGTTCAAAAAGTTGTAAAAACAATTATTACACCTTTCCAAAGAAGTTAAAAAATTATGCTGTTTACCTTTGAAAATCATGAAAATATTTTGAGTAGCTTATGAACTTATAACATTATAGTAACATGTCAAATTAAATTTTTTCCAAGCTAATATTCAGTAAAATTCATGTTTAGGCTAAAATTAATTTTGTTACTAGAGAATATTCAGTTAAATTCATGTTCAGACTAATGATTATGAATTGTATTAAAGCACATTAGATAGCTTGAGATTAGAATGATTGTGCAGCATTACAATGCTGCACGACAAATGATGCAATGTGTGTTTTATTTTTGTGTTTTGCAGGCAAACAATGCAGGGTGAATGCTTCATTTTGATTTACTAAAAAATATGCTTTTAATAGCGTCTCGATTGGATTGAATCATTTTTTTTGTTGATTTAGCATATTATAAATAAGAGTCCTTTTTGTTAACAAATTCTTGTTTTGAGACTTGTAATGTGTGCTCTGTTAATATTTTTTTTTTTTCCTGCTTGATGGCTCTGATTTTAATTTTTTTTTTAAATTGTAAATAAAATTATTAGACCTAAATTTTAATTTTTGGATATTCACGAGAGCACTTGGTTGTCACAAGAGGAGATATCTATGCTCGAATTGTTAGAAACCCATGCTCACTATCTGAGTTGATTACCATCCGGGTTATTATAAACCCACGCATACATGCTTAGATTTGAAAACAGCTTTGGCTAAAATACCTGAGTGACATGAAGCCCATATACAGCGATGCCTTCTTTCTTTCCATTCTAGTTGTTCTTGATTAAATAAATTGTCGAACTATTGTATTGTTAGCAAAAAATAAAAATAAATAAATAACAATAATTATAATAATAATAAGATTGAAATTTCGAGATGATTTCATCAAAAAATTAAAGTTTTAGAAACGATGTTTTTGCGATTTATTTTTCAAGCTAGGTTCAGTACTATTGTTCTTTATAGGATTAATGTGAGCTGACTTTCCATTATTAAAGACGATTGGCAGTTATTAAATACTTGTGAAAATTAATTTGTTTGTGCAGATTGCTCGGGAAAGGTCTCTTGAGGTCAATGGAAATGCAGCAGCTGTAGCATTTTTGAATATTGCCTAAAGCTGCATGGAGTGATAATGAGTTATCCCTTTTCGTCAGCTCTCTGAGAAGTTCTTACCTAAGCTTTCTCATCCTTGTTCTTTGAAAGGTTCAACCTTACTCTTCGTTAATGCTTTTTTCTTCTTTTTCTCTATTTGTTTTTTAGATTTTTTGGTGATGCGTTATTATAATTTCAGCATTGTCACGAATAAGGCAATTTTTGCTTCAGATTTGATGTTTGGTTGATAGTTAATAGCAAAATTTATGCAATATAGAATATGGTTTTCATTTTTGCATTTGTAAATCAATAATATTTGGAATTTTTTTGTCACAAATAACAGCATGTGGCTGGTGACCTCAATAGGTACTGTGAAGTTGTGAGGGATTATTGTTTCTGCCAAGTTTATGAAAATTGGAAATAGAACCGGACATTGAACTCGAAGGGAGTCTGTTACGCCAGTGCCTGAGGGCAATTTAATCTTTTATTAGTTATTATGGTGGGGTATAAATAGGCTTATTATGCTTGGTGTTAGGGATGCATGAGATTGTGATCATTGAATCTTCAGTTTCGGGTTTTTGGGAGAGATCGCCTACATCATGAATTATAGGTATTTGAAGAGATCACCTACCTCTCAAATTGTAGATGTTTATCTTTATATATTTGAATTGTGTTTCTTTGTGTTATTGAAGAAAAATATTTTGTTTATCATAATTGTTGTAGAAAAATCATCTCTTTTCGCATCAAATTATTATCAAAGCATCGATCCTTCCATTCTTCCCCAAAATTTTCTCAAGTGCGGGATCGTGATTTCTGTGGGAAGCTGAATCACGTCTCCTTCGCTTGGAAACCACTCAAGATTGCATATCCTTCGCTCGTCGAAATAGTCATGATACAAATCACAACAAGTAATGGAAAGCTTTGGGTCTCCTGCATGACCTAATATCGCGATAAAGTCGCTATTGGAGCTAGCTGGGAAACAATGAGGAGATCGCGACATACAAGGTCGCGAATAGACTGGATCGCGGCCATCGAACCTCGTGATACAAACTGATACAAACTAGCTGGGAAGCTGACGACAGGATCACCCACTTGAGTTTTGCGATTCTAGTGAACGTGGAAGCCAGGGATGAGATCTTTGCTTACGCCCTATCGATATAGTCGCGAGTAGGTTTGCCTAGAAAGACAACAATGAAGGGATTTCAGTGTGCGGGATGGCAGCAAGGAAAGTGAATGCTTTGGAGGAGGTATTAGAAGGAGAAGTATGACAACTTAAAATCGGGGATAGTGGAAAGGTTCTCAACCATAGACAAAAGGTTTATCTCTATTGAAAACAAATTCGAGAGCTTGGAGGAGTTGATGAGGTTTATTGAGATGCAATCCAAGACCCACTGGCGGATCAATTTGCAAACCTTAACTAATGGTTGACAGGAGGAGTCTTGGTGAAATTGAAAGAGTGAGAGATTAGACGAGAGAGACATAAGGAGAAAAGCATCCACCATCAAGTATACCGTCCTAGGGCTCCAATCTTTGTTGGATTAGAGATTTTCAATGGAGTGGCTTGGGCCGAAACATGGAGAAGGGGTTATATAAGAGGAATGGAAGAGTGCGAAAAAGGAAAGAGAGAAACCGGGGTGGGTTATGATTATGATCGAAAAAGAGAGTTTACCCTAAATACATGAGGTAAAACTCCAGAGGGAGAGGAAGTTGGGGTGGGAATGCTAGAGTTATGAAGTTAATGATGTCGATCTTTGATAGGGAAGACACACATAGGTGAGTTTATTGAGTGGAGTGATATTTCACGGTAAATAGGTTAAATGGGGAGAAGCTTATGGAAGCCATGTTATGTTTGGAAGGAAAAACTCTAGCATAGTTCCAATAGAGGGAGGCAAGATACCCAATTCGCTCATGGGGGAAATTTAAGGATTGTTTGTTAGAATGTTTTGGAGCCATTCGGGAAGGAGATCTACACGAGCGATTATTTGCCTTTGACTAAAGAGAGTATTATAACGGACTATAGGAAGAGATTTGAGTTATTGTTGAGACAACTGAGAGGAATTTCTAAAACAATATTGGAATGGAATTTCATGAATGGTCTAAAGCCCGATATACGTGCAGCCCTCTGACTGTTGAGAACATGAGAATTGGGGGACACAATGGAGCTAGCCCAGATAGTGGAGGACAAAAATCAGATGGAGAAGATCACCAGAGCAGCACCATGGGAGGATTTCACAATAGTACCTCCACGGCCCTGACATCGAGGACCCAGATGGTGTCAATTTAGATGGAGGCGCAGTCAACATCAAGTGCCTAATGGAGGTAGAGGTGCAGGGCAAAAGAGCGAAGGGATTGTGTTTCCAATGTGATAAAAAGTATGCACCAAGCCACGAATGCAAGGATCGCATACTTCAAATCCTTAGAGTTTGTGAGGGGAAGAGGCGAAAAGTGAACAGTTGGTGGAAGAAGCGGTGGAAGGTGAGGAGCACTTACACCTTGATTTAGCGGAGATGTCCCTCAACTCAGTGGTGGGATTTATTCCAAAGCACACCATGAAGGTGAGGGGATAGATTGGGAAATAACTTATAGTAGTGTTGGTGGATAGTGGTGCCACTCACAACTTTATCTCTAATTAGGTTTCCAGTTGAGGTTGAAATTGATAGATACGCGAAGTTTTGGGGTTTTATTAAGGCTAGGGAAGGTGGATATAAGTCGGAGAATTTGATTAGTTTTGACACTACAGGGTATATAGGTGGTGGACTTCCTTCTCTTGGACTTGGAAAGTGTGTATGTGATTCTGGGGATGAAGTGGCTACAGACGATTAGAGAAACAAGGGTGGATTGGAAATCCTTTACTGTGGAGATTAGGGTAGAGGGGATTAAGGTGGTGCTTCGTGGTAATTATAGTTTGTCCAATACCTTGGTGTCGAAGAATCCATTGAATATGACAGCCATATTGAAGTGGCTACTACCTAAGACCTTGAAGTGGTTGAGAATATTATTTGGACTCACAGGATACTAACGGAAGTTCGTAAAGGATTGTAATTGAATTATGAGGCTATTAACGGAGGAACTGAAGAAATATAACTTTTTGTGGGGCAAAACGGTGACCCAAACTTTTGACAAGTTAAAAAAGGGCACAAGTATACCAATGTCGATATTACATGGTTTTAGCCAACTTTTCATTGTAAAAACAGATGCTTCGAGCTATGGATCAGGCCCAATCCTCAGGTAGTGTCAAAGACTCATCACTCATTTCAACTAAGTGCTAACGCAGGAGCCAAACTCAAGTCAATGGATGTGGGGGAGCCATCATACTTGATCTAATAATTGTTTCTTTTTTTCCAACCTTGGGCACAATGTGTCCTTTTAGGAGAGGGATATCATTACATCAGTGCATATTGGTAATTTAGGGTCTGTTTATGGCAGCTGCAGCTATTTGAAGTAGCTGTAAAGTTGTTGCAAAAAAAATAATTTTTCAAAAAGATGTAGTGGCTATTACAAATTTATTCTAATTTCAAAAAGTCAAACTGTAACTTTCTGACAACAACCACATTTTACTAGCTCAAGTTGAAAAAAATAACTTTCTATTATAGAAATTTCTATGATGCAACAACAAAGTAGTTCTCCAAATTGAACTGTGATGATAACCTGATAGCAAAGCTGATAGAACTGTTCCAAACAGATCCTTAGTTTTTATTAGCTATTATTGTGGGGTATAATAGTGCTTATTATGCTTAGGGTTAGGGATGCATGAGATTGTGGCATTGAGTCTAAGGTTTAGGGTTTGGTAGAGATCGCCTGCCTCTCGAATTATAGATGCTTATCTTTATACATTTGAGTTGTCTTATTTGTGTTACTCAAGAAAAATATTTTGCTTGCCTTATTTTTTATGAAAAAATCATCTTGGTTCATATTAGAGACCATCAAGATTAAATAGTTGAACTAGGATTGAACCGGCGGTTGAATTACATGATGTATTAACTATTTAAATTATGTTAATATGATTTAAATAATGTAATCTTGATATAATAATAACACTTGTATCAATTCAATATATAATATTTTAATTTTGAACTCTCCACTATATTGGATATTTTGAATAATATTTTAAATCAAAATTTTAATACAACAAATTTTTTTTATTATTAATTTACTTCTTTTATCTCTAGCCCTTTGAGAAATTAAAAAGCTGAAATATTAGAACAAGTCGGTTCACTAAAAGACAAAATAGTTCAGCGGTTTAACACCTGTCTAGACCAGTTAAATTCTGGTTTTGTGTAGAAGTGATTTTGAGATTGGAAAGAACCAATCGAAGGATTGGTTCACGGTTGAATAGTTCGGTCTGATTTTTAAAGCTGTGGTTTTACGTTATTGTATTTTATTCTTATTTTTAGCTTAATTTGATTTATGATTTATGATGATTTTCTGTATGCCACAAACGAAATTTAGGATTGTGCATGGATTCATGTGAGATAAATTTCTGGCTTTGTTATGCACATCTTCAACCTTAAATTTTTCTCTCTGAAGCTATTTACTTCCTGCTAAGGGCACAGACTGGATGTGTTCCTGTGTCATTTTAAAAGGTTTCTTGTATTTTGATAATCAATTTTGGTAAATAGGGAGCATTCTATTACAAATTTATTTGGCAAATGAATCAACCGCAGGAGTTTTGACGAATATTACTCATGTAGAAGTTAGTTTCTTAAATTTACATTCATTGTTAGAATTGTTTCGGAGTTTGACTCATTTTACTTTTATTGATGAACTTTACTTTTATGTGATACATTCTTTTTGAGAAATTTAATCCCTTTGTTTCATTGCAGTGATGATGTTTATATTATGTCTTTACCATTTCTTGTGTAAATTTTTTCTGAGTTGCTTTTGACCTCTTAGCTCATAAATGCGCCTTGGTTTATTCCGAGTGAAATAAGCATCTATTTAAATACATAATACTCGTTCAGAAAAATATTGGGAATAGTTTTTGATTTGTACATAATCAAATGCTACTCTGGTAAATGTGTAGGTGACCCGGACCGCCAGACATATGAGTCCCACAATATCAATTTGTGTAAGATATTTGAGGGAGTTTCCTATTTCGATTTTAATCTTTTTTTATCTGCTTTTTATTATATTGTATGCATTTCTTTTAATGTTTATTTTATATTTGATAAGTTGTAAAAGTCTTTATTTTATTTGCCTTAAACAGTCCCCATGTAATAGGAGGAAATGTTGTAATTTGAATATGATGGAATAAGAGCATATAGTTTCTCCACCTTTCTTATGTATCGGGGCCCTAATTCGATCACTCTAGAGATAGCAATGTTTTTCCTTTTGTTCCTCACAGTAGCGGCCTTTGGCAGTCTCTCTTTTATGCTCAAGTTGTGCCCTTATCTCACTACAGCAGGGTTTTAGGGGTTGTGATTCTCTCGTCTCTCACAACTCCTGTCATACTCAAGCTGTTTGGCTCTTCTGCAAGTGGCCCAGGCAGACTCCTCACAATCAGTGATCTGTCCTCCACTCTCAATCTTCCGGTTACTGTTCTCTTTCATTTGATCGATGTGCAGAAGATAGATTGTGGAATCACAACATATAGAGATATCTTTGCTTCGCTTGTCTCTCTCGTATGCACGAGTCATAGGCTCAATTTGAACAGATTCATCCCTGCATCAATTTGATTCGCTTCAGCTAGCTTACATGCCATCTTTTGCTTGCTCCTACCACCATCAAAGCCTCTCCAATAGTTGTTCAACAGCCATAACACTTCTTGGAGTCATAGGAATCCTTCTATCTAGGCTGTAGGCCCTCCTCTGTTCCTTATCATAGTGTTGGACTCTTCCATGTCACAAGTAGCAGCCAACTTTCTAATTTAGCCCTAAATGTGCATAAGGTTTATTACAAAGTACTGAATGAAGATGTCTAGCGTTACATTGGAGACTAGTTCTAAATCTAAGAACACAAATTTTGTCCAAACAGCCCTTGAAATCTTGACTTTAATCACAAATCATAAATCAATAACTAAACTTATTTAATGGTCTCAATTCCTATTTATGTACATTTGTGAAAAATGAAAACATAAACATCTTATGGGAGAGGACAGTTCTTGAGCTCACTGATTCTAACTAACGCTCATGGAAGATTTAAGATCATATGGTAAATTCTTGATTGATCAATTCTATGACCACGTAAGTTGAAGAAAATTTCTTGCTTTACAGGACAACACAGACGATTTAGGAAGCAACCCATGAGACTTAACTAGTACCAAAAATATTGCAAAATTATTTGAGATTGAGATAAAATTGTATGAGCTACGTCAAGGAGAATTGAGTGTTATTTGATACTTCAACACATTGTGAAAGTATTGGTAAACGTCCTCAAGATGCTATGATGCATGAAATAATAGTGGAGAAGAAGATGACAATCAAGTTCTTGATTGGTCTAATAAGAACTTCTATTGTGTAAACACTGCAAGAACTTGGTCACACAAATGATAAATGCTAGAAACTACGTGGAAAACATGTAGATTAGAAACCTGGACAAGGGAGAAAAAAACTAAGATGGTGCCTCTTCTATAGGTTTGGTCGACCATAGTCCCTTCACCAAAGAACAATTGAATGGTGTCGAAGAAACTTCTTACTAGCCCAACTAAGTAACCCAACAGCGTGGTACACCAAGGTATGATATCCTCGTATCTTGCTAACAATGAAAGATTTTGACATTGAATAATAGATTTAGGTTCTTCTGATCACATGAATGGAGACATTCATGCTCTCATCGACTATCAAGTGATCACCAACTTCAAATTTGTTTGCCTTGTCGATAGATCTCACTCCAAGATTATTGAGGAAGGAGAAGTGAAAATATTCAGCTTTCTTCTTTATTATATTTTACCCAACTAGATTACAACTAACTTTAAATTAGCAAGCTAACTCGTGACTTGAACTTCATTACTAAATTTTTATTCTAAATCTTGTGAATTTTAGGCGGTGGAATCGAAAACGTTATTGACGGTTTGAATTGTAGTAATGTTTATATTTGCTAAAGGAAAATTATTCTCTTAACACACAAGTATCTTTTCCAACATCTTTTTCCCATGTTCTTAGATATATATTGTGTCCGAGTTTGTTGACATTCAAGTTTTATTATGACATTGTGATGACGAGTTTGTTGAAATTCAAGTTTTATTATGACATTGTCATTTAGGTCATTCTAAATTTTATTATGTTGTAAAGTTTAATCATCATTTCTTTGTTGAGAAAAATAAAATTTTATCAGTATGAAACTTGTCAATTGGCTAAACATACTCGACATCTATATTCTCCATCTTAATACAAATCCTCAAATCATTTCTTATCATCCATAGTGATATTTGGAGAACACAAAAGGATTGAAAACCATCAATTGTGTGAGATGATTTGTCTCCTTTGATAATCTTGGATATTTCTCATGATTGAGAAATTTGAAATTACTCAATTTTTAGTCCTTCTAAGATATCATTTACACTTTGTTCTAATGCAAAATAAAAATTTTTAAAATTGACAATGCAAAAGAATACTTCATCTCAATCCTTGGATCCTACTTTGTAGAGAATGATATCGTTCATATGAGTTTGTGTGTTGAGACTCCATAATAAAATGAGATATTTTGGAGGAATAATAGACATTTTCTCCAAGTATTTAGATCTATAACATTTTTTTACAATATACCAATTTTTTCTAGGGAGATGTAATGCTCACAGTCACCTACCTTATTAATACAATGCCAAGCAAGGTCCTAGGATTCATAGCCTCTCTTAATGGTTTGATGGAAATATGGTCTCTTATTAGAGACTTCTCATCCAATCTTCATCGAAAAATATTTCATTATCTCTTTTGCTCACATTCACCATCTAAACCGTACAAAGCTGCACTCAAAATCCATATAATGTATCTTCCTTAGATATGTTTTCTAGTAAAAATGGATATAAGTGTTATTCTTTCATTACAAAAAAGTATTATAACTTTATGGATATTACTTTCTTTGAAAAACAATCTTACTACCCTAAATATGATATTTAGGGGGAGAATCTTGATGAATATCATATTCGGGATACCATTATGGATACCCACAATGATCTAGAACTATTAGAACTTTTTTTGCTTCCCTCTAACTATTGCCTCCTAAATTCCACCGCTTGAGGATATCGAACATGAGATTGACAACAAAGAACTTTATGTGTACGCTTGGAGAAAGAAGTCCCATTGAGCATGATAAACATAATATGCAATCACAAGACTGTTCACAATTAACTATGAATTTACACATCTTTGAAGTTTCAAGGAAGCTGAAATCTAGTGGAAAAGATAAAAAAAGTTGCACAAACTATTCTATCCAGGAGTATTTTTTCTATGGGAAGTTATCATTACCTTATAAAGTTCTTGTAACTAATCTTGATAGTGTGCAGATATTCACATTTATTCATGAAGTACTTTAATGTCCATAATGAAAAAAGATAGTTGAAGATGAGATCCAAGCACTTGGTCTAAATGACACATGGAGTTTTACTAAGCATCCTCTAAATAAAAGATTCGTTGGGTACAAATGGGTGTTCAATATAAAAAATAAATCAAATGAGAGCATTAAGAGATTTACTGTTACATTAGTGGCCAAATGTTTCATTTAGTCTTATGGGATAGACTATCAAGAGATATTTGCACCAGTGCCAAGCTGAACATTGTAAGAGTTCTTTTCTTGACAGTGAATAAAGAGTGGATTCTCAGACCGTCGTTAGTGGTAGTGGGACAGCTTCTATGAATAAATATATGAAGTTGTTCTAAGGTATAAGACTGCACTCTATTCGACAACTATTATGGATCGATAAAATCATTCGTAGCGCATGTTGCACTCAAGAGAGGAGTCACATTGGCCACATTTGCATTTGAGAGAGAAGCGAAGAGGTGGTGGCAAGAATAGCTTCAGAAATGATTTAGAGGACGTCTCAACAACTCGATTAAGTGGGAGGATTTTGTGTAGCCCTTCCATGATTGGTTTGTTTATATCTTGTTGACCTCACTTTTGAGAGGATTCACCCACTCACCTTCACATAATCCCTAGACCAAGGCCTTGTTCCCCTGGGCCTCATCATGTTAAAGCTCAGACCCTAAACCTCTAGTTTCACTCTTAAGCACATTCCATATACGAGTACGTCATCTTCATTTCCCCATAGTGATGATTTTATAAATTCTAAATTTTAAAATTTTCGCTACTATACATTGATCAATTTAGCTTTCTGATGACTAACCTTAGTTGAAAGTGCTCACTAATTATTGGGAGGAGTAATTAACTATAGAGGCTTGCGATTAATGAAAACTAACCTTGAACCCTATATCTTAGAGTAGGTGATGGTGAAATATGTGGGCAGTGACCTGTGCTTTTGGTTGCTTATGATTTACCTCCTTAGATTGAGATGAAACAACCATCTTTCATTCTATTAAGAATCATATCAGGCGGGAAGAGTCCAAGTAATGATATTGATGTATACCTACAACCATTAATACATGAGTTTCTTGAATTATGGTAAGGAGTTCATTCTTATGATGTTGCAACAAGATAGATGTAGGTTATTAATGACTTCCTCGTATATGAAATGTTATTTGGGTGGAGTATGAAATAAATGTAAGCTTGCCCAAGTTATGTGACAAAAATATTGAATCATTATGGTTGTATAAGTGTAAGAAATTTTTATTTTATGGGTCATTGATATTGTTTGTCTTCAAGACAATTATTTCATTGACAAAAATACTATTTTGATAATATTGAGGAGTTTAGAATTGCACCTCAAAGACTCACTAAAACTAGAGTCCTTATAGTATACTTATGGCAAAACTATTTAAAAAAAAAAACTCAAAAAATGCATGAAAGGAAGCAAGTTAGTTTAATGGGCTAAGAGTTGGATAATGATTTGAAATGGAAATATATATATATATATATATATATATATATATATATATATATATATATATATATTTCACTATATCTTATTAAGAGTTTAACATTGTAACATAACTTGGATGTTATGCATATAGGGAAAAATGTTTGTAATAATTATATATACATTATTTTAGATCTCAAAAATTTAAAAGATAATTTGCAATCTTGATAAAATTTGACTGATATCAGCGCGAAGAGCGAACCACAACTAACTATTTTAGAAAATGGTAGTTATTATTTACCATATGTATATTTCACAATGGTATAGAAAGTCAAAAATATGTTTGATGAAGTCTTTAAAAATATGAAAATGCGTAGAATACATGCATCAAATAAATCCAGATCAGTCAACATCAATGATTGTAGAATTATGACTTTAAAATATCATGAGTGTAACATTCTCATTGAAGATATTATGTCATCTGAACTTAAATCTTGTATATTATTAGAAGAAGCTATCAGTGTTGTTATTGAATTGTAACAATTTTAGAAATTAATATGTGCTAAAGTTATGAATTCTTAGTTTGATAAGCTTTAGTGAAACATTGCATTGACTTTATGAAAGATGAAAAAAAAAAATTTTTCTCTGCACTCTTTATAGTTATGGTTTTTTTGCTCATTAGATGGAGAACAAATATATTATAAATTTTTGAGTGAAGAAATTTCATTGGGTACAATAACATCATTTTCTCTAGATGATATATTCTTAATTAAAGCTCATAGATATGCTCCCCAACATTGTGATAATATCTTCTCTTATATAGAACCTTTTATTGCTTGCTAACAACAAGAGACACACATGCATAAATCTAAATTCCTTGGACATTGAGATGCTTCTGAATGAAATATTTCATGACTGATTCAAACAAAAAATATGTTTCATTAAAATTTAAAGAACTAATTAATGTAGCTTCATAATAACATTCATGGTTCCATAGAAATTTCATGTGCTAATGATTCTTTGATATCCGAGAAAATAGAGGCACTTGCAAATGGCTTCTACAGAGTTGCTCGAAAATATAAATGATATTTTATAAATGGGTATAAATTTTACACCAAAACATATGATAATAATAAGCAATATCAAAATTATGACACCGTTAATACCATAGGTTAGAACGAACATCATTGACATCAATTACTCTAATTTATTTCAATATTATCCAAATAAGATTGGGCAAGTGTAAATACCACTAGCATGAAAAAGATCGGTTTGGATTAAATTTGGTTCATCTCTCACGTTTAATACATACAAAAGAGAAGTTAGAGCATGATCCATTTGTTTCTCCTCTCAAATGGAACCAGTTTCTTTTGTTCAAGATCCCAAGAACAAAAATTCGAATTTTGTTGTAAGAAGTTAAATCAAGAGATGTGTTTGATTACAATATAGCTTCTACAAATGAATAAATGAGATAGATTGGTCACATAAATGATAATGCTATATTTTGGCATATGTTGTCCTTATTATTTCTTAAATATTTTCGTGTATATTTGGTTAAGTGTTGCAGTATTAGATGCGTGTTTTGAGAATATTTGTAACTTTTGAAAAGAACTTCTTAATGTTGTTTTCTTTATACACTACATTTATGTAATTTTGCTTAATTTATTCCATTTTCATGTACTTTTTTATGGTAGAATTATTTTTTCAACATTGTTCTAACTTTTAAAAAATTGTATGCTAATTATTTTTAATTTTATAGAAATGACTAATTGACGTTTACTAAAGATGACTAAAATAATTACATCGATGGGTGATTCTATTATACATGAAAGTAGCATATCATCGAATACTTAATCTACATCCATCCATATAATGACTCTGAAGAACATGGCCTCAATGATACAAGATGTCTAAGATGACTTTCTTTTCATAGTTCTCGACAGCATGCTTTTCATCACGATAACTTTGACAAAATTTTAAATAAATAAAGATTAAAAAATAAGTAAATTTTAGGCAAATAAAAGTATACAAATAGTAAATAAAATGATAACAACAAATTTAGAAGATTAGTTAATATTTAATTACCTTCTAATCATATTTTTCCATTAACAAACAATCATGTAAACATAAATTGTTTGATTTATGATTTTTATTAATAAAAATAATTCACTTTATATAATCTTTGCAAGAATGAAAATGAGCTTACTTACGTTAAACATAAAAATATAAACAAATCCACAATATATTACTAAAAGTATAACAATATAAAATTTCTTTAAACAATATATAGCTATACTTTTCAATAATATGTAAACCAAAATCAATATATATATAATCGAAGGTGTGAAGTTTTTGTAATACATAAATAGTTATATCATTAACTATGTGACTTCTTGGTAGAGCAGTTTCTTTGAAAGTTGTAAGTTCCCTCAGGTCATGGGTTCAAATCTCCTTATATCCAGTTTGTTGGTAGTGAGGGCGGTCCTTGAATAGTTAGTCATATGAGGGTGGCTCAGGGCTCACATAATAGCCTCTGACCATTCTTTTTCTAATATATATATATATAGTCATTTTACTTTTATTTTGGGTGTAACGTTGTTATAAATGATTAAATATGGAGTCTCTTAACGCAATTGAGATTCAACTTTTAAAATATAAATATATTTAGTGAAACATCAATGACTAAATTCAAGTAGAATTTTGATGATTGATCAAACTTTTTAGCTATATTTTTTTCAAAATCAATAGATTTGAAATGGATTTGAATTGTAGCCTAGGGCTTATCTAAATAATTATACACACACACACACACACACACACACACACACACACACATACATACATACATTTAGATAATTAAGACATGGTTAAGCAGGATTAAAACTAATGCTTGTAATAATAGTTAATAATATTTAATTACCTTGGTATCTCGTACCTTGTTTAACTAGCTTGAATGCAAACTTTATTGCAGCCCTGCTTAATGAGACTTAATTTTAACTAAGGTTAGTGTAACGCCATTTAAGTGGAGAAACTTAACCAACTAAAATAGTTAGATTGTCACACATCAAATATGGACAAATTGACTAGATTATTGTGGAATTAAATTTAAGTAAGCCTAATTAAGAGTGATGTAGATCAAAGTGCACTTGAAGTTAACTTAATGTGAGGTGCCTAATGCATATCTCTCCAAATCAATTATATCTTTCATGATATTCCAAAGATAAAAAAATAAAATAGCTGGTAATTTCTTTTATCTTTTAGTTTATTTTATCATCTATAATTATTTGAATCTAAAGAAACTTCGATCTTTTCTAGGACCTCCAGTGCCAAATGTCATAATAATTTAAGCTTTATATGGCTCTTATAACATTATAGACGATTTGTACTTAATTAACAGAAATTATTGAAATTTCACATTTCTTATGCCCCACTAAGTGAGGTCTGCTGTATAAATCATTTTTTCTTGTGTCCTATTGAGTGTTATATTTTCATTTAATTCTAATAAATTTAGATCATTTTTATGCAACACACCCAAATCTGTTGAGGTCTACCTCTACCTTTTGTAGCATAAGTTAATTCTAAATCATCCACTATCTTAACAAGGTCATCAGAAAGTTGATATTTAATATAATAAAATCTTCTTCTAAGGTGACTCCCTCTAATCTTGCCAGCAATTGGAGCTACTCCAACCCTTTCACGAATATATTCATTTCACATTTTGTCTCTAAGTGTAAAACCACTCATCCACCTGAGCATTCTCTTCTCAGCCAACGCTCATCTTAGTTCTATTCCTCCCTTTTACTAGACAACATTCTGCTCCATAAAGCATTACAGGTCTCACCACCATCTTATACTATCTTAATAAAAAAATAAAAAAATAAAAAAAATCAAAGAGTTCCTCAATTATTAATTATTGATTAGAATGACTTCAAGTTATCAAAAGTCCAAGGAAATAAAAGAAAAATAAATCATGATTTTACATTTGAAACAAACGAAAAAATCTTGAGTTACAATCATAAGGATGCTTGTAAATTCAAATACATCAATTTCAGCGCTAACAAGTGTCGTGGCTATGAAACTCTATCATCATAAAAAACTCCAAAAGAATTACTTCGCGAGCAAACCATTGATGAGCTCCTTCGGAGTTATCCATTCCAATGGTCATTGATCTCTTTTCTTTGAATTTCTAGATGATCTCATATTAATAATTCTAGTCTTCCTTCAAATTGGAAGCATAGGAGATGGCCTATCTTTATGATGTCTCATAGTTGCATGCTCAGAGGGAGCAAGCTCCCATTTGTTCCTCTAAATAACTCGATTCTAATAGAATTAGCTCAAATAAATACTATCCATATAGCAATAGCTACCCTTCTTTGGCAATCAATTATTGGGTCGTATAATAGCTAACTCATGTGAAAGTTAGAATAATGGCCGGCTCTACTTTCCTATGATATTAAGCATGATGCACCTAATAAATTTTAATATAAATTTCCTTCTAGTCTTCCTTAAAAGGTGCCTTGCAACCTGTTATTTATACTAGGGGCATTTACGTACAAGCCACCCAATTCCCATTTATTTACAAATCTAACACTTAAACATTAAAGGAAATTAATGATGCGTAGCTGTTTATTTGAAAACATGGACTGCGGGGTTGGGCCTGTGTTCCGCGTTCAGCGTAAAAAATTAACCGTGTTTTCGGATAAGCTGTACAAACACGATTTCTAAATAGTGAGAAAAACGCCACCGCAGTGGATAAACTGCCCCAAACGCACTCTAAATTATATAAATATTGCAAACGTCAATATAGATTTGTAGGACGGCCGCCTCGAAGTAAATAAAGAAAAAATAGGTTTTGGACGCTTAAGGATCACACAGAAATCAGGTGTTAAGGATGGGAAGTTTACAATAAAATAATAGGGGTAATTTAATGAATTGAGTACAAGGAAGAGAACACGAAGAAGATTGATTAAATTAAGATATATAATGTCTCTTTTCAGGAATTTGAGAGTAATTACAGGCATAAATTTTGGTAATTATGGTTTAATAAGCACTAAACGACAAGGGTATAACTATGCAAATCCTATTACAAGACTTCTGTTTAGTTTAAAATTTGTTAATACTTGGATATAGGTTAGCAACTGTGTTGAATTTAGATTTAATTAGCATGCGTTTGGAAAAAAATAATGACGAGAAGTAATGACAGTTAATATGGCAAATTCTTATTGTAAAGTGGATTGAATTGCGAATAGTATCGTGGCTTCTTCGATGCAAGATATAGGGTTGGAGGCGACCCAATGGAGTGACCATTCAGGGGAAAAAATGCGTACATTGAGATGGGTACGTAAAAATGTATGCGGGAGTTACACGGGGGTTACACGGGAGTTACGCTGGGGTTATAACCCTCTTGTACAACCCGTGTAACTCTCGTGTACATATGGATGAAATAGAAGCACGAGGTTACAAGTGAGTTACACGAGAGGTACAAGAGGGTTATAACCCCCGCATAACTCCCGTGTAACCCTTGTGTAACTCCCGCGTACATTTTTACCGATGCATATTTGCGTACGCTGTCCGGACCCAAATTTTTTCCCCATTCAGGATTGGCCAGAGTAGCTGTTCGGCGGCAATGATGGTTTGACAATGGTGGTCAAGCCTCGGGAATCCTCAAGAACTTGAAGCTCATCTCTCTCTTCCAAGTGTAGGTCATCAGTCCCATTTGATAAAGGGAGAGCGAGTTTATTTATCAATTTTATGAGTGGCATCATTTATAAATATTGTATTAATCTGGACCACTAAACTATTAGACGACCCAGAGTGGCCTCCTTGATTAGATAGGGTTCTATGAACATTTGAGTACCTTAGGAGCTATTCTGTTGGCAGGATTTGCGATGTACTGTAATTCATTTACAGATATTTAAGAAAATTGTGTGCTTGGCATGAAGTATACGTGCAATCTAAAATTTCAATGATTTTAAAGTTCACTCCATAATTCATTTCGGCTGAATTTAGAATTCATCCGATTTGACCGAATTTGAATTATATTACAAAATACTATCGGCAAATTGTCGTCGGTCTCCACCCCACACCGTCGATTGCAGCTCGCCGCCCGCCGCCCGCCGCCCACCCAACACACACCACCACCCGTCACAAGCCGCCCCTCTCCCTCCTTTGCCCCCCTCCCCCTGACGCCCCTCTCCGTCAACCACCCACCACCTACTGCCTACCGCTTGCCTCCAAAATAAATTATTATATTATTTTCAAACTGTTTCAAATGAAAATATATATATATAAAGTCCTTATAAAGTATTTTTATACATTGTAATAACAATACTGTGCAAATATTTTACATTGTTCTTTATTTTCAACAAAACAAACAACACCTTAATGATATCATAATTAAGTGATCATTGGTTCGTTGGAATCGGATCAATTAGATGGTTGATTTGATTATATGCTTGTCAGAATTGGAATCAATTTGATCATTCAATTGCCCATCCAAAGCCTCCATTTGTGCTTCAATGACTTAATATAAGCTTGATTGTACTCAAATTAAACCAATTTTAGATCCATCGAGCTCGCCTTGTCGAGAAGGTCAATTTGACTATAAGCTTGTAAAGATTTGACCCCTAGATGATCTTGAGTTTGAATATGGAACGTTTATTACTTGAAATTTAGCAGAAAACACAAATTCATACAAATATGCATATATAAGATAAAATAAGATTATATGTAGAATAATAAAATAGGAAACACTTGACATGATTTTTTTTTTATTTTATTACATAGAAAATAACATATAAATTATGATAAAAAATGACACCACGAGTTTCAAGTATAAATCCTAACTAATCAATTATAGTCTTCTTAAAAATAAAAATTTAACATTATTCCTCTACAACAGTGCTAAAAACTTTGTGTTCGATATGTTGTAAAGCATCTACAATCACAAAAATATGTATGTCATTTAGATAATATGCAAATCTGAGTCAGTATTTCGATCCCTTGAAGAACGAGTTATTTTCAAGTCAAGAAACATTCTAAACTACTTGTCTTAAGTCTAGCTTGAAGAATTAAAGTACGGTAGATTTTTTAAAGCTACTAACCTAATTTTTACAAGAGTTGAAACCCACGAACTAAGTTTTAGTTTTAATCTGTCACCGTCGGAACGTCACTGCCGCTGCCATTTTCCCGGGTGGATGTTTGTGTCGCTAGATGGTGTTGTTGTTTGTTTGTAAATGAGTCGCCACTTTGTTATCCATTACATTGCACTCGTTTTCCAAATATTTCTTTTTTTTAGATTATGTAAATGATCTTGAGAAACTGAGAAACTTGGTGGGAAAAGAATGGGGCAAATAATAATAGAGCCAAACAAAAGAGAAAAACAAGAGGAAACTTTTTTTTTTTTTTTTGCAATGATTATTGCAAAGGGAACTCCGGAGTGTTTGACTTTCAAGATATTCATGCAAAGAAGACCACGTGAAAAAGAACCCCACAACCAGAGATTTAGGTATAACACCTATTCTAGGATTCACATTCTCCTATAAAAGTAATCTCCCATAGTTAATTACATCTTAAGTTGTTGAGACTGCCTAAAAAATCCTTGATTAAGGTTAACATTTGTTCTCGAAAAGTTTAAGTGTTATTTGTCAAGAAAAGAAATGTCAAAGTCCTATTTTGGGGGTTGTAGATTCTTAGAGGTTCGATACTATTCTAAAAGTTTAGTTTTTTGTTTTGTCGTCAATTGTTTATTCAAAATTTGTCATTCAGCTTCGGATCTTGAACGTCCGTCCCTGCAAAGCAAAGTTAGTACACCATAATAACTTGTAAAATAAATCTAACCTGACGTCTGTCTTTTGTCTTCAACAACCCTGCAATACAATGTTAGCAGAAAAATTCCTTTTATTTATTTATTTATTTTGTTTAGTTCGTTAATTTTTTTACCATTTAGACAATCAGTTCAAGTTTTCCATGGCTCTGTCATCCCGGGGTTGTCGGGTACCCGAGTCTACATAGTCTGAGAGGTGATTAAACCTACTTTGATCGGAAGATTTTTTTAGCAACCATAAACTGCGTCGTCCAAGAAATGTTTGTAGGCCCGAGCAACTAGGGTTTAAGTTGCGTTCGGTGATCTTTGTTCATTAGAGTTTCATTTAAATTTTAGTGTCCGTTCGGTTTTTAGTGGTTGAAAATTTTCAGGTAGCTTAAGACTTTTAGCTGAATAATTTATTTATTTGTTTATTTTTGTTTATTTTTGTTTAAGATGGCTCAATCAAGATCTCACGATTCCGTCGTGTCGAGTCATTAAGGTTTGCGGTTTGATTAGTCACAAGTGACTAAAATATAATTTGTTAGCAACCGTGGGTTATCTCCTTCAAATTATCTTCTCATACTAAGTTATATTTTAAGTTCAATTTTAAATTTTAATGTCATTTAAGGTGGATTTTAAGTTGGTTTGGTACTTTAGCCCAAATTGTCCCTGAATGAGGCTAAGTATACATTCAGGAAGTCAAAACACTACTTATCTTTCAGCCACCTTAGTCTATGTTTAGATTAGTTTATGTTGGACTGAACTAATCTAAAGCGGGATTTCTTAAAATTTAAGTTAACCTGGATTAGGTTGATCATCCATTGAATTGTCTTTAAACTTGTTAAACCGACCACAAGTTAATAGGATTGAGCTAGATTTAGTTTGATTGAAATGAAACTAATTTTACTTGCTTTTATCTAACTTAAGATAAGCCAAATAAAGTCAAGTTGGTTAACGTAAGAATAGACCAGGCTAAGTTGAACTAATTCAAATTTAACCTTTGGGTTATGTTGAGTTTATGTTAATTAGACTTGCATGAAGTCTAAATTAATTTAGACTTCAACTTAACCCTTAATCAATCTAAGCTTGAGACTTAGATCAAATTTAAAGTGGAATCTCAAGTTGAGTTAATTTGACTTGGTTTGGGATGACTCGAAGATTGAGATAACCCAAGTTGAGTTGGGTCGACTCAATGGTTTAGTTGATTTGGGTTAACTCAAGTTAGAATGGATCGTCCTGATGGTCAGTTGATTTGGTCTAGATTGAGTTTGAGCTAATTCTAAGTTAGGTTAGACATAAGTTTGATCTAGGTTAGGGTAGATCTAAAAGGAATTAAATTTGAATCAAATCTAAACTAGATTAAACTTAGGTTAGGTCTAGATTGGACTAGACCAAAGGAAGGTTCAAATTAAACTAAGTCTAAGTTATGTTAGGTTCAATATAGAAATTGGCTAAGCCTAATGTAGTTTAAACTTAGGTTCAATGAACCTAGGGTAGGTTCAATTTGGGTTGAATCTGGAATTTGGGATTAAGTTGACTTAGGTCCAATTTGGGTTGAACCTAAAGTTTAGATTGACTTAGGTTCAATTTGGGTTGACCTAAGGTTTAAGTCGACTTAGGTTAAATTTAGGTTGAACCTAAAGTTTATGTTGACTTAGGTTCAATTTAGGCTGAACTTAAGGTTTGGTTTGCTCTAATTTGAATTGCCTTAAGCAAGGTTAAAGATTGATTAAGTCTAATTTAAGTAGTACTTAATAGGTTAATTAGGTCTAATGAGGATTAAACCTAATCAAGGTTTAAAAGTAATTAAGTCTAATTTTGGTAAGACTTAATAGATTAATTAGGTTTAATGGAGATTAAACTTGATCAAGCTTTAAAAATTTTATTAAGCCTAATTTTGGTAAGGTAATTGGATAATTAGGTTAATGTGAATTGGACCTAATTAAGGTTTAAGGATTAATTAAGCCTAATTTAGGTAAGGCTTAACTAGATAATTAGGTTGAATGTAGATTAGACCTAATTAAGGTTTAAAGGTTAATTAACCCTAATTTAGGTAAGGCTTAATCAGATAATTAGGTCTACTGTGGATTATACCAAATTAAGGTTTTAAATATTAATTAAGCCTCATTTAAGCAAGTCTTAATCAAATTAATTAAGTCTAATGTGGATTAGACCTAATTAAGGTTTAAAGGATAATTAAGCCTGATTTTAGCAAGGCTTAACCAGATAATTAAGTCTAATGTGGATTATACCTAATTAAGGTTTTAAATGTAACTAATCTTCATTTAAGTAACTCTTACTCGATTAATTAGGTCTAATGTGGACTAGACTTAATTAAGGTTTAAAGATTAATTAAGCCTAATTTAGGTAATGCTTAACCAGATAATTATTTCTAAGGTCGATTAGACCTAACTAAGGTTTATAAGATTTAATTAAGTCTAACTTAATTAAGGCTTAATCAGATAATTCAATCTAATAGACCCAATTAAGGTTTAAATGTTAATTAAGCCTAATTTAAATAAGGCTTACCCAAATAATTATGTCTAATGTGGATTAGATTATGGTTTAAAGGTTCAAGCCTAATTTAGGTAAGGCTTAATCAGATAATTAAGTCTAATTTGGATTAGACCTAATTAAGGTTTTAAATGATAATTAAGTCTCATTTAAGTAAGGCTTAATAGATTAACTAGGTCTATTTTCGATTAGACCTAATAAAGGTTTAAAAGTTAATTGAGCCTAATTTATGTAAGACTTAACCTAATAATTAGGTATAATGTCGATTAAACCTAATTAAGGTTTAAATGATTTAATTAAGCCTAATTTAGGTAATACTTAATTAGATAACTAGGTCTAATTTGAGTTAGAGCTAATTAGGTTTAAAGTGATTGGGCTTAACACATGAGATTGGATAGGTTCCAATGTCGCTAAAACCAATAACACAGAGATGTAGGATTTAGTTAAGTTCAAATTATTTGAGCTCAACACTTGATCTAATTTCATGTTCAAATTAGACCAAAACCAAGATTACAGAGGTGTGTCCATGGTCAGGAAGACAACCATGTAGTTAACCACTTGTCGATTGATTTTTTCGATTCAGATTTAATTTAAGTGTATATATATATATAATTTTAAATAATTTGGAAAATAGTGTTTTGATTTTTGAAAATACGAGACAAAACCAATCTCATATCTTTAATAGTTTAAATAATTGAGCACTGCACCATAAGCTATGCATCTTTCTGAGGAATAGACATATTGCTTAATAATGGGGCTTGATTAAATAAACCAGTAGATTTATGACATCCGTTTAGTATGCGAACAATTCTTATGTTGATCGACAATTTCTCTTATCTAATATAAAAGATTAGATAGAGTTTATATTATCTGGGTTCTAAAGTTCCCTATGGAGGCAAACCCCTATAGTTAATTACATTCTAAATGATCGAAGTCACTTAAGAAAACTCTTGATAAAGATCAGTGGTTTCACTTTCAAGAATTGCAAATTTTAGGATTCAAACGATTGGATTTTGGGAATTCAAAAGGAAATGAATCAAATTAGGAACAATTATTTTAGGAATCCAAAGGAAGAATGGTAGGCGATATCACAGATTCGAAGCGAACTTCGATGACTTCCCAACTATCCTATGATTTGGCTTTGATTTGAAAGAATTATTTAGTGTTTCAATCTTGCCAATTTTAATTAATTAGGACTTATATTTGTATGAAACAATCATACAAATGGTCTGGAAGATAGGAGGGTTTATGTCGTAACGAACGACGACCTCAGAATCCTAAGACGAGTTAGGCCTTAAATTGCATAATATGATTATGCAAATTCCTAAGGGATGAAGTGAGGATTTATATTGCACTAGGAAAACTACATCGAAATCCTGTGGCTTGGTTGTTTATTTTTAAGGAAAGTTAAGCTGACGAAGATTTGTTTTGCTGTTGAAGATGGTCGTGCTGCCCACCGCACTTGCTCTGAGCTCCTCGTTGTAGCAGGTTTAGTTTAAAGATGTGATAAAAGAGGGGATGAGAGAAGTATCATATTATAGAAATTTGAATATTGAGGTGACTTAGTGTCTTATTTAAAACAAATGTTTACGCTGATTATGGTGATGCCGGTTAGGATCCCACGGTTCCCTCATTCCGGTATCACCATTTTTATCGGATTCGCTTAGTCCGGATGAATTTACTAAATCCAACTTAATGGATTTCATACTTTCATCCAGACTGTGGGAAATCTCGTTAGCAACACGTACGTTACCTCATCCGATGGATTCCCGGTCATCCAATGAGATGTCTTAATTTAGTTGAAGTTGCAAGTTTTATTTGGTTGGTGATCAAACTTTGAGTTGTTTAAACATGCTGGGTTCAATCATTTTCACATGTTTATAAATTACAGGAAAGTAAAACAATTAATAAATTGCAAAATGTAAATTGCAATAAACTTAAATGTGTACCTAAAGGGTCTTCCCGTCATTTCCAACTGCACTTAAAACGCATATTAGGGCATTTAATTATTTTGAAAGAAACACCTAGGTAAAGCTAAGGGAAGGTTCTGGTTGTCTACCAAATCCTAATCCTATCACTAGTGAATTCCTTAGTTGTGTTGGGGATGATTTTCTTCATAAAAGAACAATGAATTCAACTGTTCTTCTAAAACATCCCATTGGATTGAGAATGTTCTTAGGACGGGTCCTGAACATATTTTCAACGCTTCTGGGATCATTTTGAGTCCAAATGAATTTCATTATGTGGATGAATTGATTGTTTGGGGTTTAGTTAAGTTTTGGTTCTTGCTCAGCAAACTTGGATGTTTGATTATCCTATGAGTAAAGTGATCATTTGACACTTCATTTAAGAGTTATAAAGATGAAAGCCTTTAGGGGCAAATTAGTGCATTAAAGAACTTAACCATTCTTAATTGAAGTTGAATTAGTAAATGATTTAATTTAGTTATAAAGCTTTAGTTGATTTTTGAATATTTTAAATTATTTTTTAAATTGAAAAAAGTGTTTAATCATTTTAGTTCAATTAAATTAATTTTAATGTTTTAAATTATTTTAATTTAATTATAATATTTCATATTAATTTTAATATTTTAAATTGTTTTAATTTAATTATGATGTTTTAAATAGGTTTTAATATTTTGAGTTTTTTTATTATTTTAATTATAAATTATTTCAAATTAATCTTGATATTTTAAATTTATTTTAACTTAATTTTAAATTATTTCAAATTAATTTTAATATTTTAAATTGTTTTAATTTAATCATAAGATTTCAAAATTATTCATTTTAATTATTAATTTCAATTATCATTTTATGGTTTCATTAGTAAAAGTTAGATGGTGTTTGATCAATTTATTGGTTAGGGATTCAATTTTGAGAATTAGAGTCTTCTTATATCAAACCCCCTAACATTAACAACTTATGCTTTAATTAACTTCCAAAGCTTAATGATTTAATTAATTGAGATTTCTTCTTTAACATTAAAGGTGATTAATGGATTTCTATCCCTTAATTTCCTAAGTTTCAATCATCCAAGAGGAAGATTAAGATCAAACATTTCCCTTTTGCCCTTTGGTTAAGCCTAAATATTAGTTAAGGCTAAGGTTCCTTAATTACCCTTATGCCTTCTTAAGCTTGTTCTCCTCATAATTCACTAAATTAAAATCAAATGAATTTGAAATTTTTATGTTACCTAACTCATATGTCAATTAAGATATCAGATGAGAAAATGTGATTTTTCTATTTTTAATTTAATTTATATAATTATTTTAATGGAAAATAGAGATTTTCAATTGAAAATTCAAAAACATGACCAAGATAAGATTTCTATCCCTAAGAACATTATGGGAGGTTCCTACTGACCAGAGGACCACTTGGACTAATTTTAGTGATTTTTTTGGAATTTTAATTTATTTATTAGAATTATTTTAAGTTTTGGAGTATTAATTAATTATAAAATAAAATTAAAGGGGAAAATTAGGTTTATATTTTTCTTAAATCTCTCTGATGTTAGAGAACCTAGAGAAACAAACTTTGTATTTTTCCTAATTTTTTTTTGAATTGTTAGAATTATTTTAGTGAAAGGCTTGAAAATTTCATTTTTTAAATATTAGAAATTACCTCAAGCCTTTAAAATTTAATATCTTTACTTAGAGGCTTAGGAAAAATTTTTTTTTGGTTCCCAAGTGATTAGGAGGCCAAATGTAACATTTTGGTGAATTTTAATATTTTTATGATTTTTATGATTTTTTAGTTATTAAATATTTAAAAATTAATTAAACATGAAATTTTTATGAAAAATCCAATTTTATTTTTCCTGGACTCCTCTGATCACAGAGAACTCCTAAAATTGATTTGGTGAATTTTTTAGTTATATTTTGAGTTGTATGAATTTTTAAATTTCAATTGTGATTATATCACTTGTTTGATTCATTTAGTGTGTTAAATTAATTTCAATTGATTTGAATTTTTTATTTAAGGTTCTCCTAACCCTAAAGCATAGTGGAGAATTGATTTCATGTTATTTTGATGTGTGTTTATTCCAAATTAATTTATATTCAATTTTGAGTATTTGGTCAAATTAGAGTTATTTTTAATGAATTAAATCAAACCATAATTTTCCTAGGGTTCTCTGGTCCTAAGACACTTCTCCTAATTTTCCTAGATTTTTATAAACAACATGCTAATTTCTATAATTAATTTTTAGGAAAATAGCCCTAAACTTAGAAAATAGATAACTCCCTCTAGAAATAGCCTCTGACCATGGAAAAATCAGAGAATGTTCCCAAGATGAGAGGTTACAAAAGCCCTATTGCCTTATGCATTGTGAAACATGTATGCTAATGGAGAGTTAAAATACTCAAGACAGTAAATAAATAACTAAAAATCAAAATATGCAACAAAATATTTTTATTTTAATTCCACATTATTCTCCTCTTCTCACTGAGCAAGAGGGTATTTTTAATTTATTTTTATGATTTTTTTATGCAAAGATATGCATTTTTGAAGTTTCTGTGATTTATTTAATTCAGAAAGTCCTTATTTTCCTATTTATCTGACTCAGTGTTGATTGTATCCTCGGCGGCGTTGAAATCACACGCGGCATCTTCTAATTTGGCACCGCAATCCGAGTCACCGCGCACTTTACGGACGGGGTTCCCGTGCGACTTCATCCGAGCCGTCCAAACGTTACACGCGCCATCCGACGGTCACCGAGCTTTGTCCCCATCTGGTTCAACCCGAGAGCCATCCACACCAAAACCCGAAGATCATGAGCTACCAAATAGAGTGCGGTTTGTTTCGAAATGTTCATCTAGCCTAGACGAAGCTATCCATACGGTTGATCGAGCATTAAATCAACTCAACATACATGGGAAATCGAAAGTGGCTCGGGATGAGGGGGTGGTTTACATTTGCTCTGAGGGTTGAGGCCTCAATCAGAGATCCTCAACACGTTCTTGGAGGTCCAAGGAGCTAGAGGATGATGCCTCTAACCGTGGGGAAATTCCTAGGCTAGACTTCGATCAAGGCCGGTTTGGGGTGCTCACATGATGTGAAGGAAGAGTGGCTCTGTGAGTGGGATTTGATTGGGCTTCTTCCTCTCTCACTGTGGGGAATGTTTGGGTGCAAGGAATTTGATTTTGGTGCTATGTAGAGTTGTGGGGAAAGATATTCTGTTTTCCAGTAAAATGAAGCTCTGAAATTGAGCTCCGGCGGAGGGGGAAATAGTCAGAAATAAGGTGGCTTGGGCTCGGGAAGGCTCAGGGAGTGATTTGGGGGCCTTTGTGAAAAAAAACTGAGCACTTTAAATTTGGCGTGGTGGGGCCAATTTATAGAGCTCGCCGGATAGGGGAGTTCGGGGCCAGCAATGAGTGCTCTAAGCCGCTTAGGGCGAGGGCTGAGCAGGGCAGCTGAGAAGTGAGGTGATTGCTCGTTGTCATGGTTCATGGGGGCATTCGGGCGTGCGTGTTCTTGCAGCTCAGGTGGCTGAGAAGGATGAGGCAGGTGGTTGGCAGGCTGAGGAGGTGTAAGGGAGGAGCTCAGAGCATTTAATTTGGCATGGAGGTTGCTTATGCAAGGGTTAATGAGGGGACTTAAGCTTAGCCGAAAAGGCTAAGCCCATTGGTCCAAAGTGGTGGACCTTTGGTCCATGGCTCAAGGAGCTTGTGTTGGGTAAGGTCAAACCAGTCCTAGGAGGTCTAAGGTTGGCTGTCATGAACTGGTTTTGGTCAATTTTGGCTTGGTTTGGTTCAATTTGAGTCATATGTCCAATTGAGTCACCTTGGGCTACCTTGGATCTAGGTTGGGCTAGAGTTGGGCTAGGGTCAAATTGGTTATTTCAAAATGTGAAGGAGGAGGTCATGAAGAGTTCACAACATGAATTGGGTACCAATTTGAAGTTTGGGTTAACCACTTTGAAAGATTTTGGAGAAGGGCTCAAATTGAGTTAGATTTGGGGCTTTTGGTTCAAAGGGATTTTGAATGAGATTTTGGTCAAAATTTTGGTCAAATAAATGTTATGTTTGGTGAAGGAATATGTTATGAGGAACTTGGAACAAATTTAGGATGATTTTGATTTTATTTGGGAGACAATTGAGTGTGATTAAGGCATAGGGTTAATTTAGGCAAATTGGGCTAATTTGGGTTAAAGCTAGGCTAATGTTAGGTCAAGTGCAAATTTAATGTTGCAAAATGTTTATAGGGATTTTAAAAAGAGTTCTCAACATTGGTTGGGTGTCAATTTGGGGATTTGGGCATGTATGGGTCCATGGACATTTTAGGGCAAATTTGGGGGTTTTGGCTTGAGTAGAGCTTGGGTGAAGTTTGAGTTCAAAATGAGGGTAAATTAATGTTGCATTTTAATTATGGGGATTTTAGGAAGATTTAAAATTTGGTTTGGGGGAAAATTGATTGGTTTTGGGTTCAATTTGGGGTGAATTGGGTTACTTGGTCAATTTTGGGCCTTAAGGGCCAATTGGGCTTTTTTGGTCAAATTAAGTTAAATTGACAAAATTAGGGCATGTGGTAGTTGAACAAAATGATACTGGGAATATTTGGGATTTAATTGGACAAAAGCTGGAATTTTGAAATTTTGGGTATCCCAGGGGTAATTTGGTAATTTGGCCAATTTTTGCAGGTTTAGGTACAATTGGGCCAAATGATGGTTCAAATTGATTTGGATGAGGTTTTGAAATGAATTTGGAGATTTTGAAATGGATTTGAAATTTTGGGATTTAAAAATTGAAATTCATGATGAAATTAGGGTTTAGGGGCATGGGCCATGGACCCTAGCCTAACTACCTTGGGACCAAATTTAGCTAAATGGCAACCCCTTTATGATCCTTCACATATTGACCCTAGCTATCTTAATCAAATACTAGTGTCTTTAGTTCAATCATGTGAGTTTCTTAAAGGGTATAAGGGATAAAGTTTAGGGTTTGGGATATATGGTTTAGGGATGTGTATGTGCAAGAGAAGCTCAAGTCACTCAAGGTTACCCTAAGTCCAAACATTCCTATGGGAACTCACTATTTGGTCTTCACATGGTGATTTTAACCATCCAAGGTGATTTGGAGGTTTGTAACCATCCATGTGGGGTCCCAAGATGAGTTAAAAAGTGGCTGAAATTTTCCAAATTGTGGGTTCCAACTCTAGTCTTCTAGGATAGTCCAAGAGAAGTCCTATGACTAAATCCTAAGCACTAAAAGGAAGATTAGACCTCACCCAAAAATGAGGTCAACACCACCCAGGGTTAGAGTCAATTTTAGGCTAAAGTACAATTTTCCAATTTTTTTTTACCATCACTCCCCTAAATTTATAAATTTTGATTTTAAAATTTTTTAGGGAATAAAAATTGTCATTTTAGGGTCAAGTTTTATCACCCTGAATTTTCTAACCAATCCCCATTTTTATCGACCAATTTCTTAATTTTTATAATTATTTTTCAAAATTATGACCAAAATGATAGAAATTTGGTCATTTCCATTATAGGACATCCTTTTTATTTGGAAAAATCAGAGAATATTCCCAAAGATGTAAGGAATAATCCATGTAATTTTTAAAATTTTTTTATTCATACTTACTTTATAAGAATTAGAATACTCCAAAGAGTATTTAATTAATTAAAAATTAAATATAAGATAATTATTTTCAATTTTCTTTTTATTATTTTCTCCTATGTCTACCGATTTCAGGGATATTTTCCTTTTATTTTTTTGAATTTTATAGGCACAATATCATTTTTTAAAGTTATTTAGGGTTTTCTGGAATTAATTAAATAGAAAATCCCTAATTATCTACTTATCTTACAGGGCTAACTCAAATATCGGACTCGTCGGATGTCCACACCGCTAACTCCGATTCACGCCGCTCTTCACGGGGCCGCTAAGATGGCCTGCAGTTTAACCTCTTATTCATGAATGGTTCAACTGTTTAACGTGATTGCTGTCGTTTATTTCTGATAAATGGAAATGAACAACATCATTTCATCATCCCGTGGGGACGATTAACTCACATCATTTTATATTTAAATCATAAGATCTTTATGGATTTTCCATCAAATCTTGTGAAATTTATTTTGAAAGCTTCATCACACTTCGAGGAACACATCTATACGGCTAATTAAGCATGGTTTTGCAATTTCTTTCATAAAAGACCAAACTCGAGGCTATTTTTAAGGTTTGTGAAGCATACCTCAGTCTAAGAGGTTCGACCTTAATTTTGATTTGGCAGACACGCTCGTGGTGACCTTGCAAAGCTTTTCCTTAATTCAATTTGCTCTGATATCGTGCTTGTGTATGATCTTGGTGAAATGGTGGCTCAGTTTCAGCATAGACTAGGTTAGGGACCTCAGGATGGCTTGATTTCGATCTAGGAGGTGTCAGGGCATCTTAGAAAGCTTTTGGGATGCTTATGTTGGAGTTTTTTATAGAATTTATGTCTAAACCAAAATTGTCCTCGTTTTGACATGAGAAATTGGGTTTATTGATGGATTTAAGAGGCTGAAAATGTGGGGGATTAATTGCCTATGGTATGGGGAGTAAGTTTGCTATTGAATGCTAGTGGATCCAAAGGCTCAAGGTAGGATTTTCATGTGTGTGGGAGCTCTCGGTTAAAGGCTCTAAATAGTCATTGAAGACCATTAGAGAGCTTAAATAGAATTAGAGGAACCTCAAAAGATAAAATTTGGCCATGGATAGTCAAGTTGGCCTTTCCCATGGTGTGCCCATCATAGCTCTAAGAATGAAGAAAAAGGTGGGATAAGGATGATATTGGAGCTCATTGGAGGGGAGGGGAGGTCGATAATGAGCTCTAAATTAGGCTGGTTTGACCACTTCAACTTGGTTTAAGAGGAATTTGAGGTGGAAACCACAAGAGGTGCCATGTGTACTCTTGTTCTTAATGACTTGGAACAAGTCTTTTTAGTGTCCTAAGGGGTTTTTAATGGCTTCCATGTCATGGTAGGTCACATTGGGTCATGGGTGACTCAAGAATGATAGGCCAAGGATGATTTTGGGCTTGGCTTTCCATGGATGGGCTTGAATGTCTTCATGGTTAGGTTTAGGCTAAGCCCTTTAGGACATTTATAATTAATTAATTAATTGATTAATTAATTATTAAATTAGAGAAATGTATGAAAATTAATCCCATGATGATGATTAATCATGTGACCATATGGTTGACCATATGAACTCATCTAGACATGGGGGTGACCATGTGGTGTTTCGTTGACCATATGAACAATTTATTGTCCATATGGGGTTGGGTTGACCATATGGTCAATGTATTGACCATAAGGGGTTTTGGTTTGGCTAAATGGTCAATCTAGTGACTATAGGGTCCAATGTTGACCAAATGGTCAATGTGGGGCCCATTTAAGGTATGATGTTCAATTTGGTTAATTTTTGTCCAAATTAGGGTTTGTCGCCATTGGTTTAACCTATCTAAGGTGTCACCAAATTTTGATGTCAAAAGGGACACATTAAGGTTTGATTTGATTTTTAGGGTTTAGAGACCTCTGATGAGGCCAATGATCAATGTTGGTAGATATCTTCCTCAAAATAGATTTGATGATCATGGTGGTCTCTATGACTTGTAGAGAAGTTCCTGGGATTCTGAGTTGATTTAGGAGACTCAAGGCATGTCTTGTCCATAGACATCAATTTAGAGTAAGTCCTCACAAAAGTGTGGTCAAAATAATTAAGTGAGAAAATCTCCTTTGAATTGGACCTAACAATTTAGCCATATTCATGTTACTCCATTATTGTTGATAACAAGGAACAATAGTATTCCTTAGCCTCTTTCACTGGTCTTAAGAATAATTGGTGTTTCATATTTTAGTTTGTTCCTCAATCATGCAAAAACTCCCATGTTTCTTTACGTTGTTGCACTACTCTAGCAGCAATATTCTTATTATCTTAAAGCAATATACTTTAACCTAATCATTCTACTAGCCTGATCAAATAGTATTAGATCACAATTCGTTTTTATAAGCTAATTGGTCAACTTACATGCAAATGACATGCAAAAGGTTTAAATATCAATGTGATATGATAGAAAGCTCAATCATTATTCAATGATTGTAGAGCTTACATAAATTACTAATTCAAAGGAGTGAGATATTTAGCTCCTACTCATTTGAATGAAATACTGAAAAATATATTTTAAAACCAAAGAAAATACAAGTTCAAATATTCTCACCAAGATGCTTCATGAAATTACAAGTGTTTTTCAAGAATCTACAGTCATTTTTTTCTTTGGGTACACATCACTCATCAACACTGATCTCACTCAAGAGAACACCTTCTCACTGTTGACCTCACTTTTGTGAGAGTCACTCATCAGACACATTAAAAAGGAAGTCTGCCTACAGTGACCTCCTAAGGCTTAATAAATGACAACAAATTCTAACTCCTAGGATGAAACCTTGACAAAGTCTTTTTAACTTAAATGACAAACTAAAATTAATCAAATTAGTAATAACAAATTCTAAAATGATTAATTTTATTAACTGAATAAACAAATTTGATCAAACTAGTTAATCCCTAACTTAAAAGATCAAAATTTAGAAAAGACAATCAATTTTTGACATAATGACCTCCATATTGATTCATAATTGACTCAGTCAACCATCAAAACATTTTAAATATTAAACTAATTAAATATAACACAGTTGACAATTCCAAATCAATCAGACATTACCAACCCTAGTCAAATCTAGATCTGGTGACAAAAAAATAATGACCTTATGATTAGATTAACCATGACAAGGTTAAATAAATCATCTAGGGTCAACTTTGGACCTAAATTGATCAGTTAAGATCAACATAGGTCAACAATGACAAATCTTTGACATAAACAAGACAGAAATAGTCAACATGTGACCTAAACATCACTATATTAACCTCATTAGTCACCCCATGACCTAAAATGACAAATTAGGTCAAATTGATTAAATCTTGACCCAAAGAATGTTGTGTTGACTTTATTAATCAGTTTTTGACTAAAAATTTTCAAATTTAGCCAAAACTAACATAAAGACAAGCCATATTAACCCCATTGGTCAATTCATGACCTAAAAGGGTTAGAAATGGTCTGAATGGATAACTTATGTTTCCTTGACCACAAAATTGACTCCAAAAATAGATATTGACATGATTAACTTGACATTGATCAAAACAAATAAAAATTTAATTCAAAAGTCATCACATTGACCTTTGGATTGACCAAAACCCTAAATTTGGTCAACATGACCAATTTAGACCCTAAAATGACACATTCACAAATTTGTGACCAAATCAATCATGACAAGATTGAAAAGGTTACATTGGACATCCTTGGACTAAAACTAATCAACCTGGGTCAACCTGGGTCAACCCCAGTCAATATTCATCAAATTTGGTCAAAGTTTAATTTTGAACCAAAAATGATAAAAATTAATCAAATAATTAATTTGAATTATTTTGATTAATTAAATGGCTAATAATATAATTCTCAATATCTTAATTAATTACATAATTAATTAAAAATGGAAATTTAATTAAAAAGCCATAAGATAACAAAATACATAATTTTGAATTAAATAATATAAATTAATCAAATAATTAATTAAAATTATTCTTGATTAATTTATTGACCAATAATATAATTTCCAAAATTTTGATTGATTAATATATATATATATATATATATATATATATATATAATTAATTAAAAGCCATGAAATAAGATAAAATTCAATTTTGAACCAAAAAAATGACAAAAAGTAATCAAATAATTAATTTAAAATTAAAAGCCATGAAATAAGATAAAATTCAATTTTGACAAAAAAAATGACAAAAAAGTAATCAAATAATTAATTTAAAATTATTTTAATTAATTGGTTAATAAAATAATTTCCAAAATTGTTAATTAATGACATAATTAATTAAAATGCAAATTAAATTAAAAGAGGCCATAAAATGGAATTTTGACCCATGACATTACTTATGACATCAAAATTCCCATAATTAATTTTAAATCAAACTTAAATTATGGAAGGTCACTAATGGGTCACCCATGACCCATTAAACCCAAAATGACATAAAAACGCATTTGACAAACCCTAGGTTAATCATGGTTAGCCCTTGAATTAAAAATTTGAAAAATGGAAGGTTACATGCCATTCCTTCATTTAAACATGAAATGACATGGCAAAAGGTGGTACCTTGCCATCCTTGAGTCATCCTAGACCTTAGGAACAGCCAATGAAGAGGGAGAATGGCTTGGATTAAGGCTTTACCATGGTTGAGCACCATGATGAACCAAGTATGCATGAAGTGACTCACCATGCTTACTTGTCATGTTTTCATCAAATATATTCAAAATGGATAAGGAAATATTTAGGGAAGGTTGTACTAAGCTTTATGATCAGCCTCACCCACCTCCAAAATGCTTAAATAAGAGAATTTCAAATTTTAAAATAAATTCTAACCAAAGGTAACTATGAAGTAACCTTACATAGGTTTGAATTTAAAATTGCCAAAAGCCATCCCCAATCAATTGACAGCCAAAACTCCCTTTGGAATTGTTTATTGGGAGGTTGGCAACATCCCCAAATACACCCTAACTCAACCCAACCCATATCCAAGCCTCCATGGCTATAAATATGGCTTAAGTTTAAAGAGAAAGAGAGAGAGAAGTAACCCATAACTAGCTAACCTATGCTCAAATCCTCTAACTTCCAACAGCAAAAACCTTGCTTAGGACCTTCGTGATTAGGTTTATCCCAAACCCAACCACCAACTAGCCTAAAAACCCAATTAAACCACTTTAATTAGGCTAACCCAACTACCTAAATCCAAGGAGAAGAGAGACCAAAATAAACCTCTAATCGTTGCTCAAATCATTTTGCTCTCAAGAGAGAAAATCCTCCTTAGGTCCCACACAAGAAATTCCAATCAAGATAAGATCACATTAGCCACTGAATCAAGCTAATTAGGTCAACTCGAGAGCTTCAAACTAGCCAAAACCAGGATAAAATCAGTTTGTAAAGCCAAACTCTACCAAAGTTAAAATTAACCTTTGCAAATCCGTTTAGGAGATGAAAGAAGAGAAGCCCCACTAAAATTGAACTTCCTTACAATCCCTAGCCCTTTATTTACCATTTCCCATCGAACCGAGCCACCTAAAAATCAAAATCCTATATAGACCCTATTTGAGATCAAATTGAAGTGGCAGGAAGCTTTTTCAGGGCAAAACGACACTTCCAAACAAGTCAATTTGAAGCTTGAACCTCTGTGACCAAGGTATGAATGTTATCTTCTAATGACGATCTAGTTTGGGTCTTTGTGAAGAAAATGTTCTCAAAACCCCCCCCATATATCCATATGGATATGTTCGTCTGCTCAAGACGATCGTACAGGAACAAATCTCACTCGATTTCACAAGAATCAAGTGAGATATTGTCCCCAGAATGTGGACGGTTTGCAAAAACAAAAGAAAGGAGGACGATGACAGAGAGCCGTCTGATCTCCTGTTTTAAACACGGACGGCTCTGATCATCAGATAGCCGCTCCGCTGTTCTGCTCCACACACGGGATCGAATGCGTTTCGATCCGTCCGAGGACGCGTGTCTCCACCAGAAAATTTAAAGGTTTATTTGGATTTATTTAAATCCAGAGAAACTTTAAAGTAATCAAAATTTAATATCTTGACATCTAAAAATCCTAAAAATAAAAAAAAAAATATCCCTGGATTCAGTAAAACATGGAGAATATTGTGGATTTAAAATTTTAATTTTTGAATTATATTTAATTTTTAAATAATTAATTACTCTCTAGAGTAATTTAATTAGAGTAATTTAATTATTAAAAATTAACTATAACTCTAAAAATTTTGAAATTTTTACAGAATGATCATTTCATGTTAAGATAAGTTCTCTAATTTTTCTAGGGATAGGAAAATTGTTTAGAGTTACTTTACCTAATTTCTAAATGACTTTGTAATTATTTTTGAAAATAATTAGAAAATTAAAAATAATAAGGAGATAAAAGTGGAAATTGGTTAATTAATTTACAGTGACTGATAAAAACTCTAACATGATATAACTTACCCCTTTTGAAAACTTAAAAATAAAAATTTTTAAGGTAATGAATATAAATTATTTGAAATATCCAATTAACGTTAAAAATCCCATAAATCCTAAATTAAGTGTAAATTACTTTAGACTTAGCTAATAAATTAAAACTTAAGGACATTAAGTTTAACAAATAAACAAATATTGATTAGGTCTAAGACATCATTAAACTTAATTAATGTTAAAATTTAAATATTAAACCTTAATTAAATTAGGTTTAATATAAATCAATCCTTAATTAAGTCTTAATTAAATTAGACTTAATCAAAACATTAAACCTTAATTAAATTAGGTTTAATATAAATCAATCCTTAATTAAGTCTTAATTAAATTAGACTTAATCAAAACATTAAACCTTAATTAAATTAGGTTTAATACAAATTAATCCTTAATTAAGTCTTAATTAAATTAGACTTAATCAAAACATTAAACTTTACATCAATTAGATTTAATATAAATTAATCATTAATTAAGTCTTAATTAAATTAGACATAATTAAAACCTTAAACCTTAAATTATATTAAGGATTAAGATAAATAAAAACACAATTAGGACTAATCCATTAGACCTAATTAAACTATTAAGTCTTAACTAAACTAGACTTAATTTAATCCTAAACCAATTAGACTTAATCCTAATTAAGTCCAATTAATCAATTAAACCTTACCCAAATTAGGTTAATTAACCTTTAACCAACTGATCTGAACCCTAATTAAGTTTAGTTAATCAACTAAACCTTACCTAAAATTAGGTTTAGTTAACCCTAATTATATTGAACTTAACCCTAATTAAGTCCAATTAATCAATTAAATCTTACCCAAATTAACTTTAATTAAACTTTAACCAACTAATCTTAACCCTAATTAAGTTCAATTAATCTACTAAACATTACCTAAATTAAGTTTAATTAATCCTAAGTTAATCAGACTTAACCCTAATTAAGTCTAATTAATCAATTAAACCTTATTCAAATTATGTTTAATTAACTATAAACTAATCGTAATTTAAGAACAATCAATCTTAACTTAAATCAAAATTAAATCAAATTTAAGTTCAACTTATATTGAACTTAAGTTAATTTTAAGTTTAGGATAAACCTAAACCTAAATTAATTCAAATTTGAGTTCAACCTACAGTGAACTTAAGTCAATCTTAAGTTTAGGTTCAACTTAACTTGAAACTTAACTAAACATTAAGTTTGATTCAAAATCAAACTTAATTAAATATTAAGTTCAACCTAAATTGCTAACTCTGTCTTGCATGTTATAGGATGTGCTAACTCTGTCTTGCATGACGATAATGACAAAGCAATGACAAACAAACGAAACAAAACAAACAATAAGTTTCGCTAGATTTTCCTTGCATGTTTTTGTTTTGCAGGACGTCGAAGACGAACAAAGATAACAAAAAAAGACATTAAAATCAAACAAAATGATAAATGACATTAAAAAAATGACGAAACACGAAAATAAACAGGATATAAATAACAAAACACGACATGATAAGATATATTGAACAAAATAGACAAACAAGACATAGAATAGTGACACGACAAGTCACAAAATAACAACACAACAAATAAAATCAACTTTGACATGACAAAACAAAGTTATATCTTCTTGACATTTTAGAAGGTACCTCATAACATAAATAAATTAATATAATATCTCATAATAATGAGTTAAGCATTAGGGATAAGACATTTTATATGTCTATTTTTCCTAAAAACCTATTTAGAAAACAGATGTTTAACATTAATCAAGAGTTTTCTTAGGCAAAACTAGAATTGTTTGGGAAGTAGTTAATTATAAAAGCTTGCTTCTATAGGAGAAATTAAAAGAACTCAGAATAGGTTAACACCTACAAATTAGATTAACACCTAGAAATTAGGTTAACCCCTAGAAAATCCTCTAGTTAGCAAACTTATGATTTCCCTAATATGGTAAGAATATTCTAGAATTATCCCTATAAAGATATCACTTTACCTTTCCTTGAATGTCTATTTACCTTTCTTTTACCTTTGACACAAAGGATTAAAAGATTAAAATAATTAGATTGGTGACTCCTTAACAATGGACATGAAAGCTC
Organism: Papilionanthe hookeriana x Papilionanthe teres; assembly: GCA_022702705.1. Taxonomy (NCBI): domain Eukaryota; kingdom Viridiplantae; phylum Streptophyta; class Magnoliopsida; order Asparagales; family Orchidaceae; genus Papilionanthe; species Papilionanthe hookeriana x Papilionanthe teres. The sequence goes on from CM040437.1 coordinate 57,236,073, forward strand.
TGAATTGGCGACGATATGAACCACGCCAAGAGTTTTTATCACCGACACTCACACTCACAAAACTCACACGAATTCTTCCTTTCAAGTGCTCTAGCTTCTTCTGATTAGTGTTCTCCGATAATACCCTTCACTATGGCTTGCCATTTCCTTCTTCTTTTTCGTCTCTCTAAAATACTCATCATATCCTTCAATCTCTAGAATTTTAATAGATCGCCCATGAAACAATGTGAATTAATATGTCTGAATAATAGTGTCATACATACGGGCAACTGAGTGCCCAAACTAATGCATGTGCTTGAGTTGCTCTAGTTCTGGGTGCCTAGGCACCTGGGAACCCAAGGATGGCACTTGGGCCCGACTTCAGCCCATTTTGAGTCTAATTCATCTCTATTACTCCCCAAGTTGTCAAATCATTTGCACATTACATATACAACCAATAATAACATTAAAATAATTAAAAATGACCCATATAATATAAACATAACATAAAACATCATGCATATTTGATACACATCAACTTTCTATGTTTTCTCCATTGAATTATAATAAAAACTACACTATTTTATTCTTTCTTATTTGAACATTAAAGATAAAATCTTTAAAATTAAAATTCTAAACCCTATAAGCACAAGTCATTAGTACTTTAATTGAGAGGAATCATAAGCGGTAACCTCCTCTAAGAAGTAATTGACTGTAGGAGAAAATAAATCTTAATTTTAAGAGATATAAAAGCCAACATAGAATAGTTATAGTGCTAATAAGTTTCTCTGTATTCTAGTACTTCATAATTTTTCTTCTATTGATTTTGAAAAAAAATATGTTAATTTATTTTTTTTCTAATTAAATCAATAAAATAAAAAACTTGAAATGGTAAATTTAAAATCCTAAGAAATATAAGTGACCACTTTAATTGAGAGTAGTCTTGGGAGATAATCTTTTTTTTAATATAATTAACCATACCCTATAATAAAATAAACATTATCTTACTCAAACTATATTAAAAATATATTTGACTAACAGAGACATAAATTTTAAATTCCTTATTTAGTGATTGAATTTATTATAAGATAGTATTCTAATCTTCAATGATATTATATTATTCTTAATACATATTTGATTATTTAAATAAAAATTTTAAATGGTATATTTCCTTAACCTATATACAAGACTTCACTAATGAATGACTTGTATAAAAGACAATAGCTTAGGCAAGTTTGGTCCAAAATGTATAATTGATGAGTGTTAGAAAATTCACGATAGTAGAGTAATGAATTATCGTCTTAGTGTTTTACGAGAATTCAGCACACACTCAGATTAAAGAAAACAATCAGTAGTGACAGTAAAAGTTTTAAGTGGAACCCTTAAAGAGAAAAAACCATGGGGTCTGACCCAATTGTAAAAATCCACTTTAAATTGATGATTATAGAGACTCATTGTCATACAGGTAGGTATTAATTACAAAGTCTTCTGAATTAAAACGTCGACGTGCAGACGAACTTATTTCAAAGAATGGATGATGAGTGATGGTGATCGACGGTGACCGGTAAGTGAGGGTCAATAATGTTAGATTATGGTCGACGGCTGTCAGCTGTGGTCGACAGCGGCAAAAGTAGTGTTGGACTTCAGTTCATTCTCAAAGCTTTCAGCTCTTCCTCAAGCCTCAAGCTTTCCTCTCTTTCTCATGAGATGGTTGAGGCTCTATTTATAAACTTTCAGGTGAATTAATACAAGAATATTAATCACTTTGATCAGACGGTCTCGAGAGGCTCCCTCGATCGGACGATCCGAGGGGTTCCCTCGATCGGACAGTGTTTGTTGGAATTTGAGAGTCCTAACAATGTCGAAATCGAGTGATGATTGGTTCATTGGATTTATCTAGTCAAGTCGCTTAAATCGACTATAAACTTGTCGTATTCGACATCTGTTTGATCTTCCAAATGTGGCTGAAAATCTTTCATAAGTGATTTAATGGCTTGATCTAAGCTTGATTTTACTTGGATTTGAGGTTTGTCTTATCGAGCTAGCCAGTTTGATTTTAAGTTTGCTAAAATCAGAGCTCTGATTGACTTCGAATTAAATTTTGAATGTTTTTTGCTCAAAAGATTGCCTCGAAATTCATGTCATTCCTCGAGATTCATGCCAGATGATGAAAATTTATTTATGGCGTAATAATTATCCCCCTATCTTCAAACGAGACCATATTCTTCATCCAAAAATATTAAATTTGGAGCACTTTATATTTTTATCATATATATATCATAATACATCTTAATAGTATTATAGGAATAAAAATTAAGGTACACATAGTAAAAAATCAAGTTTAACTTATTGGTTATCAAATTTTGCTTCTTGAGACAGGAGTTCAATCCTAAGCAAAGCGCATTATACAAATTTTTTTTTTAATTTTTTCTTTGTAAATATATAAATTTTGGTGATAGAAATATAAACATATAGGTAAATTTTAGCAGTTGTCATAGTATATATATATATACATACACACACACACACACACATACATACATACATATACATACATACATACATACATACATACACGCACACACATACATATATATAAAGGAATTATACGTTAAAAATTAAAAAGTAAATATGAGAGTTTGAAAGGTTTGAATATAACTTCTGCATATGAAACCATTAAATTCTAGACATTGAGAATTTGAAAATGTTGCATAAATTTGAAAAGGTTGCATGTAATTTATGTATATGAAATCCTTAAATTTCAGACATTGAGAATTTGAAAAGTTTGTATATAATCCATATTTATCAACTTGTTGGTTTTTTTATTTTTTTGTTTAATTTGGAATGAGAAAGGTGGAAGGTTGTTGACCTCACTTTTGTGAGGACCTCTTTGCTCTCTATAGAAGCCTAGGATTTAGCCTTAGGGTTTCTTAATGATCTCCTTAGATGCTTATAAATGGAACACATCGATATAGAACTTCTAATCAATTCTACACTCACTTAAGTGTTTCATGAGGTTAAACACAAATCATCAACTATTGGTTGAGATGATTGGGTTGAAACTGGTAGAAGCTCAAGTTGAATCCCTATAGGTGAAGGATGCCCTAGACATCCCATGGAGCCTAGAGTCCTAGTAATCCCTATGGTGACGTATTGACCAACCCAACACCCTTTGATCTAGAAGAAGCTCATTGGGTATGAGGCTAGTTCTAGGCTAAAGAGGAATGTATCCTTTCTACCAAAACCCTAAACTAAAAGAGATCCAAACAAAAGTTTGAATCAAAAGATAATTAGGCACTAAGGTTAGGTTCGAGCCCACCTAATGCCTTCCTCAAGCCTAAGTAGCCCTAAAACCAAATTGAATATTAAAACATTAAATGGAAATAAAATATATTGCCAACTATATGTCAAAAATTAAAGTTTATAAAACTACATATCCAACCTAAGTCAACCTAAAGACACCAAAATTAAAATTACTTAATTAAACTTAAAATCAAATTAAATAAAAAAGAATGAAGTTCCAAACCAACCTAACTAACATAATCTTAAAAGCCCTATGAGTGTAGTTATTTAAGGCCAAACCCAATTATCCTTGGACCCAAGCCCAAAAATCTAAAGGGCCCATAAACCATAACCCGTCACCTGACCTTAAAACTAAACCCATGACTCACATGACCCAAATAACCCACCATGACACAACAACCCAATTAAAAATCAAATTAAATTAATAAAGGCTTAATATAAACACAAAAGGACAAAATTACCTACTTAACCAAAACACCACCACATGAAACCTAATTCAAGGCCGCCCAAATCACCTCATGAGAGGGTCAAACCCAACACTGGTCTAGCCAGCACACCAAAAGTTATCCCAATCCCCTCAAGCCATTGTCATGCCTCCTTCACCCCCATTGGAGCTTCTAAGGTCAAGCACACCAAACATGGGGAAGAGCTTCATTCCCTCTACCCAAGTTCCTAAAATCCCTCTACTCATCCTCTGAGGAGCCACCAGAGATCTCCAAGCACCTCAGAGCTTCTCTTCATGGCCTCTTATAGCTAGAATATCCTCAACCCAAGAGCACATCACCACTCTCAAGTTCTCTGATCCATCACTCAAAATCCATGCCTTTAACACAAAAGTTTCTTCCATAGACCCTAGCGGCCACCTCCCACCATTTCCAAGAAATTTTCACCACCACACAACATTAATTTCCCCTCTAAAATCTATAGCTTTTTAAGGCTTGACATCAACTTCACCAAAACTCCATTTTAACCATTCCATTAGCTTCAAAAGGTCCTAAAACCCCATCCCCAATCAAAATCCCTTCTTCCTGCACCCTCTAACCTTGCTCAACACCAACCGAAGCCACCCTTTAGTCTAGCACATACCTAGGCCCGACCACATATCAAATTGAAGCAAGAGGAAGCTTCGTGGCTTCAAGGCGATTGTTTCCATCAACCTCAATTGGCGCTTCACCTCTTAAGACATGGTATGGGTTCAAAACTCAAAAATTAAGCCTCGGTTTGGTCTTTTATGAAGAAGATGGACAATGCATGCTCACTCAACCATATGGATAAGTTCATCTCACTTAGATGAAGCAAACATCAAACCCCATGCGATCTGGTTGAGTGTAGAGTGAGATCTTAAGGTTTGAGTGTGGATGGTTCTATATTCTCTATCACATGCGCACGATGAATAAATATCTTCCGTTTCTGTGTATTTGAAAGGGACGACGGAGATTGAACAGAGAATTGGGGGATTGGATCAGCGCATCGGATCGAGGCCACCTCAGCGGCTTGCATGGAAAGGACAGTGAACCATATAGCACCGCACGAAGATTCAGAGCATCTGAGGATTGAGTCAAAGCCACGTGGATAAGTATGAATTTCGGGATTTTTGAATTAATAAAATCAAGAAAATGCTCATAAACTTTAAAAATTCATAACTCAACAAATATAAATCACAAAAATAAAATAAAATTTCCTCTCAACTCAGTGAACAGAGGAGAAAATAATAAATAAATAAATAAAATAGTTAACTTATGTTTAATTTTTAATTAATTAAATACCTCATAAGATATTTTAATTATAAAAAATTAAATATAAATAAGAAAAACATAAATTTTTTTAGGAATTATTTCTTTTATCATTAAGATGTTCCCTGATTTTTCCAAAGTCAGGGGATCTCCCTAATATAAAAATATTTAATTTGTTATCAAAATCATAATTGTATTGGAAAATAATTATAAAAAATAAAATAAAAATAAAATTATATAAATTAAAATGGAAATTGAAAAAAAAAAAATTAGGGATGTAACTCTAAACATTAAAATGACCACTTTCACCTCTAAAAATTTAAAATAAAATTAAGACCTTAGGGGTGAAATTGGTAAATTATAAATTTTGCATTTTAGCCCAAATTGTCTCGTAAATTTAACTTAAACATAAAAAAACATAAATAAATCTTAGGATTACATCCTAGTGAAGACATTAATATAATTAAAGTGGGGTTAATCATATTATCACCTTAATCATGAAATTACCTTAATAATTAAACCCTAAACTTAGTTTAGGTCTAATCTAACTTAGATCTAATTCTAATCAAAATTTATAATTTAACTTAGGTCTAATCCAATTTAGACCTAAATCAAACCAAATTTAAAATTTATCTATATTCTAGCCTAAATTAGTCCTAACTCAACTCAAACTTTAATTAAGCTTGGGTCTAACAAAGCTTAGACCTAACTTAACCAAAACCTTAATCTCAACTTTAGTCTAACCCAACTTAGACCTAACTCAACACAAATTTGAACCTTAACTTGGGTCTAACCTAAACTAGACCTAACTCAACTCAAACTTTAATTAAGCCTGGGACTACCCTAAATTAGACCTAACTCAATTCAAACTCCAATTAAGCTTGAGTCTAACATAGCTTGACCTAACTCAACCCAAATTTAATCTTAACTCGGGTCTAACCCAACTTAGACCTAACTCAAAACGAAATTTAAAATTTAACTTGGGTACAACCTATATTAGACCTAACTCAACTCAAACTTTAATTAAGCCTTTGTCTAATCCAACTTAGACCCATCTCAACCCAAATTTAAAACTTAACTTGGGTCTAACCTAAATTAGACCTGCTAAACTCAAACTTTAATCAAGCTTAGTTCTAGCTTAAATTAGATCTAACTAAACCAAAACTTTAATCTTAACTTAGGTTTAAGCCAACTTGGATCTAATCCAAACTTTACCTAAAACTTAACTCGACTCTAACCTAACTCAGATTTGGCTTAACCAATTTTTAAGTTTGGCCTAACTCAACACAACTTTAATTTTAACTCAAGCCTAACCCAACCTAGACTTGACTTAATCAAATCCTAAGCTTGATCTAAAACTCAACAATAAATCACTTTGTATTTATGAAATCCACGTCTTTATTTTGCCCAAACTAACTCTCTGGCAGGATTAGGTAAAATCCAAGTTAAATCACGCTCTAAATTCGTTATCACAAACCCTCTTAGAGTCCGTTTGGGGCAGCTTATGTGGTGCGGTAGTGTTTTGAAAACGCACCTAGCCTGTTTGGGTAAATTGCGTTTTGGCAGCTTGTATGTTTTCAAAACGCTGAAAACAGCTTTTTCACACCGCACTTACCTAGGTGCGGTGGGATTTTTCTGCGGTCGCTTTTCCAAAAATAAAAAATTGTAATAGCCACGCACATGCTTATCAACGATTATTAATCGCCTCTTAGATTATTCAATAAGCTACAGCCCAAAGACCTTAGTAAATTCAGGAAGAGTGAAGAGAAAGAATGGCTCAAACAAGCTTACCTTCCTCAATGGTTTATCGGGTAGGAGCAAAGCGGAAGGATGGGAATTTTGGTGGTCTCTATAAGCCATGGTCCCGATGTTGTCTTCCCAGTTAGCTCTAATGGCAATTTATTGTGAAGAATGGGGAGAAATTGGGGGAGGGAGGAGGATGGCGTACAGGAGAAGATATGAGAAATAAGGATTTCCGGTGTTGGTTGTTATTTAAGACTCTTTCTGACAACTTAGCCATGGTATAGTGGTTGTTGGTTTTAAATAATATCATGATCATCACATAAAGCAATTATTTATCATCAAAAGCTTGTTAGTTCATGACCTAAGTAAAACGACTCCCTTAATTCCCAACGAGGTTTGTCCGTCAATTTTTATTTAGAGAAAAACTAAAGATATAAATCGTAAGTTACTCTAAACATGTCATTACAAATATTTTCTGAAATAAGCAATAGATTTTGACATAGTTAAGCCGTCAGAATTCAATTGCTTGATGTTCCATTGGTAAGCCTTCGTAAATTGCAACGATATTTTTGGCCCACACAAAACCAACAGTTTTGTCACTGGATAAAAATGATTCCAATAGTTTTTTTTTTTTTTTGTTCTTTTTATGTTAGACTCATATTTCTTCCTTGGATGTGTTTTTTCTTTCTGTAATTTCCTATTTTTTCAGATTTTTTGATTTGTTTAGATATCTCTCAACTTTTCTTTGTTGACGTGATTTTTGGTTGATCAATGATGTTTTCAAGCCATTACATTAAAATTCAACTATTCTTGTAAATATTTTACTGCAAAAATAATTCTACTATTTATAAGTTGTTTTAATTCTATCCGCGTAATGTAAGTTCTAATCTTTTTCTTTTTCTTGATTCTCCTCTCGTGCTTCTTTTTTTTTTTTTTTTTGTTATTGCCCTATGTTTAGTTTGTATATATTATTAGTTTTTGGTGGTGGTTTTGTATCTATTTTAGTGCTTTTTATTGGGGTTTGTTTCCTTTCTCCTCACCTTTCGGTTTGGCTACCTAATATTAGGCTTATAGCTGTTTTCTCTTTTGTTATTTCTCTTGTTATTCTTACATGTGATAGTTTCTCATAATGAAGCTACAAGATTCATGTGATAGTTTCTCATAATGATGCTACAAGATTCCAGTTGTGCTTTTTGATCTTTGCTACATATATTTCCTTTGGTGATCAATTTAGTGTTTTTAGATTCCTCAACTGAGCAAAAATTCTCTATTTTATTTGTTATTGGAGATTTGAGATATCTTCTTCATGCTGTTTTATTTAGCTGATTTGCTAAATTTCTGTATTTGTGTTGACATGCTTCTTTGGTCATTCAATGTGGCTAAAGAACAGAGAGAAAGAGAGAGAGAGAGAGAGAGAGAGAGAGAGAGAGAGAGAGAGAGAGAGAGAGAGAGAGAGAGAATCAGAGAGAAGAATCATTGTTAACCACATGTGATGTAATGCATATTGTCCACACTTTGGCGTATGCATGAAGGGTGCAACGTACGTAGCGCCACAATGTAGGGGCAACTGGTGCAACGTACGTAGCGCCACAATGTAGGGGCAACTGAACATTTTTGTTATTCAACATTCACTATATATAGTAAGAGAGACAGAGGGAGAGGGATAGAGAGGCTGCTTAGTATTCCACATTAACCATCAAAAGATTAAAGAAGAAGCATTGCAAGGCTCTGCTTTGGCTTTTGCCTTCCATCTCAATTAACAATCGAAAGATCAAAGAAGAAGCACAAATCGAAAGTCTTTGATGAGCAGAGGATGTCTCCAAAGGAGCTCTACAATGTTCTCAGCGCAGTATTCCCCCTCTACTTCGCCATGTTCCTTGCTTACTCCTCCCTCAAATACTTCAACCTCTTCACCCCCCAACAATGCTCAGGCATCAATCGCTTCGTCGCCATCTTCGCCATTCCCCTTCTTTCCCTTGATTTCATCACTAAAATCAACCCCTTCCACATGCATTTCCTCTTCATCGCGGCAGATTCCCTCTCCAAGGTTTTTGTTCTGTTCCTCCTCTTCTCCTGGTCTCATTTCTTCAAAAATGGCAGCTTGGATTGGTCTATAACACTCTTCTCCATCGCCACCCTCCCGAACACACTTATCATGGGAATCCCTCTTCTTAAATCCATGTATGGAGATGAACAGGAGGATTTAATGATTCAGGTGGTGGTGATGCAATCCCTTGTTTGGTACACCGTTCTCCTCTTTCTGTTTGAATATCGTTCTGCAAGGAATTCATTAATGGAGAAAATGAGCAGCGATGGTGTTGGAGATCAGGAGAGAGGAAGCGGTGAAGAAGAATTAACTCAAGTTGTTGTATGCAATTCATCATCTGAGAATGAGATTCAAAAATCTCAGTTTATGACTAAGGTATCTCCAGAATTGGAAGAAGAAGAAGAAGAAGAAGAAGTTAAAACTGCAGAGAAGCTTCCTGAGATCGAAGAACAAATCAGACAACAAGGCATGCATTAATGGTGGAACAAACACCTAATTTTATGATCTTTAATACTCAAAGAGGTTAAATTTTAGTGTTTTCTTTGCTTGCTTTGATCTGGAGCAGGTGTTTGTGAGGGTTCAGTGCAGGTTTGCCGCAGAGAAGAAGAAGAAGGCAAAGAAGAAGATGAGAAACCTCAACCAGGCAAGCTTTCAATGCTTTTAATATTGAGATTGGTCTTCCACAAGCTCCTTAGAAATCCAAATTTCTATGCTAGCGTCTTTGGTCTTGCCTGGGCTCTGATTTCTTCAAGGTTCCTCCTTTCTCCTTCTCTCCCTCTTCTTTTTCAAACCTCTTCATAAAATAGAATACTTTAATGGCTTAGCTGACTGAAAACTAATGTAGATGGAATGTGAAAATGCCATTAATAATGGAGAACTCAATAACCATTCTATCAAATTCTGGGTTAGGAATGGCTATGTTCAGTCTTGGTAATATATCTTCGCTATAGTACAGAATTGTGATTTATTTACAAAAAAGACTTTTTTATTTCACAACAAGGTGAATTAATTCAAAATCATCAAATTTAAGGGTTGTTCATGGCCATGCAACCTAGCATAATACCATGTGGGAAGAAGATGGCTACTTTCGGCATGATTATAAGATTCATTGCTGGTCCTGCTTTCATGGCACTGGCTGCATTTGTTCTTGGCATCAGAGGCACCATTCTAAAAGTCTCAATTGTTCAGGTAACAATATTTGCTGTCACTTCCAATTATGTCTTGTTTATATAACTTCAACATACAGTATATAAGCTGAATTATTTCATCAGGCTGCCTTGCCACAAGGAATTGTGACATTTGTGTTTGCCAAGGAATATAATCTTCATCCTGAGATGCTAAGCACTGCGTAAGTTCTTCGCATTATTCGAGTTCTTAAGTTTTATTGGTTGAAGGTTTGTGTACTAAATATAAATTTTATTGCAGGGTTATATTTGGGATGATTGTATCATTGCCAGTCACAATATTGTATTACATGGTTTTGGGTTCCTGATTCATGTTCAGTGCTTGTATTTCACTGTTCTGAGATCGGCTAATATGAGACAAAGAAGTTATTAGCTTTTATAATTGATGTATAATTTATATGTACTATTGGACTAGATGAAAGATAGTTAGCCTTCTTGTTTAAATATTCAGTATAGTATGTGATCCTTAGTTACATTTTTATGGAGAAGACATTTTTTGTTGTCTTTTTAAACCTTTAGCTATGAGCTTGAGCTGCATAAGTGTTGCCTCAACAAATAATAATGATAATAATCATACATTCCACACAATTCTTATGTATTTATGTTGCTAAGGACCTAAACTTTTATAATTATACATGTAACATTCAAATTCTTAATATAGCACCAATAATATCACTATGAATGATTTTTGTTTTAAATTGAAATACACACTTTCTTGTATAGATTTATGATACTAAATAAATATAAGTATTAATTTTTTATGTTAGAACTATAAATACAAAGGAATTGTGTGATATATAAGTAAAACGATGTTAGCTTATCATCCATCACATCATAGTTCTTTTACATGTAATATATGACATAACATAATATGATAAAAATATAATGATTAAAAATTTGAGAAGAATTTATGGTTGATAAATACATGATGATAAATCCAAATCAATCATGTAGGCGAGATTGGGGTCCATGACTCGAAAAATAGAACAATGATGTTCATTAATCATTACATTATATCTATTTATTTTTGCTGTAGCTTGAATTAAATTTGTTGTGCAAAATTTTATGTTTCCGGTGCCAAATTTAATTTGTTCTTTTTCTCGAACTTTGGTTAATGAATTATTCATTTATAACAAGCATTTTGCTCCATTAGGGAATTATTTCAATAAGCAGTTTAGAATTAGAAAAAAATTAAAAATACAAAAAATATATATTTGGGCACTAGAGCAGGTAAAACAAATATGTGAGAAAAGGGAATACACGGGAATGAGAGGAGTGTGTAAGAGAATACTTATCTATTAAAAAAGGACGACTTTTGAGGTTTTGCATCGATTATCAAGAGAGCAACAACTTAACAATAATTGATCCATGGAATCTTCAGGCTCCTCTACAATCAAAACAAGCCAGCATTCCACCATGTCATTAAACATAATGAAGAAGATCAAGCCAGCATTCCACCATGTCATTAAACATAATGAAGAAGATCAGCATACATATGCAATGAAACCCCATCAAACTTGAAGAATTTTACTCTCTCCTTCACAGTGAAGAATCGAACTTCACAACAGAAAACATGAAATAACAAATCACCATAACTCTCTACACAAACAAAGCCAAAACCAATCAATCAAACAATGCCAATCAAAAAACATACAAACCCAACTAATAAAACCAAAACAATCCCTCTAGAAACCAATCCAACCAAAATAAACCCAAACAATCCGTCACCTGCCATTTTCCTCAAATCAGACCACACAAAAGCACAATGTTGGCCTCGGACCAACCTCCAATATAAAATAAATCCAACTCTTCATCACACTACCCATACAACAACCAACACCTCCCCAGCACAATCCTGGATTCTCTATACAAGCGCCACTGCAGACCTCAGCCCTCACCGAGAAAATCTAAACCTCCCCAATCCCTATCAAAGTGATGAATGTCAATGTAGGCAATGGCCATATAATCAACTCTCTCACAATCTTATTTCTGTTAAAAAGCTAGCCCAGGACAACAACTATATTCTTTCCTTCGATGCTAACAAGTACTAAATATAGGATCAGATCACTCAGAAGACCCTACTTACAAACCCAACTAAGCAAGGTCACTACACAATTTGAGCCCTCCATACCTTCCCTCTACAATCAACTGGCATCAATGATTAGGACACCCACACCATCAAGAGCCTTACCAAGTATCCAGAGATTCTCCACATTTTCAAATTCCCACCTCTCAGTCACCATGCTCAGACTGCCATCAAAATAAAAGTAATAGATTAGTTTTTCCTACAAGCGATACTATATATGATCTTAGAACTTATTCGTTCATATATACTAGGTCCATTCCCCTTCAATCGATCAATGGATATAAATATTAAATTTCTTTCATTGATAATCATTCTCACCACTGCTGGATTTTTCCGATGTATAATAAATCTAAGATAACCAACCACTTCATTCACCTCCACAAATATTTACTTAACCACTTAGCAAAAACATTAAAATCCTATGCAGTGATGAGGGAGACAAATACATCTCTCACCAATTGAAAACATAACTGCAAAACCAAGGAATTAAACAACAACATTCATGCCCATACATTCCCTATCAAAATGGTCGTGTTGAACTTAAACACAAATATGTCATAGAAACAACCAGGACTCTACTCAACTCAGAACACCTACCTAAGTCATTCTGGATGGAGGCACTTTTGACTGCCATCCATCTCATCAACATTATACCATCCAACAAAAAAAATTAACATGTGAAATACTTTACAAATGAAAACCCCCTACAAACATCCAATCCCACACATTATTTCCATGACAACAGCCATAAATACAAACCAAAATCAACACAAAAGCGGCTTTATGTATATTCATAGGTTACAAATCCTAACACAAATGATACAAGTGCCGAGATATCTCAACCAAAAAACCATCCTATCATGACATGTCACATTCATAGAAAAAAAAAACATTCCTTTTTCAGCAAACTCACACCCTCTCAACATAACCAAACCATTTGCTTACACCACCACCATCTCGATCTCATCATCCCCACATCAACTCTACCTTCCCCAACCATCAACCCACTACTTGTTATCCCTAAAACACACCAAGACATTCAACAAACACGAAACACACCAACACCAATCCACTAAACAGTATACTCCTCCCCTCCCCACCGCACCCCCAACCAAAATAACATCCCATGATCACACGGCAACAGACAGGATCCCTCTAACCATGACACACACTCGACCTCAACCAACGTTTCCTTAACCAACCAAACATCTTATTCTCAGACCAGTAAGTTTTCTCACTGGCGCAAGAGAATGCCCACTGAATTTTTGGCCCTTCAACAACCGAGCACATGGAATTTAGTACCACCACCCAAAGATCAGACCATTGTTGAAAGCAAATTGTCTTACAAAGGCAAAGGTCATTTCGATGGCACCATTGTCAGATACAAGGCTCTTCTAATAGTAAAAATTTATGTTAAAAAACCAGACATCGATTAGAACCAAACATTCAGCTTGTGGCCAAGTTCCCTACCACATTCATGCTCTTTGCTCTTGCAATCACAAACGAATGGGTATTTCAACAGTTTGATGTTTCCAATGCATTTCTTCACAAAAAAATTAGAAGGCACAGTATGCATAGCTCAACCATTAAATTTCAAAGAACCACAACACCCGAAAACCACAACACCCGAATTTTGTCTGTCACCTACAAAAAGCTATCTATGGATTGAAACATGCCCCCAGAGAATAGTACTTCACATTTTGCCACAATCTTTACAGCCAACCCTTCATACTCAGCAAAGCCGACCACTCTCTTCTTATATACACTAAACATAACATCATTGTAATCCTCCTCATATATGTTGATGATATCCTCATCACGGGCATATCACCCACTTTTATCACATCACTCATTCACAAATTAGGCAACCAATTTAACATCAAGAAACTAGGACACATTTCACAATTCTAGGACTTCAAGTCCATCACAAACCTAAAACAACTACTTCCTTGAACAAAACAAATACCTACTAGGCATACTCCACAGACTAGAATGGTCGAATCAAAGCTAGTCCTCACTCCCTACCCTCCTCCCTAAATACCAACACTGAAAATCCCATACGCAATGACCCATAAATATTTTGCCAAACCATAGGCTCTCTCCAATACCTCACCATAACCTCTTCTAATTTCACCTACATGGTCCACTTTCTCAGTCAACAAATGCACCAACCTCTCATGCACCATACCCAACTCCTTAAGAAACTGCAAAGATACCCTAATGTCACAAGACATCACAGAGTACCATTTGCTACAGAGGACATGACACTCATATGCAGACGTAGATTGACTAAAAAATCCAAAAAACATATGCTCCATTACTAGATTCTACATCTTTCTTGTACCAAATCTCATCTCCTGATCAACAAAAAAAACACCCGACAATAGATTGATCATTCGTCAAAACAGAATACAAAGTAGTGGCATCCATCACAATACACATTCTCTAGCTACACTATGCCTTCTCCAAGAACTCCTAAAGACCAAGCTTCTGCCAATAACCCTTTATAGTGACATCATATCGATCGTCGCCCTCACACACAATCTCATTATTCATGCTAAAACCAAACAAATTGAGGTAGATTACGATTTCGTCAAGGACCACATTAAATATGCAAAGATCATTGTTCGCTACATCATGTCTCCTGACTAGAAAGCTGCTATATTCACCAATTCCCTCTCCCCGTCCAGACATAGACTCCTCTCTGACAAGCTAACTCTCCAAACCATAGCTCCTCAACTTGAGAGGGGGTAAACATAGATGTACTCACATGGTCCCCACATATAACCTCAAGGCAACAACAAGGACATGGAGCTCGCCTCCTCCGCTCCATGTACATTTCACAAGCTCTTCCATTTTTCATCATTTCTAATGTAGCTCTAGGAAGATGCCCCCCTACATCTCTACAAAGAAGGGAAACCTATGGAAGAATGGGTAATGTGGAGAGTATGTGAGAAAGAGAAATACATGGGAATGAGAGGAGAAGTGTGTAAGAGAATACTTATCTGTGAATACAAGACACCTTTCAAGCTTTCATGCCGGTTATCAAAACAAAACCAACACAAAACTTTACTTTGATAACGAATAAAAATCAATTAATTATTCATGATTATTTGAACTAATTAGAGCTTAATCAGACATGAATTTAGCTAGTTAAGCATGCACTTATGGTTCTACTGAAATCCCTAAACATTAATTTGGTAAGCATTAAAATTTTGATAAATCTTGTTTATATAAACATTTTCCAATTTCTCAGATTTAAGTGGTCATTCTAAAATCATTATTGATTTATAAAATATTTTTTTGTGTTAAAAATATATAAACTTCTGTAGCAGTGTTGATGAGCATTACCCAAATGAATACTTTATTAAACTGATCAAAATAATATGCCTTCATTAATCAAGTTAATTGTAGTATCATTCTTTTTAGAAAGGAGCCTTTTAGGGTTACAGTAAAGAAGCTAAACTTTTAAAAGATTGCCAATATTTATAGAAGTCATTTGATAACACTTCTATCTCTTATTTATTTTATTTATGTTTAGATTTAAAATAAAATATATTTGTAAAAGATGATTATTGTTAAAAAATACTCAAATATTTAATTGTTATTGTGATTATTTTTAAAATCAAGTTAATAAAATTTAAAAATATATACACATTTCATTGAACATATATATATTGAAGAAGTATGTTGATGATAATATATATATATATATATATATATATATATATATATATATATATATATATATATATATATATATATATATATATATATATATATATATTATTGCTTCAAATAACATGACATTGAAGTCAAAGTGTGCATCAAGTAATTAAAGCTAGGGTTTAGTCATTATCAACTTTTAGAAAGTCATTGACTCAATCAAGTATGTTGACAAGCAAGGTATGCGGTGGTGGGCCCACAAGGTAACAAAATTTTTTCTGGCCAAATTCTTAAAATGTAATTTTTTTTTAATTTTATTTCGGTGACTAGTCATTATTTATTTTTTTATAAATATTTTGCATGATCAAAGCTGATTCTATTTATTGACAGACAAAGTTAGTAAAAAATATTCAGAAGCTATTAATTAAGAAGATTAATGTATCGTAGAACTCTCGGTTAATGACATGATAACTAAATTTATAATATTATATTCTGATCAGCACTATCGACGAGAATCGAATCTCAACGATCATTGAAAATTAAATTCAACTCGAGTCAAATTAAGCTCCGATGATCAAATCATTAAACCATCGTTGGAAGATTTTCAAATATATTTGGAAGGTCAAACGGATGTCGAATCCAGCGAGTTTATAGTTGTATCGAGCATCTCCGCAAGATGATTTAACGAGCCTAAAATCACTCAATTCTGACATCATTAAGACACTCAAATATCTTTCAAATATTGTTAGATAGAAGAAAGTTCTTCGGACAGTTCGATCAAAGTGGTTCATATTCTTGCATTAATTGCATTCAAAACATTATAAATACATCCCACCCCTCTCATGAGGGGGGAGCTTGAAGGCTTGTGAGAGAAGTTAAAGCTTTGAGAATGAGCTGAAGTTCAGCACCATCCCTGTCATCGTTGATCGACATCGATCGCTGTCGACCACCACCGACCGTCTTCGACCACCACCAAACAGACGCCCTCAGTCGACGTTGTAACTGGAAAATCTAGTAATTATTTCCCGTCTGTGGGACAAGAGGACTTTGTAATTATCAATTAATAGAGAATTTTTACAATTGAGTCAGACCCCGTGGTTTTTTCTCTTTATGAGATTTTCCACGTAAGAACTTCTTCTATTATTATTACTGGTTCTTTTCTTTCACCCGAGCATATGCTGAAATCTCATGCAACACAAAGACGATAATCTCTTACTCTATCACAGCAAAATTTTTTGGCACGCATCGAGATGAGTGTTTTTTTTTTCATTTTTATATTTTTTTATATAAAATACAAAGCATTATGTACTTATTTTATTTTATTCTTTCAAATATTTCATTTCAGACAACCATCAAATCTTGATCTCAAAACGCAATATTAAATTCGTTATTCGAAATAAAAATAAATATATCTCGTGTCATCGAGCTCAAACCTTACAATGGACAAAAAATAGTAAAATAAAATATTGGCGAGATTTAGTTACAACATTCTTCCTGTTTAAATGAGTTTTAATTAAGCTTAATTATACATGTTAAACCGGATTAATTAAATTAAGCGAAGAGATTGTCAAGAGACAAACATTTAATGAAGGGGCCTGCAGTTCAAATTCAGGGCACGTTTGGGGCAGCTTATAAGTGCGGTGGTGTTTTTAAAAACACCGTATAGTCGTTTGATTCACACGTTTTTTAAAACGTCTCCTGCTGCATTTGGGTTTTTTACACTAAACGTAAGCCGCAGGCGACCCCTGCAGTTGACCCGCGGGTCATGTTTCAAGAAAAACATTTATCTTGAAATGCACAAGCTGACCCAAACGGACCCTCGGTCATTTTATACAAAAATAATACGTCAACAGTGACTCGTTGTGATGACTATCTATTTTTAATTTTTTTTTCATGTCGATTTAAAAAATAATAATATTATTATTATTATAAAATTTTGGCCTTTTTTTTCCAATAGCACAACATGGTAAGTTGATAAAATCATTTTTTTTTTTTTGCTTTTTTATAAATCTAACTTATAAGTGTTTCGATTCTTTTCGTAACTTGTAGTCGCCAGTGTGTCTAATCATAGTCTTAGAATTCTGTTTTCCAATGGGCCCTCTTACTTGAATCATATGAACGATTCGTAGTAGGGGAGGGATCGGAAAAGAAATAATTAAGACAGAGACTAGACAAACAAATTGAAAAAAAGAACTTGGAGAGCTTATGTGAGGTAAACCTCATGCAATAGGTCAAGGGTGTACGTTCGAACAAGATCAGAATGAGACACCTTGAACCGAATATCCACGAAAGAATACCTACAAAGCTACCCAAGTAACTAGAGAACAAAAAGAGCGTTTTGTTTTAGGGTCAAGACCAACTCCCAAAGGAACGTATCCCTTTGGTTAATTAAAATTTGGGTAACGCCCAATAATACTCTCGATTAGAGAAGTCTTGTTTACATGTAAGTGATGACTAGTGAGAGGGTGTCACAAATGATGATCATCTCATAAGAACATCTCGATGCCTTCAAAACTCTCGCTGAGCCACAGGACGAGAGTAAGTCTCTCACAGTCTCAAATGGTCAACGACTCAACGACAAACGTGGCCTATGAAACAACTAATTTGACTCATACGGATCACACTATGCTTCCAAAGCCTAACCGTGCCATAAGGGTAGAAGGTGAATCGCCGTATCCCAAATGAGCGACGCCTTATCCGCAATTGGGGCCTACAAGAAGACACCAACGAAGCGTCAAATGAGCGACAAGGCTCAAGGGGATAAACAAAGAAAGAAAAGAGTAATCCCAATCGGGTAGAGATAATTAGCTCAAGATACAACATATTCGTCATCCCAAGCTATTAGGAACCAAAGTTTGCCAGGTCAAGAAGGTAGTCGACTCAACACAACTTGAGATCTGACCTGACCAACAATTACACAATTATTTAAGCTCCCAAAATATGGTCAAAAAATTGCTCCAATTTATATTTAGGCGGACAGTGTGCAAAATGGATACGTTTTAGAATTTAGAATTATGATTAATAGTTACATACTATGGGTACTACACAAGTATACGTATCGTTTTAAGTAATATAGAGTTTTCTTTAAAAACTCCAGTATCCACAGGGAAGGATAGATTTTATATAACAACTTAAAAAATTTTACTTAAACTACAAACACAAAATTTAGAAAAATAGTGTTGAAATATTTGTAAAAGATTAAAACTAAATATTTGTTAATTCTAATTTTAACTAGAAATTAAATACATATTTTACTAACTATGTTTAAAGGAGTTTGAATAATATGAAAAGATCTTTCCCCTTGCAAAAAGATCATAATCAATGTATAAATCAAAATTTTAAAGGTTTAAATGTTGTATTGTGACAAATGGGAGCGTAGCTATTTTTTACCCTCTCCTGAATGCATAAAGAACAATTACTAATCTAAAGTAAGTTCTTAATTTATATGGTTATGCTGGGTAGTTTCCAGCCTCTCATCTCTATAGGACTAACCAGGCCTTAGGTTTTAAAGTCTTAGACCAATTTGTTAAGATTCTAGCCTGTCGCCTTAGAATCATCAATTTTACACCCATCAAAACTTATCTCTCTATCTATTTGCACTCACTTTAGAACTTTTTTCCCCTCCATCTTGAAGTTAGTATGGTATTCACTAGTTGTATGAGATCACAGCCCTCCCGAATCATTATGTTTCACAACGGATTTTAACGTTATAAATGGTCAGTTTGCAAAGTAAATTAAGATCAGG
The DNA here is from genome assembly GCA_022702705.1 of Papilionanthe hookeriana x Papilionanthe teres. Taxonomy (NCBI): domain Eukaryota; kingdom Viridiplantae; phylum Streptophyta; class Magnoliopsida; order Asparagales; family Orchidaceae; genus Papilionanthe; species Papilionanthe hookeriana x Papilionanthe teres. Next base: position 57,255,559 of record CM040437.1, read on the forward strand.
TGAAAATAACATCACAATTTTGGAATAAAAGAAATCTTCAAACCATTATAATATAACACATGATTACTTCTTATTACAAGAAGAAAGATAAAGAAACTACTCATAATTCATTGAGATAACACAACAAAATATGATATACATCAAAAGCCAAATTAACAATAAAATAAAACTTAAACAAAAATATAAGGTTCTTATCTTAGAATTCTCCCTAAGCAAATCCTTTGGAGTTTCTTTGATGTCTTCTTCCTCCAATAAAAACACCAAAAAAAATCACAAACAAGACTCTCACTCACACACCCACACACATGACTCTCTCCAAAGACTCACTCCAAGCCTCAAGAGTCCAAACACTCTCTTGACTCCTTAGAATCCCTTTGTGGCCAGCCAATGGCTCTATTAAATAGAGCTCTAAAAATCACCAAGAGTTTCTTTAGTCAACTCTTCAAAATTCATCCAAATTCAATGCATAAAAGCCCAAACATTTTATGGTGCCTAGGCGCCCTGCACTTAGGCGCCAACCTTCTAGAAGTTCATCGTAACTACCTGGCGACTAAGTGTCAGGTTAATTTTTGCTCCATTTGACCTCTTTTTGCTTCGACTTTTCTCCTTTTGCACTTTAAGCTCCATCTATTGTACATGCAATCAAAAACACACTAAATATCTTTCATTAAAGCACGATATCTTTTAAAAATTAATATAAATTGTATATATAAACGTTGCACATTTTAAGGCGTGTCAAATCCCCCAAACTTAAACGTTACTTGTCCTCAAATAACCCTTCTAGTTTGTAAAATAAATATTTTAACTTGTGGTAGTGAGTTTCATTAAAGTCTACTATACTTTTATTCCATAAATGTGATAGTAAAAATTTTAAATTTTTTTTAATAATTCAAGGTAGAACTAGGGTATAAGAATATCTAGTACTTAAGTTAGGAATTCTGATTTTTTATTCTTTTAAAAAATAATTGTAATTTGTCACACTTAGGAATCTTATAAGATTTAAAAGATGAAATTATATGAAAACTATACTAGTAAGCATTTGACTAATACATATAACATTAAGAATAAGTTCAAAAGTGTAAATAAGTTTCTTCCCTTAAGATGATTTAAGTGAAGCCAATTTTTAATTAGGTATCTCCTCAAACTTCTCCCCACAATTTTTTTTCAATAACATGAAAGGATTAGTATATATGGATAGCCTTTAATGATTTTGAACTTCACTATCCTCTTCTTAAACTTAAAAACTTCTTACATTTCTTTACTTGATAATGTGTATTAGTACGAAAATGATTTTTCATAGAGTCTCTAATTTTTTTTAAAGTGTACATCCAAAATTCCATAGTGTTTCAAAAATACAAATTTTGTTTTTTAATTTTGAATAGTAAAAGTACATTCATATACTTTTATATCAAAATATCTTAACTCTAGAACTAGCTTTTATTACTAAGAAATTTTTTAATTTAAGTTTACTATAACATTCATAAAATTAAAAATACAGTTCTCTAAAGTTAACACCACATACCACACGTATATTAAAATAATTTTTTAAAATATAGTTTATTGATGACAAATAAAGTTTTAGTTTTTAAATTGTTTTTTTTCCCTCCCCAAAACTTAAATTTTTAAATAACTTTTAAATCATTACAGTACAAACAAGTATGAAGAGAGAAAAATTTAGCAGATTAAATATTTAATACAGGATTCTAAACATGAAAATAATACAGGTAGTAGAAGTAAAAGTATGTATGTGTAGTAAGTAAATTTCAAAAACAGGTTTAACAAATAAAGTACTAAGTAAAGAACTACTATCACACACAAATGGCATATATATAAAAGGTAACAGAAGTGCAATAAAACTAAAAAGTACTAAAATTCACATAAATCGAAAATAAACATAACACAATGTCTAGTACATGAAAACAAAGAAAATGTCAATTAATATCAGGGAAAGCGAATACAGAATCATAAAACTACTCCTCTTAATACTCTTCATCGTCATCCTGCTCCATGGCCCTTCGGCTCTCAAACAAATGATAAAGAAGACATCTAGGAAGCTCCACAGTTTGGTTGCCCTTTAGGAAACTCACAAGTGAGGTATTGAATCTCGATTCATATTCACTTCTACGTTTTAAATAATGCTCCAAATGATCTCATTGCTCCTCGTTCTCATGCATCTGGCTCTATAAAGAAAGTTTATCTCCCTGTTGTATTTGTAATTGCTCCAATATAGTGTCCAAATTAGAAGAAGAATGAGTAGAAGCACTAGATGTAAAACGCCTCGAAACTGAAGTAGATGGTGCATCAGAAGCTCTACCTTGAGGTTTTCCATATATATCCACGTTAGCCTTACCAATAGGCTTTAGTAGTAACTCCTCCTAAAACTCAAATTTAACTCCAGAATGTTTGCAGATAGTAGAAATAAGAGAAGGATAACTCAAACATGCAATAGTACTGACTCTGGCTGACATGAAAATAGCTTTGTAGATCAGAGAGCCAACATCTATATGCTTCATTTTATTAATACAATAGTTCAAGATAGCTCTATCCTAGGTAACTTAGCTTAAATGATTAGTTGGGAGCAGTCGAGTCGAATTGAGTAATGTCATACTTTGGATGGAGCATCAAGCATGGAAGAGGAGAAATTTACCTCATGTTCATTCTTTATTTTCCACGCTCAACGTCCCTCTGTGAGGAATGCAATGATCTCATCTAGCTCTGTCTCAGCAAGTCAAACTCAGAATAATAACAATCCAATGCAGGAGGCAACTAATATAATGAATGGATCCTCTCAGCAGTCAACTCAAATCCTTTTCCTCGAAAAAATACTTCATCCTCTGGTGCTTTCAACAAATTCTCTAGCCTAATGTCCAAGTGCCCAAGTTCAACTTTTGGACAAGTAATGTGTGACGAATGATGAGTGGCAAGTGTCCGAGTGATAAGTGGTTGAGTGGCCAAGTTTTAGCAAGCCCTGTCGACTAACACAATGCCCTGAAGTGTGAAAGAGGATTCTGGTCATACAATACATATAAATATATATATATATATATATATATATATATATATATATATATATATATATATATATACATATAAATATATATATGCACATATTTTTGATACATTATTCTCTTGCGAATTTTTATTTTTTATTTTTGCTAGGCCTCCATATTGCCTTAATATGTTCTCATTTGAATGCTTCTTTATAAATTTTATTTTCACAAAAAAAAAGAGGCTAATATGGTCACTCTCTTGCATTGCTCCTCTTTTTTTACCGTATCAAATTCTTCAAATCATAAAATATAGATATTTATTTATAGTAAATTAATTCCACATTTAACAGCAATCATAATATTCTCCTCCTATTTTTCTACAGTATTTGTATCCTATTCTCAATCAAAAAGTGTTAGATCTGTGAGTCCTCCTGAGCATTCATCAGAATCAAATCCATGGCTCAGGATGCATGAACATGCGTTATTGATATGGTCACATCACTCATAATACTGAACTAGGCTATTGCACTACAGAAAGTGCGTAAAAGTCTTCCTAAATGATTTGATAGGGCTTTTTTCTGTACTGTTGGAAGCTTGTTTTCTTCTGCAGATGTGGACTTTTAGCTCTCTGGAACAGCATCATGTGGCTTGTAGTTCTAGTGCTGGTGCCATTGGCCGAGGCTTGCTGAAAGGATCTAATCTGGTTTCCTGTATGTGAGTTAATTTATATCAGTGAGAGAGTAAATGATTCTAAGAACCGTAAATTTATAGTGGATTGAATTTCATTATTTGCTTGTAATGTATGTAACTTCAGACATAAATTTTTAATGTCAGGGTGCTCATAATTTTCCTGATTCTGTTGGATTACATTAGGGATCGGCTTTAAGCCTGTATCATTTTGCTTTAGTTATGGATGGTCTTACTGGACATTTACAAAAGGATGTATCTTGATGTATGCTTTTTGCTGATGATATTTTTCTCGTGGATAAGACGAGAGAAACAGTCTAGGAAAAACTTGACCTATGGAGGTCTACTTTGGAGTCTAGAGGCCTTTGTCTGAGTAGAACTAAAACTGAATACTAGAAATGTAATTTTCGTAGTAGTAGCTCTAGTGACAGAAGTGTAACTTTGGGTTGATCAAATTATTAAAAGGTGTGAAGGATTTAGATATCTCGGCTCTATTGTTTAAAATGATGGTGATATAGATTGGGAAGTTAATAATAGAAGTCAAGTTGGTTGGTTGAAGTGGAGGAATGCTTCGGTCCTTTTGTATGATAGAGAAGTACCGCTTAGACTGAAAGAAAAATTTTATAAGATAGTGGTTAGACCTGCAATACTCTATGGTCGCCTTTAAAAGAGAAGCATAGTATTAATTTAAGAGTTGCCGAGATGAGAATGATTAGGTGGATGAGTGGCTTTACTCTTAGAGACAAAATGTGAAATGCATATATCCATGATAGGGTTGATGTTGCTCTAGTGACGGACAAAAAGAGAGAGATTTGTCTTAGATGGTTTGTTCACATTAAATGTCAATCATATGATGATCCGATTAGGAGAGTAGAAGTTTGTGATTCGACTTGTGTTATGAAAGGCAAAGGTAGACTTATAAAGACTTTGGCTTATTGTATAAAAAATTATCTTAATTTATTAGAATTAAATAAAAATATGACACTAAATAGGACACAATGGAGAAAAAGGATTCGTGTAGCCGACCCCACTTAGTGGGATTAAGGATTTGCTGTTGTTGTTGTAGGGTGCTCATAATTCATGAAGATAATTTTTTGCAAATTATTCTATGGATCTAGAAGAATGTGAGTTATTCAAACTTTAGACAAATGATCCTCTCATTGTGATGATGCCAATGATATAAAAATCATTAAAATTCATGTCATTGGGACTTAAACGACTGAACTAAATCAACTATGTCTGATACAAGACGGACCAATTTTTTTGGGCACTAACCATCATACTGTCCTATGTCGAGGTTGTAATTTGTTGAGTTTGGATCAATTTGACCATTTATTTTTTAAACTTTAAGTCCATGTATATGTTCTTCACAACTATTTTGAGAGCTGGTTATGATATTATGTTCCTCATAGAAGATGAATATTTGACATAAAATGGTGGCTTGATTTCAAGGTTTTCTAGAATGGTAATTGATATTGATATCGATATTGATATTTGCCTGAAAATATTATGGTTTTTAAAGGGCTAAGTTTCACAAACCCTTTGTCTTTAAAGGGCTAAGTCTCACAAACCCTTTGAGGTGTTGAATTAATCATATGGAGATGAAAATTTTGGTACAATATCCCATCTCATTGTTGCCATATTGCAACAACTCCATATTTATTGCATGAATTTCGACCTATTCTCCTTCAAAATTTTACAAGTAGTAATAATCGGCCCTATTCTCTTAGATACCCTATGCAAGATATCCAAGAGATTGTACACCCAATGATGTTTGATGTAGGATAGATTAAACATATACTAATTATAATATTAGTGACTTCTTGTTGACTTTAATTTAGTACATCTTATATATTTTTATAATTTTATATTTTTTGTGAGATTTAAGGAACATATTATATATAATTTAATAAAATAAAAAATGGTAAAGATAACATATGCTAGAATTTTTATACCACAATCTACCATCAAACAAATGAGGTTTAAATTGCCGCTTCACCATTGCCATTCATCTAGCAAAGTAATTAAAGTCCAATTCAAACCAAGTAATATGTTTCCATCTATAATCAACTTTATCCAATGGAATCAAAAGAAAGAGTAGTAATGTCAAAAGTAAGGGCTATATTGTATTTATTATATTTTAAATATCCTTTATTTTTTTATTTTCACACCATGTATAATGCTTATAATTACCATAAAATACATAATAAAATAAGGTTTAGAATAAAAATAAAATATTTATTTTTAGAAGCATTTCTTCCTTATTAGGGAAGGCTTGATGGCTCACCCTATACTCTTGCTTTGGTGACCTTAGGGATTCTTTTTATGATAAACTTTAATACTTGTTGCTTATTTTTAAGTTATTTGATTTTTTTTAATATCTTTTTATGTTTAGATCCATTTTAAGTGTCCCAAAGCTTCACTTTAAGATTTCATGTTAAATTTATTTATAAAATAACTATGTTGCCAAAAATTTTACATACTTAGCTAACCAACTTTATTTCACTTTCCACACCAAAACAACAAATGTTGCCAACTTAAATAACTCTAGATTCATTATTCTCAACATTGATGCTTCTTACAATTACTTGCAACTATTATAACTTAGCATATAAATCTCCTTTAAGCTCCATATAAAATCAACCACCTATAAGCTTAATCAAAATTTAACTATTTCTTGGAAGAATTTAGTTACCATTAGATCTATATTTTAACAACTTTATTTAACCTAAAATAAGCTCCATTGGATTTCCTTGCATCTCTTAACACTAGATAATGAAATCATTATAATTATCCACATTATATATCACCATATCCACTGCATCATTCGGTATCAAAGTTTTTGGAGAAATTGTCATAAAGGAGTTACTAATGCATCTAGATAGTCTTTAGTGAACATTTTAAGTATTATTATTGTTGGACTCTAATGTGCAAGTCACATGTTTAGTTCTAGCTATATATACATGTTACTTGATAATTTTATCTTTAAACTAAAAATATATGATTATTTTTATTCTTTTGTTAGAAATTTTATGACATTTGCTTATAGTTCAGTTAGTAAACCAATTAAGTCCCAAAAAAAATAGTCAAAGCGAAGTGATTACATCTTAAAAATTAATTGATAATCCTTTATGAGTTATGAGTTCCACTTACAAGTTGCTTAATCTGAATGTGACATCTTAATATAAATGTGTGATTTATTATTGCTTGAGAATATGTTGTGTTTTAGTTGCGATAAAATATAACTTAGTAGTAGAATATTTTTAATCATTTTGAAATAACATTTTACTTGAAAAAATTTAAAGTAATGTTTTTTTTCTTTATCATTTATTATAATATTATTTACTTACATATAGTAATTAATTATTTGATTATTATGCCTCCTAGATAAGCACATTTATAGATCAACTTGCAATTAATACTAGGGTTTTAGATGTTCATACTAATATCAATAGAAAATTTGCAATGATGAAACATTTAGTGAGAAAGAAGCTTACAACATTTTTCTATAGAACAAGCATAGACTCTTATAGTTCCCTTTATTTCTTTGACATAAAACCTAGCCTATTGATCATCTCATATATAGGACTGTTCTTAGACTTCTCCTCATCGTAGTGGTACTCATTTTATTAAACCCATCATTTAGACGTCGGTAAGCCTTCAAGAAAAGTTGCAAGCTTCAAATGCCATAGAAAAAGTCGTATGAAAAACTATGACAAGGCCTAAATAATGTATTTAGAAGAAACTTTCTATCAAAAAGATGATGCCTTAAACTCATACTGATATCCCATTTTGTAAGGACGGCTTTTAATTTTTTAATGAGAATTTAATAGGTTTGATTAAATTTCAATATTTAAATATTAGTTGGAAAAGAATAAAATGTAAGGAATATCATCCAAATGTATGCACTATGTAAGGAGAAGAAGTACAAGTTAAAAAACAATAAAAGTTGTTATATGAATTTAGCTTTCAACCAGACCTTGGTTAGAAAAATCTTAAAGCTATGCCTCAACATGAGCCTTTTGATGTCAGTTAGATAAATAATATTTATTATTTATTTAATTTAAGTTTTTTTCCATAACTAATTGGGAAGCTACATTGATTAGAGTTGGTGTCATGTCCTTCTTATGGTTCTTGTTAAGAGGACCTAGGATTTACAACATGACAATTATCTATTATGATTATTATAACACTATGTGTAAATTCAATGACATGAGCACAATACTTCTCTAAATAATGCCCTTGGACAAGCCATCACGACTTGCTCCAAAAGAGTCTATTTTTTATCAACATTCATAATCTACATCAACACATTTTGCCAAACTCTAGTTAACTATGTCAGAATTCCCCATTAGTGGAAAGAATAATTTTAACTTCCATAATACCCTTATTAGTAGGACATCTATTCTTACTTTTTTTTTTATCTAGTGAGCTCTCTCTAATGAGATTTCTTTTAAGATATATCATATTTAGTTGTTATTTTTAAGAGAGTTTGTTTATTCTTCCACCAATCACATTGTTCATATGAAGTATTATACTCATTATACTCTTAAGACTCACATATTTGTTATGTTATTTAACATATAATCAAAGTTTATTGATATGATTTTCTTAATATTCTCTCATTCATGTGATGCATCCAATATGGTACTGATTCTATACTTATATCTTAAATGTCAAGCTTACAATATTATAAGACAAATCTTATAGAGTATTTTAAGTTAAGGAGATTAGTAAATGAATTTCAAAATAATTTTCTTCTTCTAAAGTGTTTGAGTCCCTATGTAGGTTCTTTATCAACAACTAAGAAAGATAACAATTGAAGGATGTGAATGAGCAATTGAGCCATAAATAAGATCACATCAATTATAGATTTTGTTTTCATAGACTTAATAAAATGCTTTTAAATAAGGTGTTAGTTATTTGTCTAAATTTAATCTTAGAAATAGGTGTCACCGAATTAGGATAGAACCTATTGATAATCGAAAAACTACTCATAACTTTTAAGATACATGATAGACTTTATGTATAATTAGTTATTCTTTTTTATTTAATTTATGCACCTAGAACTTTCAACTAGATTATGAAAGCTACTTTTATGCCCTTTGTTATAATGTTTATAGTTATTTACTAAAATGATAAATTAATCTGTAGTCTTGGTAACAAGCAACACTTGCACCCTCTTAACCTAACCATGACAAAGCATAATGTGAAAAATACTATATATAACCTTCAAACCTTACTCTTTCTATCTAAGAAAATAACTTTCTTATGTTTTATGATTATCTCCATTAGATTATAAGATGAACATAAGAAAATTAAGTCCATAAATACATGACTCATTATTACTATGTTCAATGATGTGAGAAGTGTCTATAGTTGGCTAAATAAAAGATGATTCATCGGATATTTTAGCACTATTGTAGCATTACTTACTGATCTTCTAAAAAGAGAGACCTTTTTACGAACCTGTACTGCACACAAAGAGCCTTTGATTATATTAAGATTCTGATGGCCATATTGCCAATGTTAAATATTTCCAATTTATTAAAGATTTTTGATGTGATATATCTTGCTCTGGGCATAAGTACAACTTGGGTCTTACATTAATATAAATTCCATAAAAATATATCTTCTGAGCAACTATTTAAAGCAAAGTTATTAAATATTTTCCACTAATGATAAGAATGTTCTGTAGTATTATTCAACATTTAACATTAGAGTTAATATCTTCTTCATAAACTTTTCCTTAAACATTAATCATCATGTATTAAAATTGCTAACTCCCAAAAGTAATTAAAATTTAGGCATTATCAAATGGGCTAAGTCTTTATAAGATTATGCCTTTATTCTAAATAAAAAGTGTAGTGTTAAAAATAAAATTATTGATTCCTTATTTAGTATTTTTCTTATTAGAATTTCAATTAAGCTCATGATCCATGTTTTTATCAAAATTAAAGTTGATTACACAATGTGAACTAAATTTTATATATAGTTGATGACCATAAAGACAAGTTGTCTTCGCTTTTTGATAATTGTGTTAACATTGTAGCTATATTTATAAGGGTAGGTTATTATGAATCTCTAAAACTTCCTTAAGACTTTTTTTTTATTTGAAAATGATATTTTGAAGGTATTATTGGACATTTATGGAGAGATAAAGCTATTCATCTACTAGATAATAAGAATTATTAGACATCCATTAACAAGATGTTGATATAATTAGAGAGCAATGCCTTAACTACCGGAAAAACAAATCCACCAAAAAAAGATCTAGCCAATTCATATTAATTCTTATTTAATATAAGCATGTTGAGGACTTATCGATGGAATTCATTTAGAACTTTCTAGGTTACCTAAATATCATCATAGTAGCTTTTTTTGTGGTTAACCAATTTTCAAAATGACCCATTTTACTCCTTACCATAGGACTATTGATGGTTTTCATATTACTAAACTATTCTTTAGAAAAATATTAGTTTATCAATATTCTTTCTATTATTATACCTGGGTAAGATTCAAAAATTATCTAGAAAGTTAAATGGCTATTATTAGAAATAACAAAAAGTTTATTCATTCACATAACAATAGTCAAAACCTAGTCAAAATGATCTTAGAAAGATTTTTAAGATTCCTAGTAGGTAGAAAATCTAGGCTTTTATGATCTTCATCTCATCACTTCTAAAATCTTACATATAATTTTTCTAAAGAATATATAAATTAACCTTTAAAATTATATGTATTTATAATATCAATAGACTAATAGAATTTTTCACGGCATCCATCTTATTCATATTTTTATCTAGCATTTAAGTTAACAACAAAAATAAAAATGTAGTTTGCATTAAGTTATTAAAAAGCAAACTAAAATTAGCAACTCTAAATATGTTGAGGAAATTATTCACAAAGATTTCATAAGAAATATAATGATGAAAATTATGCTTAGATATGCATTAGACTTGAGTGACAACCCATATTAAAAATCAAGAAGTCACAAGTAAATAAGTTTTGTCCCTTTGAAATTTCAAGAAATTTTTGAGATATTACTCAATATATAGAATTATCATCTAACTTTAATCATATTGTTAACAGTAAAAGATATATTAAGAATCTACCATGCGGTTTATAAAATTAAAGTCAAATCATGTTATAGGGATACTTGAAGGTGTGGTGGTAGATCCTCTCAACCCAATTTTCATGATTCTATCCTTCTTAATGAATTAGCTATTAATGATGTTTTACACCACAAAGTTTTTGTTAAATGAATGAATAACCAAACCATTTATTATATTGGGTTACCAATAGTTGAGCTAAGAAAACTTAGCCTTAACATGTAAGTTGGATATAGATTTTAACTATTTAGAGAAGAGTTCATTCGAGCCTTGGGTCTAATGTAAAAAATGTTTAATGTAGGTGCAATAGTAGATTTATGGCTATTAGTTGATATTGATTATCTTATATATTACTCTAATAATTTAATATTTTATTCTTTTTAATTTGAATTCAAGTAAAAATTTATATGTAATGTATGAATATCAAATAAAACAAATAAAGTATGAGCGAGCAAGTGTTATTTAAGTATGGTAAAACAACATCCTTAGGTGGGGTCTAAAATATCAAATCACCATTGCCATCTCATCTTTTAGATCAAATCAACAAAGTTCATATCAAAGAAAGTACGGCTAGCCATCTTTTGATACTTTTAGATGATTGTTCTAAATTAGAGAATAGTTCTTTCTTCAATTGACTTTATTTAATCGAAATAAGAGATAGAGTTAATAAGTTAAAAAAAGAAAGACTACGTTGCACTTACTAAATTTTCATAAAACTTATTTCTCTTATTTTTAATTGAAATAATTTTAAAAATATAAAATTAATGAGAGAATGGCAATAAAATGAAATATAAGATTTTTTAGATTAGTCTTTTCTGTATTTTCATAGAAAGCCTGGTGGCTAATTACCCTTTATACATGGTTTTGTAATATTTTAAATCATATAAGGAATGAAGTTTAAGAGTTTTATTTTATTTGATTTATTTTTTATGCATTTTATTTTGTACTTCATATCTACACATCTTATTTGATTAATCTGGAGTTTCTCTCTATGTTTTCATACTTGTAAATCAAGTTATTTATTATTTATCTCAATCATCTAAAATATATCTAGACTCAATCAGTTGGCCTTTATTTTACTCTCCACATCAAAAACATGATATAACCACCCCGGATAACTCAATATCCTTATTCAAAACATTTTTAGAATGAAAAAATAAAAACATGAATATCTTCGAATATAAGCCCCTCTTAAGATTAGACAAAAAAAATAGCCCCATAAAAATCAACCCAAACCCTCTCCATTATCTCTTGGTATTTCAGTGATGCCTTTGGATTCCACTATTTGAATCCCTTTAAGCCCCAAATAATTTCTATTTGAACCTTTAGAATTTTTCACACTAAATAAAAATAATCACTGTCAAGCACCATTTCAAATATCAAGATATCCATTGCATCAAAAATTTAATAGTATAACTCTATATAAAATCGTTAAGATAAAGTTAATTTATCAAATAAAGGGAAAGGGAGTTGTCAAAGTACTCAAGTGAAATATAAGATATTTAGATTATTCTTTTCTTTATCTTTATGAAGCTCAACAATTTTGTTTTATTTGATTTATTGTTTATGTGTTTTCTTTTATATTGTTAGCTACATATCTTATTTTAATTAATATGGAGTTTCTCTTTATGTTTTCATACTTATAAACTAATTTATTTATTTTTTATTTGAGCATCAAAATATATCTAGACTAAATCAATCAGCCTTTATTTTACTCTACACATCAATAACATCATATAACCACCATAGATAACTCAATATCCTTATTCAAAACATTTTTATAATGAAAAAAAAAACATGAATCCATTTTATCTCAGCATATAAGCCCCTCTTAAGACCTAAAAATAGCCATATAATAACCCACTCCATCAACTCTTGGTATATCAATGTTGCCTTCCGATTCCACTATTTGAATCCTGTCAAGCTCCAAATAATTCCTTGAACCTTTAGAATTGTTCACACTAAATAAAAATAATAACTATCAAACACCATTTCAAATATCAACATATCCATTGCATCAAAGATTTAAAAATAGATCTCTATATAAAAAACATTAGGATAAAGTTAATATATCAAATAAAGGGAAAGGAAATTGTCAAGGTACTTAAATAAATAACATTGTCCATTAATCATTATAAACTCTAGAGGAATTTGAATGGAACATGATTAAGACCTAGTGTGAAACTTTCTCATCCTTCTTTAAAGTTTCAACTTCATATACATCAAGTAAAAGAATAAAGAAGAAAGAAAATGCTTATAATTAGCCTCATAAGGATCAAAAGCATAAAAATTCTATTATTAAATAGTTGATGATATGTTTGGAAAGAAAGATGTTGGGGTATAATACTACAAATCAAGATGCACATAAAGCACCAATTTATATGCCTAAAACTCATAACTAGACCAAAGTAATGACTAATGCCCAAACTACGACTTGGTGTCAATTTACAGTGAAGATCAAGTTACATACATGACACTAGTCAATATGTTGTGAACTCTTGAGTAGACCTAAAAAAGGATTAATTCCCAATCTACAACCTCAAGTTAATTCTTTTAAGCACATATATACGTCCATACTTCATTAAAAAATAAATAATATAAGGATTTTTTGAGTTGAGTGGTTGAGATAAGATTAATAGTTGTTAAGCTAACTTTTATTATAACAGTAAATAAAAATTCTATTTTGATTATTAGTATTATTCATTAGAGTCTGAGCTTAGAGTAAGTAAATCACCAAAAAGAGAAAATACGCATCTCACTAATAGCAATTATTCTTACATAAATAATGGCTGCAAAGGTGTCTTTATCGTTGGGTCTTAAAAAGCAATAATTAAAGAAGTTGATAAAAAAAGATTCATGATATTACATCCTTTCTAAAAAAATGCTTATAATAGTTAAACATATCGAAAGGAGAAGATATGGCATCAAAGGAGTTTTTATTATAATAGTATACATTGTTTGATAGTATACACAACCCAAAGCATCGCCTTCCTACATTCATGTCTTTTACTTAATAGGTAATGATGCTTTGCTACTAACATAATTTTGTAGAAGCTCATTAAGAAAATTTGTAGAAGTGGAAGAAAACCTTACTAAGATGCTTCTAGTCTACTTAGAAACTCAAATGGATAACAAAAACTTAGTTATAAGAAGCTAATATTTTGGATGTTTTGGAAAAGAATATTAACGATATGATTGCACCAAACTTCTAATATTTTGAAATTATCACTTTTTCAAACACCAAATGTGAGGTCTTCAAGTTGTAGTATATAGCTTTAAAAAAAAACTTACTAAAAAAAATTAGCATGATAAATTTTAAAAATCAAGACAATGAATTTTTAAGCTTCATCAATATAAGAAAGCTACTACATGAAAGAAAACTTAACTTTCAAGATAATGAATAGTTATAGGATCTCGGAAAATAACTTCAAAATCAACCTTAATGATAAGATGAAAATGTAATGCTATCCAAGAAGTAGGCAATCTCTAAAGAATCCAAAGCTATAATAAGGAATAACTAAATCAACTAAAGCAAGTTAAATGTTGCTAACTAATTCACATACCTATGAGTGTGTTTAAATATAGACATGATAAGTATTTTAAACTCCCTCTCATAATAGGTTGCTTCAAGAAGTTTGTTAGATTAATGTTGATTAATAATGCTCATAATGAGAATTAAAATATGTAAGACCACCTTGTAAAAAGTGAAGATATATACAAAATCAATTTTTCAAGAAAACTGTGAGAAAATTATATAGTGAAGATATATGCCACTTGTAGATGATGATGTCTTACTGCTATAGATGGTGCATCTGATCTAAGTTCTTAGGTGCATAGTCATATTTATGCTCTCAGGTACTTCTACATCATTTGCTTCTTTAATGATTTTCTTGCATAAAATACATACTAATGATCGGATCATATTCTAATCAAATAATACATAGCCAACAAGTGATTTTAAGTAACCATTCATTTTTGGGCAAATCTCCTCCTTTAACCTTTACACATAGGGATGAGATTCATTATTTGTTCATGTCATTTCCCATTTATTTAAGATACAAGAAATTAAAGGAAGATGTCAAAGATTCAAATAAGGAGGTGGAGCTAGCAAGCAAGCTATCATCTTAGATAGGTGGAGAGCAAGATGAGGATAAGCACAACCTAATATGCTTTGGTATTAGGTTTCTCTCATTGTAGCATGTAAACTACTGTTTTAATTATATATTATAGCTCGTTTAAGTGCTAAAAAAAATTTAGGAAAGCATTTCTTGTGTAAAAAACCATGCTTGATAAGACATTTTACGTCCCACCAAAGCCTCATATAGCAATCTAATTAGATTAGAAGTGGCCACAATTGTGGACTAAACCATGAATGATGGTTCTATCATCTTTTCAAAATCAAAACCTTGGTCCATGGAAGTGGCAACGCAACTGGATCACGTCCTCTCAACCTAAGGCTTACCACACATTTTGATATCAGAAATCGGCACATTATGCCAAAAGAAACATAAATAATGAAGCATTATCATCGACTTCTTGTCTGTACTATGCACCTTCTTCCATTCAACAGAACTTTACGCTTAGGTGACAGCATGAACAGTGCGAATCTTAAGGACTTTTCACCTCTGAAGTACGGTGCAGAATAGTCCCACATTTGACGGAGTAATATTCTGTGTAGGAAAAAGTGTCTTGGTATATAGTTGTGCCTACTGCCTTTCTCGTGACGACTTACTGTTTGTTGATATTTGTATTTAAAATATAGTGCTTTTTATTTGTTTTTTTGGGAAATAAAATGAAGTGTCGAATTCATGGTTGTCGGGTGAACTCCGTATTTGGCTAATTCAGTCCAAAGTTCAAGTTATTTTAATAGATTATTGATATTTAGGAGCAGTTTATTTGAAAATGCAACTGTCATGTTTCGATAAGTTGTATTTCTGCAATATGCGTTTTAAATCTAGCATGTTTTTACAGCGTACCTACTTAGGTGTGGTGGGACTCATTGACGTGATTTAGTTTTTTCAAAAAAAATAAAAATTTGTAATAGTCACCGTACCTAACTTATCAGCAGATTATTTTTAATCAGCTTATCAACAAATTATTCAATAAGCTGCAGCTGCCCCCAAACAGACCCTTAATTTGCGCATCAAAAATGTCTCCCCACGAATCTCACAAAAGTCCAACGGCCAGTAGAGAATGTGATATGGTGGTCGGAGACCCACTAGGAGCAATAGGCCACCAAAATTCTTCATCCAGGTTGAACGGATGTGAGGAGCAGACTAAATCATATACATGCGGCTATCACCTCTCAATCAACTCTTTAGCCATAGCTGCCCGGATCATAACCCGGCTGAACACCTTCTCAAACACCCGGCACATGGGTGCCCGGATCTTGACCCGGCCGAACGCTATTTCAGGCTCCCAATCTTATAACTTTGCACTAACCAAAATATCATTATTGTACATATTTTACTAGGGGTATATATGTAGTATCACGACTCTCATTCCTATAAATAGAGGCTCATTTCATGAATAAATGTGACACAATTTTACTGATCATTACTATGCTTTCTTCGCACTTTTTTTTTCTTTCACGCTCTATTCCTTTGATGTATCTCCTGAACATATTTGAAATCAACAGAACTAGTTAGAATTAAGTTGAATCGAAGAGCCAATAAATTAGTTCGATTGTTGAATAACTGATCAGTTCTAATATTAATCAATTTTTACTTTAATTTAGATCAAGTAGCTAGAATTAAAATTTTGAAATTAAACTGCTGAAAATTTTATGTCTCAAATTTTTTTATTTAAAATACTATCTAAAATATTAAAAAAAGAGAGCTACTTAGATTAAAATATTATTTATTGAATTGAAAATAATAATTCCATTATAATATTATTTTATTATATAAACTAGATTAAAATTTTTTAATATTTATTTAGTAATTGGGCTCAACCTTGATTAAACTATTAGATATTGAACTTTTATCGCTAGGAAATTCACATGTTGGTTGAATAAAAAATTTTATATAAAAGAATTATAATCCTTTTTATTAAATAGAGTAATAGCGAAAAAGAGTAATGTAAGGATATCTATGTAGAGGGGGAAATGTTTACATCAGGACTCCGCATGTAGAGTTACGTGCGGAGTCCAGTAACATCGAGCCACGTGGCACGTGTCAAACAAAAAAAAAAAAGAATAACACAGAGAATATTCCCCTCATGTTATTCATGTGTTAGTGTGTGTTATTCATGTATTATTCATGTGTTATTGTGTTATTATAACACCGGGAATATTTTAAGAGCAAAATAACACCTGAATAACACACAATAACATCTGAATAACACATGAATAACACATGAATAACACGGATGGAATATTCTCTGTGTTATTTTGGCCGAATGCTTTTTTTTTTGCCACACGCGCCACGTGACGCGATTTTACAGGCCTCCGCAAGTAGCTCTACGTGCGGAGTTCTGATGTAAAAATTTTTCATGTAGAGGACGTGTATGCCAAGTTCTGTGTGATATTTTTTTTTCTTTTTATTTTTTTTATTATGTTCCTTTCCTTTATTTATGCACTACATTTTAGGAATAATTACATGCATGGCACTAAAAAATTTGCTATTTATAAAATTAACACCAAAATCATTTTTTTTATATTAAGCATTGCATTTAGGCATGGCACAATCATACCATTTGGAATTTGATAAAGAAAAAATATTGGTTGGGGTTTTATTATGAATTTTAAAATATAGTTTTTGATTATTTATATAGGGTTGTTTTAGTCTCAGATTTTATAGAAGTGTCAAAACAGTCTCCGTCTATTTTAAATTGAGCTCTGATAGTCCTAATTCATTGGGACTATTTCAGCCATAATTTAGTCTGGGGTCTATTTTGACGCATAAATGCTAAGACTAAAATGACTCCATATAAATAATCGAGCTATTTTAGTATTTTACTCAAATTTTAATATTTGAGTGAGAATTTCAAAACCATATGAAAGTGGCTTCTATTAAAGTGGTATCTAACTCTGATTCATAAGAGATGGAGTGTGTGATTCGGGTGGCGGTCCAGTGTCGCACTGTAGCTTTTTCTATTTTGGCAAAACTGTATTTTGTCTGTATTCTCAAAAAGATTCAGTTGAAAGCTATGTTTTACCACCAGACTTGGCGGCCTGCAGTGACTGCTTGAAAGTTACGGTCTGACTTTTTCAAAAAAAGAAAAAAATTTTGATAATAGCCACAACAACTTTTTGAAAACTAGTTTTTTCTTCAACAGCGTTACAGCTGTTTCTTCAAACAGTTGAAGCTGCCTCAAACAGAGCCAGAGTTCGCATGCAACGCAACTAAACTACTTCATCTCTCAAAGAAGGATACAAGGTTTGAGTACCCACATGAAGAAATTAGTTCTCTCCGATGATATTTCGCGAACAGTGGAGAAAGATTGAGGAACAACGAGATAATTAAGAAACACAATCAATGTACAAAGAAAATTTGATGTGCTTTCAGAATAAGGATGTGAATGCATTTTTTTCATCTAACGAAAGTTTAGATAAAGCTAACTTCAATATGTTACGAGTTCTATTATCTACAAACAAGCATATGGGATCCTTTATGACTCTTAAATAGTAAACTAATTAAGTTCATAACTAGTCAACCAAGTCAAAATGGCCAATTCATTTAATTTAAGAATCAAAGACTTAATCACCAACAGACTGCAAAGCTAAATGAAGGAGAGACTTACAAGAATAATTTAGATGCCTTGAAGCATGTTTCTAGATCCAATATACAATGTTAAAGCTATACAATTGGATTCCACCATAAATCAAAAACTAGGTTTATGCATCACTAATTTCTACTCAAGTTAGTAGAGATGAGTTGAAGTAGAATAAAGAGAAGACATCAACCCTCAAGAGTGCTAATAATTTCTTCAATTCACTCACCAAGGGCCCGTTTGGATCAGCTTATTTGATGTGGTGGCGTTTTAAAAACGCATCAGGCCTGTTTGGATAAACTGCATTTTTGCAGTTTACATGTTTTCAAAACGCTGAAAATAACATTTTCACGCCGCATTTATCTAGGTGTGGTGGCCACTTTCTGGCAGCGATCTGGCTTTTCAAAAAAAAAAGAAAAATTTGTAATAGCTACCGCAGCTAGCTTATCAGCTGATTATTTAATAAGTTGCAACTACCCCAAACAGACCCTAACAACTATCTATTAGAAAATTCCACAAGACAAATTCATGGAAGGAATCAAATTATGCTTGAAAATATTAGTACCGAAAAAGTCTTTCCTCTCGAGTTGTCTAGTACTAAATTAGCTCTTAAGAAATTGATAGAGCCAGGTTTGGAGTAGAGTAAGGAAAGTGGGCAAGAGGGTGGTTCAACTAATGCATGATTTTTTTTTCTTTTTTTTTTCCTTTATACTTATAGAAGAATTTTGATGTTAACTTTCTTGAAAGGGAAGATAAATTTTCTTTGTGACAAGTTCCTTTGTTGCATGATTGCATTGCTCTGGCAACTTCTAATATTTCATAATAGGAAATTATATAAATTTTGATTGGATGTATATGTGAATTCCAAACTAACTTAATTGTGATACTCTTTTATTTTAAGTCTTACTCAACCCATACTCTTAGTATATCAATTGGTTAAGTGTCACTTTTATGGGTCATGTCATATGCCAAATTTATGTCTGTGCAGAGGTGGTAATTTAAATCACCAATGAAAAGGTTCACTCACTTCTCATTATGCATCTTGTGGCAAATGAAAGAGTCCTACTTTTTTGGATTGATCTGTGTTCCAATAGGTTCTATTCAAGATACAGAGGTAGTAATTTAAAGTTTATAAATATTACTTTCTCATTATTGAAATGTTAATAATGCAATCAAACTTAAATAAAATTTTAAAGGATTAAATTTCTATAGAAGTTAAATGAAATTGAATGTAATTCACATGTGCAAAATTGTGAATAAAGGGCACTTGTGTAAAATTGGAAATTACAAATCCACCTTTAATGGTTTAAACCAAGAAATATTTTACTTGAATCTCACAATACATATGAAAAAGACTTTTAAATGCTCAATCAAACTTGAATATAGTGAGAAATCAATAAATTTTAATTAAGTTTGTAAATTTATATAAGCAAACAATTTTCCAAAATTACATATATACCTTCTCTAAGCAAAATTTTGATAAATTCCACGATAAAACTTCAAAATACTTGAAATCTAGAATAATTGACAATTTGAACATCATTTTAAAACAAGTTGGTAATTATATAATTTTATATTTATAAATATACCCCTTCTTCTTGAAAATTGCATAATTCATTAATTTTAACTCCAAATAATACCAAATTTTCACCAACTGTACATTTCAGTAAATAAAAATAGAAAAATAAAAAATCAAATAATTTTGATTAATGATTTAAATATTATAAATAAAATATTAAATAAAGGCAATAATTCATAGGAAAAGCTTCTGAAATCAAAATGTCTTTAAAATTTTAGGATCTGTTTGGGATCACTTTATAAGCATTCTTGGAAAATTCCATAAAATTATTACATCATTTAAATTTATTTTTAATTTCTAATTGAAATATATATTTAAAAATAAAATAATTATAAAAATATATTAAATTTAAAAATTCATGAAATTCTCACAAATCATAGTTGAGGTCAATAACAAGTTCTTGAAATAATTTTATAAGATTTAGAAGAAATTTAACCCAAAATATACACTTGTTTAAAAAAGCTAAAATAAACTAAATTTTAATTATAAAAAATTCATTAAATACATAAAATTTCTCAAATTTTATATAAATGATTTTATATTATCCTTAATTACTTTTTTATGTGATTTTGGGTATTTAATAAAACTTTAATATTACTTAGATACATATATATGATTCGTAAGCATATGTATGGCATTTAATTAATATTAAAATAAATCCAAGTAAAATTCATAAAAGTCAATGAAAATTTTAAAACATTAAAATTAAATAAATCTCCATTGGATAAATTTAAACATAAAAGAATAATAAAATATCATAATTTGAGCAAATCAACCTAGTTTTCACTACGCATACTAGTCTTTACACACTTAGATGATTTTGGTTTAAGTTAGATTAAGTGAGGGCGGGTTATTGTGTTGTGGTTGTCTTTGTTTTGTTGTTTTTGATTATATTTGCTTATTAGATCTACTAGGATATGGGCAGTATTCTTTGCTAGACTGAATATTAGGTTGATTAACTAATTTTTTGTGCATTGTCTTTTTATGATTTACCTGTTATTAAGCCTAGAATGTGCTAAAATTTGTTTAATAATAGTAAATCTAGGATTTCATAGTATATGTAGGTTTATTTTCTGCACTGTCAAAGGTAGAACCATGACAAAGACATCGGAGTGAGGATGACCTCAAGGCAAAGCAAAAACTTGTATGAACCTCAACTCAAAGCAAAAGTGAGAATAACTTCAAATCAAAAGCTAAAGGATGTACTTCAAAGTAAAGATGTTTGGATAGCCTAGTTGACTAATGAGTCTGTCTTTGCTCTAGGACTAGTTGCCTTTTTCTTTAATGAAATATTTTGCTTTGGTTTATTGTTGTGTGTTGACTTTCATTTTGTGCTCGCTTAGTTTTGACCATTTTTCTCAGTTTGTTGGTCGTGATTTACTTTTATCTTGGATTCTTTTTGTTGTGCTCTATAGAGATAATTTTTGTACCTCAACTTAAATAATATAAACATAAATTTTCATAATCAAAACTCATAATCAATAATTAAAATAAATAATACATTGCAATCACACTTTAGAAGCTTCATAACGTATCATTAACCAAATGAAACAAAATAAAAATGTCTAGTAATCCATTGATTTTGGAATGCACACAAAAGATCACCCTTAGACATAGGCATACATAGATGGTTTATTCCTTATTTTATGGCCTCCACCCATTGCAAAGAAATGGGAGATCTGACTAGTGAGGATCACCTCCCTTCTATGGTGAAGATTGCTTTTTGTACCTCGACTTGGTCTTACAAAATTGATATTTTATGCTTGCATCATCAAGTAGTACATACCCATACACAACTTGTTTCATCACTAGAAACTAAAATTAAACTATTAGTGTGGAAAGATTAAACTTCATAATTTAAAGTTGAAAAAAAATATATGTTATATTATTCTTAGGACATTTGCATACCGATCATATGATATGCCTCTTGCTTTCATAATCATGTTATAAGGCTTACTTTATCTAATAAATAATAGCATATCGTATCTTGGATTTCATCAAGATTTACCATGCATGGCTTTACAATGCTAGGTGGATTTAGTTGTCAGTCCTATACAGTCAGGGTTGTAAGTCTAGTGGAGTTAGGCTTGGCTGGTCCTTTATGGGTTCATACTATAAATACATATTTATTGCATTTCCTCATTACAATAGATTCAAAATTTTACTTGTTCAGTAGGCCTTTCCTTTAGTCTTATGACACTAAGGTTGTTAGTCTAGCTACAACATAAGTCCTCACCACATTGGATTTCAGACAAACTGATATCATGGGGTAAAAATTCTAAAATGACTAACAAAATTTCAGTTCAGATATCAAATCTCTTCAATTTCAAAATTAATAATACCAGATAATAAGATAGTTGAAGTGTCACAAAGTTTCTCATTATCTTGACACTTTCTCATTTTTCTCCTTCGTATTCCAATAAAATTTTTTCACATTGATTTTTCCCATTATGATTCTCCATAAACACTCATACAAACCAAACATTTAAATTCTTGAAGATATAACCTCAACCTTAATTAATACCTTTTTGAAATAGATTTTGTCTTTAAAGATGTAATTAAGTATAGGAACTTGCCCTTATAGAAAGTTAGTAACTCGGATAAATCTAAACCCTATATAGGCTTTGGATTAAATAGGGAAAAGATTTTTTGGTTTAAAATCTTGACCCATCAAATAGTATTCTTTCTATGAGGAATTGAATCCATCGTAAAGTGATATTTATAGCTTTGAAGTTATTATATTACATTTGATGTCATATCTAATTATTCAAACTAAAGGCATACTCATATAGTTTTAATGGGTCACCAACTCTAGAACATCCAAAGAATCCAATTAATCTAAAATTTATCATTGTGATATGGTGTATTTTCTCCAAAATATGTTTTGAAATAATATTATATATATATATATATATATAATTTTATGAGAGAGAACATAAATATTTTACAAGGAAACTAGTTTATCTCATATATGGCTTTCATATATAGGATAGAATATCCTAGATTATTTAAATCTTAGAATAATCATACGCAATCTGGTTATAATATAATAATTTATGTTATTTAATAAGATTCATTGCCAAAAATGCTCATTAATATATTACAACCATATATTAATTTCTAGGTCAGTTCCACTGTTGAAGTATGGTTACCCGAACTTAGACATTATAAAACTGATATATATTTCTCAAGATGTAGCTTGTGTTGACTGATGCTACGTATGAATATACCTGACAAATTTATGGTGTCATGGTGTTAAATGAGCAACAACAAGATGTAATAGTTGACCTCACTTTTATGAGGTCTCACGTTGTGATTTTTTTATGTTGGGCTTCTTTTTTGCTTACATTTTTTCTTCTGTTTTAACTTTTCGGCCCGAGAAATCTAATATTTAGTATGTTGGGAAAGACTATTTATGGGCCCGTTTTGTGTATTAGGCCCATATTTTTTGTAGGCCTGAATAACTAAAACATAAAATGAAAAAAATGTGTTGTGGAACAACTTTTTTTAGTAAGCCCTACGAAATTTGTGGCATTTACATGCGTACCACCGATTCTTTTACATTTACAATTCTAACACCTAAACTTTGGTTTTTAATTTTTTACATTTATGCAATCCAAATATTTTGTGTTATATCAAAGGTATCGCTACTTTTAACTTCTAAAAAACAAAAATACACATTTTTTAAGGTGGCATTTATGTAAAAATTGAGGTTTAAATGTATGTTAGACATGTAAATACATAAGAATTGAGTGATTATATATATATATATATATATATATATATATAGACACACACACACAGTAGAGAAAAAAGAGTTTTCGCAGCACTTTATACAGACATCCATAAGAATAAAAACTTTTGTCAAGTGCCGTAAAGGCTTTTAACAATGGTTTTAAATATTTTCAGCAGTGCTTTTAAAAATGACTTTATATATGCACCGCCAAAAACCTTCTTTTAGTTGTGTGTGTGTGTGTGTGTGTGTAAGATTTAGGGTATTAGTGTCGCAAGCCTTGGTTTTTTGGTTTGAGGGGTTCTTTGTAAGTCCCCTCAAGTCACGGGTTCGATTCCCTGTGACGTGGGGTTCTCGAATATATAGCCACATGGTCTCAGACTTTCATCATAAAGTTCTAGTGTATAAGGAATTGGTATTTGGGTCTCTGCTAAATACCGAATCTTTTTAATACACACACACACACAAACATAAGTTTTTTTAATATAAAAATGGAAAAATATGCACAACAAGGATTAAGGGGGGACAAAAGAAGCTTGACTTTCTGTGAAATAAAGTTTTAAAAACACAATGGAGCTGTATTACAAAACGCTTGATCACTTAAAAGATGTAACATTAATTGTAATATCGTGATAAATGTGTTTTCTTCATGGGGAATGTTTTATCCCAAATATGACTAGAACCATACAATTTATTGCTTTTTTATTTATATGCCATAAACAGAATATGATTCATGTACTGAGATATTTTATTAATGAGGATTTGTAATCTTTCCTCTTTCTCTATGAATAATGGATAATTTTGTTCCTTGTGTTTTAATTGTCAAAAGGATTTTTTAAATTTTGATGTTTACCTTTTTTGCTATTTCATTTATTTATTTTTTCTACTTTCATAATATTTTCTAAAGTTTTTTTTTCATTTCCCTTATATATAAATTTTGAATTGGTCTAATTTTAAACCAAATAAATTAATTTTAATATAAATTAATTTAAATTTGAATAATTACTTAAAAAGTTAGTGTTTTTTTTTATAGAAATAATTTTTAACATTAATCTTAGTTATCTATAAGGTTGAGAAATCTTGACACTATATATCTCATAATGCATGTATTTGGAAAAATATGTTCTTTTTATTTTTGTTTGAAGAAATAATCCTCAAAGTCATCCCTAAACAGAAATAATTTTATATTGGAATATGAAGGATTTTTATTCAAGTTAATACAATTTTGAACAAGACTACACCTTGAACATCCCTCCAAGTTTCTTCTCCATTGGTCTAAGAGCTCCTTTGATCTCTATTACCACTTCTCACTACCATCATCCTATTTTGAAGCTTTTGGCAGCCTTCACACTAAATAAGTTTTATTTATTTATTTATTTATTTGTATTAAAATTAGAATGTATTTACCACACCTTCCAACACCTACAAGTCTCCTAAGTTAAAGTATAAACAATATTGATGGATTAGATCAATTATACCAAGTTACCTAATTTCATCATGCTTTTGCTAGTTATGAGGTGAGCAACTAGACTCCTGTGGCAAGCAATGAGTTTCAAGTTTCTCTTGGTGAGTTAGTTCAATTATGGCAAACTATAAGCTAAAAAAACTAAACCCAAAATCTCTTCTCGAGTGTGCTCAATGAGCTAACAATCAAGTCATGATCGTTTCAAGAGATTTTTTCTATAAATGTTCATATTTTACATTGGGTTTGAATTCAATAGTATAGACAACTAACTTTGATTATTTCATTGTATTACTTTATTAACCATACACTACTCTATTGAGTTGATGAGAACTTTTATAAGTTTATTATATGCAGTCATCATCAAATTATCCTAGCTAGAATTCTAAAGAAGAAAGAGACCATAACACATTTTATTAGAGAGTGTGGTGGTCATTTTAAAACAAAAATAGAGGAGTTGCATTAAAAAGAAAAATTGAGATGACTTGATGCCCTCCTTTTGTCACGTATAGTAGCTTTCTTTTATTTTGTAAATAAATGGTTAATGATAATAAACTCAAAATTAAACAAAAATTGGATTTTTTAAATGGGTTTTTTTTTCTATAGAAAGGAAATAAGTGAGATAGGATAATAATCAATTAGTTATTGACGGACTAATGAGGATATTATAAAGGAAACCTCATGAATTAATCCATCTATTTAGAATTTAAATAAAGTAGGTGTATAAAAATTTGAGAATATAAATAAAAAAAAATGTTCAAAGAGGGATACATAATAGGATCCATAAAAGGAATAAGAAGAATTTAGCTAAATAATTAACAAATTCATCAAACAAGAGACATAAGCCAATGAATTCATGTGTCATTGATCATCACTACGCAATGTATAAAGAATAGTTGTCTTACTTTGAACTTCTATATTATAGAGATTATAGACTACTCGAAAGAATGAAAGATTGAAAAATGTAATGGAATTGCACCATGATTTTAAGTACTAAATAAATCTATACCAGCCTATGTTGGCATAACTTTTTGATGTCGTATGTGTGGGGTGTCCGCTCGAATAATATGGGGCATAACTTTTTCATTGAGGAACACCATGAACTTGATATGAAAATTCTTCCTAATTATTTGAAGTATGCTTACTTAAGAAGTCATCTACGTTTCTTGTTATCATCCTTGGAACTTAGTAGTTTGCAAGAGAAGAAATTGATGAAATCTCTAAGGAATTTTAAGAAAGCATTTGGATGGACCCTTGAAGAAATAAAGGGGATTAGTCCTTCGATATGCATGCATGGGATCCTTATGGAGAAAAATCATAAACCTAAGATACATCCTCAGAGGGAATTGAACCTGTGATGAAAGAAGTCGTTAAAAAGGAGATAGTGAAGTAGTTAGAAACTAGTATTATCTACTCAATTTCAGATAGTGTATGGGTTAGCCATATCCATTGTGTACCTCAAAAGAGGGGAGTGACACTTTCGGTGAATGAAAAAAATGAAATTGATACCCACTATATATGTTACTGGGTGGCGTATATGTATTAATTATAGAAAATTAAATTGAGCCTCCAGCAAAGATCATTTTCATTTACCCTTTTTAGACCAGATATTGGATAGGCTAGTTGGCTACGCATATTTCTGCTTTTTAAAGGGGTACTTAAGGTACCGTCAAATTTTCATTGCTCCTAAGGATCAGGAGAAGGCCACATTCACGAGTCCTTATAGAAATTTTGCCTTTACGAGGACGCCCTTTGGATTATGTAATGCTCCTGTAACTTTTCAACATTGTATGATATCAATCTTTTGTGATTTGATTGATATGGACTTTTTTTCAGTGTTTGGCCCTTCATTTGATTCTTGTTTAGATCATCTGACCACAATTTTGAGATGATGTGAAGAAATTAACTTAATTCTGAATTAGAAAAAATATCAATTCATGATTTCTGAAGGCGTTGTTTTAGGACATAAAATTTTTGAAACATGTATAAAGGTAGATCCAGTAAAAATTCAAGTCAATGAGAGACTTTCCCCACCTCTTCCATGAGGGGAGTTAGATGTTTTTTGGGACATGTTGGGTTCTATCGGTGATATATTCATGATTTTTCCAAAATCGCCAAACCTTTATGACATTTATTAAAAAAGGATGTCCTATTTGATTTTGATCAGGATTGCCTAACTATCTTTAATACTTTAATAGAAAAGCTAGTTACTACACCAATTATTGTCTCACCGGATTGGAAGAATCCATTTGAATTAATGTGCGTTGCGAGTGAGTATGTTGGTATAATTTTAGGATAAAGGCATGACAAGATATTTCATGTTATAAATTATGCTAATAAGACCGAAAATGAAGCTGAAATTAAATACACTACCACTAAAAAGGAGCTTCTGAATATAATATTTGTGTTTGATAAATTCATGTCATATTTGATTTGGACTAAGTGTACTGTGTATATTGACCATCCAACGATTCAATATAATGTCTAAAATGGACATGAAACTACGATTGATCAGGTGGGTCCTATTGTTATAAGAATTCGATATCGAAGTTATGGATAAAAAAAGTGCTGAGAATCAAATTGCAGATCACTTATCTAGGCTTAATCAGGAGAGTTCTTACATGTTTGATGCTGATATCAATGAAGATTTTTCTGATGAGTAACTCCTTACTATTTCTGATTGGAATACTCTGTGGTATGTGGACATAGTGAATTTTATAGTTAGTGATATTTTACCTTATGATCTGTCATACCATCAGAGAAAAAGTTTGTTTATGATGCCGAATATTATTTTTGGGATGACCATATCTTTATAGGAAATGTAAGGACCAGCTAATTAGAAGATGCCTACCCTTAAAGAGACCTGTGATGTAATTAGGAAGTGTCATGATTCTGAATTTGAGGAGCATTTTGGGTTTTATGTAAGAAAATTTATCAGGAATAAAAATAATTGTCAATTTTATTGCTGCTATAAAGTACTATTTTGTCAAAACTTGATGATGTTTTATGGGTTTATAGGACCGCTTATAAAACACCCATAGTTATGTCTCCTTATAGGCTCATAATTGGTAAAGGGTGTCGTTTATCTGTGGAATTGGAACACAACTCATAATGGGTTGTTAAGGAGTTCAATTATAATATGAAGGATGTTGGTTAGAAAAGATTGCTACGACTCAATGAACTTGATGTGATTAGAGAATAATCTTATGAAAACACCAAGATATATAAAGAGAGGAAGAAGAAATGGCATGATCAAAAGATTCTTAGAAACACTTATGAGTCTGGTCAAGAGGTGTTGTTGTATAATACACGATTAAAATTATTTCTTGGAAAGATTAAATCTAGGTGGTCAGGATCATTTACAGTAGTAAAAGTTTACTCTTTTGGTGTTGTAGATATCGTTGATCAACAGTGTGATAGCTTATTTAAGTCAATGGTCAAAGACGTAAACCATACTTAGATGGAGATAGACCTGGATTTATGGAGATAGTGATATTGGGTCATCTTTATTAAACCATCGAGCATTGTCGGGCTAAGAACGTAAAATAAGAACTTTTTGGGAGGCAACCAAATTTTATGTATGATATTGATATTTTAGGTGTTTTATCCTGGTAAGTGTAATAGTGTGATTGTATGATTTTTTGTGATTAAACAGGTGAGATTTTAGGATGATTAAGTGAATCGAGACATTCAAGTAAATCAAGCCTAATTTGAGGTGGGCACATATGCATCACTACACATGGCGCTTAGGTGTCGCATACTTACAAGGCCGCTTAGGCGATACTATTCGGGCCTAAGGAGAGCAGCGCTTAGGCACTGCTATCACGGTGCGTAGACGCTGCCCTCACTAAGGATTAGTATTCAGATGCTTAAGTGCACATGTGCTATGTAAGGAAATTAAGCCCTTTTTCAGTCATTTTGCTCCAAATCTTTTCCCATATCGTCTTCATCACTTGACCTAGCATTTTAGTGCAAAAATAAAATCTCTCTAAATTCGTGCAATCCAAGGAAACCAAAGGGGGGAATTAGCTTCTCTAAGTTAAATCCTACACTCTTCATCAATTCCATCATTTTCATTCTAGATTTTGGATCTCTTAGCTATAGGAGTGAGTTAGGGGCTAAAATTTTTGGAGATCTTGATTAAGCTTTGATTAAATTTCCTAACTTTCATTTTGTTGTTCCAATCCTTATATAAATCTATATTCTTATTTCGATCTCTTCTCTATCATTCTTAATAGCTCCTAGAACTAATGATGGTAAATCAAAATCCTCCTTTTGATAATAAGAAATTCATTAGCTCTAAAGCTGAGGAGAGATATCAAAATTTTTTAGTATCAAAGAAGCTCATTCCTGTGAGAGGATCACTATCCCATGGGGAGAGTTATAAAGCATGATAGGAAGGAGGGATTAGGACAACCTATGCTTCAACACCAATGTTCTGTAATTCTTGTTGTTTGAGATATCTATTCTAACCTGTATGAAGCTTCTGATGATTCAGCTTATGTCAAGGGGAAGCAGATGGATTTCTATGCATTTAGGATTAATGCATTATATTCTTTGAGAGATGTCTCCGATTACTGTTATGCTAAATTCTCTCCTGTTGACTCTAACCTTGACAAAATTATTAAATTCTTGACTCATGGTATGAGAGTGTTGAAACTGAAGAATAACATTAAAATTAATTTCCCTTTCGCCTCTTTAAATGCAGTGTCAAAAGGATGGCTCTATTTCATTTATGCTAAGCAGCTTCCCTCTACTAATCTAATTGAAGTTACTAAGGATAGAGCTGCATTGCATTTATGCATCCAAACCCTAAGAACCAAAGATATAGGATCCATTATTCATCATTCCATTCTTCATACAATAAATGAGGATCCACTATTGGTTTTGGTCACCCTTCCACTGTGTTCACCTTGTGCCAAAATTATAGTGTGTCCTTTGAGAGTTGGGAAGAGAACCTTCATACTTTGAAGCCAATCTCCAAATCCAATATTAGGATAAATAGAAAGCACGCCTTATGTGGGCATGGTGCGAGCTCTTCCCGACCTTCTACTTCTGCATCTAGACCCTGACCTTCCACTTATGGCCTCTATCACAGAGAGATTAGAGAGGCTTGTGGATGACAAGTAAATGAATAGGCGGATGTATATGGTTTACCAAACCGAGTAGCACATATGAATTGGCAGAATAAAAGCCAATTCAACCAAATTACCAGTTTTCAGGCTGCTCAGTTGGAGATATATCGGAGAAACCAGTGGATTGGAGGAGAGCATTCAATTGATTTTCCTTATACTCTCCATATACACCTTATGAGACTACCCGCCAGCCCATGGAAGAGGATCGAGAGGAAGAAGAGGAAGAGGAAGAGGAAGATGAGGAAGAAGATAATGATGCTGAAGAGGAGGATGAGTGATTTTATTACTCATGGATCTTTAGGAGATTTACTTTATTTGCAGTTGCACTCATTTCTGTTGATTGGATTTTTATTTTTGTATTCTTTAGATTTCCTACTGTAAGTTATTTAAACTTCTATATGCAATTTTAATGTATTGGGTCGTTGTCTTCTTTTTATTATTTAATATAGTTGTACTCTATGTTACATTCATGTCGATAAATTATTGGTTTGAACATGTGATAGATAGTATTATTGTTGAAAAGTTTTTTATGTTGTATATCATGGTTTAAACTTGTTGTAACTGTTTGTAGTTAAGTTTGGGGAAGAATTATGTTGTGTTTAGATTATTTTTCCTTAGTAAACAAAAATTAATTGGTTGCTTCTAGATAACATTAGGAAAGTGGGGATGAAGTTAGAACTATCACAATTGTAAAAGAAGAGGAAACATAGTTCAAGATAATTTGGATCCAAGGTCACTTAAATTGAAGAAGTGCTAATTAAACTTTAAAATTCAACAAATGTATAATTGATTAACATAATTAATTTTAAGAAGAGTTAGTTACTTGCTAAGTTAGGTGCACTTAGATGTGTATTTAATAAGAATAATGCCTCTTTGAAATGAATATGAGGCCATGTTGTATTTGATGAATTCAAAGCTTCTTATAACATATTAGATTGACTAACTTACTAAAGAAACTGAGTTTTCTTAACTATGATTTTTTTTAAGTATGATTGTAAGTAGTTGTTTTAATTAGTTGCCTTACTAATTAAACGTCGACCACCTGATGATCCGATTAGGAGAGTAGATGTTTTAAATATAACTTATTTTAAGAAAGACAGAGGTAGACCTAGGATAACTTGGGCTTATTGCATAAAAAATGATCATGATTTATTAGAATTAAACGAAAATTTGACACTGTATAGGACGCAATGGAGAAAAAGGATTCATGTAGCCGACCCCACTTAGTGGGATTAAGGCTTTGTTGTTGTTGTTGTTGTGTGATTGTAAGTAGTTGTTTATGAAACCCGCTCCTTAGTTAACATAACCAATATTTAAGTTTTGTTCTTACTTGGAGACAAATAACCTTTAAGTTTTGATGCTACTGGTGATTTTCCTAATATTTAAGTTTTGATGTTACTCGGTGATTTTGCTAATGTTGTTGTCCTGTTATCCTCTTCGTGATGAATATGCCTCGTTTTTATTCGCGTTTTATTTTCTAGATCTCGTAGTTTTGTTGATCAGTTGGTTGGACGGATTTGGAGCGAGCTATAGATTAATTTTCTGAATTTGGATCCTCTTGAGCCCATTTTTATCACATTTTCTCTTCTTAATATTTTTTCTATTCTATTTTGTTTTATTATTCATTGGTTTGCTCGGTGCATTTGATTGTAAAAAATTTCTACATAATTTTTGGCTTATCTTTATTCAAATCCTGATAATCTATTTTATTATTTGTCCTCATTCTGCAACTTCCAACTTGATTTTATTACGCTACTCCATTTCCCCCCATTTGCCTCCAAAACCTTATATATAATGCCCTTTATCATCAACGTAAGCAATAAGAAATTCAATTTAGTCCTTCTCAATCCAACGTCACATCTCAAACGAACATTCAGGAACTCGAATATGCCGATCGCGAGAGAAATATTTACATACGGAATTAGGGCCGAAAAAAAAATTGTGT
Source organism: Papilionanthe hookeriana x Papilionanthe teres (assembly GCA_022702705.1). NCBI lineage: Eukaryota > Viridiplantae > Streptophyta > Magnoliopsida > Asparagales > Orchidaceae > Papilionanthe > Papilionanthe hookeriana x Papilionanthe teres. The sequence continues at coordinate 57,287,915 of CM040437.1, forward strand.
CCGGAGAACGTATACAGAGATGCGTATGTAAAAATATATACGGGAGTTACACGGAAGTTACACGGTGGTTATAACCCTCTTGTACCTCCCATGTAACTCTGGTGTACAAATGGATGAAATAGAAGCACGAGTTACAAGTGAGTTGCACGAGAAGTATAAGGAGGTTATAACACGCTTGTAACCCCCTCGTAACTCCCGTGTAACCTACATGTATCTTTTTACGTACGCATCTATGCGTAAGCTCTCCGGACGCAAATTTTTTCGTAAAAAACTCGTTGTTCGCAAACAGTTCGTGTTCGGCTTGTTAAGAAGTTTGTGTTCGATTTGTTCGATAAGCAAACGAGACGAGCCAGAACAATTGTCTTCGTTCGGTTTGTTAAATGAACTAAACTCGAATAGTGATGTGTTCGTTCGTGTTCGGTTCGTTATTGTTCGAAATATAAAATAATTTAAAATAATTATATATAAAAAATTTATGATATTTTAAACATAATTATATATTATAAAAATTTATCATATTTTAAATAATAAAATTCCTATAAATTATAATATATGATAAATTGTTAATAACAATAATAATATTATAGTATTAATTATATTAATATAAATATTATAATATTATAATTAATATATTATACTATATATATTAAAATATAACCTTAAACGCCTTATTCGATTTGTTTCATTTTGAGTAAGTATGGATTACCTGATATGTACGGAATATCTGATCAATTTATTTCATTCTGAGTAAGTATGCTATCAAAGCACGAGCTGTCAAAAAAGCTCGTTGTTCGCAAAAGTTCGTGTTCGGTTTGCCAGGAAGTTCGTATTTGATTCATTCGATTAGCAAACGAGACGAACACGAACAAATTTTTTTCGTTTGATTTGTTAAATTTTACCAAACACGAACACTAATGTGTTCGAACATTTCAAACACGAACACTAGCTATGTTCGTTCGTATTCGGTTCGTTTACACCCCTATATGGAATACGCATGCAGTTCTACGTGCGTATTTCGTAAGAATCTTCGAGTAACTCTTAAATAACATCATAATAATATTGATTAATAGTTAAAATGGAACCGTCAAGGTTATTATGGAGGTATTGGGGAGTTACATCGACGTTGACCAATAACCTCACAAAACTCCCGAATTACACAAAAAAAATATGAACCGCAAAAGTTATTTGTGGGTGATTGGGGGTTATTGGGAGGTTATTGGAGTTAAGACCCAAATAACCTTACAATAACCCTAAACAATAATAAGTTACTGAGAGGTTATTGTGGGGAGTACGCACGCAGAACTGCGTGAGTACTCCATACATAAATATATTTCTCTGGTGATGAGATCTAAAAGGTGAGGCCACTCAATTCTGATGTGTATATATGCCAAACTTCTAAATTTTATATCATTTAACTCTGATACACACTATTATTATGATATATAAGTGAGATGATCGTTATGTTTTAGAAGTTACAAATACATAAGAAATTTCTTGAAAATAAAAAATAAAAAAAATGAAATGCTTTGGATTCGGTGCTCATTATGTCCAAAATAAATTAAATTGCTTTGGATTCTGTGCATTCCATCCAAAGTAAATTATATAAGGTTCAATCTTATTGTCGGTTCTAAATTTTTAAAGGGAGCAGAATCTAACACGCGAACATCTTAACGGTAACAAGTAAGAATGGTAAATGGTGAAAATTATAGCCAATGATTCGGCAATGTGGGAGAGAAAATGAACATATTGAGCAATGATAGCAAGTCAAAGTGATATTTCGGCAATAAATTTTGTCACTTGACATGACTTTTGAGGTCATTAGCATCATTCTCGTAGAATTATTTTAGTAAGAAATATTCATATTTACACTAAAAATTATGAAGACTCTGATTTCAGCAAATTTAAAATTAAATTGAGCCAATCGACGAAATAAACACAATGACACCAAAACTAATATCAGTCAAATCAAGGACGAATAACCCACTTTCAAAAGTTTTGGGTGGCTAATTAGAAGATCAAATAGATTTTAAATCTGATAAACTTATAATCAAATCAAGGAACTCAATGAGACGAATACAGTGAGCCTAAGATCACTTAATTCTGACATCATTAAGATGGACACTTAATTGTCCATAATATATCGTTCATTCATGGTAATTTTTAATAGTCCTTCTTCCCTCATGAAGGAAGGACCTGGATCTGAAGAATAAGAGGAGGAGCCAATTTCCAGAGCTATTCTAGACCAAAGACCCGACGAACACTTTCTACTTCCATGGCCACGATCACTGCCGACTGTTGTCGACTACCATCAGCCACCCCTTGGCCATTATCATTGGTGCACTTTTTGGAGTAACAACGTATGTTATGGTGTAATGATGCACCCTGAAGAAAATGTAACGACACATCACGGATACGGTGTAATGAAACACATGAATTCAATGTAGCAACTTACTCCCAATGTGGGGTATTGAATAATGTTGAATTAAATGTTTGATGATAAAATTACGACCGACATACCTATGATACACAGCTTCAAGCAACCACCTACGACCTATGTGACCAACTAAGACTTAAGTGTCACATAGCTCTTGTGACTTCCAACTCCAACCTCTATGGCCTACATTCATTATTGTAGCTCATCACTACAACCTCTATGACTAATTACAACCTACGTGAACCACAGCTCATGCAGCTCCAAACTCTAACTTTATAGCATATGTGACCAACTATGACCTACATGGCTCACATCTCATGTAGCTTCCAACTCTAGCATCTATGGCCTATAGACATTATTACGGCTTATCACTACGACCTTAGTGACCAACTACGAACTATGTGGCTCACAACTCATGCAACTCTCATAGTCTTGGCCTTTATGACCTACAAACGTTATTGCAACTCACCATTAAGGGCTATGTGACCAACTACAACCTATGTGGTCCACAACTCAAGTAGATCCAAACTTCAACATTTGTGGCTTACGGACATTATTGCAACTCACCACTACAGTCTATGCGGCCAATTATGACCAACGTAGCTCACAGCTTGTTATGAAATTTAGGGCGAACACAACACAAATCCAGAAGAAGAACACAGAGATTTAACGAGGTTCGGCATAGACATGCCTACGTCCTCGGGAGCAGAGCCGACGAATTTCACTATTTCAGAGGAGTTACAATAGTTTGATTCGAATCATACCCATGAGGTTGCACCTCTATTTATAGATAAAACCACCCATAGATAAATTACAAACTCTCCCTCGCTCCCCCTCAACCCACTAACTATGAAGAGACGCATATCTTCACTAAGAGACTTCATCTACCGGTATATGAGCCACATACCTAAAAAATCTCCACTTTGGCGAATATCCAGCCCCTTAGAAGAAATACACATGGAGTTTCTTAATCCAAGTGAGTTGAGCAACCAAACCAACTAGCGACGCACCTGCTAACATTCAACAATTTCAAGTCACCCAAGAACTTGTTGAGAAAATCTGGCTTGGTCAAACGTGTCATCTAGCACCCAAAAAACCTTTCTTTTTGCACAAAATTCAGATGAACTACTGTGAACACCTTGCCCGAAGCCTTTTCATGTTAGCTTCAATGCCTCAGCCGAACTCCACCTGTCGCAACTCCTCCTACGACGAACTTGCGAACTATGCTTTGCCTCGGTCGCAATTCACCTGTTGCGATCCACCTGTTGCAAAATCAACTGCAACAAACCTGCGAACACCAGTTGTCGAACACCACCTATCACAACTGCACTTGCCGCAACTCCTGCGACAAATTTGAGAATTCTGCTGCAAATGCACATGCTGCAACTCCTCGTGCGACAAACCTACGAATTCTGCTGCAACTGCACATGTCGCAACTCCTCGTGCGACAAACCTGTGAATTCTGCTGGTCGAACTGCTCCGCGACCGAACTGCTCCACCTCGATCGCAACCCACGAATTTTTTTTGTGTCAAACAGTTACGAGCCTTCCAACGCCCTCTGCACCTTCATCCACTCTCCTCTACGAGCCTTCCAGCGCCCTTTGCGCCTTCATCCACTATCCGCAATCTGCGCCAAACTGCTGCGAGCCTTCCAGCGCCCTCTGCGCCTTCATCCACTCTCCTTTATGAGCCTTCTAGCGCCCTCTGCGCCTTCATCCACTCTTCGCGATCTGTGTCAAACTGCTGCGGGCTTTCCAGCGCCCTCTGGGTCTTCATCCACTCTCCTCAATCTGCGCCAAACTGTTACGAGCCTTCCAGCTTTTTGCCGGTAAGCCACATACACTTGCATCAGCCAAAGAAAAAATCAAGCAATTCGGCTACTTAAGAACTCGAATGAATTCTTCTTCATGCATTAATTGAGGCGGGCCCTTTTCCAAATAATGCACCTGTAGCCTCACCAAAAAATAGGAGAGCCTTGCAATTAAATCCTTTTCCCTATGCCAAAGTGCAGCTGCAGTGTAAAAGATAAAAGAAATATTCTTTATTCCTTTCAGCACAGCAAATCAGAAATTAATCCCTTCCTCCAGCAATTAAGAATTTCTCTGTGGCTTTAATTTCTCTTCAGCCAAGACTTTAATTTCTCTCCAGCCAAGGAATATTCCTTCAAAAGATTCCTAGACGTGCTCTGCCTTTTTCTGTCCACCTGCCGTGCCAGCCGAACGAAGCCAGCCTCCGCGACCTCCAAAAACCGTCGTGGCGGTTCTTCTCGGAGCTCAACTGCCGCAATCCGCCAGATCATGAAATTCCGCGAACCGTCGCACTCCTTGGGTCCCTGTTTCGTGAACTGCAGCGACTCCGATTGGCAAACTGTCTCGCTTCTCCCAGCCGAACGGCCGAACCGCTCGCGATCGCTGAACTGCTCCGCCAACTGCCTGTGCTCGCCTGTTCGAGCGACCTCCTTCTGCCTGGGTCACAGCAAATCCACCTGCAACCGAGCCAAACTACTGCTCGCCACCACGATCCGCGAACAATCGGGCGAAATACCGCCGAACCGTCGCGATTCACAGCAACGTTGCCCAAAGAACTCCGTGTCGCGAAATGTCGCGCCTCCCGCCTGTCGCGCGAACCAACAGTCAGTATGACTCCTGCTTCGAGCCTCGCCGGAACTACTCCCAAACTACCGCGATCCAGATCCGGAACTGCGAACGCCGCAGGACTAAACACCCCGCCTTCTTCTCCTTCGCGTAACTCCACCTGTTCCGCGAACTGCAGAGTGCTCAATGCCGCGAACCGAACTGCGGACTCCCTTGTGCTGCTTGCGAAGCGTGAACTGCTGTCGCGCGAAATGCGAGTCTGGGCTGTCGTTTTGCTGCGTGATACCTTGTTCCGCGAAACCCAATTTCCTGAGTTGCGCCAAACTCCCTCCGTGAGACTCCCGAGTTGCGATCGTCCGCCTGAAGTGTCGCTGGAGCCGTCCGAAGCCCTAGCGTCTTTGTGAACCTCATGCAAACAGCCCGAACTACCTCAATTCCTTCGAAGCCTCTCTTCGCGATTCGGACCTTGGAACACCTCCTTTCGAGACTTTTAGCCCGGCCTCATAACCGAACTCCTCTCCTCTGTCACAAACCAAATCTCAAAATCTTTTCTTCCTCGATCTTCCTGCGTCGATCTTCTCCACCCCGGAACCTGACGATCTGATACCAATTGTTATGAAATTTAGGGCGAACACAACGCAAATTCAGAAGAACACAGAGATTTAACGAGGTTCGGCATAGATATGCCTACGTCCTCGGGAGCAGAGCCGTCAAATTTCACTATTTCAGAGGAGTTACAATAGTTCGATTTGAATCATACCCATGAGGTTGCACCTCTATTTATAGATAAAACCACCTATAGATAAATTACAGACTCGCCCTCGCTCCCCCTCAACCCACTAACTATGAAGAGACGCTTATCTTCACCAAGAGACTCCATTTCCCGGTATATGAGCCACATACCTAACACAGCTCATGCAGATCGCTACTCTGATCTCGGTGGACTATAAACTTATTGAAACTCCATATTATACCTTTCATGCCCAACTGTTATCATTACAATCTTTTTGTTGTAACCTTTCTGACCAACAGACACTCCTGCCTTCATAGCAACCGACTACAACAATTGCGGCTTGTTATAGTTGTTATCGCCAAAAACTGCATCTATCATGCCAAATTATAGCTATTATTGTTGCACTATCATTGTACATCAACATTGTAACTTCTCTAATTCAATAGGAGAGTTGGTAAATATACTTAAATTACATTGTGGATTATGTCAAATATGCTAAATCCCATGATATTTTTCTCTTTTTTAATATTTTTCATGTCAAAAATTAAGGTATCTCCCCTTCTTACTTCACATTTAACTATGTCTGCGTTTGTATTCTTTGCCCAATGCTAGACGCTAAATTTATCGCTCACAATCTCAAATCTTGTCGCACGCATCATAAAGATTTAACATCTATAAATGCTATATTCAATGAGAAATAATAATTTTTACAAATCTATCTTCAATGTTAAATAATAATTGAAGAAAATGACAAGTGAATGTTCTCTAATATAAGATATTATTTTTATTGGAAAAAATATAAAGTAAAATTTATTATTTTATTTGCACCATAAAAGCTTCCTACCTATAAATTACGATGTAAAACGCCATAAGTCAGCTATCCAATTCCAGACGTGGCAAAATAAAAATTTATCTCTAAAGTCGAAACAAAAAAGATCTGCAACTTTGGAAATTTAAAAATATATATATATAAATAAATTGCTCCCGCTGCCTCACCTCGCTTTCAAACAAACTCTAGTATTTCCTTTATTAGGGCCTGTTTGGAAGCAATTGTCTTCTTCATCAGAATTAGCAATATACTGCTTTCGTGAAGAAGCATTGCGGGAAAACTACTGTCTGTTTAGTTGCATAATGTGGAAAACAATTGCAGGCAGTAGAAAACTGACTAGATCGCCACTCGTTTATTAGAAGCTGTTTTAATATTTCAATATATTTATGTAGGATCAATTATTTGAAAGTGGAATAATTTTTTTTTGAAAAATTTTATATTTAAATATACAAGTTAATAAATTTAAATTAGAATTTTTTTTTAATATTTTTAATATATATTTTCTATATATATAGTGAATTATCGATTCAATTCAATAATTCACTATATAAAGTTAAATTGTTTAAGTATATTAACAAAATATTTACGAGCATCGGTATATCTTAATTTAATTTAAAAATAAAATATTAACGAACTTGGTTATCTTTTAAATTTAATAAATTATATATATATATATATATATATTAAAAATTTTATAATTTAAAAAGGTTGTTCGTATTAATAAAACATTTAAGAGCTTTATAAAATATTTTAAATAGATTGTTCAAATTATATTAAAAATTTAATAACACAAAGAATAGAGCGATCGCAAATCTCAAAATAATCATAGAGTTCTACAATGAACATATACTCCTCTCAAACACGTAACGAAGATAGAAGTAGAAAAAAAATCGAAGAACTATTCCAACAACAACCAACGAATATAATGTTGTTCACTTTAGTTTTCGAATCTGTAACTCCCGTTTCACTGCGTCTTCCGTTGTGGTCGTACACCCCCCAAGATCAGACTCGTGAAAATCCGGTAAACTATCTGCCCATCGAAAGAAACGACGATCGATCCGGAATGTCTCGAGGACGAGCATAAAACTTTCGTCGAAAGCTATGCGGCCGACGTGATGTCAAAAGAGATGCTCGCAACCCACAGCCGACATAGCAATCGGCGAGAGGTAGTCGACGTGTTGGAGCTCATTTTTACTCGAAATGCAAGCACATATGCAGCTTAATTAGTTTGAGTGTCAAATGGTCAAACAAAATGAAAAGAATCAATCTAGTGTGTATAATGGTAAATAATGCGAAGTAAAGTGCTCGTAAAGAATGTAAAAGATCGACATCGCACCGCAAAAAACAATCACTCTCCAACTAACAATCGAGTAATGTCCGCTCGAAGTCTGCTGCCATTTCATTTGCACCCTCCCCTTCTTTTGTACAGATTGGTGCACTATTGTCATCCTCCTGTGGTTGAGACGGTTCAATGCGGTCCTGTAAACCGTCGATTGTAGCAACCTCTTCAAAATCAACATCGCCCCGAGTTGGATGACGCCTGATATAGTTATGCGAGGCCGTAGTTGCCAACACTATCCGCACTCGTTTGGGGAACGGATAAGGAGGCATATCCCGAAGAATGGCCCACTTCTTCTTCCAAACTCCGAATGTTCTCTCAATAACGCCTCTCAAGGACGAATGTCTCTTATTAAACAACTCCTTTATAGTCCTTGTGCGATTACTAGCTCTTTCAAAATCTGGAATGTGATATCTTGTATCAGGATATGGTTTAAGATACCCCCTCTGCATGGGGTAGCTGACATCTACCAAATAATACTTCCCTGTAATGATAGAAAGTATAGTTAGGCATATGACCAAAAACATCAACTTTTAATATTATAAATGACCTTACCGGGTGGTAGGTGAGGGAAATCGTACTCCGCTTTCTTGTAGCAACTTTAAAGAGTCTCATCGTCATGTGCGCCGCCCTCCCATCCAACCAATACAAATGTAAAACACATGTTGAAATCACAAACGGCCATAATATTCGATTTGTTCTACCGTAACGACCGATAAAAGCTACTTTCTCGTTATCCCAAGCACTACCGCATGAACGTGTGTTCCATCTATTGCGCCGATGCAATCCTTAAGAAAAAAGTAATCATATCAATATGCAATCCATTCTATTAAAAAATTGTTGTAGTTAACATTCGTACCTTGAAATATGGCATGTATCGTTCATCATTAAGAATCTCCGTCGTGGTCCTCGCAAAAGTTGGATCGGCTGGTTTTAGCATATTATTCGCTAAACCGACAAGAGAAGCCGCACTAACCGAGAAATATCGGCTAATTGTTTCCGACGAATGCCGGAAGCGTTCCATGGCTCCCCTCATCGACTCGTTCCGTGACGGTATGAATAGTGTGATGCCAAGTACTTCACGGTCCGTTGTCCCGTAAGACCCATGAAGTCCATGAGATGTTCTTAGGTCAACTAGAAGATCTCCGAAAACCTCATGCGACATTCGGAAGATATTACGAAATCTCGTCGGGTGTCCCGAAATCATTTCACCAATCCAATTTTCTCCAACCCGAGCTCGAAGTGTAACAAGGTTCACGATCGACGTATGTATTATAAGTATTGCGAGCATTATATTTATCGTCGCGTTTCTCTTGCGGCGTCGGACCTCCTCCGGATTCATGACGGTATAAAATGCACCTTTCAAAGAAAAAATGTTACTCTCTATAGAAATCAAGTAGTACCTAAGCAAAGCAAATGAATGAACTACATTAAGAAAGGAAATAACTCAAACATTCAAACATTCAAATAGAAATTGTCCTGACAACATCGTTAACAACAATAACGAAAGATGAAAAAGCAACACTTCCATATCATATCACAAGGTACGTCTGGTCAAAATAATAGCGAATGTAGTCTAAGCGTAGCTCTCTATCAACTCGCAATGAAAAAGTCTCGGTGGAGAGAGTCCCGGAGGAGGTCGATAGCAAAGAAGAAAAGATCACGATTCCCTATAATCTCCGGGTCTTCCTTTAGAAGCCTAACAACCTCCCGGACGACTTTTTTGAACTCTATGTGGAGCATCATCTGCTGATTCCACAAGTAATGATAGATGCTCTTTCATACTTCCAACAGTACTTTTCCTCTTCTTATCGATCCGGGGCCGCTTTGTTCGGTTTGTAGATTACATTTCAGTTTGATCGTATATGCACAGCTCTCGCCGAATCGTTTGAAAGTTCTACAGCCGACCTCCTCGGAGTTGTATCAACCATTGTTTGGCTAGGTGCAATCGCGTATTTCCCCGTGGCTATTGTCCCAACAAACATTCGATCGAGTTTCTCCTCAAATTCCGGTTCTATCCCAACTTGTTTTGAACTTCCTCGCCGCAGGATAAATCTGTAAGAATAAATATTTTTTATTAGAAGTGGTGCAAACATAAGCAAAACTAATTCAATAATGTCTTACCGCTAGCCTTTCATCTCACCATTCTTCTCGTAGCAAGAATCAGTTCGCTTCGACGGATCCCGACCAAGCCGGTCGATCCTTGTTTTAGGTCCTTCCAAAGTTTCAATTCTTTCTTTAGTTGGTCCAATTTATTTTTAAGCTGCAGCCTGTCGTAATCCCTGCCTGTCAGCTCCCTAAAATTTGTTACTATATTTTGCCAGCCTTCCTTGCTGAAAAAAGAGTTTGGTCTATTGCCTCTTTCGATTTCCGCTATGCAAACTTCGCAGAAAACTAATTTTATGTCCTTCTCCCAAAGTGCAGGAGTGGCAACTTCTTTATTCTTATTTGCCATACTAATAATAGGAGACAAGTCGACAATATCTTCAAATATGAAATAAATCAACATACATATGAAAGTCTTGTCTAATGTGCTTGTAATTGCGAAATAATAAATTTAAAAAGCTACTAAGGTAAAAGAACACAGAAATTTACGTGGTTCGGTCAAATTGACCTACGTCCACGGGAAAGGAGTATTTTATTTTCATTAATGAAACTTTTGAACATTTACATAGCTTGTACACTTGCACTCGCATTACACCGGACTCGCACTACACTACACTACACAACACCTGCAAGACACCTGACCGCACTACACCGCACTACACAACACCGCACTACACCGAACTACACAATTTTCCATTCATTTCTATAGCAGCCTCCATTACAAGGGCAAACCCGAGCCACCCTCAAGCACCCGACCAAGCTCCATGACAATTTTCTCGTTCGCCTACACAGGTTCACATCACTATACAATTTATTTTCTGCTTCCACACAGCACTACACATTGCATTACCCCAAAACACACACAACACTACACATTGCATTACACAACTGCACTACACAAAGACTGAACTGCACACACATTGCACTGCACTACACTTCACACACACTGCACTGCACAAACACACCGACCGCAAAAACACACACACACCGCAATGCACTACACCGCACTAAACACACATCGCTGCAATGCACTACACCGCACTTCCACACAAACACACAACACTCCACTCGCACCCAAAACACGACACTTCACCGCACTAAACACACACTGGAATGCAATGCACAAAGCCAAAGTTACGGTGCACACTACACAAGTTACGTAATTGTTGACGCTCACATAATGATGAGATAATTTTTTAGGAATCTTGCCTACATAAATAATCCAACCAAAAAACCAAAGTCCCTTCTCTAATCCAAATTGGAAGGAGTGTGAATGCGTCCAGACTATAAAAAAGGAGTAATAAGAGCTAACCAAGCGTAAAACCCGTTAGGGATTGAATTTACTTGCTTTTAATAATTTAACAAGCGAAGGAATTTTGCCACACTTGAATAGTATAGATGTTCAAGTCCATTTAGGGAGAAGGGAAATATCTTGGCTTTACAATAAAACTTCGTTGCTATCTATTTTATTAATAATTCGTTTCAAGCATCCATAGAAAGAACAAGAGGATGAAATCACACACACACTACACCGCACAAACACCAACTTCAAACACACACAACACCGCACCGCACTTCAAGCACACACCGCACCGCACAAACGGACCCACACAATACACTACACTTCACAGTTCACACACTACAAACTGCACTGCACTACACTACAAACTGCACATTGCAAACTGCACTGCACTACAAACTGCATGCACTACACTACAAACTGCACTGCACTACAAACTGCACTGCACTTCACTACACAATACACTGCACTTCACAGCTCACACAATGCACTCGGACTTCACTACATACCGCACCGCACTTCACCACACAATGCACTCGGACTTCACTACATACCGCATCGCACTTCAATGCACCGCACCACACAATTCCAACACACACGCCCAATTAAACACACAATTCCAACACACACACCCAATTCAACACACACAATTCCGCACACACAATGCACAACACTTCACTTCACAATTCCCATTTTTTACACTGCAAACTGCACTGCACTTCACTACACAATGCACTACACTTCACAATTCAACACAATGCCACACACACAATGCACTGCACTTAACTACACTTCACAATTAAACACAAACAATGCACTGCAAATCACAATTCCACACACACAATGCACTGCACCACACAATTCCAACACACACACACAATTCAACGCACACACACAATTCATCGCCTTCCATGAAGTATGGGATTCAAGCTAAAAATAATTTGTTTGCTTGTGAAGCTCCTCCTTCCTAACATTGTTGAACTCATATTTTGTAAATGACTACTTCATTAAACTAAACATTCATACTTGAGATATTCTTTCAAGTTTAATAATCATAGAACTTATAGTTAAAAATCATCAATTTAATACCCATTGGAATAGCATTTTAGAAATTTGAGATATGCACTTCAGCTTGTAAAACGATTAGCCATCGCACACACAAATACACAATTCCACACACACAATTCAACACACACACAATGCACTACACACTCGCACTTCACCACAAACACACCGCACTACACACACAATTCCACTGCACTTCACTGGCACTGCACACACACACTCAATTCAACTGCACACACTGCACTCCACTTTGTAAAACGATTAGGCACTGCACACACAAATACACAATTCCACACACACAATTCAACACACACACAGCTGCACTTCACCACAAACACACTGCACTACACACACAATTCCACTGCACTTCACTGGCACTGCACACACACACGCAATTCAACTGCACACACTGCACTCCACTTTGTAAAACGATTAGCCACTGCACACACAAATACACAATTCCACACACACAATTCGAAATCAAGCTTAAATCTAAAAACAAGGCCAACTAAAATAAAGATCAAGTGAGTATCTGCAATATCTGTTCAAAAATCTGACAAACATAAACCAACCCAAAGAACCAAGAAAGACGGAGAAATCACTAAAATTGCCAAAGAGAAGACCACAATACATCGAAGTAGGCTCTTTGGTAGGAGCTAAAGCAAGCAAGCCGTGCCCCAAAACAATGCCAAAAATTCCATTGCAAAAAAAAACTATGTAATAGTAGATTAGCATTATGAGAGATTAGCCCCAAAAAACTATGTAATAGTAGATTAGCCCCAACAAACTATCCAAGCATTATGAGAGTCATCGTATGTAAACGGAGCAAAAGCCCAAAAAACCACAAGAACATCGTATACAAACGGAGCAAAAGCCCAAAATATCGGATCGAAGTCGATAGATCGAAGTCGGTCGAGGAAGAAGAAGGGATAGGGCAGAGAGGAGTTCGGGGAGAGCAGCGGGGCGAGGGCACCTGCGGGAAATTTTTCCAGCGAAGCTGGTCGAAAGTCGGGGCCGCTCATTCTTCCCGCTGTCCGCTTTCAACGCAGATTCGAGGTAGGGCGCCGCGATTCGTCGCTTCGCCGCTGGCTTTGCCGCAAATTCGCGGTGCGGGGAAGCGCCGCACCGCGAATTTACTCTTCCAAACGGACCCTTAATCATGTCGGTCGAGTAATCCAAGCCCGCACTTAAATTCCCATCCTATATTTCTATCCCGAGAAAAATTTTTGATAGGAGTGAGAATGCAGTTTTGCACGTGAATTTCAGTAATATGTCATCATGTGTGTTATAAAAAAAATTTAATGTCTAACCCGGCCTGCATTAATCACGATGCTTCGAAAAGATAAAAGTACCGTTAGACTGTCCAGACTTTATTTTGAAGTTATTTTTTGTGTTATTTTGCAATTATTTTTTAGTTATTTTGGAGTTATTTGAAAGTTATTTTAGAGTTATTTTGAGGTTATTAATTTATTTTGGAGCTATTTTGGATTATTTTAAGATTGTTTTGGAGTTATTTTAAAATTATTTTGGAGTTATTTTACCAGCATCCCAAAATAACTCTAAAATAACCCTAAAAGGACTCCAAAATAACTCCAAACTAACCCAAAAATAACTTCAAAATAAAGTCTGGATAGTCCAAACATCGCGTTTTAACTTTTTGAAGCGTGTAACACACGTTGCGGCATATTACTGAAGTCCGCACTCCGCATTGAAAAATTTTTCCTATCTCGAACATGCTTGGCAAATCCCATATCGCAATCTCCACTTTGACATAATAAAACTGATAAACCTAAGATATAGCTTTATAACTAAACGAATGTTAGTAAATTTGTATTTGTCATCGAATGACGGGCATGTAAATAACGGTGTGAATTGCACTACGTCTCCAAACACACAGTATGATGCAATCCACACAGTCGTCCGAATGTCCGGTATTGTCCGTGAGCAACATTCTTCACTTTTTAAAGCACTTTCCCTCAATGTTCCATAGGTTGCTCACTAAAAAAAGTTTGAGATCATTTTGCTTCTAATCCAACATCCCATCCACTCTCTTATGTAGTACCCACCCCTTAAATCCCCTCAAATTTGAGATCCTTTTATAAAAGTAATTAAATTATTAATATGTAATTTAAATTTTAATAGTTAATTATAAAATAGTTACCCATAATTTTTTCATAATTATAATTTGTTTGATAATATGTATTGATTATTAATTATTAATCAACTAGATTAATTAAAATAAACTTAAAAAATTTATTTATTACAAAAAAATTAAATAAATAAATAAAAGGAAGATTGAGAGAGACATAATGAATAAAATCTTAATATAAAAGATAAATGTTTATGATTTTTTAATAAGTAGATAATAATTGAATTTACGACGCAATTCCAATGAAATTACATATCTAACACCTAAACTTACAATTTTTACATTTATGTCATCTTATTTATGCATGAAAAGGACTTTTGAAAAATTAAAATAGTGATATTTTTGCTATGATACGAAGAATTTTGGTGATATAAATGTAAGAAGTTTAGGTGTTAGATATGTAAATAATAAGAATTTGGTGGTATATATGCAAGTGCCCCTTATTTTATATGTTAAAAAAAAATCTTAATTTTTTTAGGCCTCTTTGCCATATTCATGAATATCCAACGCTAAAGCCAAAAGTTATAGCTGGCTTAGGTGATTTTCTCCCTAATCTTCATCTCGTGGGGTTTTAGAGTACTTTGGTTTTTTGCATACGACATTCATATCATATAAATAAATGAAAATAATAATAATAATAATAATAATAATAATATTCGTCCAATCGTAAAATTTTACCACATCGAGCAATATTCTATCTAATGGCATTTATTTATTTATTTATTTATTTCGATCTCTAATAAAGAATATTCACATGCGTCGATAATCAAATGAAACTTTGCACAAATATTGTATGCACACAAATATTGCAAAACATAGCATTTGTTTGACAACATTATTATTATAATATGTTTATAATATTTGGTTGCATGTGATGCCATTATGTTTGAATTCCAAAATTTTATTCATACAATACTATTTTATAGTACTAATTGATGTGTGTAGGAGATTTGAAGTAGTAGAGTAATAATTTAACGTCTTAGTATGGGACGAAGATCCAACACACTCTTAGATGATTAAAGTGGCAGGTAGAGATACTATAAATTTTTACATAAAAATTTCTCAACAAGAGAAAATATTATGGGACCTAGCCCAATTGAAATAATCTACTTTGTAATGGACAATACAAATGCATACCCACTCTTCTCCTAATTCAAGGAAGTTGAAATTGCGAAGTAATGTACAACAATATTTCAACAATAAGTCATCGTGAATGTCATAATCGATTGATATGAAGGCAATAATCCATCGTGAATATTGTTAGTTGTAGTTGTAATGTCAAGTTGTCATAGAGGCCATAGTTAAAATTCATAATAGTATTGGTCATATGGGTCGTAGATAGTTGCTTCAGGAGTATCTCTTGGCCACAGAGGCCATGAGCTGTGAGTTATGTGGGTCGTAGTTGGTCACATAGTCTGTAGTTGTGATGTTATAATGTCCATAGGCCTCAGAGACAGAAGTTATGAGTTGCATGAGCTCTGGACTATAGAGGTCATTGTTGGTCACATATAGCATAACGAGAAGCTGTAATAGCATCCATAGACTAAATAGGCCAAAGTTGAGAGCTGCATGAACTGTGATAATATTCATAGGCAACAGAAGTCGCAGTTCGGAGCAACATGAGCTGTGATACGTATGTATGTTGCAAAGAACGAGTTATGGGCTACATGAATTGTGATAATGTCTGTAGGAAACATAAGACGGATTTGTGAGCTGCAAGATCTGCAATAATGTTTGTATGTCATAGATGCCAGAATTGTGAGCTGCATGAGCTGTGATAACATCTGTAAACCTCAAAGTTCAGAGTTAAGAGTTGCATGAGCTGTAAACTGTATAGGTCTTATTTGGTCACATGGGTCATATCAAGGAGTTGTGATAAAATCTAAAGGATACTGAGGCTAGAGTTGAGATCTACATCAAATGTGATAATATTCATAGGCCACAGAAGCAGGAGTTAGAATTTGCATGTACTGTGATAATTTTTGTAGGCCTTAGAGGTCGAAGTTGGAAGCTACATGATGATAACATTCGTAGGGAGCAGATGTCGGAGTTGAGAGCTACATGTACGATGATTGTAGGCCATAAAGGCTAAAGTTGGGAGCTATATAAGCTGTAGCAATGTTCATAATCCATAGAGGTGAAAATCGGGAGTTGCTTGAGAAGTGGATCATGTATGTTGTAGTTGGTCACATAGATCATAGTAGTAGGTTGTAAGAAGACCTTCAGGAGTCTGAAGAAAGTCATCGTATCATAAGTGTGATGGTTGTAAGAAGTTTTTGTAGGTTGGTACACCATTTTCAAACGTTATATTGCATTCAACATACATTTTTACACCAGCTTTGACGTGCAATATAACACTATATTTGGAAAATTGTTGTTATATATTAAGTTGGGTGTGCATTGCATCATATCGGGAATTATTATACCGTCCTTGGGGTGTGTTGCTACACCATCTTTGGAAGGCATTGTTACACTATATGTAGAGCACTTCACTGCATTGTATTTAGGTGGTGTTGTTACACTAGATTCAAGATCCCTAGTTACATTATCATTGGTGTGCATTGTTATACTGTAAGCGATGTACGCGTTGCATTATCTTTAGGTTGTCCTTACACCATCTTTGAGGTGTATTGCTACATCATCTTCAAGGTGTATTGCTCTGTAGGAAGCTTTGTTACTCCACAAGGATAGTCTTTTCTCCATGCAGTGCTTCGATACTCCACAATGTTTGCCATAATTTTGTAGTAAATTTTATGATTCCTTAAGGTTCTTCGTTGTGATGAATAGGGGCAGCCAACGGAGGTTGGCAATAGTTGTGTGGTCCATTTTTGCAGAAGTAGGTGGCACTTGTTGGACCTTTTGTGTGGAACACTGAACCTCGGCTCCTTCTCCTCTAAGATAGGGCTTCCTTCGATTCAATGTTTAAGTCCTCACATTATTTCATGAAGGAGTATTGTTCTATTTAGAGAGTCTGAGAGAGGCATTCATACAATTAAAAAAAAAATCATGACCACTCCATCAGATGGCCCAGAGAGATTCTCTTTATTGGATGGAATTCTATGGGTATTTATGTACCTTAATAATGTCAAAAATGAGTGATCTTGAGCTCATTGGTTCATCTCATCAAGATGCTTAATTCTATATAAGCTTCTTAGTTTAGCTGTAACTTCAATGAAATCAGAGTTTTGGATGACTTTCAATTGAAGTGTGAATATTCATTATTCAAGAAATTACTTCTAGATTCTTGACACACCTTAAGATCCATGTTGGATGATAAAAATTTGTTGTTGTCAGGTGTGAATTTTTTAAAAATTAGGTCGAACATGATGATGGTGATGGAAATATTGTAATCTCTAGATAAGTCGCTCTTATTGGAATTTGCATTCCAAAGCACGTCTTAATAGTATATGTATCCATCTTATTTAGTACAATCATAATTGAATCTGTATGTGGATAAGTATCCTCATGAACCAAGTCTCAATCCATTACATTTTTAAATGGTTTATTTCACTCTTCCTACTTGCCCGAGTGTATCTAATAAACAATTATGCAATGAAGAATTAACTCTGGGTTAACATCTATTGCAGGTTGCACTACTCTTACTAGTAACTACTTAGAAGATACCTCTTCTTCATCAATAGGACCTAAATACCATTGAATAATTTTATTCTCAATCAAGCTCCTATGACAAATTTCATGGTTGGGGTTCACCCCACTTTTCTAGACATCTGATGATGGGTACCATATGAACTGAATCTACCATCTAAATAACTTCATGTATCTTCCAATTATGGTAAAAAAAGCGTCATTTTTGACGTGTTAGAAATTTCTCAGTAGAGATAGCTCAGGATTGAGTCTATAGATTTAAATGGTTTTAATTTTTTTTATATGGGACTGTCATGCCTCTGGTGTCGATTCTGCGAACTCAAGACTGTCTTGGATAATCACTGTTAAGTCGGTTAGAGTCTCCCTCATGGGCTCAGCAAGAATTATGTGCATCTTTCTTTATCAACTGGATGCTCATTCTCCTCTTTTGTTCCCTCACATTTTTTTAGTGACTACTATGTCATTAGCTACTTTTTCAACAACACCTTGCTCAGTTAAATTGATCACCCCCTAGTTGTGATTTTTGATTGAAAATGTCTAAATCCATGGCACTGTAACACTTTCTAGTTGTGAAAATTTTAGAGATGTAGATTTTTTTCACTTGTTCACCTTTAATAAGCTTTTTTCTCACGAGGCCATATTTAGTGTTCTCCTAGGTGTGCTCTGGTTGTATGATCCTGAGGTTAAACTCTGCTTGTAAGATGTGGCAGTTGATCGTGATGTGATCTCTCCACTTCTGAAGCTAGGGTCTAAATATTATGTTTGTAGTGAGCTACTAGGAACTAGTGTTGTAAGTCCCGCCTCATCTTCAAATTCTCCTGCTCTCCCCTTTAACTCTCCAAATCATGGTCGAGGGTAATCTTCCACTTAGTATCATCTTTAATGTCTGCAGGCCTCAATTTAAGTCGACAAATCTCTAACCATATCTCTTTCTGAGTAGGCTCGAGCATGTATCTCTTTGATGGCTTGGCTAGGGTTTAGAGTTGGGAGTTGAAAGAGAGAAAAAATTAATTTATGGATTTTTTTTTGTTTTGGCAAACCGGCAAGCGAAATAGTCAAGAAATAAGAAAGAAAATTTTTGGAGGAGCGGCAAGGTGAATGTTAGGAAACCCTAGGACAAGACTAGGATTAGGCTGGCTCTAATACCAAATAATAACGAAGTTAAACCAAAACATAATAGAAAAATCAAATATTATTACTGAAAAGCCAATAAGACCGTTAAAACTCACATGCTAAAAGAAAAATTACAACAAAATTAATAAAAATAAGAAATAATAGCACACCTGACACAAGACACAAGACATGTGGCTAGGGTTGGATCAAGGGTGTTGGAGATGGGTTGGTGAGGGATGGCAGACGATGTGGTCGGTAAATTGAAATAAAAAAAACGATGATTTCTCGAGTTCTAGAAGACAAGCACACAGCTGATATTGACATGACACTGCTGTCCGGGATGAGGGTGACAAGGGTAGCTGGGTATGAGTAGATTCTGGTAGTGGACAATAAGTGGAAGAGTTTGCACTGTAGTTGTGAAGGTAGGATATGGGGGCAACAAGGGGAAGGGGAGAACTATAAAGAAGACAACTACATGAAGATGTCTGAGTGGCTACAGTTGGAACAGAGCGTCCGGAAACAACGTGGGAGGATACGAAAGAGGACATAACATGATAATCACCACATCATGAGAGATACATCCAAAGCACCACCCAATTCATTGGATACAACACTCGAAAGGAGAAGAATGGATGCCGATCATTGGTTCGGCCGTGTGTACTAAATAGTTGTTGATCGGTTGGACCTGACGTTGTCGCCAATCATATGGATTATACGGTCAGTTGACTCGTGGGCTATAGGCCGATGGAACCAATATGGTTGATCGAATTTTATTGATCGATAAACATGATCCGCTCTTCATCCTCGATCCCCACCAGCTTATGTCAACATCTCGAAGCTAGAATATTACACAAAGTGTAAATAATCACAATATGATTGGTAACTTTCCCTCAAACAAGAAAATTCTTGCAAGATGGCTGATATTTGATGTACGCTCTTGATATCACTGAGAGAGATGGTCGAATGATCCAGGTATGACAGCCTTGGAGGATCATATTCTCCCTAAGTTTAACTTTGCCATAATGAATGATTTGGGCGACTCCTCACATGGCATTTGAATGAGTCGCTCAGGCTGATATTACTTCAATCACTCTTACAATTTTATGTAGTCTCGGGTTTCAATGTTTCCGCTCAGGTTTTCGATATGTCGATTTGTCTTTTGGTGGACTCTCTTTAATTTATAGTCTTTTTTCTCCTAAACAGTTAGACTTTTTGAGATTCATGCGGACAAGTCCATCTATAGTTATTCAATGTAACTGTTTTCCTTCCATCAAATAGGCGAAGTGATCAAGTTCGGATTTGTTCGGACCATTTCTCAAATTATTGTATTCTAAAATAATAAATATCAAAATATAATGAGCAAAATGGTAAATATATAAGAGATGAGTGGCTTGCATGTGAATCGTCCAAAAAGATAATTAAATTTAAAGGCTAATGGAAAAAATCAAAATGCCTCAACCAACGGGCTATTCGTGGAGTGGCTATTCTCATATTTCTTTTCCCACTATCGCATCCATCATCTTCCCTTCCCGACAGACACATACCTCTGTCGTTTTGAATGGCACGCGAAGTTTGGCATATCAGCCACACAGCAGGATGCGGACTCACGTGTGAAACGGATTTTCCACTCGTGCGAGTTCGATCCTTAAAGGAGCTGTAAGGCGAGAAGAGAGAGGGAGAGAGGGAGCTGAGCTAGTTGGCTCGAGATGGCGGGGAATGAGTGGATTAACGGGTACTTGGAGGCGATACTGCACAGCGGCGGTGCGGCGGTGGCGGAGGAGCAACGTCCGACGGCGGTAGCGGCGGAGGCGGAGGTGGGGGTGGGGGGAGCGCATTTCAACCCGACGAGGTACTTCGTGGAGGAGGTGGTGACTGGAGTGGACGAGACGGACCTCTATCGTACCTGGATCAAGGTGGTCGCGACCAGGAATGTCAAGGAGAGGAGCTCCCGGCTGGAAAATATGTGCTGGAGAATCTGGCATCTTGCCCGCAAGAAGAAACAGGTCGCCTTTATTTCTCTCTCTCGCTCTTTCTGATGAAACTATTAATAATGATTTTGAATGGATTAATCAGGATTTTTTCCTGTTCTAGTTTGCTTTTTTATTCTTGTTGGGGTTCAAAGGGAAATATTTTGGATAGATTGTTTTGATAGACAATTAGACCTAGTAAGTTTATTGGAATAGTTTTTGTTTTGGAGTTTTGGATTCTGAGCTGGTTTACTCTGCTAGAGTGTTCTTCTAACCTAAGATCTTTTGAATGAACTAATTTTTTCTTGATTTGACTGAATTTTAGTGATTGTATATTTTTATTTTCCTTTTCTTTGTTCTCTTTAGCTATTGTTTATTTCTTTACATTTTTCATCTCTTCTTTTTCTATTCATTTTGTAAGTATGTAATGTTTTTGTTTTCCTTTACCTTGCTTGTCCTGTTTTGTTTTTTTCTTTTCCAGGGAAAGATGGTGAAAATATGCAACCATTTCCTGTCTCTGGTGGCTAAGTTTTTAGAAGCAAATCACCTAATTTTTAAAAGGTAGCAATTTCATTTTTTTTCTTTTAAATTATGGAGCCAATTTGCTCGTTAAATCTTGATTTTTGGCTCCAAACAATGATTGAACTTAATTACATGAAAGCCAATTATTTACGGGGACTGAAATTGCTCAAGATGTTAACAAAAAGAGTTGGGACCAAGGATAAGAATGACAGAGATAGTCACACAATTCTCTCCGGGATTTAGGTACGAAAGGAATAGGATAGGGAAGGAGAGCTTTTAAAATGGTTTGTTGATGGAAGGCCTGTTTCTTTTTAGAAGTTTTTTGATAGTAGGTAAGATAAACAAGAATAGAAAATAAATTAAATGGGCACAAAAATATATGTGTTTTGATTTTATGTGCCTATGTACACAATCATGGCAAAGGGTTAATGCTACTAAGCTCAAGGGAACTTGATTACACTCATTCTTTTCCTGGTTGTTGTAGTCCTCTAGAAAATATACTAGCTAAAAATCTTCTCTACAAAAACATTGAGAGCCAAATTTTTCTATGGAGGGGCAACACCTGATTGTTGTGTTGAGATGTCATGTTGATGGTGGGTTTCTAGTGCATGGAACATGGCATCATGGCATTGTAGTTGTGGTGAATGGGGACTTTGAAGAGTGCCATATGAGGTGTGAGAAGATATTGGTTTATACCACTCTAGAGGATGAAAAATAATGTACTTTTTCTCTAGTTTGAGAATCTAGTACAAAATAAGAAGGATGCACTAAAAATTTGATTTTTACAAACAAATGTTTTATTTGTCCATCTAAATTATTTTGAATGTGTATCCATGATCATATATAAAGTTAATTATCAAGATTCAAATATAAGAAAAATGATACATTCATCCTCAAATTCATTTATGAAAAGAGTAGATTCAACATTAATTTTTGAAAATTTTTATTTTAAAAGTTATTTTGCTATTGTTGTTGGGAGACGTAAAACGAGGAAAATGACAGAGGGATTCAAATCAAATCTTTGAATGGAAGAGAACAAAACAAAAAACAATGAAAACACTAAATTTAATTTGAAAAATCATAAGAATGGTTAAAAATCATGGAGTCATACCACAACAAGAAATCCACTATAAATAAAATGGAGAGAATCATGCAAATTACACCACACTCAAGCCTCTCTATACTTTTGAAATTCTAGGACACTCCTATCCTCTTTGTTGCACATGAGAAATCTAAATCCTTCACATTCCTTTTAGTAAAATTGAAACCTCAAGTAAAAAATTGCTCCAAGTCGGCTAATGGTGCTTGGGCGCTGCAATGGTGGTGTTACGGTGCTCCAAAAGGGTCTAGGGCACAACATCCTGACATTTTGCTCTCACGTTCTAAACTTGAAGTTTTGAACTATCTGCAGTGACATCGTATTCCAGGCACTGGGGTGCTGCTGGCTTGGTGCTGAGGCAATGTTTGCTTGGCTTCGGGGTGCTGCACTTACAACACAAAGGCTTTGTGTTAAAAAAAAATATTTGTGGGCAGCAGTAGGACGACCCCCCCCCCCCCCACCCAAAAAAAAAAAAAAAAAAAAAAAACGAACTCCTTATCAAGCTTGATCGGCAAAATTGAGGGCTCTTAATGAAAGATTAACACAATCAGGCTATACGTAATAGCAATTGTTATCTTTTTAAAATAAATTGATTATTATCATGATTTTTAATTAGGATTAGTATTAATTTAGCTTCAATTTTATTACTCAAATATCCAAAGAAAAGTTGTTATTTTTTATTTAGAAATATTGTGCTATCAACATATTTAGTTAAGGTAAGATAATCACGGAAGATCTTGACCCTCATGAAAAAATTATTGAGATCAATTGTTTTTCAATAAGACATGGTCATAATTTTAAGCGAGGAAGTAAGCCTAGTAAGTCCTCCTATCTCTCTACCTTTAATAAAGCTCTAATGCAAGGAATGAAGATCTAGATAATTTACAATCAAAGATCACTTCAAGTAACTAAAACTGGCATAATTAATGCAATCATATTAAGAGATTTTGGACTTTTTTTTCCTTTCATAAAATTATGTACGAATTTGTATTTTAACTCTTATAAACATAGAATGAGTTATATTAAAAAATTATGTAGGGTTGAAACAATATACAATGTTGCTTGTATGCCATGAAACGGAAAGCTTAATAGGTTTCCTCTATTACAATTTTTGACTAATTTTCTTATAAATATTATTTGTATTTTTTTATATTATTACCTTTCTTTCAATAATATATATATATATATATATATATATATATATATATATATATATATATATGACACAGGGACTATCGTGGACCGACCGTCCCTCAAAGGGAGGGGGGTTGTCTCTCCTCTCTATCCCTTCTCTTCCATTCCCCATTTTCCTTCTTTGCACCTTCCTGTTATTAGTCTTTCCAAATCAGAATTTCTGAATATTTTTATTCCTCTTTCCTAAATTTTGAGATATGATTTTATTCTTCCTTCTTATTTTAAAAACTTTTCCTAAATCTAAAATATGATTTTATTCTCCTTTCTTATTTTAAAATGTATTTCCTAAAATCTGAAATCTGATTTTATTTTCTTTTTTATTTTAAATATTGCCTAAAATAAAGTATTAGTCTCATTATAAATAAATGATGATATGCTTAAAGTTAGGGGTCTCATTTTTTACATCTGAATTCAACTTTTAGCTTTGGTTTTTTTAGTAAAGAGCACTGATGGCTCAATTTTATTGCTCCAAAATAAAAAATTACAAGCCCGGGAAAAAGGTCTCAAACGCACGCACACTACAAAACCCAAAAAAAAGTAAATAAAAAAGGTCCTTTTTCAAAAAAAAATAAAAATACAACTCACTCGACACAGAAACCACAAAACAAACCATAAAACAGCACAACCAAATAAAAAACAAAACTAAAATTCAGAGTGCACAATAGAATAAAGAAAATCAGGTAATAAATTAGACACCACCGGATTCCAGATCTTCATTCCAAGTTTAGCTAACCAATCAGCTGCCAGATTGTCGTCTCGCTTAGTATGGCTCCATATGATGTTCATTTCCAAAGTAAGCAACCTAATTCTTTTAACGTGCATTAAGAAACTCCAGTGGCAACTTATATTGAACTTGCAAGTATCAAAAAGACATAATGAATCAATCTCAATAATCATATTAATCCAGCCCAGATTTTTCGCCATAAGTAGAGCAAAGATAACAACTTCAGCTTCAACCACTAAAGGAGTCATAGCCACAATTGGAGCGAAGAAACCAATATAACATATTACCATTCCAATCCCTACAAATACCACCTATACCAAAGACTAGAAATTTTCCAAGCTCCATCGATATTTAATTTAACGAAAGGAGCCGGAGGCTTTAACCATTTTCTCCTACTCAAACAGCTATCAGAAGGATGAATTTTAATATTAAGATTAGCAACAATATAACCAATATAATCATTATGGATATGTTTAACTTCATTAACAAATAAACATTTATAAATGTAAGAACAAATTTGTCGAGTGACCTGCTTAGCATTAGGAACAGTTCCATTAAATTTCACACTATTACGAGTAATCCAGAAAAACCAAACAGTAATAGCAGTGATAGAACATAAGGAGTGCCCTCTAACATTCCAGTCTCTATAGATATCTAAAACAGAGTTATAACCATAAAATAATTCATTTCTGCCACTTAAAGCAAAGATGCTTTTCCAAATTTCACAAGAAAAGCTGCAGTTACTAAATAAATGAAGACTATTCTCCTCATAATTTTTACAAAGATAACATCTTGACACAATTCTCAAGCACTTAAGTTTGAGAATGTCATCGATAGGGATGCAATTATGGAGCAATCTCCAGTTAAAGAAGGATATAAAAGGTTTAAGCCATCTATTCCAAAGCCAGGCAAGATCCAAACCCGGGGAATACAGCTGACATGATGCAAAAGTTTTAGTAATAGTATCACCCATCTTGTCTTTAACTTTAGGAATATCAACATTATTAATGTTAACAGGTATACTAGATATATATGACATCTTTATAATGAATCCAAGAATTCAGCCGAGCTAAATTCCAATTGGATTGATCCCAGAAATCCTTAACTATAATGCTAATATCATAAGGACCTCCATAAATTTTTGCAAGAGGACCATTAGTAGTCCAATCATCATACCAAAAAGAGACATTCCCTTGGCCAATGTCCCAACAAATAAATTTTTCAACCTCAACAGAAAATTTCAACATTTCCTTCCAAATATAAGAATCAAATTTAGAAGGGGTAATAGATAAGGGATGAGAATTACCACAGTATTTAGCATATAGCAAATTGGACCAAATAGAATTATGCTGCCTAAAATGAAACCATAATCTCATAAAATTAAACTTAACAGAATCAGCAAGCTTACGAAAACCTAAGCCACCACTACTAGTAGGCTTGCAAACCTTCTCCCATCTCTTCCAATGCAAACTCTTCTTACCACAGCCATCCCACAAGAAGCTATTAAACATAATCTCAAGCTTCTTAATAACATTCTTAGGCATATTCATAACCTGAATAATATATAAAGGCATAGAAACAAGAATACTCTTAAGAAGAGTAATACGGCCACCAAAAGAAAGGAATTTATTCTCCCATAAATGAAATTTCCTTCTAATTTTATCCATCAAACCAGCAAAAAGAATATTTCTTTTTGCTTTTTTATCAAGAATAAAACCAAGGTACTTTAGGTAAACAAGCCTTATGACAATCAGTATAAACAGAGATCCAATGAAGCTTAGCATTGGATACATATTTAGGAGCATAAAAATAACATTTAGAAGTATTAAAATATAAACCAAAAGTTTTCTGAAAATGACTAAAGAGCTGCCAAAGCTTCTTAATAGACCTTTTATTGGAATTAGTAAAAAGGATGAGGTCATCAACATAACATAAATGAGATGAAATTATACCGACTTTTATGATTGAAATTGAGAGAAGCGTACTCAGTATAAAGCTTATTCAGCTTTTTAGAAAAATAATCAAAGGCAAGAATAAAAAGGTAAGGGGAAAGAGGATCACCTTGTTTAATACCTTTTGTAGCCATAAAATGATCATGAGAATTGTCATTAATAACCAAAGAGTAAAAGTTATTACTAAGAATTCTGTAAATAAGCTTACAAAAATCATCATTAAATCCCTGAGCCTGTAAAACATTCATTAAAAATTCTCATCTTAGAGAATCAAAGGCTTTCTTAATGTCCATTTTGAAAATAAGATTATCATTCCTTTTACTCTTATCAAAATCTAATAAAAGCTCCTGCACAATAAGTGCATTGTCCCCAATGAGTCTCCCTTTAATAAAAGCAGTTTGATTAAAAGAAATCTCTTTGTTTAAAAAAGGCTGAATTCTATTAACCATAATTTTAGAAATGAGCTTAGACACCACAGTATTAATACTAATGGGTCTAAAAGAATCCCAAGAATTAGTACCATGATCTTTAGGGATAAGAATAATATTAGAGCATTTAAAATATTTAGGTAGATTTTTGCCACGAAAAAAATCTTGGATGACCTCAATAAAATCAGGGTTAACAATATTCCAACAAGATTTATAAAACTCAGTATTAAAATCATCAGGCCCAGCAGCCTTACCAACATCCGTATTATCAAGAGCAGTTTTGATTTCAGCTAAGAAAGGGATAAAAGTAAAATTGGTACAGTTCAAATTAGCTGAAGAAGAAAAAATATCAGAATCAATTAGCTCCAGATCTCTATTATCACTGGTAAATAAAGAGCTGAAATAATTAATCCCATCAGCAATAATAACATTCTCATTGAATAATAGATTCCCATTAGAATCTTTGATACTAGTAATGAAATTTATTTTCCTCCTATTTTTAATACAAGCATGAAAAAAGGCAGAGTTTCTATCCCCATCCAAAAAATTGATTTTAGCAGCTTTTTGGGCATAAGAACTTTCCTCCATATTAGTAGCAGTAATTAGATCTTTTTGAGCTTGATTAAAAAGATCAAAAGTAATAAGATTCTGAGTATAAAGCATCTCCATGTCCTTAAGTCTATTATCAGCATCCCTAACATTTTTATCAAGATGACCAAAAATATTCCAGTTCCAAGATCTTAAAGTCTTAGCAAGATGTTTTTGAAGCCACCAAAGCTTTTGACCAGAATTAGAAGGTTTAAAAGCAAGTTTATCAATCGACCAATTCTCTTTAACAAATTGTAGAAAATTAGGATGTTGAATCCACATATTAAGAAAACAGAAATGGTAAGATTTTTTATAAAAGTTATTATAAACTTTTAATAACACAGGAGTGTGATCAGAAGAAGTAAAAGCTAAGTGATGAACATGATAATTAACAAAATTATTACACTAAGATGAGTTAGCAAAGAATCTATCCAGCCTTTCAAAAACATTACCTCGGTGTCAGGTATAAATAGAGCCAGAATAACCTAAATCAAAGAGCTCAACATCTAAAATAGTTTTATTAAAATTAGTGATCAAATTAAGATTGGGTGGGAGACCACCTCTCTTCTCCTTAACAGCAGAAATAACATTAAAATCACCACCAACAAGCCAAGGAACATTTAAGGGACCAATATAATTAAGTAAATTCCAAAGATCCAATTTATCAATTTTACTGCATCCAGCATAAACAAGAGAGAGGTGAAATGAAATATCATGATAACTAATAGCAACATGCAATAATTGCTTATGATTAATAATCACATCAACCTTAATAAAATCCTTCCAAAGAGACCAGATTTTGTTGTTAATATTAGCCTCATAATGAAAGTTACCTATTCTTCTAACATATTTTAAATTATTGCAACGATTAACTAAAGGTTCCAGAATACCAAAAGAAGAAAGATGATAAAGACGAATTAAATTCTTTAATCTATTAGATGCATCCTTATTAGCAATACCTCTAATATTCCAAACTAAGGTATTAAAATTCATCTTCATTGTCTTTCCTGCCTCTAGTCATTCTAGAAGAGGAAGTAACTTCAATAAGATCAGAAGTCTTATCTGTCAGTTGATCATTTAAAGCCTCGGGATTAACATAACTTAGCTCCCTGCTACCTTTAAATCTCCTTCTCCTTGAGGCCTTTTGAATTTGCCAATCTTCTTTAAGATCAGCTCTGTGTAATGTATTATTATCTATACCAATGATGTCAGCAGCATAATCATCAATTATATCTTTACCATTGTTTAAAAGAGAAAGATCAACATTCTCAATAGCTTTATCAATAACAAGATCCACCAGCAAATTAGATTGAACATTGTTTTGAAGAAGAGTCTCATTATTAATTATGTCAACATTGGCTGATTCTTTCAACCCCTCATTTTGCACAAGATTAACATTAGAAACATCCAAATGAAGAGAATTAGGAGCTATTTGTGTAATCATCATTTTCCTGAATAACAATAACATTAGAATTTGCAAGATTTAAAGATCTTGCGGTATTCCCATTGTCAGGTGATGAAATAAAATTCTAATTAATATCAACATCTTTATTCCCTATAATCTCCTTATTAAAATTCTTAGATTGTTTAATTTTTAAATGAGGGTGAGCGATAAAACAGTTATTAAAGGAATGACCAAACATTCTACACTTGTTACAATATGGTGGAATAAATTCCATTTCCACAGATTGTCATTATCCCGAACTAGCATCTTCAAGCTAAACAGAATCACAAAAAGGAGCAGAACATCTCTTTCGATTAAGATACGAGCATTAGAAGGGCGATTATAGTTAACTGAAGCCATATCTATCTTCATAGGTGAACCACAAATTTTTCCAATAGAATATAAAACTTTCTTATTATAGAATTGTAATTTTAAACCAGGGAATCTGAACCATATAGGAACAATTGGCGGTTCTTCCCTAGGGTTAAAATCAACCGTCCATTTAAGAATCTTCATATAAACCTTATCAATTTGTATAACTTTCTTGGAAAAAAGTTGAGTATAATCTGATTCGTTTTATAACTTAATCATCAAGTTCCTTCCATCAATCAAACCAACATTCCATTTACCTAGCAATTTAAGATCAGAAAAAAACTTCCTGATTACCTCCATTTTAGGATGCGCGTATGTAAACTTGTCTATAAAAGTGTATTTCAAAGGTTCTGCCAAAAGATTCGTCTCTTCTTCATTGAAAACCAAGGCAGGTTTACCATTCTTTTTGGAAGCTTTCTTTAATAAAATATTTGCACCATCCTCACTGAAATGATCTCTAAAAGAAGCAGGAAATAAACAGACGTTAGCCGAAGAAGAAGAGACATCCATGTTACCTTTTAGAGCTTCAAGAAAAGACGGCTGATTAAGTAAATCATAAGATATAAGAAGAACGAAGGAGAATCAGCGGGAAAAAGACGATCAAAACTCCGCACAACTCAAAAAAGAGCAAAAAATGAAAGTAGAAAAAGAAAAAGATGAAAGAAATGAAGAAAAAAAGCCGTGAAGAAAAACAATCGAAGCTCCCAAAGATTCCAGGACGGAAACCCTAGCAGAGCCAAGAACCCAGAGCTCTCCGCCGTTTCATCATCCCCAAGTCCATATTCATAAATTTCCCAACTTTTAGCTTTGGTATTTTCCCTTCAAGAGCTATATCCGATGTCGAGGTAGTGCTTCGGTTGTTCCTCATTCAAGGTGTTGATCGCTTCAAGGGTCCAAGCGGTGTTTTGGCTGTAGATCAACCCAAACGTGGCATTTCTTACCATACTTTGATTTCCCTGTTGTCATTTCAAAATCCAGTCACCGTAGCCCCCTCTTCCACTTCTGCTAGCACCTTCCTGCTCCTGTCCAGCCACCGCAACCCTCCAACCTGTTGTCCAACCCTTTCAGGCCATTCTCGGCAGCTTGTCGGCATCCCTACAGCAGCTACCTTGCTGTCCCGACCTTTCTAATCACTATCATTGCTTCCCCGCTCGTTGTCAACCCTCTAAAAGTGTTGACGAACCTTCTCAGCTGTTGTCTTACTTCTTCAACAAAAGCCCCACCTCCGCAACCGCCAATGTAGCCTCAAATGACGTTCCTGTTCTCAGTTGCGGCTCGACACTGTTACTATCAACAATCTGTTGTCCTACTTCTTTCACAACACCCTCACTCTACGGCCTTCACCGCAGCCGCCATTTCAGCCTCCCTCCCTTCTCATCAAGCGTGTGGAGTCATTAGTTGTAATCCTTTATTTTATGTTTTTATTTTGTGTGTTGTCTTTCGTTATTTCGAGTCTTCATTGTAACCTTGTTTTAAGTTAGTAGTAAAATTGCATCTTATATCTTGGTTTTGGTTAACACCAGTATCATTTGGTATCAGAGCTAGCTAATCTTAGTCCCTTCCTAGAGTTTCTAGCATCCGCCTTTATCCAATCCGCTTCAACATTTTTTTTTCTTTTTTCGTATTACTTTCGTTTTTGTTCTTTCTTTCCTTCCACAAATTCCGAACCCTAACCATGCCACCAAGGAGATATGTGCCCAAGCCTACCCGGGACGAGGTACAGTGAGAGCACCACCGTCTTTAGCGGAGGCTTATAGCTGAAGAAAAAATTCAATGGGAGGATAAAGCTGAAGTGAGAAAAACAACGCCTGTTTCTACCAACTACCGCCAAAAGTAGCTGATACTATCTTCTGAAGTGGAGAGATTGTATCACCAAGCGACCCACGTGCTACTATCCAACAAAACTAATCCGCAAGTCAGTCACAGCCACAAGATGTTGCAAGTGCCACGAATTTAGACATGTTGAATCAAAATGCACAACTAGGGGATTGATCTACTTTACCGAGCAGGGCGTCATTGAAAAGTTAGGTAAAGACACCGCAGACACTGAATAGCAGTTCGAACAAGAATTTTCATCTGATGACGTTTTCCCCAATGGAAACCCCTTATTCGTGGATGCATCAATGTCTTCCCTCCATGTGATCAAAGTAACATTCGACTTTTGATGAAATTGTGGTTCCTGATCTCCTAGAAGATGGAGAACTTTTTGTTAAGACATAAAAAACACACAAACTAGATGTTAGAATTTAAAATTTTAATGGATGATCTTAGTAACGACCAACTGATAGCATCACATGCTGCACTTCCAACCCTCACCCCCAGTGTTCCATATAAAAAAAAAAGAAATGCTAATGCGAAGCTCATGTTATTGAAACACAGCAGAAGATGTTAGTTCTCGAAAACTTCAAGAGTTGGAGGGAAGACCCAAAAGATAATAAGAATCACACATCAACCAAACTCTTACAAATTCTTAATCTCACTGAGACCCAACTTGTCAAAGATGAAAAATATATGACATATTTACTTGTTCGGAATTTGGCTCGGGAGAACCTACATGGTGTTGTACCTCTAACTCAGATTATGACAAATCAGAACGGATCAGTAAGGATTTCAATTTTTGATTTTTTATCAATTCAAAAGCTTCTCACTTCTACAAATTTCAGTTTATGCTATGATCACTTCATGGTGTTGCTGGAGCTTATGCCAAATGCATTTTTGTTGAAGAACTTGGTGCAAGAGAAAGCTCTTTATTAGATTGCACTCCTAAGGAAGACTTAGGTGGGGGCCATCCAGACCCTAACCTGACTTAAGCCAAGGAATTAGATGTTGGGATGGGATGGAGCAAATTAGAACTGCAAGATGAACCCCCTGAGTTTGGTGGTGCTGTTGATGGTGCCATCATCGCTGCTATTGAAGTTCAGTCCATTCCTTACTTTTCTTCTGGCCTAAAGGGTGTTGCCAGGAGCATGCCAACCTCTGCAGTGCTTGATGTTGTTGCAAAAAATCTAAATCTGAACGTTTTTGAGATGTCAACCGAATGGAAATTATTTTGACAACTTGATAAATGTTGTACTTTGTTCAATTGTGGTGAAGCAAGCTTGGGACAAGTTCAAATCATATTCATAAGAAGGATGGGATCTGGGCAGTCTTAGAATGTCTTTCTATTCTTGCCTACAAGAACTAGGACAACCTCAATGGGGAAAGCTAGTGACAATAGAAGACATAGTTTGCCAACACTGGGCTACTTTTGGTCGCCAGTGGGATCCAGGGGTGGCTGACAACGACACGGAAGCTTCGACCTATAACTTCGAAGCTCCCCCAACCTCGGGAGATTAACGGGGGGCTATGGTGATCCGACTGGTCCTCAAAGGGAGGGGGACTGACACTCGTCCCTTGTCCTTCTTTCCTTCTTAGCATCTTCCTAATATAAGTCTTTCCAAATCAAAATTTCTGAATATTTTATTCATCTTTCCTAAATTTTGAGATCTGATTTTATTCTTTCTTATTTTAAAAACCTCTCATAAAATCTAATATTTGATTTTATTCTCCTTTCTTATTTTAAGACGTCTTTCCTAAAATCTGAAATCTATTTTTTTTCTCTTTCTCATTTTAGTTATTACCTAAGTTCTAACCTCATTATAAATAGCGGATGATGTGCTTAGAGTTAGGGGTCTTGTTTTCTATATTTGAATTCAGGCTTTAGCCTTAGTATTCTTCTTTCGAGGGCTTTATCCGATCTCGAGGTAGTGCTCTGTTGCCCCTTGTTCGAGATGGTGATCGTCTTCAAGAGTCCGAGTGGTGCTCCGGCTCAAGCTAAACCTCGACGAAGCATTTATCTTTCCATACTACCGTTTCCCTGCTGTAATTTCATAATCCAGCCATCGCAGCCCCTCTTGCACTGTTGCCAGCCACCTTCCTGCTCGTATCCAGCCACCACAACCCCTCTAAATTGTTGTGTAGCGCCTTCAGGCCTTTCCTTACAGCCCGTTGCACCCCTACAGCAGTTTTCTTGCTTTCCCGTCCTTTTTAATCGCTACCAATGCTTCTCCACTCGCTATCGACTCTCCTAAAGTGATGGTGAACCTTCCCAGTTGCTGTCCTACTTCTTCCATAGCAGCCCCCCACCTCTTCGGTCTTTATCGTAGCCGTCGATCCAGCCTCAAACGACGTCTCTGCTCTCTCCAGCTGCGGTTCGACATTGTTTCTATCGCCAACCTGTCATCCTTCTTTTTCCACACTGGCTTTCACTGCAGCCTCCAATTCAGCCTCCCCTTGCCGGACTATCTCCTCATCATGCATGTTGTGTCTTATTTATTGAGTCTTTAATTGTAATTCTTTGTTTTGTGCTTTTGTCTTGTGTGTTGTAATCGTTATTCCAAGCCTTCACTGTAACATTGTTTAATTCAGTAGTAAAATTGTAGTTTGGGTTAACTCCAGTATCAATATATTATTGTTATGGATAACTTATATTCCATCCATTAAATTTTAGTAGCATTATTCTCTCATTATAATTTAGTGATTATTTGGCTTTTGTTATCTCTATATAATTTCTTAGAGAGTGAAATTGTTTTTAGTGTGATATGTTTAGAGTTGTATGTTTTTTCTTTTTCTAAGGGTTTGAGAACTAATTAGTGATAATTCTTTCATAAGTGTCGAGCTTTCATAGAATGTTATTTGGGATGAATAACTTAATTATTTGCATTAATGGTAGTTAGCGTTTATCTCTTCTACTTTTATTTATTTATTTATTTATTCGTATACTAGTAATGTTATGTCAATCTACCATATGTATTTGAAACTTTTAGGGGTAACATTATTTTGAACAGTGCTGGAATACGATGCATATTAAGGTCGGGTAGAAATTTGATTTTTGTAAGCAAGAATCTGATTTATCCTTATAGCAATTTATTAAGTATCTTGCAAATTGAGTCATTTTAATGTATGAAGGTTCGTTATCAAGATTCAAATATGAAAAAAGCAATTCATATTGTACTCTCATTTTCTTATGAAAATATGCAATAATCATCAATTTATAGAAAGTATTTGGATTTTGAAAATTTTATGTTCTTATTATTATTAAAAATAAGTTAATTACCGTCGTAATTATCACTTAGTTTTTTTATTAAATAGCTTTAATTTTATCATTCAGATATGGGAAAAATATTAGTTTTATAACAAAATTTGCCATTGGTATCTTCAATTAAGGATGGAGCAATTAAGGAAGATAATTCATCATAAAAATAAATTTTGAGATCTTTTTTTTTAATAAGTAATAAAAATTTTAAGCAAGAACCCAAACATGTGATATACTCGCCCCACTCTCTCTCTCAATGCACCTTGTATTAAGGCTTTAATACTTGAAAGGAAGTTCGAGATGCTTTACAAGTAAGGTGGTTATTAATTATGCTATTATATCATGAAAATTTTGGACTTTTTCCATCCATCAAATTTTCTAATTATGTGTATTTTAATTCTTATAAACATGCAGCCAATTGCATTAATACATCATGTTGGATTGAAATAATGTAAGATATTTTTCATCTATGATGAAAAGTAAAGTTTAATGGTATTTTCTTATTGAAGTTTTCCTTCAGTTCTTAAGAAAAATTATTCATATCTCTTGTATGTTAATATTCTTATTTGAATGATAATCTCTTTTTTGTCACTTTATATTATCATGGATAGCTCGTTGTTTATCTTTCATGATGAATTGAAGTAAAATTAAGAGGAATATTTTAGAGATTTCCCTATCGTGAAATAGGATGCCAATAAAGCTAAATGGGTAGTAACATCTTATGGGTATAAGCCTCAATGGTTGATTATATCTTATGCCTAATGTCTTAAAATACTCTCAATTAAGACTATTATTTGTGCTCTAGTATTCAATATAAATAGACATCAATTAACATTACAGCCAATGTAACGAGCTAAAACCTGAAAGTTTCCTAACGTTCAAATCTTTGATCTAGAGTTCCTTCAAAATACGCTTATAAAAGCAACAATATGCTTTTATGTTATAAGCTTTTATCCCACTAAGTGGATCGGTTAAATGAATCCTTCTTCTCCATTGTGTCACATTGAGTGTCATATTTCATTTAATTCTAAAAAATTAAGATCATTTTTATACATGTCCAAGTCTTTTTAAGTCTACCTTTACCTTGCTTAACATAAGTCAAATCTAAAACATCTACTCTCCTAACTGAGTCATCAGATGGTCGACGTTTAATGTGACCAGGACATCTAAGGTGACTTTGTATTCTTATTTGCTATATTTGAGCTACCCTAACTCTTTCACTGATATGTTTGTTTCACATTTTGTCACTTAAGTGTGAAGTCACTCATCCACCTGAGCTTTCTCATCTCATCAGCACTACTTAATATTATGTTGTTCATTTACAAGCTCACATTTTGTGCCATAAAGCATTGCAGGTCTCACCACCAACTTATAAGATTTTCCTTTAAGTCTAAGCAATACTTTTTGGAGAGTTCCAAGAGATATCGTTTAGAGAGGTAGAAAGGTGTTGATATGACTTATATTCATGTCATTGAAGATATGTACACTAGAACTATTACTTCTATTCAAGGAGGATTGATCAAACATTTTTCTATTTCAGTCGGATTACATCAAGGATCAGCTTTAAGCCCATATCTTTTTTGTTTTAGTTATGGATGCTCTTACTGGACATTTACAAGAGGATGTACCTTGGTGTATGTTTTTTGTTGATGATATCCTTCTTGTGGATAAGACTTGGGAAAGAGATCGGGGAAAATTCTGGAGGTCTACTTTGGAATCTACAGGCTTTTGTTTGAGTAGAACTAAAACTAAATACATGGAATTTAATTTTAGTAGTAGTAACTCCAGTGACAGTTGTAATTATGGGTGATCAAATTATTAAAGGGTGTGAGCGTTTTAGATATCTCAGGTCTATAGCTCAAAGTAATGGTGATGTAGATGTGGATGTTATTTGTAGAATTCAATTGGTTAGTGGAAGTGTAATGCTTTGGGTCTATTGTGTGATAGAAAAGTACCCCTTATAATGAAAGGAAAATTTTATAAGATGGTTGTGAGACTCGCAATGTTCTATGGCACAGAATGTTGACCTTTAAAATAGAAGCATAAAATTGAGTTGTGTTGTCGAGATGAGAATGCTTAGGTGGATGAGTGACTTTGCACTTAGAGACAATGTGAAATGAATATATATGTGATAGGGTTGGTGTAGCTCCAATGGCGGTCAAATTAGAGAAAGTCGTCTTAGATGGTTGGTCATATTAAGTGTCGACCATCTGATAATCCGGTTAGGAGAGTAGATGTTTTAGATTCGACTTATGTTAAGAAAGACAGAGGTAAACCTAGAAAGGCTTGGCTAGTGTATGAAAAATGATATTAATTTATTAGAATTAAATGAAAATATGAAACGCAATAGGACGCAATGAAGAAAAAGGATTCATGTAGCCGACCCCGCTTAGTGGGATAAAAGCTTCTTGTTATTGTTGTTGTCGTCGTCGTCGTCGTCTAAGCATTACTTTTCTATCGCACAATAGGCCCGATGCATTTGTCCACTTCAACAATCAAACATGAATTCTACGAATGACATCCCATATATATCACCATCAGTTTGAACAATAGACTTGATATGCATAAAACGTTCATTCTTTTTAATCCCTTGATCACCCATTGTCACAAAAAAGGAAAAAAAAGAAAAAAAAATTATCCTTCTCAAATCTAAAAAAAATAATTTTAAATCTGCCTAGAACCTGAATATTCTTTTTTTTTTTTCACTACTCAGATAAGCCTTCTACCACCACCCCAATGGGATACTAATCTAATTGACTTGTGGCCTACCGAAAGCTAGCACTTTCATTTAAGTAAATGATTTTCTTGTCAAATTATAGGATGTCAAATGTACTTTTTTTTGAGAAATGATTTGGGAAGAAAGGCTTTTAACTTGGAAGTCATTATCGTATATTATTACTGAAAAAAAAAAAGATAGAGCCTCCGTTGTGTGCATTCACCTGCATTAAAAGCCTCCTTTACTCAATTCAATTATGATAGATAGAGTTGTCTAGTGACTAAACAAGTATTGGAATTTCCCTTTGGATCTACTTGCATCCTAGTTCTTAGCTTAGAACATTAAAAAAACACAAATATTGTTTGTAAAAAAGAAAGGCTTTTAACTTGGAAGTCATTTATTGTATATTATCCCTCAAAGAAAAAAAAGGTAGAGCCTCCCTTTTGGGCATTCACCTGCATCAAAAGCCTCCATTACCCAGTTCAATTATGATAGATAGAGTTGTCTAGTAGCTTTGAACATTAAAAAAAACATAAATATTCTTCGTAAGAAATATTAATAAATGAGTTGCTTGCCTTGAAATCCTATTTATAGTGCGAATGAAAGGTGCTATGAACATTTGGAGTGGTTATTGTGGAGATTCCAATTCGGTTACAATTGATTATGCTACATTAAGTTTGATAGTTGTGCAAATGTAAATTTGTGTATTTTATCCTCAAGAATGTTGATATTAGCATTGAATCCTTTTAATTCTGATACTTATAGGAAGTATCATTTTGGCCTAAAGGAGGATCTAGGAATCATCAACAACCAATATGCTTCACACTTTTGAATGAAGTATGGATGCACGATCATGCCAACTTCAGAATTCATTTAACTCCAACCTGTTTATCTAAACAAATCTTAAATCTGCGAACTTGATGATCTTAGTTAACTCCAGCCTGATCGTGACTATTCTATGTTGAATAAGGCAATAAAAGTCTAAGCCTGTATAGTCCAAGAAAATTCTCTTACGGTTTATTTTTTGGGAACCAGCCTAATCATAATGAGAATATGGGATGTTGCTTCTCTGCCAGAAGTGGAACTAGCTTTAGTTTAGGGTTGGCAATTGCCCACCATAAAATTAGAATTTTTTTAATGTTATAAGGAAAAAAAAATCTATGTGCCTTTTTATTGTTAGATGCAATGATGTGAAGGTAATTTTTCCCCTCTCAATAAATTTATTCGCACAACACGAAGAAAAAAACTGAAGATTTGGTTTTTGTGAAGGTAGCGAACCTAGTAGGAACAGACTAATGAGAGCAATGACAGTAGATCACTTGAGATTCAATGTGATGCTGAAATTTCACTGAATTGAAATCCTTTCAGAATCTGGAGTCATACATATTTAGGCCTTCTTAGGTACCCGAGATCCATGCTGCCTTTAAACGTGTGCATGCTTTTAACCTATTCTAATTTGGTTGGGTTTGTTGTGGGAACCTTAAGTTCTAATTCTATTCTATTTTGCTCATTATCATCCACAAGTCTTGGTATCATACTTCTATTCCAAGTTGGATTTGTTCTATTCTTTTTAGTACAACCAGTATGGATATTTTGGTTGTATGCCAAACAGATATTTATCTTTTAAACGGGCGATCTTTTTGCAGCATGTGGAGAAATTCAGAGCATAAGGAAGATATTTTTTTTTTTTTTTATTTGCTACGGTTTAAAATGTAATCTGAACCTTTTTATTCATATTTTTTGTAATATCCCTGAGAATCTAAGTTGACCGCATTAACAGATAGAATGGGAAGATCTCCAAAGGTTAACAAAACGAAGGTGGGAGAGAGAACAAGGACGAAGGGAAGCCACTGAGGAAATGTCAGAGGAATTATCAGAAGGAGAGAAAGGGGACGCTATGGGGGAGGGAGTCCACTATGAGACACCAAAGAAGAAGTTCCAGAGTAATGTCTCTGATATCCACCTTTGGTCTGAGGAAAACAAGGAGAAGAAGCTTTATCTAGTTCTCATCAGGTACCATGCATTGCTTTCACCTTTCAGTTAAAATTGACCTTTTTTTAACCAACTTTTATGTACTTTTCAAATAGCTTGCATGGGCTCGTCCGTGGAGAGAACATGGAGCTCGGTCGTGACTCTGACACTGGCGGTCAGGTGATATAACCTTTTTATCTTCCAAAACTATGTCATTTTTTTCCAAATTACTTGATGCATCCTAAAAAATTTCTTGGTTGATTAATTCTTTTTATAACATTCAGGTGAAGTATGTTGTAGAGCTCGCCAAAGCACTATCGATGATTCCCGGAGTGTACCGAGTGGATCTCTTCACCCGCCAGATAGCTGCACCTGATGTCGATTGGAGCTATGGCGAACCTACAGAGATGCTAACCACTGGTTCCAGTGATGAAGAGGGCAATGAGCTTGGTGAGAGCGCTGGAGCATATATCATCCGCATCCCATTCGGTCCCAGGGACAAGTATCTCAGGAAGGAGCTTCTCTGGCCTTATATTCAGGAATTTGTGGATGGAGCACTCTCTCACGTTATCAACATGTCGAGGGTATTAGGCGAGCAGGTTGGTGGTGGGCAGCCCGTGTGGCCCTATGTGATCCATGGTCACTATGCTGATGCCGGCGATAGTGCCGCACTTCTCTCTGGTGCTCTTAATGTCCCAATGGTACTCACGGGTCATTCGCTAGGGAGAAATAAATTGGATCAGCTCCTGAAACAAGGAAGGCAATCAAAGGACGATATCAATGCTACGTACAAGATAATGAGGAGGATCGAGGCCGAGGAGCTGTCATTGGATGCTGCAGAGCTCGTGATCACGAGTACAAAGCAAGAGATTGATGAACAATGGGGATTGTACGACGGCTTTGATGTTAAGCTCGAAAAAGTGCTCAGAGCTCGTGCTCGGAGAGGCGTGAACTGCCATGGACGATTTATGCCGAGGATGGCTGTAAGTTTGCTATCATTTTTACAACCTTCACACAATGGCTGCAGGACAGTTGATTTTGTTCTTTATGATTAAATTGAAGCTTGATAAAATTGAAAATGCATCTTTTTATTTTCTTCTTGCATCTTAATCCCCGTGGAATTTGCAGGTAATTCCTCCTGGGATGGACTTCAGCAATGTGGTAGTACAGGAAGAGCAGACTGAGTCAGATGGAGATCTTGCTGCTCTTATAGGCTCGGATGGTGCTTCTCCCAAGTCTTTTCCGCCTATATGGTCTGAGGTAAGCTCCAGTCACATCGAATCATTTAATTTGTCTTAAAACTCTCTTTACTGGTTTTGAGAATTTGATTCTGATTTTTTCATAGATCATGCGTTTCTTCACGAATCCCCACAAGCCAATGATCCTCGCACTCTCAAGGCCTGATCCAAAGAAGAATATCACTACCTTGATAAAAGCCTTTGGGGAGTCTCGTCCACTTAGGGACCTGGCAAACTTAGTAAGGAATAAATAAATAAATTATGATTTTTTTCATCATATATCGTGAAATCTGTAATTTAATCTGTAGAAGAAAATACATTCAGCGATTTTTTTAACTTGCTGGCTGTTTTTAGTTGAATGAGTCTCTCCTAAGAATCTGTGAAAGTAGATTTTGAGATAGAAAACCATTCAAGGCCTTCTTCTGGTTTTTTTCATTTTTTTCTTTTCTTTCCGCATTAGCTTTAAGTCAATATAATTTAAGACGTATATTTTAATCTTGCAGACATTGATTATGGGAAACAGGGATGATATTGAAGAGATGTCCTCTGGTAATGCCAGTGTGCTCACGTTAGTCTTGAAATTAATTGATAAGTATGATCTCTATGGTCTTGTTGCTTACCCAAAGCACCACAACCAGACTGATGTGCCTGATATCTACCGGCTCACTGCAAAAACAAAGGTTTGCATCATTCTTAAATTATCATTATCCTTTGAAAAAATCAGCTTGTTCTAAACTAAATGCATCTAACATGCAGGGAGTCTTCATAAATCCAGCTCTCGTTGAACCTTTTGGCCTTACTTTGATTGAGGTACGCTAAGCCTTTTGCTAATTTATTCGAAGAGAAAGCAATTCCTTGAGATAGAACCCAACACCTTTAGCTGGTTGCAGGCAGCTGCTCATGGCCTTCCAATGGTGGCAACGAAAAATGGTGGTCCTGTTGACATTCACCGTGTAAATATGCATATGAATGCTTGTGCTTTCTTAAGTAAAATGAGAAGATAAGAGAGAGAAATTTGGATAATTGATTTTTCATTGTACAGGCCTTGAACAATGGGCTACTTGTTGATCCTCACGAT
Organism: Papilionanthe hookeriana x Papilionanthe teres; assembly: GCA_022702705.1. Taxonomy (NCBI): domain Eukaryota; kingdom Viridiplantae; phylum Streptophyta; class Magnoliopsida; order Asparagales; family Orchidaceae; genus Papilionanthe; species Papilionanthe hookeriana x Papilionanthe teres. The sequence goes on from CM040437.1 coordinate 57,329,550, forward strand.
GACAAGGCCATTGCTGATGCACTGCTGAAGCTTGTAGCTGACAAGAACCTTTGGGTTGAATGCCGACGGAATGGTTGGCGCAATATCCACTTGTTCTCATGGCCGGAGCACTGCCGAACTTACCTTACTCGTGTCGCCGCATGCCGTATGCGTCATCCACAATGGCAGACTGACACACCAGGTGCACCTGACGATGATGCGGAGGAGTCATTATGGGATTCCCTTAATGATGTCCATGAATCTTCTCTCCGACTATCGATCGATGAGAAGATTTCATTTAATGGCTCAACTGAGCTTGATGATGGCACTGATGCCGACTTGCCTGATCAAGTGAAGAGAATTCTGGGCAAGATGAAGAAGCAAGCACACCCAGAATCTCAGCCGATGCCTACTGGGGCAACCTCTGGAAATACTCTTAATAAGTATCCGCTCCTTAGGCGGCGGCGTCGATTGTTCGTGTTTGCTCTTGACTGCTACAATGAAAATGGCGACCCCGAAAGGAAACTGGTTCAAGTTATTCAGGAAGTCTTTCGTGCAGTGAGGTCAGATCATCAGTTGTCAAGGATTTCCGGATTTGCTATCTCAACAGCAATGCCGCTTACAGAAACATTGAATCTGTTGAAATTGGGGAAGATAGCAGTGAAGGATTTCGACGCGATAATCTGCGGCAGTGGAAGCGAGGTGTATTATCCGGGGACGATGCAGTGCATGGATTCGGATGGCAGGATGCAACCAGACCAGGATTTCGCGACACATATAGATTATCGTTGGGCTTATGATGGGGTGAAGAGGACTGTGGCGAAGCTAATGAATTCTCAAGATGGGCAGGAGAATCAGAAGACTGAAATTTCTGAAAATGTTGTTGAGGATTTAACAGCAAGCAATGATCATTGTATATCCTTTCTGATCAAAGACCCAAAGAAGGTAAAACCAAGTGCTTGCCTTTGGGACATCAATGTTTCCATTTGATGAATAGTTATTATTTTTTTCTTTCAGGCCAAACCAGTTGATGAGCTCCGTCAGAAAGTTCGGATGCGAGGACTTAGATGTCATCTAATGTACTGCAGAAACTCGACACGGCTGCAGGTCATTCCTCTTCTGGCATCTCGGTCTCAGGCACTCAGGTATGAAATTTTTCAAAATTTCTGGAGTTTTTCTCTTCCTATAGATTGAAGGAAAGTGCCAAAATTCTCTCTTCACCATTTATATGAGGCTGTTTTAGTCCCCAGAATCGTTTAATGGGCCTAAAATAGTTGGTCTATTTCAATCCATACTAAAAGAGTCTCAAGACTAAATTGTGGATTTTTATACTCTCTGGGACTAAAATGGCTTCTTGCAAAGAGTCTGGGGACAAAATTATAAGTGGCAAAACCATAATGCTTGTCATTCTCTTGATTCAAGGTATCTATTTGTTCGCTGGGGTCTGAGTGTAATGAATATGTATATATTCCTTGGTGAGCGAGGCGATACAGACCATGAGGAGCTCATTGCAGGCTCTCACAAGACAGTGATCATGAAGGGCGTTGTCGAGAGAGGTTCCGAAGAGCTGCTCAGGACGGCAAGTAGCTATAAAAGGGAGGATGTTGTACCAGTGGAGAGCCCCCTAGTTGTCTATACCAAGGAAGGCATAAGATCAGAGGAAATCTTGAAGGCATTAAAAGAAGCTTCAAAGGCTGCTTCAGGAATGTGATAGAAGAGCTGTGGGGTCTTTTTTCTCTAGCTTTATAGTCTCCTTTCTTCTTTGCCGGTGAGTTATAAAATGACTTTATATCAATAAGATAGTTATGATACAGTAATATCTTTTCTCACCGGTGAAAAGAAATGTTTCTTTTTTTGCAAGTTTTTGTTTAATTTATAGCACATAAACGATAGACTATATATTTGGAAGATCTCAGTGGCTTTATGAAGCTTGTATCTTCAGTTTCGGTTATATTGAAGCAGAAAGATAGCTGAAGCCTGTATTGAGCTAAGTTGATCAAAGAAATATTGTTATTCTGTGTTAAGTAGTGTTGCTTTATAGATAATTTTTTTTTTTTAACTGTATAGATAAAGACTTTGAACTTCTGTAAGGCAAAGTTTTATCTTATTATTTAACCATAATCATCCAAATATTTTTCTTTAGGAAGTTTTACATACATTCCACTCATTTCCCATGTATTTAAATTTCTAACACCTAAACTTCAATTTTTATATACATGCCATCTGATTTATGCTTTTATAATTGTACTTCACTTTTTAAAAGTAAAAAAGTAGTGGTATATTTACTTGATGTGAAAGATATGGGTATTTTTAGATATAAGACATAAAATTTAGGTGTGAAATATGTAAATACTTGAGAATTGGGTGGAATGTATGTAAATGCACCTTGGTTTATTGAACTTGCATGGTCAGTTCTAGTTGTTTCTGGCTCTTTAAATGATCCTTATTTCAAGGTTTTATGATTTCATGTCAAACTAAGGGTCTGTTTTGGGGCGAATTATTCCATCCGGAGCACGTACGCAGCGTTGGGTGCGGATTTTAAAGGTATCGGGTGGGTATTTGATGGGTATTGGATGGGTATTGGGATTTTAAGGGTACTGAGTGGGTATTGGATGGGTATTGGGTATTGAGTGTTGGCTATTAGGTGGGATTGAATGGGTATTGGGAGGGTATTTGATGGGTATTGGGGAGTTGCGTGCGGACCGCGTACGTTCTCCGTATGGAATAATGGCTCCTGTTTTGGGGCATTGTTTTAGCTGCGGTGTGTATTCCCGCTGTGTCGTGACTGTTTATAGCAGCACTTGCTTGATTTTTTTCGTGTTGCGGCTGCCTGCTTTTAGTATTTTGCGGCCATCATTATGAGGGTGTGTTATATGGTTTCACATTCTATTTCTCTCGACTCTTTCAGTTGTGCCCCCGCAGGCATATCTCTCAGGTTTTTTCGATTTGGATTCTTCTTCCATCTTCTCGTTCCCAAATGTTCTTCATTTGAGGTATAAAGAAACTTGCATTTTTCTTCATTTGAGGTATGAAGAAAGTTGCATTTATTCACTCTTCTCTTTTATGTGTGTTCTATTTTCCGTCTTCTCGTTCGGGTATGTGATTATGGTTTATGGATTTCTCGATTTCTTCATCTTCTGTTGTGTGGTAGTTCTCTTGATTTATGATATGCAGAAATATGAAATTGAGCATGCGGCTTATGGGGCTCTTTTATTATTAATAAGTGTAAATGAGTACTAAATCTCTACATTCTTAAGCTGAATATCACATATCCACATTTAGGGCTGTCAAAAAAACTCGTTCGTGAACAGTTCATGTTCGACTTGTTAAGTAGCTTGTGTTTGGCTTGTTCGTTAGGTAAACGAACTGAACACAAATAATTTTTTTAAGCTCGAATTATAAATAAGCCGAACACGAATAACTCTTTATTCGCTCGTGTTCGGCTCGTTCTCAAATAAAAATCGTATAATTATATATAATAATATATGTATATATTATTTATATAATAATATATTATACATATTTAGATTTTAATTTTAAATCATAACAGCTCGTGGTAATGTGGCACTATCTTTTCAATATATTTGGTCCAAAGTTCGAATCCAACACTCTATATCTATTTTTTAAAATTAATTTTAACGAGTCAATTTTGAATCGAACACTAACACGTTGTTCATGATTTTGAACACGAACAATTTCAAATTAGCCGAACACCAGTCAAGTCTGAGCTCGCTCAAACTCGAGTCAATATCCACATTTTAGAAGGAACTCCAAATTTTTTTAAATTCAACAACCCTTAGTTCAATCCAAAATAACTAATAAACAGGCCCTATAGCTATTAAGAAAAGTGCGCAAAATAAGGAGGGTGTAGCCAAAGGTTGAAAAGGAGGAAGGTTAGAAATCCTTGGTCTACCATAAATTATGGATTTAATAAATAAATTGTATGATATTACATTTAATCAAACCTCTCTTGATCATAAATAATTATCCTCATAATTTAAAATTCTAAACTCTGATAAAATTTAAATTTTCAATCTATTTATATATAAGTCGATAATCATAAAATGTATACATAATCTTGCAAAATAATACAAAAGTATAATAAAAAAAATTAAATTCTTAATTAATTTAAATTTTCTCAAGAGCTTCTTGGGATTCACTCAATTTTATGTTGCTTTAACCTCTTGGTAGTGACTATTTTGTTTTCCTATATGGCTTATAAATGTATAAATGATTCGTGCGGTCCATTCTCACTCCATCATGACAAGTTAAATCAAAATGTTATCCTTGTTCACTGATTAGGTTCAGATTGAAGCCCATATTAAAAGCTATATCAAGTATATCCATATAATCATAGTAAAAAAAACTCTTGCACCGAGAGCATGGCAATGGCAATGGCATCAAGACTAAGTGGCTAAGTTAGAGTGCGTTGATGCAACTTGTGCTTATCCAGATAAGCCACATATCTAAAAATGAGAACCATGAGATTCTACCTACGTTCCACATTTAGTGTAAAAAACCAACTGTATTTTCAGATGAGCTGCTCAAAACACAATTTCCAAACTGTAAAGCAGCACGGATAAGCTGTCCCGAACGAAGTCTTAATTATTACAGTATTATAATTTTATTAGATAAAACCTATTAGCCCTCACACTTCCCAATGTCCAAGCTATAAGTTATGCTCCATAAAATGCATCTAATAAGAAATGAAGCCTTACATTAATCAAGGCTAGTCTTAAAATTGATTAGTTCAGTCATCATTTCCACTAAATCCATAAGATTCTCTAGGATAATTTAAATTTGTGACTGCAAATAAAAAACTAATATAAGGATAATTCTCTAAATAATTCATAATCTAATATTTATTCTCTTTTGAAATATCTATTTATAGTCTCTCAAATACGGTGAAGTTTAAAAAAAATAAGAGCTAAAACGAAGGCAAAGATCTAATGAGTACAAATTGTGCTAATGATAAATTAATTATATATCATGAAGATTATTCGCATATAATAAAACAATAAGTAGCAACACATCCATGACTTCCTTGCTTGACTTCTAATTAAAAGGCTGAGTGCCTATAAAAATGAACATTTATTTTTGTATGTTAGTAAATTCCCAAGAAAAATTTAGACAGAATATGAAACTTAAGCTATAGATCATTTAGATAGGAAAAGAACTTAAGCTAAGCATAAATAATGGACTAAGCAGCCCACAGGCCATCATGGTTTGACTACTGAAGATCATATACAAATAAATTTAACAATAAATTTGGCATGACTTGTAGAGCAGCAATCTCTTTTTAAGCAACCAGTGAATGGGGCCAAGGCCTCAGATTGCAAATTTTAATATTATATGGCAATCTACATGGCTATTTTGTGATATTAAATTGTAAAAATTTGCATATAAATATTAGATCAGAACAATACATGTATAATCTGGTTGAACTATACAAAAGGATCTCAGATAAACTGTTTCAGAAATTCTGTAGCAACTAGACGTCCTCTTGTGCTGACTGATAGCCTCAGCTCACTGATCTCCTTGTCAATGTCCTACATTACCATATTGAGAGGGTGAATTATTTAGTTTGAATCGCCATAAAAGTTCTTGAGGAAATAAAATGGTAATTGAACCATTCTATGAAAATGCTAAACCATTAATCAAATAAAAAACATAGAACGTCACAAAATTCTAGAAATTATGTTGGCTGTTTAATAAACTAAAAATCTGTGCAGAAACTAAAATCAAACTAAAATGAGTAAAAATGCATGCTATGTATATATAAGCATACATACATGCGTGTGTTGTATATTTCCATCGTTCGACTTCTCGATCAAAATCAAGACCGGCATTGTTAATATCCATCAACCAAGCTTAGGCAGAAATCAAAATATATTAAATTTTATAATTATTTGGCCTTTGATCACACTTGTTAAGAATCTTCATTAATGTACAATCCAGATAGTATATCACCACTGTTTATATTTATATGGAATTTTTTTTTTGTAATATTGAATATAAATTTAAGTGCTTAACATTTCTTTGGAAGAATGTTCAAAAGAACAAAAAAAAAAAAAATCCAAATACTAGGCATTTCTGAATCAGTTAAGCACACATGATGAATCTTAATATAAATTCCACAACCATGCATAAAAAAAAGGTTAGTGCTGAGGGGTGGAACTAACCTCTTTTTTGAACTAACCTCTTTTTTGAGGGGAGGGCAAACTGTCCCCTATATCCAATGTGAGAGGAGCTAGGGCAACTAAGGGCAAAGTAATATTTCAAGAGGGGCAAAACTAATATTTCCGGAGAGGCAAAAGGCAAAATTGCCCTCTCATATAAATAAAAATCTAAATTTGAGTGACATAAAATTTAGCAAAGAGCTACATAATTCACATGAGTTTTCCTTATGCCATTTTACCCATTTGTCAAGCAGAGACATTATTGCACAGAAAAAAAAAAGGGAATTACATACATAGTATACAATTCTTATGTATTTAAAAATCTCGCAACTAAACTTTTATATTTAAATACGTAGTACTTCGGTGCTTTAAAACTCTGCATGAAAAGATGTATTTTACTTTTAAAGAGTGAAAATAGTATTAGTTTTTATGTAAAATTAAAGATTTGAGTGCTATATGCGTAAATATGAAAGTTTAGGTGTGAGATGTGTATTTTGTGCTATGTATGAAAATGACTCCCAAATAAAAGAAAGAAAAGATACAATACAACAACAACAAAACCTTTATCCCACTAAGTGGGGTCAACTATACGAATCCTTTACCTCCATTGTGTCCTATTTAGTGTCATATTTTCATTTAATTCTAATAAATTAAGATCATTTTTATACAATATGCTCAAGTCTTCCTAGGTCTACTTCTGCCTTTTCTTAATATAAATCGAATCTAAAATATCTACTCTCTTGATCAGATCATCACATGGTCGACGTTTAATGTGACCAAACCATCTAAGACAACTCTCTCTAATTTTGTCCGTCACTGGAGCTATACCAACCCTATCACGATATATTCATTTCGCATTTTGTCTCTAAGTGTAAAGCCACTCATCCAACTAATCATTTCTCATATCGACAAAAGTTTTATACTTCTCTTTTAAAGGCCAACATTCAGCACCATAGAGCAATGCAGGTCTCACCACCATCTTACAAAATTTTCCTTTCAATCTAAGCAGTATTTTTCTATCACACAATAGGCCTGAAGCATTCCTCCACCAACAAACCAACTTGAATTCTACTAATAACATCCTCATCTATATCACCATCACTTTGAACAATAGACCCGAGATATCTAAACCGTTCACACCTTAGTTTAGAAAGAAAAGATACTATGCAAGCATATATTTAATCACTTTTGAAAGGTCTTTCCATGACCATACTTGAGAAACCACTATTGGAACAACTAATGTGATGCATGGCTCCCTAAAGGGTTAAACCGGTTGGATCGGCTAAACCAGTTCAGCTTAGCAAGGTGATCCTGGTTTATGGGCTAGGATTACCGCCCAAGAGGAGGGACCTCCCCATCTTAGTTATATATATATATATATATATATATATATATATATATATATATATATATATATATATATTATGTGTTACGTTATTGTGATTAGAGTTCAGTTTTTGTTGAGTTTTCAATCAAAACAGCCACCAGTGTCCCCTTTCCCCTTTCTAAGGTTGTATCACATGACGTGTGATGCTCTGACTGTATCTCGCTCCAAAGTTGTGTTCATCCTCAACCCCTTCCATCCTCTAACATGTACCTTCCGCTGCCGCTGTCGCCGTAACCTGCTGCAGATCACCAGAGACGGCAATCCCGCTGTTTTCCCTGCAGTCCTTCTGCCGCCATCCAGTGCTTGCCCCACTCCTTGCCGCTGCCATCCCAACCACCCTCTCGTAGCTGCCGCAATCCCCTTTCCCCCTTACTGCTGTTTTGGCCATCCCTGTCAAACCTCCCTGCCATAATCCACTACATGCTTCGCTCCTCATGCCATAACTCTCCATTTCCCTCTCCTAGTTACTGCCGTAACCGCCTATAGCCCCTGCTGCAGCTGCAAATCCCTTCCCCCATAACTCACCATCCCTCCTGCGCCAAATCTATTACTGTACTCAACCCTCAACCCTTCCACTACTGCAGCCTTCCAATATCAGCCCCTGTTGCTGCCGCGAGCAACCCGCCAGCCTTCCCACCGGCTGTCCAGCTGGGGTTCACCGCTTTCTTTTTCACCCTAGAGTGTTGTTGGTGTTTCTTGTTTTGTTTATTTCCTGTTCTAAAGAGTCTTCATTGTAACATTCTCGAATTTCAATAATAATATTTGCACTTCTATAGTGATTTGGCTTAACTCCAATATCATAATGTATGCATGGCCTAAGCATTTGATAGAAAAATGGATCATGTGAATAGCTAGTAAGGCACAAATGTGGTTTGACACATCGTAGTAGGAACAAAGATGCCATTGCTTTGATGCAATGTTAAAACAAAGTAACAAATAATTCGGCTAAAAAAAGTAACAATTGACTTAGACATGATACCCTTTTGGAGAATTTGAGATTGATATCGAAGCCAAAGTCGGAAGTGTCTTCCGCCAAAGAGAGAGGGACAGAACCAATCCTGGTTCAGGATTTTCCGCCCATAGGGTTAGGCCAGGCCCATCGGACATTCATTTTCCTTGTTTCAAATAGAACTACGGTTCTTTTATCAGCTTTAGCATAAATATATTGCTTAAAATCTATTTTGGGCAATTTTTTGCTTATTTTATGTAATTGAATTTCTTTTCCTCGTTTCTTTTCCTTATGATGTGTTATATCGCTTTTTTCATTTTTCTTTTCAAGCGGTGAGATGGGAGTTTAATCAGGAATAGATGTTGGACCATCCTCAATGCCCGTACCCCTACCTAGCCGCCAACCTCTTTTTTCTAGTTGTTTTCGCAAAAAAAAACAGCTACCATCACCTATTTCTGATCCAAACAAATTGTTTGTCAAATTATTCCCGTTTTCCCCAATCTTACAACCTCTCCATTACCTTAATCAATTATTATGTATTATCTAGGAACCTGAGATTGGTGTCATTGACATCAGAGCCATACAAAGCCTAATTCTTTAAGAATTCATTCATCTCATACCCAAAACCTAAATTCAGATATTCCAAGCTATTTACATTCACAAATGCCTAAACCCCACCCTAAATCATACCATCACCTTCAGCTAACAATGAAAACCCTATTATTGCTTTTAGCCGAAACTTTAATTGGAAAAAATCCACTTTCGAAGAAGATCCAAAAAGAGATCCTTAAAGAGATATTCAAGAGCTTGCTATGGAAAATATGCAAAGAGAATAGCTTTAATTGTAGCATAGGCTCTCTAATTTTGAGAGAAGACAATTTGTGAAAGTTACTCATAATAATACCAATGACAAACAAAATAGATAAGAGAAAAACTCCTTTTCCCCAAGAAGCTTCTAGTGATGTAAAACCAATGTCACGGCAATTCGGCATTAAATATAGAAGGAGGGTAATTTTGAAGTGAAACTTAGCTTACCAATTTTTTATTGTTATGTGGATCTAGAAGAGTTCATTGAATGTCTCTAAACCATTTAAAATATCTTTAAGTAAAAAAAACATTCCATCATATAGAAGATTAAAGTTAACTACGATTAAATTAATGAAGATTGCTTTTCTGTGGTAAGAGAATTTGAAGCATGTGTGTTAGTGAGAGGAAAAGGACAAGATCACGACCTGATCATAATGAAAAGAACGACAACAACAACGACAAGTCTTTGTCATACTACGTGGGATTGGGTACATGAATCCCTTTTCTCTATAGCATCCTATGAGTGTCATATTTTCATTTAATTCTAATGTATTAAAATTATTTTTTATACAATATGCCCTAGACTTTTTAGGTCTAGCTCTGCCTTTCTTAACATAAGTCAAATCTAAAACATCTACTCTCCTAATCGGATCATCCAATGGTCAACGTTTACTGTAACCAAACCATATAAGACGACTCTCCAATCTCATCTGCGATTGGAGCCACACCAACCTATCACGGATATATTCATTTTGCATTTTGTCTCAAAGTGCCAAGCCACTCATCCACCTAAATATTCTCATCTCAGCAACACTTAGGTTGTGTTTCTTTGGACTTATGAGACCACATTTGGAGCCAAAACGAAGTTTTACACGATTGATTATTGCTTCGATCGGAATAGCATCTCGAACGCTATCGAAATTATGTGAATCCGCGAAGAAGGAGGGAGACCGTGTCCCGCGGTTTGAAAATTTTCATTCCAAAAAGGCCATTTCGCAGCGGACGCTACAGAAATCCCCATTTATGGTTTTATTAATATATAATCCCCATCTAGAATGCAACGAGAATCACCAACAGAAGTAATGAATTTATTAATATAATTTCACAATATCCATTCCAAAGATTTAGAGCAGAATTCTGTCATTTATTACATGCATCCACTGTGGCAATGGATTTATTAATATAATTGTGCCATTTATTACACACATGTCACAAAATTCTTATTTAATATAATAGTATTCTTATTATTCTTTTATTTTTAAGAAAGAGTTTGTATTTTTTTTTTTTTTTTGAAAAGCCCAGAGAGCTAATTTTATTGAAATAGAAATGGTACATAAAGGCTGTATGAAAAGGCCCAAAATAGGCACCCTACCCATACGATACAACACACACTAGCAACCCAAAAAAAGATAAGATACAGATAAACTCAAATAATAAAATCCGCAGAAAACAAACAGCTAGGGATGAGCCAGTTTAGTCCTGCCTATATCTCTAATTTTACGAACGGAGCCACCTAATAAAATGTTGAGCGTCGTGCCATTACCGAAAGTTACCAAAGTGTCATTCATTAAGTTCTCAAGCTGGAGTGTGCCTCCATTCTTCTTATTCCTCCTAAAAGTGTAAACCTCTCATTCCTCATCCGAAGATTGGCTCAACTGATCAGTGTACTCAACAATTGTCGAGCATGTAGAAGAGGATGAGCCCCCTGCTCCTGATTAACAGTAACAACATTCTCATTCTGACGAAGTAGTAGAACTGTCTCCTCAACACCTGAAGCTTCCTAAGGATGAGGAGCTGCAATGCTCACCTGATCATCTGACCGAACAATATTCTTTGGAGATAAGGATCATGCAGTATTGCTTTCAACTATGATTGAAGCTGTAGGTTGTCCAGCTGAAACATCTGCATTAGTCTCAATAACAGGAACAGTAGTGTCAATGAGAGGTCTCCAGTAGTGGGAGGGAGAAGTGGTAGCGTTGTCGAAGACGCTTCAGGTTCTACAATCACAAGGAAGCATTCTTCCTTAGTTTGATGGATGTGAATTTAACTTTTTTGTCTGGGGGAACATCTTTGTACTAAAAATTCGCTCTACTGCTTGGAGTCAATGAATTCATCTAGATCCAAATATCCGTCAAAATTTGGCGGGTAAATTTTAACTCCAAAATTATGGCCCATTTGATATTTCCATGCTAAATTACCAGGTATTGGTCCTTCATCATTGAAAACTTCATGGTGTAAGAGATTTACTTCCTCCTCTCAATCTGATGAATCACCATTATGGCTATGAGTGTCATCTCTGGATTGTCTTCTCTCAAAGGAGATAAGGTTTTTATTGCAATTGTAGCATTTCCCGTTACATATCTTTCATAGTAAGCTCATGAATATCTCATTGAGGTTTTCTTCTTGGCTCTTACTGCAATAAAAATTTCATTTGAAAAGAATATGATGATTTAGGGTTTAGGTGAGGATTACAGCTAGATGATTGATGTGGGAAAATGTTTTATGGTAGTATTCAATTAAGTTATATGAAATTTTAATTTGAAAGAAAAAAAAAATCCTTAAAATATTAGTGTTTATTAGGCTCTAACATCAAATGACACTATTCTAAAGTTCCTATAAGGTATTTAAGAAATAGAATTAGCAAGGAAGTATTGGTGGAATAACAAGAGAATAAGAATATAAGAGGGTGGCAACGTTTGGAAGGGAATAGGAGGCGTTCGGCAGCTCTCCATGCTGAAAACATCGGCAAAAATCATGAAACAGCGAGATAAAAACAGCGAGATAGTTTCACCACTTATTCCAGACACACAGACACACCACTTGCAAAAGAAAGAGAATACAAGACTCCTTATAACAGAAATCAAAGAATACAATCTCTAAAATACATAAAACAGTAAAGTCTCCAAAAATAAAAAATAACAAGTTACAAATAATTCTCTCTCAATATAGCTGCAACTCTAATTAAAATTTAACAAGTAAAAAATAGTTGGGCCCGCCTACTTGAAAAATCCTGAATCGGGAGTTTCCAAGCAAGAAACCTCCCACTAAAAACCATACAAATCTGCCATTATCCCGTTGATCCCGCATAAGAGGGATTGTGGAATATGCAATTCCACAAAAATCCTAAAGAACCAGGATAGTTCCCACGCCAACTTGATAGTTGTCTTATACCAAAATTAATGCTTATCAGTAAAGTTGTCGACTAAAAGTTAGCAATGTAGATAGCTAGATTCATCTCTACTTTATATGAATCTGGTAGCAATTTAGTTAGTTAGATTCATCATTACATTATATGAATCCAAGTGTGGGATCTAGGGATCTTGAACTTTGTTGGAGGCTATGTCAAGCAATTAGTTTGAACAATACATTTGCTAGCCATAACCACCATTTCTTGGCCTTTGCATGTGGAGTTGATTATGCACAGCTTTCGTGGAATAAGTCTCATGACTCACATCCATTGCAGGAGTTGTAGTCAATACTCTCTTATTTGGTGGTTGTTATAAGATAATAGAAACGGAGGATTCATCTTAAATGCCCTTCTCCATGCAATGATTTTATAAACATGCTCCAAGACTACTGAATCATTATAGTGAATCCTTCTTCCATTTGATTAAGCCGCCTACTAGAAACAATTCATGATTATCTATTTCAAACAATCTCTCCCTATCATCCAGCACGCCAATGCTTAGCTTTTAGACTCAGCATCTATATACGCCCACTGCACCTTAGAAGATGCTAAATACAAATTTATCCATTAAAAGCGCCAGAAACTCACAAAAAAGACTAATAAATAGAAATAAAAAGAGAGAAATTCTAGAGTGAGACATTCTATGAAATCTCAATATTGCCTTCCTACTCACACTTCAATCCTACATTTATAGGCTAGGGTCAAAGAAGACCTCACTAAAAGAAGACCTATATAAGCAACAAAGGAAGAATTATGAAGCAAAGTTTAAAAAACGCTGGTTGCAAAATAGAGATAGCTAGCCCGTAGCAAAAGAATACACAGAGATTATAGGTCAAACTCTAAATAGAGATAATTCTATGTGAAGTTTCATATCGGCTTCATTGAAGCCTACGCAGGCTTACAAGTTACTTTGATGCTTACACTAGTAGGCCTTGGCACATTTAGAGTAATAGCCATAATGATTTACTATGCCCTAGGCCAAATACGCTTCAATCGAGTAGCACTTAAACTCAATTCATTAGTAGGCAAGATTAACTGAATCCAGCATGACACTAGTTTGGCATACACATCCCACTATCCAATGTGACCTTCTCGCATGAATAACAAAGAAAATTTACGGCTAGACTAGTATCATGAGAAGTGTATAATTTTTGCATCAAAAAGATCAAATTGCTCCTTGAAAAAGTTTCTGAAAGAACAATGTTGCTTGAAATGTAATAAAGAGTTAAACTCTATTGGATCTTTATTGCACAAAAGTTGATCTTTTGTAGAAACTTACAGTATCCTTATCTACTTGACAAAAAAAGAAAAAAAACGCAACCTTGAATGTATTGCAGAAAGCAATCTAAAGAATTGTTTTAATAAATTGTAGTGGAAAGAAAGACTTAAAATTATCCACGAGTAATATTAGTCGTGCCTAATGTTTTATAAAGAATAAACACCACATACTGCGGAAGAAAAACCTTACTGGAGATGGTCGATAATCAAAATAAGAAACAACAGCTCCCCATGATATACTTATATCCATCACATATACTTACTTTCAATTAAGATAGAAATAAAAAGTTCTAACATTTTGAAATAGTTCCAGCACAAAGCCAAGAAAGACTGATTGGTTTACCTCCAAAAATTGCATAATGAAATCAACAAGTCTGTGCTTGTGCATGTCCTCGCAGTGGTAGTTTGTTATTAGAAAGCTAATATCATAGCCCTGAAATGAATAGTTTTAATAAATACTTGCCAGCACAAATATTTCTCAAGAATTTACAAGATCCAAAAACTGCAAGATATATGTAGCTGGCACGCATTGACAGTAGGGGTGTGCGTGTGTGAGAGAGGGAGAGAGAGAGAGAGGGTGGTGCTTGCAGGAATGAAGTCATTTAAGAACATAACTAAAACAATCATTATGGTGTGATGCTTTATCATTAAAAAAAAAATTATACTTAAAGCAATATTAGATTCTAGGACCATGCTTGAAACACAAATCAACTGTTGTCTAGGCTAGAGAAATCATAGAATTTAATCATTCGCATACTCATTTTAATAGACATAATCAACTCCACGACGCTGCCACGGGTTGTATTCCAGCTATTCAGGGAGCATCAAAATATTCTACATTATTTTGGTGCTAGCTATAGCTAAACTTTGGTCCACCCTTCATGTTTGTATCTTTATTCTTTCTAGCCACCTCATCTTTGGTCTTTTAGTGCATAATCCAAATAATGTTTTAGTGCATAATCCAAATAATGTGTCACTTTTTGTATAACTAACCTCAATAGGTGCTATTCCCATGATCTCTCCACTAAAATCTTCATTTCTTCATTCCTAATTTTACCATGAATTCAATATTGGCACTATAAATTTTCTAAATTTTTTGGTCGATTTTGATTTCTTTTTAGTCTAAAAATTGGATCCAATAAAGATAACTTTATCTCCATTCTAGAAATTTTACTGAATATATTCTCTTATTGCGTATATAAGGGAGGTGATATAAGTCTTTAAGCATACCGCAAGTGATTACTTAGTACTTATCTGCTCTGACAAGCTTCCCAGGCTCAGTACTGAAAGTGAATTTTCAAGACAATTAAGAAATAAATAAAGCAAACCCCAAAAATTTCTCATTTATTGGGGACAACAAATTCAGAGTTCAAGGCTTCCTACGGGAAAAATTGATCTTTTGAGACATCCGTCATCTTCCAATTATCCAACGGTTAATCTGTAATTTCAAGCAAAAAAAAAAGGTAGAGAGACCTTATCACAAATTAATTGGGTTTAGCCAACTGTCATTATCAGCATAACATTAATGGATGATATGGTCATGTTGACTACATATTGACATATCATAATGCATGGCTTAGTTATCAGCAGCGACGGTGTATCCAAACGCCGCTGATTGGCATTTCCAAGCCTCGTCGGGCATCTACATACACAATTCCTATGTATTTACATATCTAACACCTAAACTTTACCTTTTACATGTATGCCACCCAAATCTTCCATGCATAAAAAATACCACCATTGTAACTTTTTAAGAGGCTTAGAATACAGCTTTTTAAGTGGTAATTTCTAGTATAACAATGCGATGCGGTTTTAAGTTAATGTGAAAATTAAAATTCTAAGCCGCTTAAAAATTAAGTTAGCATTACCCAATTAGCTTCCCTGATTTCAAATTTCAAATTTAATTTTTAAATTCGTTTAAATATTCAAATTACAATAAAAAAAATCTTAAAATAAACTATGAATCTAAGTATGAAACAAAGATACTGTTGATTTTTTATATATAAAAAAAAAAACAGTATTTTGGTTTCATCCTCTGCCTCATTTATTCAAAATTATTAGTAGTTCTTTATTTGTAGGCAATTTCTTAATTATTAATTTATAAACTTTTTGTTAAGTATTAACTTCTCTTGAATACATTTAGCAGATCCAATTAATTTAACGTTAACAAAAAAAAAAAGCATTTTCATCTTCAGAAATATTCCCTAATATGAAATAGTCATCCATGTTCGTCATCCAATCAGAGTTAAGAATTTATGGAGAAACTTGTTCACTACTATCAAAATTTAGAAAGTTGGCCTCCTTGATAGGATTCTTCATTGATTTCTACTTATCAGGCAAGCTAAAGGAAGAAATCTAGAATGCAATGTTATGTCAATATAGATTACAAAAGTGTAACAAAAGTAAAGATTTAAATAGAAGCTTTAAGTCACATAAAATTTCAACTTTTTAATTAAATTGATTTTATAACATGCATGAATATTTCCCGAAATAATGTAACTAGGGCAATTGGAATCATATAATCTAATCCATATTCAAATCAAATCTTATCATCTAATTCAAAAAAAAAATAAGATGACCCCAAACGAATAATTCTAGCCATGACTAAGGGTGACATTGAATCCAGTTGAAGCAAGCCAACCAAAACCTTTCTTTCTTTTATTTCACTAATGCTATCTTTGAGTCGATACTAACAACTTTGAGTCAGTTTCAGGTAAGTTCCAAATAAGTCAACTAATTTTACAAGAAATTTCTAAATTAACTATCAAAATTATTATTATTATTGTTATTATATTTATAGACACACACACTATATTAATGTGATGTGTACTCATGAGTATATATATAACATATAGTGATTCGGCTTCAAGTTGAATAAAAATAATTTTGAACGAATCATCTTGACTATAAGCAAATTGATTTCAAATCAACAATAACTCAAAGCAATGTCAAAAGAGTTTCAAGTTTTAAGTCTGGATCTAGGTCCTTGTACAATATCACCAAATATCATGCTGATGGAACATTAAGCCTAACAATAATTGGTAGGAATTAGCCATTTTCATAAATTTCACCGATTGGCAACACATTAGGAACAAACAGCTTCTAGGAAAAACCATTTTTTCAAGCAGCAGGTACAAGCAAAACGACTTTTTTCCCTGAAAAGCTTTGAATGCATGTTCCATTGTGAGATACCTGCACTGGTTTTCTCCTTAAAACTTGGAATGCTTCTGCTCTCATTGACAAAAATCTAAGAAACTTCTTTGCAAGTATGTTCTCCAGTTCATCTGCTTGTTTCACCTACACGGTAAAAGGAAAACATTCATACCATATTCCACATGACGACAAAAAGTAATTTTATCCTCAGAAAGCTTATGGAAACTCTCATGACTACTCATTGCATATATTAGTTTTTTTTATTAGTATTTACTTTGTTTTACTCGGTGATGAGGGTGGATTCAAGAGCAATCAAAAGTTAAATGTTATATTTTAAGCCATTAGAATGAAAAAATAAGTGTGAAAGTAAAATACTACAGAACGCTGCAGAATGTATGAGTTCATTCAGCCATTTTGTATAGAATGTATAAAAACTTCTTTAAAATCCATTCTTATTGTGTGGCATTTGATGTTCACCAAGTTAAGAACGTCATTTTGCATAACCTCCAGACAACTTTGATCTGAACTTTCTTGTTGTGATTGATATTGACAGATTTTATAATGGTCGTAGTAGTAGTGAAACGTTAGCTTAGGGGCGAAAGAGTAATCCGATGGAGCTAGTAGAGTGGAAAGGAGAACTGCTTGACTTCGGGAGTTGAGCTCTTGCCACCAGTTCTTCGTTAATATAAGATCCATTTTAACCTTTCTGGTTTAAAACTGAGGGAGTTGACGCTATGGCAAATTGGCAATAAACCACTCATACTTCATAGTCAATAATAGAAACGAATAAAATATAGACAGAAATTCTAATTTTTCATTAGGTACACAGAAAAGGAGCACAAAATCTCTAAAAGAAGTTGGAAAGAGCAAGCCAAAATACCAATGAAAAATGTTTCCATAGAATGGGGTATTTTTAGAAAGGCATCATTTCACATTTAAAATTAGAAGAAAAATCCTCATTGGTAATTTACATGAGATATTGCATGTTGATGGTGAAGTCTATAACAATCATCAACCCTGAATATTTTAATTATGAAGGTAAGATTGCTGTTTTTGAGATATGAGAAGTGAATAGGCAGGGAAAGGTGCTAGTTTTTATTTTGCTTATGCATCAGTATTTTTTTTTCACTTTTCATACACATCACTTATGTCTGGCCACCTTACTGAACATGATCGAGCTCACTCACTCATGTCAGTAGCTCTCATTCTCATTCTCAAACATTAGCGATCTCATAGGTGCGCTCACAGCTTTGGCCACAAAAATCATGCATGCTTTCTCAATCCCTAATTTCAACACCTAATGCAATCAAATCAAAATCATGCCCTCGCACACAAATAAGACATTAGATATCAGTCCCACTTACACCTATGGTTATCATGTTGCCATCTATTGTTTCCCCACCACCTTTTGATTTTTGTTATCCTCACATTCTATGTCATGCTTAGTCACTTTATTTGGCTCAGAATGCTGCCACGAGCAGTCATTCTAACTTTCGACTTTCTAATTTAGATCTGATTCCTCACTTGGCACATTTTTCATCAAATCCTTGCCACTTTCTCCCATGTTAGTAGCTCCTAGTGTCAGGCCATACCCTCACACGTCAAGGTATTGTCTGCTTTGGTCAAATGGCCTCGCAGTGTGTCCTATTGGTGGTGTAACTTCCCAAGAGGTCACCCGTCTCAGGAGTGCTCTAGTACGAGCAGGCTTAACTTTGGAGTTTTCACCAAAATTTCACAGTTACACCAAAAGGCGCTTCAATCTTTAAGGGTTCGGTTCATTCTACTCAAGGGGTTTCATAAACTCCCCCATATGAAGTTCTCGTCGGTGCTCCACAAGAATCATCCACAAGGCAGGTAAGATTCTAGATGTGGCCTCTACAGATTCAAGAGGCGGCTCCCATCTTGTAACGTTTTGTCCCATCCAAAGTTCAAGAGGTTGGCACTTAATTCCTATCTTTAGGTTGGTATAATTCTCCGATACCATTTGTGACGGCTCAACCTCTCACCCATAAAGGTATTATCTACTTTGGCCTAATGGCCTCACAGCTTTGTCCCGTTGGTGAAACTTCTTAGGAGGTCACCCATCCCAGGAGTCCTCCAGCACAAACATGCTTAACTTTAAAGTTTCTATCAAAATTTCACCTTTAAACTAAAAGGCACGTCAATGTTTAAGAGTTCAGCTTCATTCTACTTAAGAATTTCACACTTAAGGTTTTTGAAGAACCCCCCATTTCGGCCTCCACCCTTTATCCCAATAATGCCTTGTTTCCCATAGGCACCTCCTACTGCTTTCTCTACTTAGGAACCAACACCTACAACAACCCATCGTTCTCCTTCATAAAAAGTTAATGGTGGGCTGAATGAGTCAGGATTTCATTCCACTCCATCTAACAACCAATTCATTTTATTTTTATCAAAATGCAATATCAGTTTCTCATAAGCATCCATCTACATGTCAATGCAAACTTACTCTTATGTTCATTGAAAAAGAGATCCCCTTCTCATAAGCAAACTATCTACATACCGACACAAACTTTTTTGTCAAATTTTAAGTCTATCTGATATGAGGTTTACAAGTGACTCGAAACTAAAACCAGACCAGATGTTCCAAGACGAGTCATCCACTTCCTAAACTAGTTACTTGGTCTAGACAAAATCAAAGAGGGGACCCTCACTCAAAAATATGTTCATACAACCTAGCATGTAAATTTTAAACTATATAAAATTTAGAATCTTAAATGCTAAAAAATAAGTCTTCTAAGATATGATTAACAAACTCTAATGAGTAAGGAGCGGAGCAGTGTCAGACATGTATCGGACACAAACACGGATACTGCTCCGACACATGTCGACATGATATAAAAGTATCTGATTTAAATATAATTTAAGAAAAAGACACGCGTGTAAGATATGAGTGTCCTAAATTAATGAATTAAAACTTTCTAACAAAATATTTTTAAACATATATATTTTTAAGATTAAAATTTTAAAGAATTATACTATTTGTTTAAGTTAAATTTATTTTGATATAATAAATGACAATTAATACTTTTTCAATGTCACAAACTATCGTTGAATTTACTTGGAGAGGAAACTTGCTTCTACCATTATTCACAAATAGGGTACATATATATTGGGAAACAAATCCTCCCTTATTTGTAAACTTACCAAACTTAACTCACCTAAGTTAAGAAAGAATCTAAATCAAAAATAGGAAAGACATAAACTATGATGGGAATAAATCATTCAAAGGTTTCCTAAGATATCCCAATCATATCCTCTAAGATTTAGAGGTGGTGGCCGGCCCACATGAGAGGTGAATATAGAAAGGACCAAATCTTCTCAAAGGTTTCTTGAAAGAAAGCCATCTAGCCCACTTGGGGTTTTTACCTTTGAAAGCCCCCAAATATCATTTTGGATAATTAAAAAAGAGTTTGAGAGTTTATACTGAGTATTTCTAATGCGTTTAGCAAGTTGATAAATCTAACATTGATAAAACTTTAAGTTTTTTATTAAAAAACAATTGTTGATATAACTTAGCAATATAATTAAAGTTAGGATAACCCAAACGATAATATCATAACAAGATTTTTTTGTTTGGTTTCAAATGCAAAGTTCACATAAATTTTTTTATATTTTGAAATCTAAAACTCCAAAATTATGAAAAAATAGTCATAAGATAATTTATATATCTAAGATACTCCGGTTAAAATGATTTGCAAAACGGATATCAAAAAGCTCCAGAAATAATTGTATGCACACACATGTACATTTCTTTAGGAATTACAATCGTATCACTAACTTTTTATTTTCATATTTATATTTATCATAAAAAATATAAAAATCATAGTAATTAAAGTTTATTATTTTGTATACTTCCGTGAAGATGGCTTATAAATTGGGCTCATAACAATCATTAGAATTATTCAAAGTTTACAAATAAAAATTTTCTTTTATATATTTTCTAGTATTTATTTATTGTTTATTAATCAAGTAATTTTAAAATACTTTAAAAGTCAGAATAACATTAAAATACATCTTAATAGAAATGTTAAAACGTTCATTAATAAAATATATGCTTGAGTATTGTGATTGATTCTCATATGTACAATACTTGAGTGTTACATATGATATGCATGGAAAGATTCCGTAGAGGGCCTGCAACTTGTAGAAAGAGAGCAGACTGCAAGGATGAGGACTGGCTGCAAGGAAGAGATTTTCAACAGCCTGCAGGGTTCCAGCAGTTGTTGGAGGTTCTGAAAAAGTTTTGCAACCTGTGGAAAGAGCATTGGCTGCAGGGAAGATGATTGACTGCAGAAAATTGGAGATTTCTAGCAGCATGCAGGGGATCTTTTGGATGTTTCAAAGAGGGCTTGAAACCTACGGAAAGAGTGTTGGTTGTAGGGAAGAGGACTGGCTACAGGAGGGAGGAGATTTCCGGCATCTTGCAGTCCAGTGGCTGTTGAAAGAGTTCCGCCGAAGAAGTTAGGTTTTAGGTTCTGATACCATGTTGAAATTACTTGGGCATAAAACTTGCTTCTATAATTATTCATAAATAGGGTACATGTATATGGAAATCGATCTAGCCTATTTTGTAAACTTACCAAACATATCTCACCTAAATTTGGAGAGAAAATAATTCCGAATAAAAAATAGGAAAGACATAAAATAGTAAGGGAACAGACCAATCAAAGGTTTCCTAAGATATCCCAATCAAATCCTCCAAAATTTGAAGATGGTGGCCAGCCCACATGACAAAGCTAAATATGGAAAGAACCAAATCTTCTCAGATTTCCACAACAATTACGAAGATTTTAGTTATCATCATCATTAATCTTATCCAAACTACTTAGAATGGGCTTTCTGAATCCTCATTTTCCATCAGTTGAGTGTTGCAAAATATATGAAACATACTTCAAAGCTAAATTTCTCTCCTACTCTAATAGATATAATTACTTCTTGTTGTGAAGGTCCAATTGTCTTTGGTCATCGTTGCAAAATTTAAGTCATGACTAACCTTAGAAGCAAACAAACTTCCATGCTAGATCTGTAATTAGTTGAAAGAATACAAACTTTTCCCGTACCTTCACGCTTACACGGATAGAGTTGATTGACGTCTCTATCAAGCATTTTTCTGCTTCGTTTCGACAGATCAACACCTGTTATATGCGGAAGGTATGCAATTTGTAAATGATCATGTATTTCCATAATCTGGCTACTGGGATCTCGAAGAAGCCCCAAAGCAATGAATCATTAGCATGAAATTATGAGAATAAAATTAAAATAAATATATGAAACCTCAGCTAACCAACTTTGATGAAGATTTATCATAATCCTGGTGTTCAATAATTTAATATGGATCCTCATTACAGAAAGGAAATGTGCATTATTGGAAACAGCTCAACTAATAACCCATATTAGCGATGGAAACACATTTGGAATTATAAAACCTTTGAGTATCCAGTAGCAAAAAGGAAGTTATTTCTCATAAGATGAACACTTTGCCAGATTTTTCATCATATATACTGATAAGCAAATATTATTTTAACCAACAATTATTTCCAAGAAAAATCTAAAAATTTAGTTCACTTGAAAATGTACCCCTAAAGAAAATAAGTGGACAATTTAGAATAACTAAAGTCTGACGTAAGGAATAAATATAGGGACATTAACTACCAAATAGCTAAATAAACAGTAAACTCTTTATTTGCGGCAAAATGGTAAGACCTTATTGTCCTTCTATCATCTTTTAACTCATGCACCCCTAAGAAATTAGGTTTTTTTAACATGCAACAAAAATAACTCCTTGAATGGCCAACTTCAAAAGAGTGCAACTGTCTGTTTAAAAATATAACAGAAATATTCAATACAAACTTAATAGGGTTAAATCGTTTTAAACAAGAGAAAGTATTAAACTATCTCAATTTACATAATGTCCTCTGTTATTATTATTTTTTTTTTTTAATGTGCCTCTGATTGTGAACTAACAGAGTTTACTAAAAAAAGGAGTATTTTCTAAAGAATTGGTGTTATGGGGTCAACTTCCTAATAAAATAAATTGAGAATGAGGAAGTTTCTAGTATTTCTAAAATGAGAAAAAGGTGCCACTTCTAAGAGAAAGCAATTTGCTATTCTCCGCTGCTGAAAGCCTAAAATATGTTTCCTATCAATATAAATTTGTGAAAATTCATAGATGAAGCATAAACACATAGATCTCACATAAAACCCAGATGAAACAAACACAAAATACAGATGAAGTATATGCATATGAGTGAGAAAGTTCACTTACCGGATTCAACAATAACTCCGTGCTAGTCCTGAGAATTATAAAATGAAGAACAAATTGAACAACTGAAGATCATATTTGCATATTGAATATTAAAAAGTAATATGATATTCATAGCAGATCCAATAGTTGCGACTGGATCCCGATTAACAAAAAATTAGGATACCTAAAAATTAAATCTACTAGAAAACATCAGCTAATATCAGTTTTCTGCAAATTAGTACATTATTTGCAATATGATTTAAAGAAGGCAAGCAGTTCTGCCCCTACATTAATTAAAGTTAATCGATAAACTATATTCTGCTAGCATTGGGCTTCCCATATTACATAATCTTATCAGATCCAATCACAGTGACTGGAAGGCAGTTAGCAAAAGAATAAGGATAGCCCAGGATTGCAACTATTAGAAAACCATAGTTAACATCAGTTTTTGCATATTAACACATTCTTTGCAATATGATTTAATGAAAACATGCAAGTCTGCTTACATATTAAAAAGTTTTAACTAAATTTGGTGGGTGTAAGGAAAAAAGGGTTGTGCCTGGTGTGTGAATTCCTCGCCAATGCAATGTCCAGTGAGCATTGAAGTGCTAAATTTAGTAAATCATCCAAATCTTTTAAGAATAAACGCTTGAACAAATGCTGTACGTCCAAATTAACCATAATTAACCAAAATGAAACATTGAATATACTTATAGACAACTGCAACAAAATTGTGCTTTCTCTAATAAAATTTAAAACACAAAACTTACTTCAGCTCGACTTCAGGTTTGTTATGCCTTTCAACTTCTTGGCAAGGAAAATTCTACAAATAAAATCATAAACAGCCATTTAGTCACTTCTAATTTCAAATATTCTACAACAAAGGAAGATATTAGTTATGTGATCAAGTAAAAATTCTGAAAAACAAAGAGTCTAATAGAAAACAGACGTTAGAACCAAACTTTATCAGCAAAAATGAAAGCGATAACGTAATTGACATGGATTGACATCTAAAATTATATCTTTTTAGCTACATTCTAGTTTTGTAATTCTACTAGAAGGAAGCATAAAAGATTATGACATGGTAAGACAATAGTTAATTGTATAGTTATTTAAAGAGAAAGTTAGGAAGAATGGGCATTGATGCCCCTCTCTGAATGTCTAATAGAGAGGAACGTGTTTTGACTTTGTCAAGCACACTTATAGAGGTGAACAAACCCTATTTCGATAAATTTAAATTAAATAAGGCCTATAAATGAGCCAAACACTGTTTTTGGTAGGTTCAAGGGGATTCATTTGGAGAGTTCTAGAAAAAAGAAAATTTACTGTGACTTATATTCAAGTCATTAACATATGTATACTAGACTTCTTACTTGTGTTCAAACAGAAGAAGTATTGATCAAGCATTTTCCTATTTTTGCTGGATTACATTAGGGATCGGCTTTAAGCCCATATCTTTTTTGTTTTAGTTATAGATGTTCTTACAAGACATCTACAGGAGGATGTACTTTAGTGTATTTTTTTCGTTGATGATATCCTTATTATGGATAAGACTAGAGAAAGAATTATGGAGATCAACTTTAGAGTCTAAAGGCTTTTGTTTGAGTAGATCCAAAACTGAATACATGGAATGTAATTTTAGTAGAAGTAGATCTAGTGGAAGGATTATAACAATAGGTGATTAAGTCATTAAAAAGAGTGAATGTTTTAGATATCTCGGGTCTATTGTTCAAAGTAATAGTGATATAGAAGGTAATGTTTTTAGTAGAATTCAATTTGGTTGAAATGGGGGAATGCATCAGCCTATGTTATGATAGAAAAATATCGCTCTGACATGAAAGAAAATTTTACAAGATGGTGGTGAGACCTGCAATGTTTTATGGCGCAAAATGTTAGGCTTAAAAGAGAAGCATAAAGCTAAGTTGAACATTGTTGAGATGGGAATGCTTACGTGGATGAGTGTCATTACGCATAAAGACAAAATGCAAAACGAATATATCCGTGAAAGGATTGGTGTAGCTCCAGTGGCAGACAAGATTGGAGAGAGTCGTCTCAGATGGTTTGGTCCCATTAAAAATCGACCATCTGATGACCCAGTTAGGAGGGTAGATATTTTAATTTTGACTTATGTCAAGAAAGGTAGAGGTGGAACTAAAAAGATTTAGGCATGTCGTATAAAAAATAATGTTAATTTATCATAATTAAATGAAAATATGGCACTCAATAAGACAATGGAGAAAAAGGATTTCATGCAGCATACCCCACTTATTGGGATTTGTTGTTGTTGTTGTGTTGTTCAAGGGGATTCATTGTGACCATGGATCCAGCATTGCAAGAATCCTGAAGCTCACATAGTGTTAAAGATTCTCCAATCAAAGAAGGGTAAATCAATTATTAACTACCACACGATGCCTTCTTATTAAGGAGGCCCATTGGCCATTCTTCTAACTCCTAGAGGACTTAGTAGTCATGTTTTTGAATTATAAAAGCAAGTATAATGAGACAATCCAATTCCGAATCTTTATCAAACCATTCCCAATTGCATGTCTGTGTGTGTTGTGTGTCCCTAAACCATATAAAAAGTTTAAATTGGCCTAGATGCACTTCAAGAGCTCGCAATCAAGTCAATAAGCAAACAAGCCAAACACCAAAGGTTTAATTGTTTGCCAACGAGCGGAACCTAAAAAAGATTGGGGTTGCCTAAGCTTGCTTATTGTGAAAAATTATATGCAACTCCAAGCATGTCACGTCAAAGGAACAATGGGTATGGGTTCTGGAACCACAATTAGTGATAATTCATTACTTCTGAATTATCTAAAAGAAGCAAAAGATAAGCACTAAAACTTTTCATTAGGATCCTACTTTTGTTCAGCTTCAGAAAATGCAATAGATTTCTATATCTTCTTCTCGATATTAGTTTACCCCATAAAATAAATTTTCCTGCCCCATCACAGTATAATCATTAAGCAAAAATTGCGTACCTGCAAGCACATTGCAGCTTCGAGAGTGTTTCGGATGCATGTCAGGTACATACGAAGGTTATTTGCCTAAATTTAAACAAAAATTCAACAACTGTAATAATCTTGGGCACAGACACAGATAGCAATTCAAGTATAAAATGAGGCAATTTAACAAGAAAATTACATGATCAAGAATAAGGGGTTATAAAATAACAACGGGGTTCTACATATCACACTTGAAATTCATGTAAAAAACAGAAGAGAGTACAGTAGATTTGCAACAAGAATCAGAAAAGGACTAAAAAAGTTTTAGAAGGATGAGGAAAGAGGATCTTTTATGGCTATGGTTAAGCAGGTAAAGGGGTATGCCGACATTTCAGAGCAAGAAGTTCTTAATGATTGGAAAAATTATTGATTTGGAATGATCGCATACCATTAGGGCGAAGCTGGAGCCTGCAGTTCATCCGCAGGCCTGCGTTGAAGTAAGCTCGCCGGGGTAAAGGGAGATGTATTTTTTAAGTATTAGAATAAAGACGAATTGCTCCACTAAATTTTCAACAGTTCTTATATATTTTATATCTATAAAATATAAATTTTAATATTTTTAAAAAATTTTGCAAACATGTCACTCAAAAAGTTATAATTTACATTTTATCACATCTCACAATTTAATTATATGAAATATGCACTTTGGTTTGCACCTTCGTCGTTGTCATCTTGATCCTTTCATCACTGAACCAAATCTCATACAAAATAAGTACAATGATGAGAGTTTCGGAGGTCTTTGTATGCCACGAAAAATGTGAGTTCCTGAGGTCTTTTTCACTGCAATCTCGTCGTCAATTTGGAGGAGGAGAACAATGAAAGTTTTGAAGGTCTTTGTACACCGTGATTCGTTGTCGTTGAACCGAATTGGGAGAAAAATGACACTTTCCGATGTCTTTGTTCGTCATGATCTCTTCATCAAACCGGAGGTGGAGGAGAACGATGAGAATTTCAGAGGTCTTTGTACGTCACGATCCCGTCGCCATTAAACTGAACGAGGAGAATAGTATTGCGTTTTAGAGGTCTTTGTTCCCGTGATCTCATCTTCGAACCGGAGAAGGATATTTGGGAGACGGAAGTTTAACCGAAGTGCATATTCCCGTAAAACCAAACTTGGATGTGTGATATGTGTAAATAATAAAGTTGTTGGTGCTATGTTTGTAAAAAGTCTTATTTATTTATATGATATTCTAACTTTTAAATTAGATGAGATATGTTCTAAATAAATGTACTTAAAATAATACATAAGAATCTAGTATTATTTATGTAAATGCACATTTATAAATAGATTAAAGATTAAATTTTATTCAAAATAAAACTTAAGAATTATTACTCTCCTAATTTTATTTATTATTATTATTATTATTATTATTATTATTATTATTATATCAATATTGTTACTGTAAAATTGAAGATTACATCATTAATTTTGATGTACAAAATAAGAACTAGTATGCATCAATTATTATTATTTAGATTACCTCATATGTATTTTTTTTTTTTTTGTTATGATACTATGTTTAAAGAAAGGAAAAATATTATATTCGGACTCCGCACGTAGCTCTGCGTGAGGAGTCCAATCCAAGATAGACATGTGGACAAGTGGGGCCCACCATTAAAAATTTTGAAATATTTGCTCGCTAAGCCCGACCCGACGGATCCAAAGAGGAGGAAAGTGTACTTTTTATCCATCGGAATTCCGCCAAGAAGCATTTTCTCGCATTTTCTGGACAAAAAAGCGAATTTTTGTCGCCGGGCATGGGGTCGAGCTGGGTTTGCAGCTGGGTTTAGGGTTTTCGACCTATGTGGAGAAGAAGAAATATTAATAATGGAATCAGGAAGTGTCTAAGTCGGATTGGACTCCGTGCGGAGTCCGGACGTAATATTTTTCCTTAAAGAAAAGATAACATTCCCTTACTCAGGATTTCACCAACACTTCTTATCATCAACAAATTCCTCTGCTTTTTGTTGGATAAATATTCATGGTATGCATAATCGCAATAATGAATTATTGTGATGTGAAAAAACATGCCTTCCTCCGAGGTGTCCCAAAACTTTAGCGGTCGCTTAAAAAAAATCCATCAATCATTTTCATCCGGACTTGGGACCGACATTGGCCGTTAAAAAAAAATCATTAGTAATTTTTTTGTAAAAGAGACAAACGAAATATATAGTAATGATAACACTTACAACTTGTAACGTATTCTTGTCATATTCTAAAAATATTGATTAGTGATATCATTATTGATACTATTTAATATTTCTTTCTTAATATAACTGCATATCCACTAAGCTTCAATTTTATTTTGTAGTCTGACTTTTTATAATAGTCGCAGTTGAATAACCTTGTTCAACTACAAACTAATACTTGCTTAAATAGTCTGAAAACAAGATGATATAATATAGCCTTTTTGATATGAACAATTTGTTTTGATATACTTCCAATATATTTTAAAGATGAAAATTGTACTTCACATCACATATCCATAATATAAGTGTTTGATTGATTATCAAGAAGATATGAATCGATTGAAGTAATATCAGTTGAATATAAATGTGTCGTCTTGATTAATTTATTTTTATTGAATGCACAGAGCGAACCAGTTGGATTGAAACATGTTGTAGACAAAACTAATTATGAAATTGTCTCTATAAAAAGATTATTTAGCTTTTTAAGTTGAATGTCAATTATTGGGCACAACATTCTAACTTGAAAGTGATGTAAATTTATCATGTTTTCAACTTTACTGCCAAGGCGACCACGAGCAAACCATTTATCATTCATAGAATAAATATTTTTTATCATAATATAATGGTACCATATTAGAAAAAAAAACTGTGCATTTATTATCTCTCATATCTTGCACTCGCACCGTCGCGGCGCTATGGCACGGTTGCTTTATCGGCATTTTAACGAAAATGCGGGCCGCGTGGTTCTTCATGTTATCACTAACTCTGCTGCCCCCCTGCTTCGAGTTTCTGCCCTAACCTGCTATGGAGCTCTCGAGTTTTCTCCTATGCCCCACTCGTCCTCGTCCTGAATTTGCTCGGGTTATTCTCTTCTTCTTTCGCTTCGTTCCCCAACATCTGTAACGAGGGTTCCTCAACGCTTGCTTCTTCTTCCGGTGTCATCTATTTGGTGGATTTGTTATGTTATATATATATATTGGTTTGTACAAAATTTCTTGGTAGATTTACTTAATAAGTTTCTTATGTTTTATGCGCAGCACCGATTTTTTAAGATTTTTACATTTAGAATTAGGGTTGTTTCGACTGTTGATACTTCAGTGTTGATGTTTGATTTGGAAATTGGTGTTGGATTTGAGTGCGAATTTGATATTTGAATGAGCATTTGAGAAGAAGAAGAGGCCTGATGGGGGTCAATTCAGTTGTTGTTTCTATTTTCTGCAACTGTGAATGGTCTATTTTTTAGTTGAATTTTTTTTGTTGGATTTGATTGAGAATTTGATATTTGTGTGAACTTTTGAGAAAAAGAGGAGGTTGTTGTGTTATGGTGTTGTGGTGTATCGTGGTGTTATGGTGTGGTGGTGTGTTGTGGATTTTTTAACATCAAAGTTTCGATAGGTGGTGTGTGTGGAGATTTGGAGGTGTGGGGGTGTGGTGTGATAAAATATTGGAATTTAAGTGGGAATCTGAGACAACCATGTGTTCGGCTATTGTGTAGTCAATGAATACCAATTTGGTGGTGTGTTGTTGTGGTGTGTTGTGTGTGATTTTGTGTTGTGGTGTTGTGGTTCAGCTGTTAATGTGTTGCGTGGTGATGCGGTGTGTGGATGTACTATTGTGCTTCGGTGTGTGGAGGTGGGGGTAGTGGTGTGGTGTGTGGATGTGCTTTGTGGTGTGTGTATGTGTTATTTTAGAGTGGTGGGGTGATGTGTAGATGTGTTGTTGTGGTGTGGTGGGGTGTGTGGAGGTGTGGTGGTGTGTGGTGTATGGATGTGTTGTTGTGGAGTGGTGGAATAGTGTGTGGATGTGTGGTTATGGTGAGGTGTGGTGTGGATGTGGTGGAGGAGTGGTGTTGTGGTGCGTGGATGCGATGTTGCAGTGTGGTGGTGTGTGTGGAGGTGTGGTGGTGTAGTATGTGGATGTGTTGTTTATGGAGTGGTGGGGTGGTGTGTGGATGTGTTTTTGTTGTTGTTGACCTCATTTTACAATGAGTCAATGCCCTTTTGACCTAAAAAGTCAACATTGGTCAAAATGGTCAAACCAGACCCAGTGACCAACCCTGTTGACCCGATACAGTCACCCTCTCGACCTAAAAAGTCAACATTGGTCAAAATGGTCAAACTGGACCCAGATGACCAACCGTGTTGACCTAATAGAGTCATCCTTTTTGACCTAAAAAGTCAACATTGGTCAAAATGGTCAAACCAGACCCAGTGACCAACCCTGTTGACCCAATAGGTCACCCTCTTGACCTAAAAAGTCAACATTGGTCAAAATGGTCAAACCAGACCCAGTGACCAACCCTGTTGACCCAATAGTCATCCTTTTGACCTAAAAAGTCAACATTGGTCAAAATGGTCAAACCAGACCCAGTGACCAACCCTGTTGACCCAATTGGTCACCCTTTCGACCTAAAAAGTCAACATTGGTCAAAATGGTCAAACCAGACCTAATGACCTACCCTGTTGACCCAATAGGTCACCCTCTTGACCTAAAAAGTCAACATTGGTCAAAATGGTCAAACCAGACCCAATGACCAACCCTGTTGACCCAATAGGTCAACCTTATGACCTAAAAAGTCAACTTTGGTCAAATTGGTCAAACCAGACCTAATGACCTACCCTGTTGACCCCATAGTCAACCTTATGACCTAAAAGTCAACTTTGGTCAAATTGGTCAAACCGGACCAAATGACCTATCCCGTTGACCCCACAGGTCAACCTTATGACCTAAAAAGTCAACTTTGGTCAAATTGGTCAAACCGGACCTAATGACCTACCCCTGTTTACCCCATAGTCAACCTTATGACCTAAAAAGTCAACTTTGGTCAAATTAGTCAAACCGGACCCAATGACCTACCCCGTTAACCCCATAGGTCGACCTTATGACCTAAAAAGTCAACTTTGGTCAAATTGGTCAAACCGGACCTAATGACCTACCACCGTTGACCCCATATGTCAACCTTATGACACTAAAAAGTCAACTTTGGTCAAATTGGTCAAACCGGACCTAATGATCTACCACCGTTAACCCCATGCAGTCAACCTTTTGACTTAAAAAGTCAATATTGGTTAAAATGGTCAGACCAGACCCAATGGCCTACCCTGTTGACCCCATAGGTCAACCTTTTGACTTAAAAAGTCAAAATTGGTCAAATTGGTCAAACCAGACCTGTTGACCCATAAGTCAACCCTTTCACCCAATGACACATTTAAAGCCCCACAATGACAAAATCACAAGTATTGGACATTTTAAAATTAAATTGATCAATCTGGGCTGACTTGGGTCAACCCAGGTCAAAATTGATCAACACCTATCTATTTTGATTAAAATAGATAAAAATGAAATAAAAACAACAAAATTAATCAAATAATTAATTTCAAAATTATTTTGATTAATTAAAATGATTAATGATTTAATTTTCAATATTTTAATTAAATGACATAATTAATTAAAATGAAAATTAAATTAAAATCATAAAATCATAAAAATGATAAAAATTAATCAATTAATTAAATTGAAATTATTTTCAATTAACAAATTGGTTAATAAAATATTTTCCAACAATTTTAATTAATAAAATAATTAATTAAAATGGGAAATTAAAAAGAAATGAAATGACATATAACCTTCTCATAATTAATTAGGCTAAATTCATCTTAAGGCTTAATTAACACATAATTAAGCCCACATTAAGATCACTTAGCCATGGGTTAATACCCATCATGATGCATGGGGTGAGGTGTCACTCTCTCCTTCACCCTAAGCCTCATTTAGCCATGAGGTGGCCGGCCAACATGAGGCCTCACCATCCACCTCCCAAGCCACCAAATGGAAGGAAAACCATGCATGAAACCCCCCTACCATGGTTAGAAGCAATGATGAGGGAAGAGATTGTGTGTCACCATTTGCCAAGCTTAAGAAATGAGGTGTAAGCTCCCTAAGAAGAGAAGAGGCAGCTCACCATGCACCTCTCACATGAGCCAATGGATGAGAGACAAAACAATGAAGATCATCATGGAAAACTTAGGGAGAAGCATCAATGCCTATCTTCGACCAATTCCTTCACCCAATGGGGTGATAGAGGAGGTAACTACTCCCCTAGAACATCCTAAGCTAAGACATAACCTCCCCTTGCTATAAATAAGACCCCATGGCCGAAACTAGCAAGAAGAAGAAAAAAAATAGGGAGAACTATAGGCTGCCCAATTCCACCTGCTCCCAACATAAAAAGTTTTTCTAAGAGTCCCAACAATCTTTTAGGATCAAATTCAAGCCATAGTTTGAGCCTATTTGAGCCTATTTGACCAAATTTCAAAAACAGCCCCAATTTAGGCACTTCTTCAAAATTCCTCCCCAAGCTCGACTTCTGGATCAAATTGCTGCAGCAATAACCTTCCATTGGAGTCCTAGAAGGCAACCATAAGGTCTGATCTAGCTTGATTTGCTTGTGGCAAAGGTATGAAATTTTTCTTTACAAAATAAATCATGTTTTCGATATATCATGTGTTATACTAGTCCAGAAGTGTATCATCACCGTATGGATGGATGCTTCTCATCCAGATGATCATTTAAAAAAAAATCACTCAATTTCATCAAGAAATGAGTGAGATATTGAGGTTTAAAGTTTAATGGTTCGAAATAATTCGGAGCCGTCCGATCCCGCGCCTTAGGGATGGACGGCGCGGATCAATCCCCGAAGGTGTCCGCTGTTCGGCCCCCGCAGCGGATCCTCCCGCCCGTTCGACGCGTCCGAGGACACGCGTCGGCGGGAGGTGGGTTTGGCGGCGCGATTTAGGTTAAAAATTCATTTTAACCTTAAAAACTTCAAAAATCAATATCTTTTTATCCAAAGGTCATAAAAATAAAATAAAAATACCTCTGGAAAGCTCTTGAAGAGGAGAAAATTATGAGACCAAAATCATAATTTTCTTCTCAGTATTTAATTTTTAATTAATTAAATACTCTCTGGAGTATTTTAATTATTAAAAATTATTTATAAATCAAAAAATTATGAAACTTTGAGGCATTTATCTTCATGTTCTTAGGGACCTTCCATAATTTTTCCAAGGACAGAAAACATGCCTAGGACACTTTTCTTTAATTTTCAAGTTTCTTTGTAATTATTTCAAATAATAATTATAAAAATTGAAAATTAAGGAAAATAAAAATGCAAATGGCTAGAAATGATAGAGGCAACGTACAATAACCCTAAGAAAATTATTTCTAAGTCATAGAAATCATTTTGAATGGTATTTTGAAATTTAGGATTAAAATCATTTATTAATTAAATAATTTCAATCCTAAAAATACCCCTCTATAAATTTAACCTATTTTCATCAACAAATCAAAGTTTGAAAATGGTTCTAGTCTATGATAAACTAATGAGAAATTTCACTTAAGTCTAAAATGACCAAATTGGACTTAACTAAATTTAAAAACAATATTTAAACCCATTAAACCTTACTTAAATTAGGTTTAATATAAAAATTAAATCTTAATTAAGTTTAAAGACATATTAAACTTAATTAATCAAAATTAAACCTTTTAATTAAGTTTAAAGACATAATAAACTTAATTAACTCATTAAACCTTACTTAAATTAGGTTTAATATAAAAATTAAATCTTCATTAAGTTTAAAGACATATTAAACTTAATTAATCAAAATTAAACCTTTTAATTAAGTTTAAAGACATAATAAACTTAATTAACTCATTAAACCTTACTTAAATTAGGTTTAATATAAAAATTAAATCTTAATTAAGTTTAAAGACATATTAAACTTAATTAGTCAAAATTAATCCTTTTAATTAAGTTTAAAGACATAATAAACTTAATTAACTCATTAAACCTTACTTAAATTAGGTTTAATATAAAAATTAAATCTTAATTAAGTTTAAAGACATATTAAACTTAATTAATCAAAATTAAACCCTTCAATTAAGTTTAAAGACATAATTAACTTAATTAACCCATTAAACCTTACTTAAATTAAGTTTAATATAAAAATCAAATCTTAATTAAGTTTAAAAACAAATTAAACTTAATTAACCCATTAAACCTTATCTAAATTAGGTTTAACACAAAAATTAAACTTTTTTTTTAAGTTTAAAGACATAATGAACTTAATTAACCCATTAAACCTTATTTAAATTAGGTTTAATATAAAAATCAAATCTTAATTAAGTTTAAAGACATAATAAACTTAATTAACCCATTAAACCTTACTTAAATTAGGTTTAATATAAAAATCAAATCTTAATTAAGTTTAAAAACAAATTAAACTTAATTAACCCATTAAACCTTACCTAAATTAGGTTTAAATACAAAAAAAAATCAACACTTTTAATTAAGTTTAAGAGCATATTAAACTTAATTAATCAAAACCAAACATTTAATTAAGTTTAAAGACATATTAAACTTAATTAACCTTA
This sequence comes from Papilionanthe hookeriana x Papilionanthe teres, assembly GCA_022702705.1. Classification (NCBI taxonomy): domain Eukaryota; kingdom Viridiplantae; phylum Streptophyta; class Magnoliopsida; order Asparagales; family Orchidaceae; genus Papilionanthe; species Papilionanthe hookeriana x Papilionanthe teres. The sequence goes on from CM040437.1 coordinate 57,364,364, forward strand.
TTACACATTAGGTTTGAAACAAACCTAAAACCTAATTAGGTCTAACCCATTAGACCTAATTAAACCATTAGACCTTAACTAACTAAGGTTTAAACAAACTTAAACCCTAATTAGGTCTAACCCATTAGACCTAATTAAACCATTAGACCTTAACTAACTAAGGTTTAAACAAACTTAAACCCTAATTAGAGTTTAACCCATTGCACCTAATTAAACCATTGAGACCTTAACTAACTAAGGTTTAATCGAACTTAAACCCTAATTAGGACTAACCCTTAGACCTAATTAAACCATTAAGTCTTAACTAAATTAGACTTAATCAAACCTAAAACCTAATTAGGTCTAACCCATTAGACCTAATTAAACCATTAGACCTTAACTAACTAAGGTTTAAACAAACTTAAACCCTAATTAGGTCTAACTCATTAGACCTAATTAAACCATTAGACCTTAACTAACTAAGGTTTAAACAAACTTAAACCCTAATTAGGTTTAACCCATTAGACCTAATTAAACCATTAGACCTTAACTAACTAAGGTTTAATCAAACTTAAACCCTAATTAGGACTAACCTTAGACCTAATTAAACCATTAAGTCTTAAATAAATTAGACTTAATCAAACCTAAACCCTAATTAGGTCTAACCCATTAGACCTAATTAAACCATTAGACCTTAACTAACTAAGGTTTAATCAAACATAAACCTTAATTAAGTCTAACTCATTAGACCTAATTAAACTATTAAGTCTTAACTAAGTAAGACTTAATAAAACACAAATCCTAATTAAGTCTACTACATTAGACTTAATTAAACCTTAATCAACTAAGGTTTAATTAGACCCAAATCCAACCTTTTTGTCCAAATCCAACATAACTTAAACCTAACCTAACTTGATTCCAATCTAACTTGAACTCAAGTTAACCTAAACCTTAGGTTCAACCCACATTGAACCTAACTTAAACCTAACCTAACTTGAGTCCAATCTAACTTGAACTCAAGTTAACATAAACCTTAGGTTCAACCCACATTGAACCTAACTTAAACCTAATCTAACTTGAGTCCAACCTAACTTGAACTCAAGTTAACCTAAACCTTAGGTTCAACCTACATTGAACCTAACCTAAACCTAATCTAACTTGAGTCCAACCTAACTTGAACTCAAGTTAACCTAAACCTTAGGTTCAATCCACATTGAACCTAACTTAAACCTAACCTAACTTGAGTCCAACCTAACTTGAACTCAAGTTAACCTAAACCTTAGGTTCAACCCACATTGAACCTAACTTAAACCTAACCTAACTCGAGTCCAATCTAACTCGCACTCAAGTTAACCTAAACCCAGGTTCAACCCATATCGAACCTAACTTAAACCTAACCTAACTCGAGTCCAATCTAACTTCAACTCAAGTTAACCTAAACCTTAGGTTCAACACACATCGAACCTAACTTAAACCTAATCTAACTCGAGTCCAACCTAACTCGAACTCAAGTTAACCTAAACCTTAGGTTCAACCTACATTGAACCTAACCTAAACCTAATCTAACTTGAGTCGAACCTAACTTGAACTCAAGTTAACCTAAACCTTAGGTTCAATACACATTGAACCTAACTTAAACCTAACCTAACTTGAGTCCAATCTAAATTGAACTCAAGTTAACCTAAACCTTAGGTTCAACCCACATCGAACCTAACTTAAACCTAACCTAACTCGAGTCCAATCTAACTCGAACTCAAGTTAACCTAAACCTAGGTTCAACCCACATCGAACCTAACCTAAACCTAACCTAACTCGAGTCCAACCTAACTCGAACTCAAGTTAACCTAAACCTTAGGTTCAACCTACATTGAACCTAACCTAAACCTAATCTAACTTGAGTCCAACCTAACTTGAACTCAAGTTAACCTAAACCTTAGGTTCAACCCACATTGAGCCTAACTTAAACCTAACATAACTTGAGTCCAATCTAACTTGAACTCAAGTTAACCTAAACCTTAGGTTCAATCCACATTAATCTAACTTGAGTCCAACTTAACTTGAACTCAAGTTAACCTAAATCTTAGGTTCAACCCACACCGAACCTAACTTAACTTTAAACCTTAGGTTCAACCCATATTGAACCTAACCTAAATTGAACTAAATTTAAAGTTCAATCCAACTAGAACCTAATTTAATCCAAGTCAAACCTTAACTTAAGTTCAATCCATATTGAACTTAAATCGACCTTAAGTCTAGGTTCAACCTGACTTGAACCTAACTTAATCTAAACTCGAAATTTAACTTAAGTCTAACCCATATTAGACTTAAGTCAAACTATACTTAGGTTTAACACGATATAAACCTAAGTCTAATTTAAGCCTTAGATTCAACCTAACTTGAATCTAAACTAAAGCCCGGCTTAAGTTCAATCCTAAGTCTAGGTCTAACTTTAAATAGACTTAATTAAAACTTAAGTCTTATCTAAAAGGGACTTAGATGGTCTGCAAATCTAATCGAGTCTAATTTATTAGACTTGATTAACCTTTAAGTCCTATTTAAACAAGACTTAAAACTTAATTAAATCTATTCTAAACCAAACCTTTTAACTTAAGTTCAAACAGACATGAACTCAAGTTAAATATATTCAATCAACATTGAATCTAACTTAGGTTCAACTGGACATGAACCCAAGTCAATTCAATCAATATCGAATCTAATTTCAAATCTTCTAACTCGAATTCGGACGGACACGAACTCAAGTTAAATAGATTCAATTAATATTGAATCTAACTTAGAGTTCAACCAGACATGAACCCAAGTCAATTTAATCAATATTGAATCTAATTTCAAATCTTCTAACTTGAATTCAGATAGACACGAACTCAGGTTAAATAGATTCAATCAATATTGAATCTAACTTAGGTTCAACCAGACATGAACCCAAGTCAATTCAATCAATATTGAATCTAATTTCAAATCTTCTAACTTGAATTCAGACAGACACGAACTCAAGTTAAATAGATTCAATCAATATTGAATCTAACTTAGGTTCAACCAGACATGAACCCAAGTTAATTCAATCGATATTGAATCTAATTTCAAATCTTCTAACTCGAATTCGACGTACACGAACTCAAGTTAAATAGATTCAATCAATCATCGAATCTAACTTAGGTTCAACCGGACATGAACCCAAGTTAATTCAATCGATATCGAATCTAATTTCAAATCTTCTAACTTGAATTCGTACAGTACACGAACTCAAGTTAAATAGATTCAATCAATATTGAATCTAACTTAGGTTTAACCAGACATGAACCCAAGTTAATTCAATCGATATTGAATCTAATTTCAAATCTTTTAACTTGAATTCAAACATACATGAACTCAAGTTAAATAGATTCAATCAACATTGAATCTAACTTAGGTTCAACCAGACATGAACCCAAGTCAATTCAATCATTATCGAATCTAATTTCAAACCTTTTAACTTAAGTTCAAATGCAGTACACGAACTCAAGTTAAATAGATTCAATCAACATTGAATCTAACTTAAGTTCAACCGAGACATGAACCCAAGTCAATTCAATCAATATTGAATCTAATTTCAAATCTTTTAACTTAAGTTCAAACGTACACGAATTCAAGTTAAATAGATTCAATCAACATTGAATCTAACTTAGGTTCAACCAGACATGAACCCAAGTCAATTCAATCAATATTGAATCTAATTTCAAACTTTTTAACTTAAGTTCAAACAGACATGAACTCAAGACAAATAGATTCAATCAACATTGAATCTAACTTAGGTTCAACCAGACATGAACCCAAGTCAATTCAATCAATATTGAATCTAATTTCAAACCTTTTTAACTTAAAGTTTAGACAGACATGAACTCAAGTTAATAAATTCAATATTTTAAAACCAAAATTGACATAATCAATAAAAAAAATTGACATTTCAAAATAATTCGACATAAACTGACATCCAAGACATATCCAAATATTCTGTGACATTATTTCTGACAATGTTTTCTTTGCAGGGTGAAAGCAAGAAATTTCGTTTAGATTTTCTTGTCATGTTATAGGATGTGCTAACTCTGTTTTGCAGGACGTCGACAATGGAATAAAAACAAAACCAAAACTTTTAGGTTAGACATATAACCTGAAACTTTTGACAACAAAAATAAAATCAAAACTTTTAGGTTAGACATATAACCTGAAACTTTTGACAACAAAAACAAAACCAAAACTTTTAGGTTAGACATACAACCCGAAACTTTCGACAACAAAAACAAAATCAAAACTTTTTAGTTGGACATATAACCTGAAACTTTTGACAACAAAAACAAAACCAAAACTGTTAGGTTAGACATATAACCATAACTTTTAGGTTAGACATGTAACCTGAAACTTTTGACAACAAAAACAAAACCAAAACTTTTAGGTTAGACATATAACCTGAAACTTTTGATAACAAAAACAAAACCAAAACTTTTAAGTTAGACATATAACGTGAAATTTTTCAACAAATCAACAACATTGACAATAAAACCGGAACCTTTAGGTTAGACATAATACCTAAAGTATTCAATAACATGATATAACGACATTCGGGAGTGATAGTGGGTACATCTCTCCTTAAAATGAATTCTTAGAAAACAAATGATTAACATTAATCGAAGTTTTCTTAAACAATCGAAAATTGTTTAAGATGTAATTAACTATGAGGCTTACCTCTATAGGAGATCTAAAAGAACCCGAAATAGAAATCTCTGGTTTACCATGATTTTCTTAATATGAAAATTCTAGAATATGTTATTCTAGAATATCCTCATATAAGAATTATTATAAACATCCTTTTCTATTATTAGTCCTAAAATTTCTCTAAATCCTTCATAGGATTTATATGAATAAAACTAGGCTAATATTAGATGGCGACTCCTTGACATTGACATTGGATGGCGATGACATGACCCCATCCGCACCAAGGACATCAAATTTTATATATCAAATCTTTCATCGCCACCAGTTGTGAGGTAGGGTGTGTAGAGGTGTAGTATTGTGTGTGGTGGTGTGGCGTGTGGATGTGTTGTTGCGAAGTGGTGGGGTGGTGTGTGGATGTGTTGTTGTGGAGTGGTGGGTGGTTTGTGGATGTGTTGTTGTGGCGAGGTGGGGTGTGTGGGGTGTGGAGATGTGGTGTTGTGTGTGGTGGTGTGGCGTGTGAATGTGTTATTGTGGTGTGGTGAGGTGGTGTGTGGATGTGTTGTTGTGGTGTGTTGGGATGTATGGAGGTATGGTGGTGTGGTGTGTGAATGCGTTATATTGTTGCATTCTTATTTATGTTAATTAGTTTTTTTCGTCATAGTAATACAATGGTTAAAACCAAAGAGATTTGTTCACCCGTAATGTGGGACAAAGAAATAAAAATAATATTATGCGATCTTTGCGTGAAGGAGATCGATATGAGAAATAGGCCTACAACCTATTTCAACAAGGACTGGTAGCAAAATATTATCAGAAAATTCAAGAAAAATACAGTCAGAGAGTATGATAGGATACAATTTAAAAATAAATGGGAACGACTCAAGAAGAATTGAAAACTTTGGAAGAAAATGAAACGAGATCAACGGGCTTGGGGTGGGATCTGGTGAAGTGAACAATTGATGCTTCCGATAAGTGCTGGGTAGAAAAACTTGCAGTAAGCTTTTTTGAATTGTGCAGATGTTATATGAATTTGTAGGTGGTGTCTATTGTAAATAATAATAATAATAAATAAATTCAGTGGAATTGATCCTAAGGAATTGATCCTAAGTTAGAAGAGAAATTGGATCGTATATTTGGGGTTGTCGTGGCAATGGGCAATAATGCATGTGCCTATAGTGAAAAAGGGTTTGGTGGCGCTCCTGAAAACATGGGAGCCGACCAATCGAGTGATTCCACCAAATGCCTCAACCCGAACCTCCATGAACCTAAGTCCACAAGCCGTTTTATACGTCTACGGGCTGCGAATAAAAAGAAAATGGGAGTGACTTTCCTTAAAAGCTAGCTATCTGAGCTGGTGGCTTCATGTAGCAATGAACATCACACATCTCAAGCAACTTCTGTCGACCAATTTCTGCAAATTTAGAATTAAACTATAGAATTTTTTGAGGACTTGTCACTTATCCGTCGCTTTATAAATATATTTTGATTTAATACATATATGATTTTAAAAAGTAATATTTTAATTTGAAAAATACGAGACCAGACTGATCCCATATATTTAATAGTTTAAATGATCGAGCACAACACCATGAGCAATGCACCTATCCCGATGAATAGACACGTTACTCAATAGCGATGCTCGACTAAATAAAACAAAGAATTTATGACATATATTTGGTCTGTAAACATTTATGTTGACCAACAAGTTCTCATATCTATATTAGGCTGGGCTGTCTTTATGAATTCAAAGTTTAGGGTTTTCAATGTTAGACATGAAAATTTCAAATGGGGAAGATTGAATATGAATAGTTATTGCATAATCGAAAGGAAAGAAAAAGTAAGGGATGACACGGATCCTGATGCGAGCCTCGATGATTTCTCAAAATATCATATGGTTTGGCTTCAATTTCAAAGAGATTATTATAATGTGTTTCATCCTATCACTTTTATTATTGAGGGTTTACATTTGCATGATACCTCTCATGCAAATATCCTAGGAATATAGTTGGGTTTATATCGTACCAAATGACAGCCTTATATCCTAAAAAAAGTTAGGACTTATAATGCTCAGCATTACTGTGCAAGAGCCTAAAGATAGGTTTAGTATTTTACGCTATACTAGAAGAATTACCTCGAAGTCCTATAACTTGTTGTTTAATTTTAAGGAAATATTTGTTGTTGTAGACTTGTTTGCTCTCTCGAAGATGTTCTCCTGTAGGTCCTCGTCGTGCTATCCACGGTGTATGCTCCAAGCTCATTGATGTAGCACTTATAAGGTTCAAGGTTCAAAAGGTTTTACCATATATGTTTCAATGTTGTAGTTTTTGTTGTTTTTATTGTTTAGGTGTTTTGTTAGGGGGAATTTTAATTTAATTTGAGCAATACCAGTTATGATCCCACGATTCCCTCATTATGACACCATTATTTTCTTTCGAATATACTTAGTCAGAATGGGTTTTTAACTAACTTTGACCAAAGAATTCTCGTTAGTAATCGTAGATTACCGCATCTGAGAGATCATCATAAATCCAAAAGGTGTGATTTAGGGGTGTTCACTATGTTTGAAAGTGTATGTTTAATTTTTGGAAAATGAACTTATTTTGTTGTTTTGTCACTTTAGTCTTAGTTTTGGTTTTGATTTTGCATGTAAGGTGATCACAGAAAAGTACATCAAGAAATTCATATATATTTTTGATGAAATTGCACTTTAAAGAAAGGTATTTTCTTTATTTTATTGCAGGAATAAAGATTTATAAGTGATGGAAGCAAAAAGTATGAAATGGAGCAAATTTGGATCAAAAAGGAGGAAATTCATGCAAATATAACTACTTCGCCAACGGCGAGATCGAGACTGCCGACGGCGAGATCGTGAGGAGAAATTTCTGAAAGAATTATAACTACCTCGCCGACAGCGAGCCCGAGCCCGCCGACAGCGAGATCGCGCGGTTTGAAGACTTTCTAGAAGCCCGCCGACGGCGAGGTCGTTTCCCGCCGACGGCGAGCTAGTTCAAAATGCATATACATTAAACCTGGACACTTTTTGAAGAGGTGTTTAAGCACCCCTTGGACCTTTGCCTACCTCTATAAATAGAGGACGAATTTTAGTCATTTGTGTGTTCTTTGTGTGTGTATTTTATGTCTCTTTCTAGTGTCTTAAGTGTCATTTGTGTGAGTTTAATTTAGTTTGAGTGTGTTTAGTGAGTTCATTAGTTTAATTGAGTGTTATTTAGTTTGCTGTACTAGAAGGAAAAGTCAAAGGAACTTGAGGAGTACGTCAGGGACGAAATTAAGATAAGTATCTTTGTTTATTGTTGTTAACTTTAAATGAAATCCATGTTTTGTTTTATTCCCATGCATTCTGAGTAGTTTTCTTAGTCTTTCTCCTTGTTTATGAAAATTATGCAGATTGATGAAATTAAATAGAAGCACCTAATATAATATAAATAAATTGTGATAATTTTTACTTAAAACTTAATTTACTTTCAATCCGACGATTGAGTAGTTAAAATATGTTGAATTATCAACTATAGTAAAAATTACATCCAATATTCGGGAAGTCAAAAGCCTTGGAAGGCGGGTGCAAATAAATAGGGAAATATTAATTATCGGGCGTAGAATTGGATATTTTAGTGTGACGGACTAAAATACTCAATTCGGTCCTACTTGTTTGAGAGCTGAAGTGTAGATGTTAGCCCTCGAGTGAGGGGAACGTGGGAGCTACGAAATGGCGGCCAGTATCCTCCAACTTCACTGCGATTCGATGATCAAACATAGGATTAGTCAATGTTCTTTGCACTCAGACCAAAGGGTAAAGAATATGAATGCTCCTATTTGTCACAATACAATTTCAAAATTCTATTTAAATTCATCATTCACTTAATTTTCTAAAAACAAGGAGAATGATACTTTTTCTAAATTATTTAAATCAACTTATTTTAAGCATTAGTTTATTTTAGTTGCGATAGTTACTTTTAATTTTAGTTCACTTTATTAGTAAATAATTCCTTTAAATTTAGCTGATAACAAATCTGTTAAAAACTTCCCTGTGGGATCGATAACCAGGACTCCACTAGAGCCCTGTATTACTTGATATGATACGTATACTTGCGTAGAATCCACATTATACATTAAATCATATATTTATATTTAAAGCGGGATCAAGTTTTTGGTGCCGTTGCTATAAACATAATTTGCAAACATATTAAAAGTGGGTCATAAAGTAAATAAATGTAGGTAAGAAAACGCGGTAAAATAAATAAAAGAAATGCAATGCATAAAATAAAATGTGTACTTGGGCTTCAGCTACCGCTGCATGGTTAGTGTCATAAAACATAATTCAATTTGCAGGAAATTTAAATAAATTGCATGAAAAGAGGGCAGGAGAGCCTAATGCATAAAAGTAACAAAACAATTCATAACAAAAATATGAACAGGAGAAGCAAAACCCATTGTCACATATGGAAGACCAGAACTAAGTGTAAGACATTGGTAAAAGTGAGGGCTCAAAGCTAGACTGTGTGCTTCACAACCTTGAGTAAGAGTTACCTACCCGACAACCTATGGAGGGCAGTCATAACCTAAATTCAAATGATTAACTGTGGATCTTCATAAGTTTTCATCATTCTTTAATTTCTCATGCAAAAAAAAGTTTGTCGTTTAAATTTTGTATGAAAATTATTTTAACAAGCAAAAAAATTTTGTTTTATTTTTGTAAATATTTTGTAACATATTGTAGTCCACAGGCTAATCATTCTAATCAAGTTAGGACTATCGGCAACCTAAGAGCGTCAGGGGCAACAATCCCACTAAGAGTCTGCAAATAGTATTATCGGTCTTTTCATCCACCCTCATTGAAGGTCCTTGAGGATGGTGATACTATTCTAAAATTCCTACATCGTATCCCTCGTTTAGCACACATTAGCATTATGGTCATCGCCCTAGCCACCTAGACCTCATACTTATACCAATCTGATCATCCATATGTGGCAAAAAAAATGTCTGCTCGCAAGGACATAAATACCTTAGAGAAGACTCAAGTCTTTGAGCATTAGCTTACAAATGTAGGATAAGTAGTTTAGAACATTTCTATTGATTTAGGTGAATTAACAGGTCCTGATACATAACTTGGTGGGTCCCTACAGATTTTAAAGATGATTTTCTTCATCAAAGCATAATAAGTTCATATGTCCTAAAAAACATCCAAAAAACTGCAAAAGTGTTTGATGTGTAACCCTATATAACTTTGAAACTCTTTTGAATCGTTTCGAGTTCTTCTGGACTTATTATGTTTTTGAATCATTCATTAGAGATAAAAATACAAATCCAAGATCTTATCCACTTTAGACTAGGTCTTTCAACCTACATCAAACAATGAAAAGATATAAGCAACCCCATTTTACCGGTCGGCTGATTGTCCCCACCAATTCCATATGCGACAATCGATAGGGAAGCACTCACAGTCCTAGGCCGACATAGAGTCTCAACAGAAATTTTTCTTAAAGAGCCTACAGTTGAACCACCTAGCTCCTTCCTAATGCTAGGTTGGATTTTCTCTCAAACCTACCAGATCAAGTCCTACTCCTCCTCCTCCTCTTCCACTAGCTCAGACGGCTTCAGCTTCTCAGCCACCTTTTTCTCCCACTTCTTTTTCCTTAACCCACCTTCAGACCGACACTTTACTCCAAGGGAAGCCAATATCATTGCTCGATTAGTAGATTTTAGTGTCAAATTATAATGGTTTTTTCAAAAAGACAACACAAAAGCTGAGTGAATGTTGGGAGGTACTAACTCAAGATACTGAGAACTATCCACTACTCTCTATGTATAAGGAGCATGGGTAGAAAAATCCAAGGAATATAATCATTACATTAAATTATGATATTAAAATTTGTTTTATTATGATCATTTTTTTCCTTAACATAGCTATCATTATCAGTAAGCAGGAGAATTGAGAGATTTAATATACACACAAAAAAATTGGTTGACACGAATCTCGAGGCAATCTAACATTCTATATTAAAAACAATAAATTGAAGATCATCTCTCTAAAAAAAAGCTACGAGTGCTCATAAATTTGATCTGCTAGAGACCACCAACCAACCAACAACAAACCGACTGAAGGGTTGACGACCAACTAAAAGCTAGTCAAACAACCAAAGGGCCACCCAGGCTAATAAGAGACATGAATCCATGCCAACGACTGCAAAAATGTCTAATACCCCCAACAACGTCACAAGTATCAATATGAGACTCTCTCAACAACTCCCTAAAAATCTCCAAAGATCTCTAGAAATAACCAGGGAACAAGCAGACCAACTAACCACCTTATGCTCGATCAACTACCTCTCTAAAAGTCGGCTGACTTCCTCGAGTGAAGGTTTACTGACATTTAGACAAAATTGTCAACCGATACCAGCTTGGTCGACCGTCTCAAGGACCTGCTAAACATAAGGTTTTGGTACATTAAAAGATGTTGAAATTAGTTACAAATACGAAAAGGCATGACAATAGACAATAATGTCCTATATGGCCTTTTATTAAAGTAGGCACATGCATATAATTTTACACATTTGGCTCTTTATCTTCTATAAATAGGGGCTTCATGGCATGTATTGAGGGCTTTTGATCATTATAGGCTTTAGCCTCCTTAGGATCTTCTCTCTAGACCCTCTCTTAAAGGGAGATCTCTCTCCCCTTCACTCTTGTAACCCACCTCAGTTACAATATACACAATTAGTCAGAGACTAGAAATACCCCAATTCGTCTCTACGAGGTAAGTTTGTGTGTGCTCTTTTATTTCTTTTTTCCCTTTCTGTCTGTCTCTCTCAATTTCTCCCTCAAGATTTCTACCGTTCTGATCATTAGGCGTGAATCACAAGACAAATCTGAATTAAACAAATATATTTCATTCGTTTCACAAATATTATAAGATTTTACAATAAAGGACATGAGTTGTGAGAGACTGAAGCTTGGACAAACCCTCTTCAAGTACTTCGTTGCTCTTTCTTGCCTTCTCCTCTCTTCACTAGACTCACTCACTTCACTCCTTTACTAATGTTCTCCTTTCACTTTAAGTTTTGTTAGTTTCTCTAACTACAATTTCCTACTTCAAATTGAATTTCAAAGTGAATATTTTTTGGTCGGGCCATTGCATTGAGATGCTCCTGAAGTAGTTCAATGTGGGGCTGTGGCACCATGCTATGCGACACTTGGGTACAAGCACTAAGGCACCTTAATCTCTATCTTTTGGTTCCTTACTCTAGAGTTGATGACATCGTGACGCCATATAGAATACTCTACAATACTTTATGCTTCCACGTGCTGTATAAAAGTCTTGACGCTCAGACACCTTAATCTCAAAAAACTGTTGGGAATATTACTGCAATTTTTTAAATTAAGGAAAAAAAACTATGAAAATGTGCTTTTAAAAATTCAAGTGAATCTATATTTACTAATTAATTTTTTATTAAAGTTTAAAATTTATTTAATTATCTTAAAAAATAAATATAAATAATATATATTTAAATGAATATCAGCAGTCCACCAATATATAATTTTAAGAATATATAAAAAAAAACACTTTATAATAAATCATCAAATAGACAATTAAATTATTATAAAATAAGTATCAATATACATAAAGGCTGAGTGAATCCATATTTGAATTATCATTAAATTTATTTATAAAAATTAAAATTTATGTAATTTTTTAGAATAAATAAATAAGAAAAAATTTACATACATAGCACAAATTTTTATACATTTCAAAATATAACGCTTAAAAGTTGATATTTAAATATATATATAACATTTGGGTGTCAGAATATAATGAAAAATGTATATTTTGTTTTAAAAAAATTAATATAATGATATTTTTTATATAAAATTATATATAAATAAAAATAACTTTTGTCCCAGCCCTCCACGCGTGCATCGAGATTCTGCACCTTCCCGCATTAAAAGAGGACGGACGTTAGCCTCCTACCAACGAATGGGACCCACCACCTCTACTGACAGCAGCCTCCTCTTTCCACCTTTATTAAAACGCTTGATTTAGTTTTAAAAAATTGAAGAGCGAATATGTAAATTAGATGTGGGCATTAGGGGGGTAAATGAATCGAATACGAATGAACAAAGTTAGTGTTCGTGTTCGAAATGTTCGAACACATTACTGTTCATGTTTGGTTCATTTAACAAACCGAACGAAAAAAAATTGTTCGTGTTCGTCTCGTTTGCTTATCGAACGAATCGAACACGAACTTCTTAGAGAATCGAACATGAACTGTTCGCAAACAACGAGCTTTTTTGACAGCCCTAGCTTTGATAGCATGCTTCCTCAAAATGAAGCAAATTGATCAGGTATTCCGTACACATCAGGTAAGTCATACTCCTCAAAATGAAACAAACCGAATAAAACGTTTAGGATTTTGTTTAGAATTTTATTTTAAGATATAATATAGTATATTAATTATAATATTATAATATTTATATTAATATGATTAACACTATAATATTATTATTGTTATTAATAATTTATTATATATTATAATTTATAGAAATTTAATTATTTAATATATGATAAATTTTTATATTATATAATTATTTTTAAAATATTATAAATTTTTTATATATAATTATTTTAAATTATTTTATATTTCAAACAATAATGAACCGAACACGAACGAACACATCACTATTCGTGTTTGGTTCGTTTAACAAACCGAATGAAAAAAATTATTCGTATTCGTCTCATTTGCTTATCAAACGAATTGAACACGAACTTCTTGACGAACCGAACACGAACTGTTCACGAACAACGAGCTTTTTTGACAGCCCTAGTGGGCACCAATGGAATTTAAATTCTTGATGATAAATTTAAAAATATTTTTCAAAAATAATTTTTAAATATTTACATATCTAACATAAACAATAAATTTTACATTTATAATACATAAAACTTTAATACCATATCAAAATAATCAGTATGATAAATTTTTAAAAATGGAATATATTTTCGCATAAGTATCATAATTAAATATTAAATATATAACATAGGATTATTTTAAAATATAAATCTTGAAAAAATTTTAGTTTATTGATCTCGCCGGTTGAACAAATTTGGCGGATTAACCCGAGTCATGTGAACCGCTTCTGGTCCAAAGTGATCGACCGTGAGCTACTAATCTAATGCATCGTTACTCAAATGGACGACATAGATTTGACTCATAGATAATGATCTCCTTAACAGTGGCACTAAAGGTAAATTTCAGAAGGCCTACGTCACACATAAGGCTGTAAATGAACCAATGCACTCGATAAATAACTCAAACTAGACTCAATTGAGACTCTATCATGATCATTCAAATCAGTAAATAAACAAGCTTGAACAAACTTTCAGATGCTTGAAGTTTAAATGCACTAAACACGAACGTAGTCGAACTTGTTCATTTATGTTCACGAACAAACTTGTTTGTTTTCCAAAAAATAACTAATTAATACTCGATATTAAGTTCGATGATCGCCCATATCATATATGATATATTATTTAAACAAAATAAAATTAACTATAATATTCAATCTTTTGTTGATATCTCGATGATAGTTCGTATAAAATTAACAAATAATTCGATAGTTTGGTGAAGTTTAATATGACCAAACCATCTAAGATGATTCTCTAATCTTTTCTGTAATTGAAGCTATACCAACCCTTTCATGGATAGATTCGTTTCAAGCCACTCATCTACCTAAGCATTCTCATCTCAACAACACTTGAACTTCTCTTTTAAGACCAACATTCTGCGCTACATATCATTGCATGTCTCACCGCCATCTTATAAAATTTTATTTATAGATATAACTGATATTTTTATATCACACAACAGGCCTGATGCATTCCTCTACTTCATTCAATCAGCTCGAGTTATACTAATAAAATCCCCATCGATGTCACCATCACTTTGAACAATAGACCCGAGATATCTAAAATGTTCACATATTTTAATGATTTATCACCCATAGCTACAACTCAGCCACTAGAGCCACTACTACTAAAGCTACATTCAATGTATTCAGTTTTAAATCTACTCGAACGAAGACTTTATACTCGAATATAATACGAACACTATAATAATGTGTCTAAAATAAAAGTGGATTAGCTACATAAAAAATAAAAACACATTCCAAGAAGAAATAAATATTATAATTAATAAAATTGTTCATGAATAAAAATTACCCATAAAAAGAGAAATATTAAAATGATATATGATTATTTACAAGTTTGTGGGCAGGATAAAGGTCTGATAGTAAAAATTACTTTCCATTACTTCTCCATGCCTCTGTGGTCGCTGTCTAATAGAAGTAAGAGAAAGCGGTCGAGGGCGATGATGGAGAGAAGTTGAGCAGTCTCCCACTAGCTTCTCGTTCCTCTCTGTATCTCTATCGCTCTCGGTTCATACTCCATGGATTCCGATGGGAAAAGCATCTGTAACAAGTGAGTTTTCTGTGTCCTGGATTTATGGCTGATATCAGATGTTTGGATCGGTGCATTGGGGGTTTTGTGATTAGGAGGAGTTGTTGGATTGATTTCTGTTTAATGAACTTTGCAATGATGCTGTATGCATGCTTTATCTGGTTCTTAATATGCAGTTGGAATGATGAAATCGATTGGGATGCGTTAGTTTTCTTGTATTGTTGGTTTTACTCTTTTTTTGTTTGAAGAGTATTTTAAAAGAGAATTACTTATTATGCTTTTGATTTATCGCTTCTGATGGCTGGAATGAGGATTAACTTGCTGCCTTGTGTGCTAGAATATGTACCTCAATGGTTGGAAATAAAATGAAGAATCAGAGTATACTGGATTCGAGCGCTCAGCCTGCCAGAAAGAAAAAAAAGAAAAGAGAAAAAAAAAACATGCTGTCATGCTGTTAGAGAGGAATGGAAAACGTTTATTTTTGTTATTGATGTATTTCAAGCCAAATTTGATGGAAGAACTTGTTTATTGTGATATTTATCTATATGCATTTTACCTTTTATAGCTCAAAATCAAACCTCTTTGAATAATACACATTGTGTGAATATAGCTTTTAAAAACCATTAAATTATATGAGTTTAGTGCTATACAGAATCTTCATTGGCAGCACTAATCTGAAAGAAAATTAATGGGTTTCAAGGTTATCCTGATACAATTTCTATCATGATATCACAATACAGTTTTTTTTTTTTTGGGTTCAATCATACCAGGGCCATTAGTTATTTACTTCCACTTTCGTGATCGTTGCTGAAAAAAACCTCATTCTTGAATAAAAGTGAACAATTGTTGAAACGTAATGCCTACTTTTGTAGTTGCTTTTCTCCTTAGAAATTCTACAAGTTGGCAATCCATTTGCTTTGTTCAAAAACTGGTTCATGAATTGAAACAATTGCATCATTAAAAACATACCACACATCCAATGTTGCTCAGGTCAAGTTAATAAAGTCACATCACTATTATGAACTAAGTTTAAGTAATCGGTAAATGCTTCGACTAACTTGCTATGATCTTTAAGTTGTTCAAAGATAGTATTCGTTTGAAGTTACTTAAATCAATTAGTCACAAATTCAAACTCGTCAGAAGGGACGATCTACTTGTCAATGAACCTGACAATTGAAGTGATAAAAAATACTTCTTCATTTTGAATGAAGCAGCGATTGATTTCTTGAAGGGATTTTGCCATGAAATTTGCGAAGGGTACCTATTCCTCAGATGATCTCACACCCGACATTAGGACTTATGAGGAGTTACCTATGTATTTGATTGCAAATATCTATAAATATTTGGATATTTTTGCAGGAACCAGTGTTAAAACCTGCATGTTATTTTACATATATTACTCAAATGTTGCTCTCCCAACAGTATTGAGCATTGAAAATCTAATAAATAGGAGGTTAATAGTTGAGCCTCACTCATTCAATAATTATCAATCATATTGTGAAACATTTTGATTGATTTGAGTCACATTGAATTATCCTCTTTGACAGAGATCTTGTAGAATTCTAGAGCTTCTTATATTAGTTTAATCTTTCACTCTCTGTTAGACTTGTTTTGTACAAGTTAGTAAAGTTTTGGTATAGCTCACAAACATATTTCAATCAAGTACTTTTTTAGGTGAAATATGTATGAAAGATGATTAGAATAATGAGAAACCAATCCATGTGAAAGATCTTTACAATGCAAGCAACAAGATTTTACCACTTCCATACAACTAAATCGGATGGAATATTTTTTGAAAAAAAAAAAAATCAAAGGAATATTAGAATGATCAAACAAAACTATTCTTGTTATTCATCCACTCTAAAAACATAGTTCCACTAATTCCTCATATGACCAATAATACATTGTCTCTGCATTTCACCAACTTCTAACAAAGACAAATTGTCTTTCCTAAAAGAAAATGCAGTCGACCCCCAAGAAACTCTTTACTTGCCTATCAATGTTTTCTTCAGTTCAAACAACAAAAGTCTAAACTTCACCATACTTTAAAATGCTAACTCATGATGTTGATAGTACCAGCTGTCTGTCTTGCTTGATTTGAATCAACTCTCTCCTTATCATCAATAATATTTTAAAATGTTGATTACTCTTCATTACATTGAAGGAAGCACTATTATAGTGGTTCCAAGACTTCTCATTAAAAAACTTATTAGCATGTAGAGACTGAGAAAAATGTTGCAGGCTTTCTTGAATATAAGGTACGAACTTGGCAAGTCCCTTCAGCGCTTAATTATTCGTTGCTAACAAAATTTTTGAATGTGAAGTATTTAGAACTTTTAATTGTCAAGGCTAGACGCACTCAAGGTCTTTAAGAAGATCTTTTCAAATATACAATTGCCTTACAAAAGCGAAAGATATTGGCCATGTTATTAGAATTTGCCATTTGTCATATTAATGCGGGAAAAAAATGGCAACATTAAAGCTTTCACTTTAAATAATTGAAATTTGGAAGTTATATGAGACTTGCGTAAACATTGCCATAATTTGACAAATAAGCATGACCTCAACTCAGTTCAACAAATAACTTGCCACAATATCAATGTCGACCTCAGAGGCTGAAGGATGCAAGAGCTTTGTGAAGCTATGTACCCAATAGCATAGAGAAAGACGACAAAGGTTGCAACAGCTTTGTGAAGGGCCATTGAAGTGGAGACATGAGTAGGGTCAATGGACCTGCAAGTTTTGTTGAAGGCTCCGGAATCGTCATCGTACATTGAAGGAGGGTCATAAGTGACCATCAAAGAGAAAGAATGCCATAGTTTAAGAAAGCTTTGTTGAATGCTTGACTAAAGAGAGGCGAGAGCTCTTTTGCGAGTGCTTGCGGAAACAAAAATGAGCACTAGGGCATGTGGATGAGGATTGAAGATGGCATAGTAAATTTTATCACACATGCATAATGATATTATATGGATGGGTCATCCATCTTGCGCTTGTTCTTCACTGCATGTCGTGTATTTGACTTGTGTCAGGTTGTGTTTGCCCATTTCAAAACCTAATTTTATCTTAAAATGCCTCCAACATAATTTGAGTTCTTTTAATATGCGTGTGGGGATGTCGAGTATCTGTTCATGCGGGACAAAGACATAGAAAATATTTGGAAGTTTTCTTTCAAAGTGGGGGATGTATTTTGAGAATTATAAATCAATTAAATAAATATTTGAAATGATATTAGAAGCTGAGACTTAGATAATTCAAGCGACGTATTATAAATCAATTTAGCCAAATCATTGATATTATATTCATAAAAGAATAATTATTAACTTCAACAAAAAGTTTGCTTCCTTCAAGGAGGCATAAGAATAATGAAGTAATGATCGACACGGTTGATACAAAAAAAAAAAAGCTTTTTTATTATTCCAAATGAACCTTTACAAAGTGAAAACACTTCATGTAAAAAGATAAATGTATCATGAAAGAAATTTCTTTTTATATATAGGAGAAAAAGATGTTGCTTATAGGAGGACAACTTGATGAAGCTAGCAAGTTACTAAACTCATTATATAACAAAGATATAACTCCTAACAAAACTCTGAGAATGGGTTTGATCATGGCTTTTTGAGATACACACCACTATGAATCAACTATATCAATAAAAATTGACACCTCAAGTAAATTCACTTTTTTTAGGAGATTCCATTATTTTTTTCAATAAATGACCATGTTTTAAGTCATTTATCTTTCGGTGAATGTCCTTTATGACTTTTATGATAAAACATCAATGCAATTAAAAAAGTAATGAAACTCTAAATCTTCAAGATGAACTTTATTGACCTATCTAAAGATTCAAATTTCAACAACTTGCTAAAAGGTTTTCATCTTTCTAATTTCTAAGCCAACTTAAAGGGCAAGTACCATTTTTTTCATATAATTGAAATTCTTATATGACATTTCGAAGGTATTCATCAAGTTTGACATAATTGGTCTCATATTTTGCGAGTTGATTACTAAGCCAAGAAACTGAAAAATATCGTTCTTATGATGAACTTGGACTCTTTATCTGAGATACATAGTCCTCACATGTGACCTTATTCTCCATTAGTGGGTGGTTAGCATCTTTCTTTTCAACAATAATATTGACTTCCCTTTGCCGCCACTCTTCTAGGTGATCCTAGGAAATAAAAAAATCACTCTTTATGGGAGAATTACTGGTTATTTGTGATACCCATGAGAAGTTTTTTTGTCTGCTCCATCCAGAAAGAGGCAACGAAGAATTACAATTAATATCCTTCCTAGGGAGATTTATTCGTTGTTTACTTATTTTGGCATTCATATAATTTTTATTCTCAGCAACCCATCTTTTTAGCTATATGGTTTCCTTAACTGGCCTAATCTTGTTCTTCTTCAAAGGCAAAATAAAAGATGATTCACCTATAGATTTAGGCTTTTCTAATGCTTAAAAATTCTCTAACTTCTTTTTAAAGTTATTTTTATTGGTAGTGTGTTTTTTATTTTCTCCATGTCTCGAAGGCATTGAAAAACTTAATAGAATAATGACAGAGAATCCCGAAAGAAAATCCTAAGGATCTTATTAAATTTTGTAGGCAATGTATATATCATTTGTCAAATTCAAGGAAATGTAAGATTTTAATGACTCCATATAATCGAGATTAAATTGGGTTAGATGATTTATTCTCATGTTCATCATCTCAAAAGAAGAGAGATGAGAATTGGGGAACTAATGCACGCCCAATGATGCCTAGGTGGCTAGGTTGATTTAATCAAGTTGCACCAATATTATGAACTAGGTGGATTCAACAAGTCATCAGATGTTTAAACTAACTTGAAGTTGCTTAAATCAAGTTTTCGTTAAGTTGAGATGAACTGCTTCTTGATAAACTTGGCAGTTGAAGTTGTCAAAGCTATTCAGCTACTTAGAATGAACTCTTTAAAGAAATTCGTATGGAGTTCAACAAAGAAAGCTCAACTTCAAATGATCTTGTTTTTTAATAGTAAATATATAGAAAGACTTATGATAAGAATTTTTATGCCTTGCTATTTAATTTTATTTATATTACTCAAGTATAATTTTTGTTTTTCTGTGGCACTAAATATGATATGAATTTATAAATATGAGGCCATATGATGAGATTTACACATTCAATAAAGCTTGAATCATTTTGATTGACCCATTCATGTTAAACTATATAACTAATCGAGATCTATTAAAATCTCTCATCTTCTTTGTTGTTTTATCATTTTTTTCTTTTCTCTTTCTATTTGGCTTGACATGTACTTGCTAGTGAAGTTATTGTTTTGCTCATGGATGAATTTTAATCTAACATCTAGATTACTCTTTTAAAAAATTAATCACAAGCCGGATGCTTTCTAAAGATATCTTCAAAAGGATACCTTGAAAGTGTTCTTATTTGAGAGCTATATGCCCTAGAATCAAAATCAACAAGCAAACAACGATGAAACAACAATAGATAGGTGGAAAAAACGCAAACATGGGCTACTCTTCCTCCCTCAGCTGTGACTGTAAGGATGATCTACTTTTTGAGTGATAGATAATCTCTCCCACAAGCCTAGATATTGCTAGGAATACCACAAGAAGAAATAAAACAACAGCCAACAAAAACATGCATAAAAACAACAAACTCTAGTTACTCCTCTTAATAGAATCCTCCCATAACATTTTAAAAACTTTCCTTCCTAACTTCCCCTCCAAAACTCCTTTAATTTCTCCTTCTTAAGTATGTGATTAAACCTCTCGTGGACCTCACCTACGCCCTTCCTCCCTCGGCTGGGACAGATTTCTGCCCCTTTTCTTACGTAAAAGACATGCCAGGCGGACCAGTTGGGAGGCTTTCTACCGGTCTTTTTTCGGGCGTAAATGAAGTACCTTGTCCTCGAGGTGGAAGGATGGAAGCTGCTTATGGATCACCTCATAAAGCTTCCATGTTGCTTCATAGTCTGGCAGTCATTTCCACTTAACCAATACATTTTCTGCTCCCCCTACTCCTTGGTGCACTCCTTCAATTTGTAGCGGCTCAAGAATCACCTCCAAGTCCATTGTCAGCTTCAGCGGTAGTGCAGACGAGGGTGTATGATTTCCAATCTCACGTCTCATCTGTGATACATGGAAGATTGGGTGTCGTGCGAACGACAGTGTGGTAATTTCAAATGGTAGGCCATTGCCCCAATACATGCCATCACCTCATACGGTCCAAAATATTTTGGTGAAAGTTTCTCGCTTCTCCTAACCAATGTCTCCTTCGGCAAGGCCTCAACTTCAAGTAGACCATGTTCCCTGGTTCAAATTGCACTTCTCCTGTGTTCATCCGCTTTCTTCTACATGATTTGTTGGGCTCTTAGTAGACGCCCTTTGAGCTTTGCTGGTATCCTATCCCTCTTCTCCAAGTACTGATCGACGCTGGATACCGGTGTAGCGCTATGTCCATAATGTATCAAGTTAGGTGGATCCCGCCCATACAATATCTTGAAAGGGATGGTTTGTGTTGCAGTGTAGTATGAAGTATTATACCATTATTCGGTCCACACAATGCACTTGGCCCATAGTTTCAACGTATTGGATACAAAACAACGCAGTTATGTCTCCACGCTCTTGTTGACCACCTTGGTCTGCCCATCGGTCTGAGGATGTTATCCAATATTTCTCTTAAGGACTGTTCCTTGCAACCTGAATAACTTCTATCAGAAGTGGCTGAGGAACATCTCTCTTTCCGATATAATCGATTCCGACACTCTGTGCAAATCGACCACTTCTCGGATAAACACCGCCCCGACTAAGTCTGCAATGTAGAAATATCATTAGAGATGAAATGTGCATACTTTCTCAGGCGATTTTCAACCACCATGATCACCATGGACCCTTCTGACCGTGGCAATGCCTCTATAAAATCCATCGTCATTGACATGCATCAATTTTTCGCATTTTTATGCTTTAATTTTGGCAATTTCTTCTTTTTATCTCATGATTTTATGCTTTTGGAAATTGGAATTGTGTTTTGCAGGTTTCAGAAGGCTTAAAACGCAAATCAGAGCGCAGGGTAACTTTGGAACTAAGAAGTCTGGCATAACCACACAAGTTCTGGCGTGGCCACACCATGTGTGTGGGCTAGTCACACTAATTTATGGGCATGGTCACGCTCTGACTTGAGGATCGCGCGACATTGGCTGCTTTCGGCGTAGCCATGTCATTTTTTAAGGCGTGGTCACACCCCCTCTATTAAAGACTCACACTTTTGTCCTCTTGGCGTAGCCACGCATATAAGCGGTGTGACCAAGCCGCCTAACCCGAGAGTCTGACGTAATTACACCACTATTCAGGCGTGGTCACGTCGCCGCTTCAATTAGAAACTTTTGATGAGCAGGATTTCGATGATTTTGGAAGAAATTTAACCCAAGCCTTTAAAAAGGACATAAAGAAAGAATTAAAGGGAGTTTTTTTGGGAGAATTCAGTGTGGATGCTAGTGTTTGAGAGAGTTCTTCTCCTCTTGTTTTGGGCTGATTTTCTTTGAGAGGTGTATGAGAGGTTTATTTTTGCTACTTTTGTAAGAAGATTGTCAAAGTTATGTAAGTCTATTTTGTTTGATAAAGCTATTTCTTGCAACTTTGATTTTTATGGGTTTCATGTGTTTTTCTCTCAAAACATGAACTAATTAATTTTTTGTACCTCTGTGATTTGTGGATGGATTTTCTTGCTTTGATTTTCGTTGCATATTTCTCATAATACGTCTTCTGCACTTTTGATTTTCAACGTTGTTGTTTAATCTACGGGTCTTCATTTACTCTTAACATGACCAGTTAGGGTTTAAAATCAATTGCGATTTACGACTTCGACAGAAACATAGTGGAACGATTAGGTTAACCACAAGATCCAATTGGGATAGGAATATTTTATTACGGATCTTGCAACTAAGAAATGGGATTTGAAAACTATTTGGGGACATCATAAAGATAAATGAAACTTATCTTTGTAGGATTCCAATTCTTCTTTTGACATAGGCATAAGCTTAAGTGAAAAATATTATTTCTAGTTGACAACAACCACGTAGGAGGAATTGTAAGAAAAGTAAAGTCAGGTATCGTAACTGAATCACATAGGCACGATCCTCTACTATATTGAAGAAGCACCAAAGTAATTTAGCCCTTGTATTCCTTTGTTTTTGTTTTCTGCGAACTGATAGATTTATGATTTCTCTTTCTTGTTTGTGGAATCGCATTGAACTAGTTTAAAATAGCTAGTAAATTGTAGCTTCACCTTTTCGAATCTGTTTCTTAACACACTTTCTCGTAGGAACGATACACGGTACTCTTGTAAACCACTTATTACTTTGACATGCATTATTTAATTACACCCGTTTTGCGACGATTTTGCGATGATTTTGTGACCATCAAATTATTATTAAAAGGTATGAACGATTTAGATATCTCGGGTCCATTGTTCAAAGCGATGGTGATATAGATGGGGATGTTAATAGTAGAATTCAAGTTGGTTGGTTGAAGTGGAGGAATGCGTCCGACCTATTGTGTGATAGAAAAGTACCGCTTAGACTGAAAGGAAAATTTTATAAGATGGTGGTGAGACCTTCAATGCTCTATGGTGCTGAATGTTGGCCTTTAAAAGAGAAGCATAATGTTTAAGTTAAGTGTTGCCGAGATGAGAATGATTAGGTGGATGAGTGGCTTTACACTTAGAGACAAGATGTGAAATGAATATATCCGTAATAGGGTTGGTGTTGCACAGGTGATGGATAAAATTAGAGAGAGTCTCCTTAGTTGGTTTGGTCACATTAAACGTCGACCACCTGATGATTCGATTAGGAGAGTAGATGTTTTAAATACAACTTATGTTAAGAAAGGCAAAGGTAGACCTAGGAAAACTTGGGCTTATTGCATAAAAAATGATCTTAATTTATTAGAATTAAACGAAAATTTGATACTAAATAGGACACAATGGAGAAAAAGGATTCATGTAGCCGACCCCACTTAGTGGGATTAAGGCTTTGTTGTTGTTGTTGCCGGAGAAAGACGTTAAGAAAAGTTCTGAAAAATAGGAGAATTGTAGTTGAACAACTAAAAATCTTGGTTTGACATTTTTTCCGTTTCTTCTTTTTGCAATTTTTTTTCCTGTCATTTTCATCATTTCTGTGTGCGCATGTATTGTTTTGCGTTTTTCTTGCATGTGCTGAAAATAAAAGCTAAAAAAATTGAGAAGCCAAAAAATTAAATTGGTATTGTTATTTTTGCTGATTTTTTATTTTCTGCCTATGAAGTCATTGCCTATGAAGTGTCCTCGTGTGCTGAATCGACTCGGGCTTGTATGTGAGCTTTGGAGTTAGTTATTGTTGGTATTTCTCGTGTCTAGGATCACTAGTGTGTGAGTTTCACATTCACTTGTTTTCTAGTGTATGCGCAGGGGTGCACACACTGACTTAGCACCTATTGTCCCTGAGATTGAGCGAACCTTTAGGCGACGTAGGAGAGAACTCGCTGAACCAGAAACACCCTTAGAATGGCTCACCATCTATACCCAACCATGAGACCTCTTGGGGATTTTGCCAATCCCACTGCTGAGGAAGTTCAGTAGAGACCAATATATTTGAATTGAGACCTGTTATTATCCAAATGGTTTAGCAAAATCAGTTTGGGAGGCTCACTAAGACCCAAATCTACACTTCGCAAACTTCCTAGAACTGTGCGACACATTCAGGCATAACGGTGTCCTCAGTGACGCCGTTAGACTAAAGCTTTTTCCCTTCTCCCCAAGGGATAGAGCCAAAATGTGGTTAAACTTTTTAGCCCCATGATCACTACCTGCATGACTTTGCTCAGAAATTCCTAGTCAAGTATTTCCCTTCTTCTAAGACTGCCTAACTTAGGAATGACATTATCTCTTTCACACAAATTGAGGGAGTGACAATTTTTGAGGCCTGAATGAGATTTTAAGAGTTACTTAGGAAGTGTCCCCATCATGCCTTACGCAACTGGCTTATTGTCCAAACATTCTATAATGAGCTTGTAGGTTTCCTTAGGTGCCTTATATATGCTGCCGCGGGAGGATCATTGATGTCCAAACCATTTGAGGACGCTTATGACTTAATTGATGAGATGACTACCAATAGTTTTCAATGGTCTGTTGAGAGAGTGCAACCCAAAAATGTAGTTAGTGTGCATGAATCTAACGTCCTGTCCATCCTAACAACCCTTACTCAAACACCTAAATCCTGGATAGAAGCAACATCCCAAACTTCAATGGAACAACACTAATCAAACCAATCAAGGGGGAGGAGTGCACAACCAAGTTGCCCTGGGACAAGGACCAAACCAACCCCTTGGATTTAACCAGAACCAAAAGCTAGCTACTTTAGAAGAGTAAGACAATTGCATTTGGTAACATAAAGTCATTGGCTATTGAACATTGAGGGACAGTTGGGGCAATTAGTGACCTGTTTCAACCATAGGAATTCAGGAGCTCTCCCTAGTAATACTGAGGTGAACCCTATGGAGAAAGGGAAGGAGCTGGTGCAGACAGTAAAGTTAAGAAGTGGTAGGGGCTAGTGCAGACAATAAAGTTAAAAGTGATAGGGAGTTAGATGAACCCATAGATGTGGAGTCTGAACCAGAGACCTCAAGGAGATAGAAATATCTGCATTCTTAAAAAAGAAAGAACTTGACTTCTACCCTTATTTCTCTAGAGATTGCATAAATAAAAATCGGATTAACAATTTTCAAGGATTCTAAAGGTCTCTACAACTTTAATCATAGACATCTCTTTTGCTGAGGCCTTGGAACAAGTGCCTAGTTATGCTAAATTTATGAAGGATGTGTTTACCAAAAAAATGAAATTAGGGAATGGAGAGACAGTGACACTAACGACGGAGTGTTAGTACAATCTTGCAAAAGAAGTTTCGTGAAGTTGAAGGACCCTGATAGTTTTACTGTCCCTTGAGTCATTGGAAAGAAATTTATTGGGAGGGCCCTTTATGACTTAGGAGCAAGAATTAATTTAATGTCACTGTTAATTTTCAAGATATTTGAATTAAGAGAGGCTACACCTGCCACATTGACCCTATAGTTAGCTGACAGATCTTTAGCCTTCCCAATGGGTAATCATTGAAGATGTGTTGGTTAAAGTAGGAAGCTTCATTTTTCTTGTTGAGTTTGTAGTCTTGGATATGGAGGAGGACAAGAAAATACCCCGATCTTAGGAAAACCCTTTTTAGCCATCAGTAGGGCAATGATTGATGTTCAACAAGAAATATTGACCATGAGGGTGAATGATGAGGGGACAATTTCTGATATCATGAAGTTTATGAGATTTTTCCAAGATCCAAGCGACGATCATTGCTTTAGGATGGACTTAGTGAAGGGGGTGGTGACTAGCCAATTTTTTTAAATTGTGAAAGATGACCCAACAGAGCAAAAGAAGTGTTTGAGGATGTTAGTGAGAGACCTAGTGTTGAATCTGCTTTGCTCGTAGAGGGCGACTCTAGGAGGTTAAGGAGAGGTTTGAACCCTTAGAGATGACTTTGCACGCCATGGCCTAGAGCCATCCATAGAGGTAACCCCTTATCTGGAACTGAAAGCCTTGCCCACTCACCTAAAGTATGCCTACTTTGGAGAACCTTCGAACTTACCTGTCATCATTTTTGCAGAGTTGAGTGGTGAGCATGAGGATAGGCTCATGAGGGTGCTTAGAGATTTTAGGAAGGCATTCAGGCGAACCATAATTGATATTAAAAGAATAAGCCCGTCCTCGTGCATGCACATAATTCTGATGGAGGAAGGACTTGTCCCTAAGGCTAACCCCCAAAGGAGACTGAACCTCATTCTTAAAGAGGTAGTAAAGAAGAAGATTCTGAAGTGGTTGGATGTAGGCATTATCTTCCCAATTTCAGATATTTCCTAGGTCAATTCGATCCACTGTGTACCTAAGAAGGGGGGTAACAGTTGTTGAAAATGAAAATAAGAGTTGATACCCACAAGGACTGTCATGGGGTGGAGGATCTGCATTGATTATAGGAAGCTGAATGCTGCTATTAAGAATGATCATTTTTCCCTGCTGTTTTTGGACCAAATGTTGGATAGGTTAGCAGGGCATCATTTTTACTGCTTCCGAAATGGATATTTAGGATACAACTAAATCCCACAGCCTCTGAGAATCAGGATAAGACCACTTTCACTAGCCCCTATAAAAATTTTGCTTTTAGGAGGTTGTTATTTGGACTATGCAACGAGCAAGTTACTTTTCAGCGATGCATGATGTCCATTTTTTTTGGCATGATAGAGACTGTCATTGAGGATTTTATGGATAATTTTTCTGTGTTTGACACTTCATTTGATTCCCGCCTAAGCAATTTTGTGAAAGTTTTGCAAAGGTGCTAGGAAATAAATTTGGTGTTAAACTGAGAATAATGTCAATTCTTAATGACTGAGGGGATAGTCTTGAGACAAGATTTCTGAGAGGGGTGGAAGTTGACCCTTCAAAGATTGAGGTGATCGAAAACTCCTATCATCCATTACTGTAAAAAGAGTTAAGAGTTTTCTAGAGCATGCTTGATTCTATTGACGATACATTAAAGACTTCTCTAGATTCACTAAGCCTTTGTGCTAGTTGTTAGAGAAGGATTTAGTCTTTCACTTTGATGAGACCTGCGTAGCTGTTATTGAAACCCTTAAGGCTAAATTAGTCACTGCACCTAATTGAGACTTTCATTTTGAGCTAGACTTTCTTTTTGAGCTAATGTGTGATGCTAATGACTACGCTGTAGGAGCAGTGTTAGGACAGACGAGATTGGATTTTTCATGCCATTTACTGTGCCAGTAGGAACCTCAAAGAAGCTTAAATGAATTACGCCAACATTGAGAAGGAACTCCTGGCAATAGTGTTTTCACTTGACAAGTTTAGATCATATTTGATAGGGACCGTGTCATTGTTCACACCGACCATGCCTTTATCAGATATCTTGTAGCCATAAAGGATTCTAAATTCCGTTTGATTCGATGGGTCTTTCTGATGCAAAAATTTGATTTGCAAGTTATCAATAGGAAATGTACGGAGAATCAAATAGTGCGACCATTTCTCTATGCTCAAAAAGGAAAAATTTGAAGTCTTTTTGATATAAATGAGAGTTTTCGTGATGAGGAAATCTTCGCCATTTCTGAGGAGATTACTCCGTGGTATGCAGACATTGTGGCTTTCATTGTTAGCGGGATCGTTCCCTACGGCCTAACTTACCACTAGAAGAAATTCTTCTGTAATGCCAAATTCTACTATTGGGATGAGCCATATCTTTTTAGGTGTATGGACTAAATTATTAGGAGATGTGTGTCATTAGAAGAGCTTAACGAGATTATGAGATTCTGTCATGATTCTGAATCTGGAGGGCATTTTGGTGGATTCAAAACTACAACTAAAATTTTACAATATGGATTTTATTGACCCACCATCTTTAAGGATTTAAATTAATATGTTAAAACTTGTGATAGATGTCAGCGAATAGGTAATATTTAACGTCACATTGAAATTTGAAATATTCGATGTTTGAGGAATAAACTTTAATGAGACATTTTCCACCATCCTCAGAAAGTCTCTATATTTTGGTAGCGGTAGACTATGTCTCTAAGGGGATTAAAGTTATGACTTTACTCAATTGTTATGCTCAGAGTGTTCTAAAGTTTTTGAAGAAATTCATCTTTAGTAGATTTAGAATATCTTGGGTGATAGTAAGTGACGGGGCAACCATTTTGTAATAAGAAAATGGAGGCATTAATTTTGAAATTTAGGATACTCATAAGATTGTTACTGTTTATTATTCCTAAACCAGTGGATTTGCTGAAGTTTTCAAAAGAAATATTAAGAGGATCTTAAAAAAACTGTTAACCCGTCGAAAAGATTGGTCACTTAGACCTAATGGTGTATTATGGGCTTATAAGAAAGATTTAAGAACTACTGTAGGAATGTAATCATATAAATTGATTTTTGGAAAAACCTGCCACTTGCCAGTTGAATTTGGACAAAAGACTTGCTGGGCAATAAAAGAATTCAACTTTAATTTGAAAGATGTGGTAGAGAAAAAAGTACTAGAGTTGAATGAATTGGAAGAGATTGGATTATAATCTTACGAGAATGCCAAGATTTACAAGGAAAAAACAAAAAAAAGTGGCTTGATTAGAAGCTACTTTAGAAAGAATTTTATTGTGGGAAAAAGATTTTGTTATACAATGCAAGATTTAAATTATTTTTAGGAAAATTTAAATTGAGGTAGTCAGGAATATTCATTGTAATAAATGTGTATCTATTTGGGTCTTTAGACATTTAATGGGGAAAGATTGAAATCTTAGGAGATAGTAAATCTTCTGCTGTGGTCCTGAGATTGGAATCATCTTAATAGTAGAACTAGTATCGTCAGGTTGAGGACATTAAACTAAGCGCTATCTTGAGAGGTAACCCAAACGTTATCTATTTGAAATTTGTTTCTATTGATTTCTTTTGAATCCTGCTTTCAGTTTGAATTTTGTTGTGTTTGTTATTTGTAATTCTTCTCTGATTATTTTCTGAGCTTAGGAATATTTTCACGAGGCTATGAGGGGATAGAATGTGTTAATTGGAGCCTCGAGAGCAAGATCGGGGAGCCACACATTAGCAGCACTTTGCGTAGCCATGTTTAAACCTGGCGTGACCACACCGCCTAAACAGGAAGTTTGTGTAATTACCTTGCTTGAGGGGCGTGGCCACACCGGCTACTCATCACATGCAAACAATTTCAACCAACATGGTCGGCGTGTCCACGCCGGTCATTAGACCCACTCATAACGTGATTACGCCCCTATTAATTGTTGAATGATATCAGTGTTTCTCCACTTTCCCCTTCGTCTTCCTTCTCTTTTACAACACCTTTTGCCTGCATTAAGCTTCCTAATAATCGCCGAAACTTTCCTGGAGTTCGTAGAGAGTAGATCGGGGTATTCGAGGGTAGATCAACTTGTCATTAGCCTTCGGTAAGCTTATCTCTTGTTGCTTTTCATAGTCTTGCCAGAGGAAGCTTTTTGTTGACTGATCTTTCTTATTCACTGCTCGACCTTCCTTTTGCTATTATCTTGGCGTGATCTATGTTTTATGGCACCAAAAATGCGTGGAAGGGGAAGTTTCTCCTATGATTTAAAAAAGTTTTATGAGCTTTGCCCTTAACAAAGATTTGCTAGTTTCTGTGAGGAAAAAGAAGCTCATTCTTGAACGAGCTTTCCAATTTTCCGGAGGGGACATAGAGGTAGAAATTGTTCGTAAGGGGTGCAAAAACTTAACATATCTTTCTAAGCCCGCCGTAGTCTCCTTGTTTGCGAGTTCTACGCTAACGCGAAAGAACCCGTGAACGAAAGAGTTTTTGTACAGGGAAGGTAGTTCCTTATGATCCTACCACCATAAATCGTGTTTTTGATCTTCCTGATATTCCAAATTGTGGGTATTCCTATCTCACTTCCCCAGATTACCAAAAGATTAATAATTTTCTCACTGCCTCTTCAAGGCAGTGGAGAACTCGTCCTGGAGATAATGGGGAAGTCCTGATTAATTTCCTCTCACTCATTTGACTAGGAAAGTCTGTGCATGACATTATTTTATAGTTTCTAGGATGCTCCCTAACACTAGCCTGACAGATGTGATGAAAGAGCGCGCCGTCTGATTTTTTGTATTCAGAAGGGCATTTTGTAGATGTCGGGGTGTTGATTCATGAGTATATTGATTACATTGCCAGTGGTCAGCCGACTGTGGGTATATGTGTTCTTGTTTGATTATGGCCCTTTGTGCTCGGTAGGGGTGTAAAAGATCTGAACAAGAGCAAGTGTAGGCTCAGCTCGTGTTTGACTCGTTAAAAAATCACTGTTCGTTCGACTTATTTATATTTCGAACAAAAAGTGTGTTCATGTTCAGCTCATTTGCTTAGCGAGCTTAACACGAGCTTTTTCGCGAACAAAGAATCGTTTTGAGAACCCTAGTCACAACCATAGCATGTTAAGGTTTGGTGGAGGTTTAAATCCTATTATTTATATTAAAACATAGTTTAAAATATAACTTAATATATTTTTATTCTATTTTTTAATTAATAACATTACTTTATTATAAATTTTATAGCATTGTAGTTAATTAAAATTTTTAAAAATACTACTCATATATATATATATATATATATACATACATACATACATACATACATACATACATACATACATACATATAATTATTTTGAGCTAAAATGAGCCGAACACGAACAAACAAATCTTTGTTTATGTATCAAGCATAAAAAAATGTTCTTGTTCGGCTCATTAACTTAGCGAACAAATTATACACAAGCTTCTTAAAGAGCCGAACATGAACTATTCGCGAATAACGAACCGTTTTGACAGCCCTAGTGCTCGAGAGGGAGTGTTTGGGGGAGATGACGAGGAGCTTCTGTACCTGCAAAAGCCCATCAACAGGTCTTATGTCGATGCCTATGCCTCACCTTTTGCAGCTTCTCCTTAGCAAGGGGAGAGTTCTTCACGATGTAGATCTTCTTCGATGTCACGTGACTCCACTCTCGCTGATCTGGACCAAGACACGAGGGAGATGTTGACACTTCAGGGAGACCTAGTCAGAGACATGAGGAGGTTTCGTATCACGAAGGATGCGATGACCTGGGAGCTCAATGATTTACATCACAATCTGCTTATTACGCTGGCCAACACCAGGGATAGTACGAGTACATTCATGATAGGCTGGGAGCTTTCTAGGGACATTGAGATTAGGGATCTGTACTATCCCACCACGTTTTACTATTTACAGTCTGTCACGTGATGCGATGAATGAGAGTGAGCCTGACAAATAGAGTTGTTGTTTGGATGAATTTATGATGTGTTGCATTTCATTATTTCTTTTTTTATATTATTGGTGTACTTATGTTGATTGCAGACATTTGAAATGTTTTTAGTTGCGATGATGCGAATGTATTGAGTTGTTTTTGTTGGCTAATTTTCCATATCATATTTTCTCCACAACTTCCTGATATTACATTGTTGTCCTACTTGTTGCATGCTTGCTTGCAGATTTATTACCATCAGCATTTTGATAGCATGTTCCCAGACTCTTACTTTTTATGGCTAGTTATGTGATTCACCTATTGTACAAAACTCACATGTTGAATAGTAGGATGTGAAACAACTTTGTGGAAGAAACCTTACATTATTAGCTGCCAACAAACAATTCCTTTTCTTGCTTAGTTTTCCATTTACTGCCTAATTTTATAAATCTTAGTCCATCTATATTGAAAAGTAAAAACAATGTTGAGACAATATGAAATTTGCTTAAGATATGATAGAAGTGAATATTATTAGTTTTATGCCTAGAATGTTTTTTTTTTCTTCTACCTAAACATGAAATTCTTTAAACATTTAAAAAGGTAGAACTATGAGATTCATTACTTATCAATAGAATTGTTAAGCCTTAATGTTTTATTTCAACAAATGGTGAAATTTAATTTGATTGGATTTATTTAGGAATAAAGGACCATGACAAGGGAAGGGTAAAGATATGATTAAAGCAAGGACTAGAATACATGAAAAAAAAAAAAGAAAAATAAAGGGTTTAATGCTTAACCTATTTTTCCATATAGTAATTATTACAGGCCTCATGAAATATATATATAAGACCTAGAGAAGAAGCTTGAGGTTCAGTGTCATATCCAAAACTTTGGTATTCTGGCATTCTTTTTTTGTCAAATGATTTACCTATACTTTTATCAAGATCTTAGGGACTTTATAAATGCATGTAAAATTAAGGGAAAACATTTTTTGTAATGGAATTGAGTGCTTAATTATTTTTGGTGGTGTAAAGGAGATCGTAGTTTTACCAATTGAAATAATAAAGAGTTCTTATGTTCAATGGGTGATAAATCACGATAAGTATAGGATTGTATTATTCAAAGAAATTTTGACTTGAATGTGGACATCATAAAAACTCAATAAAATTCACTTTTTTTCTATTAATTGACCAAGATTTGCATAAATAAAGACAATAATTTCCTTTGAAAATATAAGCCAAGTCATAAGGATTATTTGAGGGCAAGTAATGGGTAAATTTTGGGGGATTGATTTGTGTCAATTGTTTGCAATTTTTTATGCTTTAATTTTTACAAATTCCTCTTTTTTATTTTTTGATTTTATGTTTTTGGAAGGTTGAAATTGTGTTTTTCAGGTTTGAGGAGGATTAGCACGCAAATCAGAATGAAACAGAGAACTTTGGAACTAATCAACTCGACGTAACAACACCAAGTTCTGGTGTGGCCACGCCATGTGTGCAACGTAGTCACACTTGTTTACGGGCGTGGTCATGCTGTGACTGGAGGATCGCATGATATTTGCTGCTCTCGGCATAGCCACGCCGTTTTTCGAACACGACCCCACTATTGAAGACTCGTGCACTTGTCCTTTAGGCGTAGCCACACATATAGGTTGTGCGACTACGCCACCTAACTGTTGACCTCACTTTTGTCGAGGTTTAGTTTTCCTCCTAGGATCTAGGGTTCTAGCTTTAGGAGCTTCCCCGACGATCTTAGATTCCTAGCCTTGGACCCACCTCGTCTTAGAATGCTTGAAACCACTTCGACACTCTTTTGGAATCCGGACGGAATTCCGACCTCTGCTCACGGTGGTAGGTTGGAATTAGCGTTAGGACTCCGAGTCGAGTTCTATAGGACCACCTGGACCTTAGGGTAGCACTTGCGCACTGCTCGCACCACCGAGCACAAATTCCTCGAGCCCCGGCCTCGACGTCTTGGAATTCTCCGCGACGGATCGAGATCGAGTCGAATGCGGGAACGAGCGCCATCGAGGTCGAATTTCGACGAAATCGAATTTGACGCACTTTCGACTCGGCCGGTGACGAGGTTCTCCGAACGACCTCGGATCTCGAAACGGACTGCGCCATTGCGTCCGGGACGTCGAATTTGCTAGGAAAAGACGTATAACTTGTCGTGTTTGGAGCGCGGACCCGCGACGCGAAATTTTACCAATTTTCATTAAGTAAATCCTTATATTTTCTATTTAAATCCTATTTTAAACCCTAACCCCACTCTCTCATCCGGGCTCGCCTTTTTCTTTTCTCCCGATCCCGCCTTCTCCGGCTCCTGCGCGAGCTCAGGCCTTGGTCCCCGTACCTTCTCGCCACTTCCCACGGCGACCTGCTCACGGCAGGCCCCTTTCGGCCTTCCCTGCCTCCATTGTCGCCCTTTTCAGCGACTTTGTCGCCACTCTCTCCCTCTCCTCTTTCTCCTGCCGAGACGCCCAGGTAAGTGGGACGGCTTCTTCTTGCTCTTCTTCTTGAGGCCGGCTATAAAAGCCTCTTTTGGATTAGGGTTTAAGGTTGGCTCTTATTTTTGTCGAGTTGCGTGTTGTGTGTTACCATTGCCTTACCTCTCCTCCTCTTCTTTCTCTTCCTCCGTTGCTCACGGTTTTCCACGAGCTTGTGTTCGAGTAAGGCGGAGAGTGCTTGTTGGCCTTGCTCCTTGAAATTTACGGAGGTCGAGCTGATCGGTTTTTTGGCTTGGTTTGCGCCCTTTGGTCTCTGTTGTCGGATTTTGGGGTGCTTTGCTAGGATACACACCGAGGTATGAGTTTCTTTGGCTCGGATTTTCACATGTGAGGCTATTTACATATTCGCTATGCTTGAGTTGGGCGTGGTTATACATTCAAAATGGCATGGGGTTGCTTCTTGCTCTTCTTTACTTATTTTGCATACTTGTCCTAATCTAATGTGAAGCATGGGAATGTTTATTTTAGCTTTATGCTTAGTTTAATTTCAGCCCTTCTCATGGCTCATTTCAAACTCATTTAGAGCTTGGTTGGCTTGCTTTAGCCCTTACTCGTGAGCCTTTTCTTGGATGCATGATTCTTTGCCCCGTTTTAATGCTTTGAAAATCGTGTTTTGGCTTTACATGTGAGTTTGTTTAGCATGAAATGGTGGGGGATTCGACTGGGCCTCGTAAACATGCGAGCGCTCTTAAGCGGCCGACAACTCCCGGCGACTCCGTGGGGAATAACTCTACTCTCCATTCAAATCAAGGTTTCTATCTTCGCACATCGATGATGTGTCCATGTCCCTCGTGGTCCGAATTGTCGTTCTTCCGATTGAGCACGCTTCGCTCATTTCTTTCTTGGGCGAGCACGGTCAGCTCTTTTGGATTCGAACCGTCCGTTTAAATCACGCTTAAACGAGTGGTTCGGAAGCCATAGGGTTTTTCTTTTGATCTTGTGGGGTCGGACCCCCGATAGGTGTTGTGCGCGAGGTACGCTGTGAGTTTGGCTCAGGACCGGGTCCTGAACTTTCTTTCCCTTTTGCGTCCTTTTCGCGTGTCGTTAATGAATTAAATCGTAACCCAAGATAAAATTGAAATAAGCTAAAACATCAAGATAATAATAATAAAGTGTTACCCAGTTCGTAAGACGATCTTCGTTGATTTTAGTTTTCTATCGAAATTGCGAGGTAGGCCGTGACTAACCTTTGGAACTTTTCTCAGCTGACGATTGGAATGGCGTCACCGAAGTTGATCTTCTCGTTCGACGGAAACCTACCCCGCGACAAAGCTGCGCTCCACCAGGGAGCAATGATAAAGTTTGGTACCGGCTTCGACGAGGTCGAAGTCATCCTCGGAAAGCGCCATACGTAGTCATGAAGACTCGCTCCGTCGGAGGTCGCCGAGCCTCGCCCTCGAATACGACTTGAATGAAGATGTCGATTTCCCCGCAATCGAGAGGCCGAAGACCGGAGTGCTCCTACTAAGCTATGCCCCCGTGTCCGCTAAGTCCGGTTGTCCGCGTCCGAGGAGGATCGTTACCGCTACCGCCTCCGGGTTTGCAATCACCGCACCGACTCTACCGTCCGTAAAAGGAAAGGAGATCTTGTACGAAAGGGATTCACGTAAATTTGTTCGCCTCTCGCACCGTCGGTATTCGGAGTTGGTTCCGGTTCGCGAGCCATGACGTTAACTAAAATACGGAGAAAGAACCTAAGACGAAGAATTACGAAAGGCTGAGAGATTTACTTCAGTTGAGCCGACCTTTCAACGGGAGAGGATGCGAATTTGGAACTTCTCATCTCCTCAAAGGGAGTAGGTTTCATCCAGTTGTGCGCTTCTACTGGAGAAGAAAGTCTTCGCAGGATTGCTCGCTACGCTACTACCACCTCGTGTTCCAGGCGAGTTACGGCTAGGGAGCCGTGTTTCTCGCCTCGCTACCGTTTCGGACATCGCTACAGCGGTTCGAAGCACGTCGGTCGCAAATCGGTCGAGTCTCGCACGGGTCCGAGACCGTTGCCCGCCGCTTGTAATGAAGAGCTTTCAAAGAAGAATAACGGGAAGAGATCGCTTCCTATAGCGTCGGGTTCACACTTTAGGGACCATATCTCGCTTTCGACACGCCGATCGCACCACGAGACACCCCGTCTCGAGGTATCAACGTTGAGAAAGAAGGCTTGGATACCCAGAAGCCGCGGGACCGATGCTTTTGAAAGGATCACGGGAGTGTTCCCCGAAATGGATAATAAGTCCGATACTCCAGTTGCTTACTACGATCGCGTAAGCTCGCTACGGGAAACATTCCGGAAGTGCCGGTGATCTCGAGATGGTTAAAGGGAAAGAAGTTGATGATAAAGCGAAGAAGCTCGGAAGTTCGAAATCATCGAGACTATGCAGAGAACGAGGAGTAAATGTTAGCTGATGAAGACTACGACTCGTCGGACTACATGGAGGAAGAATTCGCGGAGCTCTACGTCGTTGAAACCCGAGCTACGTCGTCCGCACGTGATGCTCCGTCTGGCCGAGGAGAACACGGCGGATGAGTGGCGAAGGTCTTCGCAGCAGAAGGACGAAATCATCGGCCGCCTTGAAAAGAGGATCGAAGAGATGATGGGCACGTTATGGTCGCCGCACAGGGACAGTCACACTCGCAGCAAGTGGCATCTCCAGAGATGAATCCGCCAGAGATCGTCCATATCACCGATGAAAGGAGGGAAGTCGCTTCTGCAAGCCAAGATGGGCCGCCGAAGAAGGATTCAACTCCGAATATGGTGCCCGAAAAAGACATTAAGCAGTTGGTCGAGCGACCAGTGAAGGAAGCCTTAGCCCCGATCGAAAGGGGCACGTCGATTTCAAAGGGTAGACCCTACCGGAGGAGTTCGGTTCCGTCCCATATCCTAAAGGTTTCGTTCCACCAACCTTCAAGACTTTCGATGGAACGGGCGACCCCGTCGGCACGTTGCACACTTCCGAGCGAGTTGTTGCAATGCGGGGGTAGCGAGCGTTGCTTTTCCGTCGGTTCGTGAGCGATCTTTCGAGGATCGCATTTGATTGGTACGCGGAGTTGCCGAATGGGTCGATAAAGACGTTCGCGTAGTTGGAAAATTTGTTCGTAAAGAGATTCGCCGGAGTACACCATCACATCACGATTGGAGATCTTATAATGGAGCGGCGAAACCTACGGAGACGCGGTAGAGTATATTCTACGGTGGAGAAACTTGAGCATGAAGTGCGAGCCCCGATTACGGAGAGCGACATGCGATCGAGGTGCTTACTCGAGAGCATCCACGGACCGATAGCTTTCATGCTTAAGAGGACTCACCATCAAGTCGTTTGAGAAGCTACTCGATAAAGCCGACAGCTTACTGAGAATAAATCGAGCATACGGAATCTCGAGAAAGACCGAAAAGCCCGGAGTAATAAAAGCGTTCGAGAAGAAGTACGGAGTAGTAGCGACGATGGACAAGGGTAAGCGGCCCATGCGGATTCGAGCCGAGCCGTCACGACGATGCGTGCGGCGGCCACGGCGGTTTCGAGCGGCCGTTACCACAATATCTGCAGCCGCTACCGCAGTACGTTCAGCAACCGCCACAGTTCGTTCAACAACCGCCGCAATATGTTCGGCGATGTCCGGCGGTTAGCTTGCAGCTGGTCGGCGGCCGTTCCGGCGAGAGGCCCATAAAGAAGATAGAAGACGGGTTCCAACGATGAAGACCCGAGCTCGGCCGGGTGTATTCCTTCGGGGATGACGCCGTGGCAAAGATGTTCGGAAATTTAATCGAAGCCGAAGTCGGTTGCTCGAGCCGAAGAAACCGGAGGAGGTTGATAAGAAAGATCATCCCGACTATCGTCCTTACTACGCAGTTGCTCGGCCACACTATAGAAAACTGCTTCGAGCCGAGGATTGGCTTGAGAGGAAGCTATAAAGAGGGGAATATTCGCTATTCCGAAAGAATATTTAAAAGAACCTGAAAAGGGTTCTGTAAACGTGATTTCGGATGAGCATGTTCACCTAGTGGAATCGCATCCAGCGAATGAAGGATGGGACACAACTTGGACCAGATCTTCCAGAGGAATTCAAATTTCGACCACGTCAGCACGAGCCTTAGTTCAGAGCCTGCAACCCGCTCAGCCAGTAATCACCGTTACACTGGAGAAGTCGCCGCGACAGGAGATGAAGCAGAAGAAGAACATGGACGAAACGAAGATCGATAGCGCGAGGGGTAGGATAGGGGCTGCTCCTGTTAGATTAGTTGTCTCGGATTTGGGGGAGAAATTCCTCGAACCGCTGACTTTGTACGATTTCCTCTTCGTCCCTTTAGGACGCTTTGAATTTAACGATTTTGATTCACGTTACGTTTTGGTTGTGTCTACTAACGATATAAGCGATCATAACCAATTTAACCCCGATTTCGATTCTCGAAACGATCCTCAAGTCATACGAAGTTCCGATGAACGTGTCGATGAAGATGAAGATGTCGACGACACCGGTTACGACAGGTTCGAAGTGACGAACCCGTTCTCGAATGTAAAGGCACGCCGATTGCCATCGACTTGGATTTGTCGATTCAAATTCGACACCGAAGAAACGACTACGAGCACTGGAAGAGATAACGGAAGTATTCACCAAGAAGAGGAAAAGTGTTACCTCGGGACGACCTCGATGGATAAAGGAAAACGAGCGCGTTACTCGAGAGGAGCTACCTCCAAAGAACGGAAGAGACACATGCCCAAGAAGAAACCGAAGCTCGAGCGAAGTGGATTATGACGTACTAGCTCATCTTAGGAAGTTGCCGATCCGACCGAGCATTTACGACGCTCCGATCCCGTCAAAGGAGATGAGAGAGTCTCCGGTTAAAGCCTTACTTGATCCGCATATTTGCTTAGCGCGATTGGCGCAAAGCACATCCTCGGATGAAGTTTGTTCGTTGAAGGAACGAATGTGCGTGACTTTCGACCGATGAAGATCTGCTACTGGTACTACGTGAGCATAACCGCCTCTCTACATTTCGGTCGGCGTCAACCGGTTCGTGCTTTCCGGAGTTTTGGTGGATCTCGGAGCATCCATCGACATAATGAGTCTACGGACATTAACGTACCCGGACATCGATGTGGAAGAACTCTCTGCCGATAAAATGATGTTAAGAGGATTCAACCGAAAGGAGAAAGAGCTTCTTGGTTCGATAACGCTACTTAACGAAGGTTGGTGACTTAAGTAACAACCGTGAAATTCCATATCATCGACGCGGACACTTCGTTCAACGCCTTACTTGGCCGACCGTGGATTCACGAGCATAATATGGTTCCGTCGTCGTCTGCACCGATTGCATCGAATACTACAAGGATGGTCGAGAACATTGCATAAAAGGAGATCTACAACCGTTTTCAATACACGAGGTGGGCATTCACGAAGACGCCGTCTACTACGCACCTCCGAAGAAGGCCGTTGCGTCCGGAGATGTCATGTTAAACAAGATTGAAGATTCCGAAGGATCGCAAGAGCAAGACCGGTCGATTCCAGTTCGACGATATTCCACCGTTCCTTTACAACAAGTGGGTGGAAGTTCTTTAGCCCACGCATCCGAGGTCGAGGCCGGGGACGCGGCGAGGAAGAACTAACAATATTGTTGAACGGAAAAGACCGACTATCGGCATAGACGTGGAAGAAGATGCGATGGCGATCAACCAAAAGAAGCCTCGATTCGAGATCTCTCTGGAGGATAAGGAGAAAAGTGAGTACGAGTCGATGTATGATCGGATCGACCACGCATGTTCAAGCCATGACCTTAACCCCGATCCGCCCTCGGCGAGTTGGGAGCTTAGAGGTTAAGGAAGTTCATAGTACGGGCATGAAACCGATCGAGTTCCATCGTGCTTCTCCTTCTAGTTCGGAAATCACTCGTAAATTTGGATGAGAATGTTTCTAATGAATTAATGGAATTACGCTTTTAGTTACTTCTCGCCGTGTGTGCAAAAATTAATTCAACGAGGATATGTGCAGAAACAAATGTCGAACGACAAGTTGCAATCGTTTGAAAAGTTATGGAATACGAAAGGGAAGAAAGCTTAATTCGAAGGAAGGCCTGGGTTTGGTACGATAGGACCAGTCGATGATTCGGAATTTTGCGTAGTTATTACTTCTACGGAACGGAAGAAGAATGCTTACGATGCGAGGATAATTACGAAGATTCTCCGATAGATGATGCGCCACCGGAGTCGAGGAGGAAATCGAGTCGACGGTCGATGAGTTGAAAGAAATCGATCTTGGAACGGAAGAACAACCTCGACCTACGCTTCGTAAGTTCTCTACTCGGCGAAGAAGAATCTAAAGATTTGGTTAAACTCTTGTCGGAATTCGAGGATTGTTTTGCATGGAGCTACGAAGAAATGCCGGAGTTTGTCTCCGGATGTTGCGATCCACAAGCTTGG
The DNA here is from genome assembly GCA_022702705.1 of Papilionanthe hookeriana x Papilionanthe teres. Taxonomy (NCBI): domain Eukaryota; kingdom Viridiplantae; phylum Streptophyta; class Magnoliopsida; order Asparagales; family Orchidaceae; genus Papilionanthe; species Papilionanthe hookeriana x Papilionanthe teres. The sequence continues at coordinate 57,405,297 of CM040437.1, forward strand.
ATTGGATCGAAGTATAACGCCGGTGAAGCAAGCTCCTAGAAGAATGCGCCTTGAAGTAGAGCAACAAGTCGTTGCTGAGGTGAAGAAGCCGAGTGATGCTAAATTTGTGTGGGAGGAGCAGTACCCCATATGGTTAGCCAAGGTCGTACCAGTTAAGAAGAAGAATGGTCAAATACGAGTGTGTGTCGACTTCGGAGACTTAAATAAAGCGTGCCGAAGGACGAGTTTCCGTTGCTGGATACCGGAATTGATGGTGGACATCGCGTCTTCGCACGAAGTTTTCTGTTTCATGGATGGATCTTGTTCTGATCGGATCGAGATGGCTCAGGAGGATGCAACGCTTACGACTTTCGAACTCCGATTGGAATCTCTCATTGCACCGTAATGCCGTTCGGTTTGAAGAACGCCGGAGCTACTTACCGACGAGCAATGACCAAGATCTTCGATGACGCTCATCCATAACCGAGTTGAATGCTACGTGGACGACCTGGTCATCAAGAGCAGAGTGAAGGAGAATCATTTGTATGACTTGAGGATTGTGTTTGAACGATTACGGCAATATAATCTCAAGATGAATCCCTTGAAATGCGCCTTCGGCGTTACCTCCGGGAAATTTCTAGGATTCGTTGTCCGTCATCGGGGAATCGAAATCGATCCAGAGAAGATTAAAGCGATATTAGAAATGCCTCCTCCCGAGGCCACCGAAGCAATTACGCTCTTTTCGAGGAAGTTGGCATCCTAAGACGCTTTATATCTAATCTGTCGGGTGGTGTCGGCGCTTCTCGAATTCTATTCCGAAAGGATGCTAAGTTTGTTTGGGGAGAGCCGTGTCAGCGGGCTTTCGAAGATATTAAGCGATACTGACGACACCTCACCGTTCTAGCGACCCTATCCGGGTAGGCCGGTTGATACTTTACACCGCGAGCCTTAGATGACTCCCTCGGAGCGCTACTCGCCCAAGTCGATGACGAGGGTAAAGAAAACGCTACTCTACTACGCGGTCGACGCTAATACCGCGGAGGTAAAGTATCCTCCTGATCGAGAAACGTTAGTCAGAGCTTTAGTTTTCGTCGCTCGAAGGCTTAGACATTACATGTTGTCTCGTAAGGTCAGCCTGATTTCGAAGCGTTAATCCGTTGCGATATTTGATGACCCGACCGACACTTTCCGGACGTTTAGCGAGGTGGTCGATGATATTATTGCGATTCGATATAACGTTCGTGCCTCTTCGCGCTATCGAAGGGCGGATTCTTGCGGACTTCCTCGCGGCGCACCCACTACCAAGTGGGTCCCCTCTCAACGACGATCTAGCGGATGAACGGATAATGCGAGTAGAAGACCCCGATGCTCGACGTTGGGAGATGTACTTCGATGGAGCTTCGTCGGCGGGAAGGGATAAAGGATCGGGGACGGTGACACCGTGAGCGGGGAATCGGTTTGATCTTCATTACACCGGATCGGGGAATGCTCGCGATTCTCCTATCACTCGTCGAGCCGTGCTACCAATAATGAAGCCAGAATATGAAGCGCTAATCACGGGATTGGAGTTGACAATTCTAATGGAAATAACGGACATCGTCGTCCACGGCGACTCTCGGCTCGTCATTCAACGAAATAGTCGGACAGTCTGCAGATCTGAAGCCAAGACTAGCGAATATCACAAGTACGCGATGAAGTTGTTGGAGCGGATCCCCGTGTGGTGTTCTACGGGGTCCCTCGAGCGGACGATGCCCGCGCGGACGCTTTAGCTAAACTCGCTAAGGAATTAGCATGTCCACCGGAGAACTGCGGTCGACATCAGCGTGCAAGGAAGACGTGGTTTGTCTCCGAGTCGACCTCGAAGATCTACGAAATTCGAAGAAAAGAAGGAGCGACGATTGATGTGGTCGATATCAACGAAGATTGGCGTAAGCCATTGATAGAATATTCGCGAACTGGGAAGTTGCCAGAAGATAAGTCAGTGGCACATCAGATCCAGAAAAGAGCAATGTCGTACGCTTTAATCGACAATGTTTTGTACAGAAGGTCCTTCGATCAGATGTGGTTACGATGTCTGAGCAGGCCAGAAGCGCAGAGTATCGTCAAAGAAGTCCACGCCGGATTGTGTGGTGCTCACCAGTCAGGGCCGAAAATGAAGACGAAGATTAAGAGGCTCGGATATTATTGGCCAGCGATGATATCCGATCGCATGGAAACGGCGAAGAGGTGTCACCGGGTGTCGGGTGCGCGGGTGGTCTTGCACCTGACCTCCGAATGTGCTACACCCGACGGTTGCGTCGTGGCCATTCGAGTGTTGGGGCACGGATATAGTGGGTCCGATGGACCCTCCGTCTTCTAGAGGACACCGATTCATTCTCGCGGCTACGGATTACTTCTCAAGTGGGCGGAGGCGATTGCCGTTACGAAAAGTTACAACGCGGCACGTTCTTCGGTTTTCGGAAATCGGGTTGTCTACTCGTTTCGGTGTTCGCGCGGGGATCATCTCCGATAATGGGTCCGCCTTCAAAAGCACGAAGATTAATAAGCCGTCGGACGACACGGGATAGATTGGAGGTGATTCTACGATCTACTGCCCTAGTAGCGAATGGCTTAGCGGAAGCATTCAACAAAACTTTGGTACGGATTTTGAAGAAGACGCTCGAAGACAACAAACGACGATGGCACGAGCCCATTAGAAGCCTTGTGGGCATACCGTACTAGCCGTCGAACGCCGACGCGGTCTACACCATACGCTCTTGTGTATGGGTCCGAAGCCGTTCTCTCGTTGGAAGTTCGAGCTACCTTCTCTCGGAATCGCCGTCGCCGACAAAATTACAACGAAGACAACGCCGAGCTACGACTTGAAGAACTAGAAAGCCTTGAAGGAAGAAGGCGCTCGCGCGGCGAAGCACTGGAACTTTATCGAGCGAAGATGATTCGAGCCCACGACAAATTGGTCGCCGAGGTCGTTCGAAGTTGGTGACCTCGTCCTTGTTCTTCGAAGACCTATTCTTGCACACCGCAAGATGAGGTGGAAAGTTTGAACCGACGCAGGAAGGACCAGTTTGTAGTGGAAAAAGTCATTACGGAGGGTCGTACCGGCTAGTGGATTCCCGAGGCGGAAGACCCATGTTGCCGATTAATGGACGTTACTCGAAGAAATACTACGCTACGTGACGCGTCGAAGAACGAGCTCGAAGACGATGCTAGTTCCTAGGAGTAGCTTTACGGCCGATGTCTCAGGGTCAGGTTCCAGAAAATTTTTGTAATAATGAAATTTTAATAAGATGAACTTTCACGAGATAATAAAAAATGTTAATGTTCTTCCCTTAATGGTTTTGTCACCTTCGTTGACTCCCGCTTTCCTAAATTGAATTAAATAAATCTCCCCTTTAATTGGTTAATGCACTTAATTATAAGTTGTTTTGTTCTTGTTCGTTTTTGAATTCGGCACGGCGACAAGTCCCTGTTTTCCGCGGGAGGATGACGGAGTCGAAGTTGGTTCTCGCTTTTAAAGACGAGCTATAATCGACGCTAAATGAAGAGAAAGCACGGAAGGCGGTGTGGTAGAGCTTGACTTGGACTTCTCGCAAGTCGGTGTGGACTACGAGGGTTCCCTCATGAGGTTAGTCCATCACTCCGAAATGACAAACATGAAATGCGATTGTCCGGATCGATCACGGGAAATTGGGGAGACGTCGAAACAATATGGTACGGAGGTTTCGTCGATTCACACCTCCTAGGCGAAGATAAAAGGATTCGTCGATGGTTGCCAAGCCAGGGAGGTGACCTAGTCACCGCGAGATACGGGACGAGTTCCGGATCCGCCGAGGACACACACATGGAAGAGAAATGTTTACCGCCGCGAGCGGCGTAAGATCGAAACACTTGAAAGAAGACGAGTTCGGAGAACGGCCCGCGAGCTCCGCCGATTCTTGAAGAAGAAGACCACAATCCAGAAATGAAAGAGACATCAGCCAGTTCTCCTGCTACTGAGACAGAGCCTGAGTACGCTTCAGAGCCAGTGCCGCCAGTCGACCTGCTTGAAGAAATTTTCACGGGATGCCCGAGGTGCAGCACAGACTTTCCTCGACAGCTGACACGTGTAGGAGCGTTCTCGGAATGCCCACAGTGTCGCGTACTTCACCGGAGGAGTTCGGGACCTACGAGGCTTACGCGGCCGCCTCCCCGAGGAGGAGAGAGGAGAGCACCCCGGTGTCGAGCCTACGTGCCGCCGGTTGTACGACCTGAGACGACGGCAGATAATTCCAGATTACATAATGGCTAAGATCAGAAAAGTCAGAAAACAAGAATTCGAGCATTACGAAGAAATACAGTACAAGGCTGTGAATATCCTCGAGGGACTCGAGCTGTATACAAATGTCTTCTCGAGTAGGGAGCAGAAAGAAATTCTACGTTGTGTGTACAAGTTACAGAAGCAGGGCAGAGAAGGATCTACGATGGAGAAGACCTGATTCGAGCCTAGAAAATGGAAGCGTGGCGAGGGCGGAATCACGATTCGGTGTGGTTCTTCGTTACAACTTCGCCGAGGACAAGAAGGGAATCCCCGGGGATCCTGCCATATGATGAGGTGGATGACATGCCGCCATAAATTAAAAAGATGATCAAAAGGATGATAGAATGGCACGTCTTCGCTGCGGACTGTATTCCTAATGATGCATAATAAATATCTACGAGGAGGGGGCGCATCCCGCCTCGCATCGACCACGTGACTTCGTTCGGCCTTTCGCACGGTCTCGCTTCTCGGTGAAAGCGATATTCTCTTTGGAAGAGAGATACGGATCGTTGGGCCGAGGAGAGTTCGAGGTTCCGTGAAAATTCATTGCCGGTCGGATGCGTTTTGGTTTTGAAAGGAAATGGAGCGGATTTGCCAACGCACTGCATCCCGAGAGTCGGATACGAAAGAGTCTCGGTCACTTTCAGAAGAATGGACATCGACAAAGCACCGTACTACTACGAGCCGGACCCGAGGCTGGAGGGACTTCGTCCGATTGCTGCGTGACATAGCGACCTTCGTACGTGAGGAACTTTTGTTCGGAGCGTAGCTGACAGAGTTGGCTTGTTCGCGCGACGACTCGGAGAGCGGATGTTTACCGTTTTGTCTTGGGTCTGCCGCTCGCATACTGATATTCAGGTTACTTTCGGATGTACCGCAGATACTTTTGGATGTTCTTCTCGATGAGACATCGATATGTCCAAATTTTGGATCGAATTAATGAAGAAATTCTCTTTTCGCAAGTCGGATATTTGCGTTCGGATGCGCCTTCGATTGCTTGCTACGAATGAAAAGTCGCATGATAATGCGTTGGTCGAAAAAAGTTGCGACGAGCAAAGAACGAAACAAAAATTAAATTTGAAGCTAAAGAAAAGAAAATTAAAATTAACGAAACTTTAAAGCAAATTCCTAATTCAACGTCTCTCTTGCAGTAATTCACGCGAACTCGGTGGACTCTTCGAAAGCCTCATAAATCCTTCATAAATCTCATGCATATTCATAAATGCCCATAAATTCCATAAATCCTACATAAACTCCGTAAATTCTCATAAATTCAATAAATTCTCAATAAATTCAATAAATTCTCAATAAATTCCATAAATTCCATAAATTCTCCATAAATTCCATAAATTCCATAAATTCATAAATTCTAATAAATTCATAAATTCTCCATAAATTCCATAAATTCCATAAATTCTCCATAAATTCCATAAATTCTCCATAAATTCCATAAATTCCATAAATCCTCCATAAACTCAATAAGTTCTCCATAAATTCATAAATTCTCAACAAATTTCATAAATTCTCCATAAATTCCATAAATTAGTAAATCCTCCATAAATTCATAAATTCTCAATAAATTCAGCAAATTCTCCATAAACTCCATAAATGCCACATAAATTATAAATTCTCAATAAATTCCATAAATTCTCCATAAACTCCATAAATGCCCCAGTAAATTCCATAAATCTTATAAATTCATGAATTCGCATAAATCCATAAAATTTTGCGTGTTTTAATAAATTACGTACATTTCATAAAGTCTCCATAACTCAATAAATTCTCCATAAATTCATAAATGCGTAAATGTTCAATAAATTCTATAAAGTTTGCATATTCTCCATAAATTGCATGCATTTCCAGTGAATTACATAAATTCTCATGATTTACATCAAGTTCCATGAAATCCATAAATTTTGAAGGCTTTCACGAGTTTCCACGAGTTTTCGTTGGTTTTCTCGATCTTTCCGCCCTCCTAAATTTGAAATTCCTCACTAAAGTTTGAAATTGAAACTCCAAATCGAAATCGAAATTAAAATTGAAATTTGAAATCAAAATTAAAATCGAAATTGAAACTGAAATTGAAAGAAAATGAATTAAATCAAATTTGAACTTAATTTGTCTCCGCAACTTGAGGTTGCAGCGCTTTGATTGGTTTCTCTTTCCCCTCTTGTTTCCCTGCGGAAACTCCTCTCTCTCTCCGTTCTTGTGGCTCGTCTTGAGTACCCTTTACTTAGACGGCTCCGTGTTGGTTCGTTGATCTTGCTCGGTCGACGCCTGATACGCGCGGTGTCTCTGTCCGGCGCTACCACACCTGTCGGGGTCCATTTGTTGACCTCACTTTTGTCGAGGTTTAGTTTTCCTCCTAGGATCCAGGGTTCTAGCTTTAGGAGCTTCCACGAACGATCTTAGATTCTAGCATTGGACCCACCTCGTCTTAGAATGCTTGAAACCACTCGACACTCTTTTGGAATCCGGACGGATTCACGACCTCTTGCTCGCATAGGTGGTAGGTTGGAATTAGCGTTAGGACTCGAAGTGAGTTCTATGGGACCACTGGACCTTAGGGTACGCCTTGTGCACACTTTCGCACCGCAGAGCACAAATTCCTCGAGCCCGGCCTCGACGTCTTCAAATTCTCCGCGACGGATCGAGATCGGAAGTCGAAATGCGGAACGAGCGCCATCGAGGTCGAAATTTCGACGAAATCGAATTCGACGCACTTTCGACTCGACCGATGACGAGGTTCTCCGAACGACCTCGGATCTCGAAACGGAGCTGACGCCATTGCGTCCGGGACGTCGAATTCTTAGGAAAAGACGTATAACTTGTCGTGTTTGGAGCGCGGACTCGCGACGCGAAATTTTACCGATTTTCATTAAGTAAATCCTTATATTTTCTATTTAAATCCTATTTTAAACCCTAACCCCACTCTCTCATCCGGGCTCGCCTTTTCTTTTCTCCGGTCCCGATCCCGCTTCTCGGCTCCTGCGCGAGCTCAGAGCCGCAGTCCCTGTACCTTCTCGCCACTTCCCCGGCGACACCGCTCACGGCGAGGCGCCCTTTCGGCCTTCCCCGCTCCATTGTCGCCCTTTTCGGCGACTTTGTCGCCACTCTCTCCCTCTCCTCTTTCTCTGCCGAGACGCCAGGGTAAGTGGGACGGCTTCTTCTTGCTCTTCTTCTTGAGGCCGGCTATAAAAGCCTCTTTTGGATTAGGGTTTAAGGTTGGCTCTTATTTTTGTCGAGTTGGTGTTGTGTGTTACCATTGCCTTACCTCTCCTCCTCTTCTTTCTCTTCCTCAGTTGCTCACGGTTTTCCACGAGCTTGTGTTCGAGTAAGGCAGAGGTGCTGTTGGCCTTGCTCCTTGAAATTTCTGGAGGTCGGCTGATCGGTTTTTGGCTTGGTTTGCGCCCTTTGGTCTCTGTTGTCGGATTTTGGGGTGCTTTGCTAGGATACACACCGAGGTATGAGTTTCTTTGGCTCAGATTTTCACATGTGAGGCTATTTACATATTGCTATGCTTGAGTTGGGCGTGGTTATACATTCAAAATGGCATGGGGTTGCTTCTTGCTCTTCTTTACTTATTTTGCATACTTGTCCTAATCTAATGTGAAGCATGGGAATGTTTATTTTAGCTTTATGCTTAGTTTAATTTCATCCCTTCTCATGGCTCATTTCAAACTCATTTAGAGGCTTGGCTGGCTTGCTTTAGCCCTTACTCGTGAGCCTTTTGCTGGATGCATGATTGCTGCCCCTGTTTTAATGCTTTGAAAATCGTGTTTTGGCTTTACATGTGAGTTTGTTTAGCATGAAATGGTGGGGGATTCACTTGGGCCTTGTAAACATGCGAGCGCTCTTAAAGCGACCGACACTAACCAGAGAGTTTAGTGTAATGAAGCCACTATTCGGGCGTGGTCACGCCGTCACATCTGCCTCAATTGGAAACTTTTTATGAGCGGGATTCAAATAGGTTTGGAAGGAATTCAAACCAAGGATTCAAAAAGAACATTAATGAAGAATTAAATGGAGCTTTTTGGAGAGAATTCAGTGTGGAGGCTAGGGTTGAGAGAGTTCTTCTCTTCTCCTGTTTTGGGTTGTTTTTCTTTGAGAGGTGTATGAGATTTATTTTTGCTGCTTTTGTAAGAGAAGATTGATAAAGTTCTGTAAGCCTATTTTTACTTTGATAAAGATGTTTCTTGCAGGTTTCATTTCCATAAGATTCCATGTGTTTTTCTTTGAAAACATGCGCAACTAAATTAATTTTTCGTGTATGTGATTTGTGGATGGTTTTTCAGCTTTGATTTTCATTCATATTTCTCATAATACGTCTTCTGCGCTTTTGATATTTTAACATTGTTGGTTAACTTTCTGACCTTCGTTTACTCATAACCTGGTTAGTTAGGGTGTTAAAAATCAATCGTGATCTATGTCTTTGGTGGATGCATAGTGGAACAACTAGGTTAACCACAAGATCTGATTTGGATAGAAATATTTTATTACGGATTTTGCAACTAAGATATGGGATCTAAAAATATTTGGGGTCGCCATAAAGATAAACGAAACTTATCTTTGTGGAATTTCAATTCTTTTTCTGACCTAAGCATAGGCTATCATCTTTGGTTGACAACAATCACGTAAGAGGAATTGCAAGAAAAGTAAAATCAGGTACTATACTTGAATCAAAGAGGCACTACCCTCTACTTACTAGAAACACCAAAGTAATTTTACCCTTGTTTTTTCTTTTTCTGCTTCTGTTTCTGCTAACTGATAGATTTAGGATTTCTCTTTTCTATTTTTTGAATCAAGCTGAACTTGGTTAAAATAACTAGTAAATTGTAGCTTCATTGTTTCGATTTGTTTCTTAATACACTTCCTCGTGGGAACAATATGTGATACTCTTGCAAACCGCTTATTGCTTTGACACGTATACTTGCATGAAATGGTTGTCCGCTTCGAGACAATTTTGTGGCTATTATTCACTTCTTCTTAAACCTTCCCCGGTAATTCTAATGGTAGTAACTCTTATGGTGTTGTGGCCAAGTACTTGTGCTGCTGACACATCGCATTTTGTCACCATGTTTTCTGTCTCTAGGCATCCCCACCCAACAAAGCTCTACCGCTAGATTACTGTAGGTCTTATGTACCCCTGAGTGTCCTACAATCGCACGACCATGAAACTCCTGCAGTAATCTGGGAATATATTCTGACGCCTTGTATAACACGAATCTCCTGTGGTGGAGCAGCTGCTGCTCCCTCAATACATATCCTGGAGACTATTTGGATCCTATAGTAATTCGACCCTTATCTTCCTCAGCTCCTCATCTCATTCATTCTGCTGTCTCAGAGCTTCCCAATTTATGACCAAGGGTACCGATAGGGCCGTAAGTTGAGGTTCCTCCTCGTTTCTTGATAGTGTGTCAGTTGCCTTATTCTTCAATTCTGGTCTTTACTCGATCTTGAATCATATCTTGCTAGCTTGGATAGACATCTCTGACCCTCCTTAGTCACCATCCACTGCTCTAGATTATACATCAAACTCCTTCGATCTGTTTTGACCAGAAAATGTCGTGCCAACAAATAGGGCCGCCACTTTTGAATGGCCAAGACAATCGTCATCGGTTCCCATTCATATACTGATTTTAGCCTGGCTTTGGTCGTAAGAACTTGAAGTGGGCAATCAGCTACTAGTCGTGCACGAGCACTTCTTCCAACCCGTACCCTGAAGGATTCATTTCCATCATAAATGGTTCACTGAAATCTGGAAGTGCTAATACTAGAATGCTAGTCACGGCCCTCTTCAATTGTTCAAATGTCTGTGTTGCTGCTTCCCCTAATTTGAAATTTCTTTCTTTAACTGTTCCGTCAGTGGCCATGCTATATCATGTCATATCCTCTCACGAACTTCCAATAATAGCCGGTGAGACCCAGGAATCCTTTCAACTCCTTCAAGCTCCTTGGTAAGGGCTAGTATTACAAAAGTGCTTTACATTAATATTATTTTGTTATTTTAGTTAAATTTGATTTTTTGCTTAGTGTTTTTTGTGATTTTTAGTGAATCTTTTTATTATTAAAAGCGATAGTTTATTGTATAATTTAAAAGAAAGGTTAAAACCGTCCGACCGTAATTTTTTGATTTAGTTAATTCTAAGTTAGCAGATCAGGTCGTGACAAGTGATATCAAAGAATTTATGTTCAAATACCCATAAAAAGTTATTATGTTGATTGGATTAATTGATAGACAACATAAATGAAGAGTTTAATTGTATCTAATTTTTTTTTATATATGATATTTCAGAAATATGGATAATCCCAAGGAAGATGTTAGAGTACACTGTGACTAGTTCACCTGAATATCTCAGTAAAATCATATGCATTTGTTGAGATGATTGCAGTGACTCAGATGATTATGAACTTTCAGCATCAGGTCAGTTTTAGTGGGGGAGGCCATATGGACAAATATTTGAAGCTGTTTTAGGATATGAGACCACCTCCCTTTTCTGGAGAAGCAGTGGATGTTGAGAAGTGGAGAAGATTATAGACGAGTTGTCTTATCCACCAAAGAGAAGGGTTGCACTTGCTACTTTTATCTTTGAGAGAAAAATTGAGAGATGGTGACGAGGGCAACTACAGTAGGAGTTTGTAAGTAGAGCTATCCACTTAGTGTGGAGGAGTTTGTGCAACGATTAGAGACTGATTCATATCACCGAGGAGACAGATCCATGCAAGTTTAGCGGGCTGGTGCAAGGTCATCATTCGATCATGCTGGAGGAGGTTGAGTTTACTATACTTTCAAGGTATGCATCCCAATTAGTTTCAAATGCTGAGAAGTTTCAGGTTTTTGTATGGGCTAAATGATATGATTAGGCAGCTACTGATTTCTCGTGGGATCAAACTTTACTAAGACTCCCCTTTTAGTTGAGTGAGATTGTTATTTTCAGTAAACTACACAGAGAGATATTAGTAATCATGTAAGACTGGCCTTAATGATTGTAACCACTGTGTTCTCAACACTAAATCAACAACTTGAATTGCTAAAACAAATATGTCTAAAATGATTTGATGACCTTGTAGACTAAATCAACACATTGACTTGCTAAAACAAATAAGTCCAAAATGATTTGATGACCTTGTAGAGATGTACATTAGAGCATTTATTGTAACAAGATAATCAATCGTGATTGCTAATGAATACTTGAAACTTCTTCATGAGATAATAAGCAGGTCCAATCATTGCACCACACTTTTTTGAATGAAGTTACGAGTGCTACCGCTATCAATTAAGACAAGTCCCCCTTGTTTATTAGTGAAACCAATTGATTATAGTAAACCTTGATTTAATTGCCCATCTAAAGCATTGAGGTTAATTTCTGAAATCATTTCTTGAGGAAGCATCACAGACGAATCCTTTTACTTTTTCACCCTCAATATTATCTGCATCTAGTTACAGATAGACATCGATATTGTTTATTGAATTTCCCATCATAATTGAAATAGAAGCATTTTTTTTTGTATTGTTGCTAATGATAATTTCCGTATTGGTAAGTTTGAATGTTTTTTATCAGCAATGAAAGATGAAGTTATAGTAGGTTTAGTAGAATTATTCTGAAAAGCTGTTTGTATATTTATGGAGATGCTTTTGTTAGGCGATTCTCAAGAAAAAGAGGTTTGGTGGTGCCATGAACTTGAATGACTACCCTTCAGTTCTTGAAATCTTGGTTAATACATCTGGACCATCTCCATAGCGCCTATAAAGGTGGATGGTTTGGCTAAGAGTAATTCTCGACACAATAAGACCAGACTCAGAAGCTCACCAAGGAAGCTTTAGATAAACCCGGAACTTTGAAAGCTAATTCATCAAATTCGTTTTGATATTCAAATATTGATTCTCTCTGAAGTAACTTTGATAGATTTCCATGACGATCAACATACTGTGAATTGCCAAAATGATGCTGTAAAGAATTCAAGAAGGCTTTCTAAGATGTCTTTTGACTTGTTAAACGCAGTCAGTGATACCATGTTGCTGCCAGCCTATCCAGATGGAGGGAGACGATCTGAGTACAATAATATTTAAGAGTGTTGTGGAATTCAAAATACTTCTTAGCTTTAAATACCTAGGTATTAACATTACTCTCACCGAATCTTGGTTGCTCAATTTTCATTGTTTTAATAACCAACATGATCTATGTTGTTGAAGCTTTGTGTAGTCAATTGAGAAAATTTTGCGCTCATTTTGCCTCCGTCTCTTGCATTTTCTTGATGTGCAGCAGATGGAATCTTATAGTATGATAGATCCTTCAATCGCTTATCCAAACTCATTATGTAGAGTTGGAATTGTTATAAAGTCTGATTGATTGTCACAAATTGAGTATCCAAATTGTTAATAGATTCTTGTGGTGTTGCAAATTGCATCTTATTTTGCAGCTACAAGGATTTCAGCAGTTGTTACCCACTTGTTAGCACGATTCGACTGTGAACAAGGTAGATATCTTTAGATTAGATACAAACTCCCACAGAGAAGAGAAGAAGGTGAAATTGAAGGAATATCATGTTATCTCCTCAAGAATGACGTTAACAATGGTTTTTATAGATTTCTATGACGTGGGCACTAGGGCAGTGACCAATTGCTGGCGCTTCGTTTTCGAGGGACGGGGGCCTGTGAACTTGCGAAGCTTCGCGGAATAGCGGGATCACGATCTCATGCCAGTGGGGCTATTTCGCCTATCCTCCACAACAGGCCTTTTTGTGGAAGAGTTTCTGGATTCTTCTTATCTTTTTCACATATTTCCTTTTGTGTAGAAGCAGGAGGCTATAAATAGTTGTCCCTATGTGTAGGAGGCAGTGCTAGTAGAGTTGTCTTCTGATCTCTTGTGTAGAGTTTCTTTACCCCTGTGGGTTGTATCTGAGGATGTGGTGGTACTCCGGTTTTATCATCTTCGAGTTGATCGTATTCTCCCATTTTACCTTCTCCAAAACTTCTCCTCCCCACTCTTCAGTCGTCAAACTCTCCCTCCGTCACCCCGACGCCCAGCCATTTTACCTTCCTGCAAGTTATTACTGTTGTCCCGCCAGCCTAACTCCTTTCAAGCTCCTCCCAACCACTCCACTGCCGCTGCCAACCACCTATAACCCTTTCCTACTTGCTGTCTCTACAGTTTCATACCTTCCCTTCACTATCACCTGCCTCTTGTGGCCGCCATCATCCCTCTAAATTATCCTTATCCTCTAGTCGAACTCCACCACCCATTGGGATACATTTAGGAGTGTTTGTTGCTGTTGTTTTAGGTTTCGTGTTGTTATTTTTGTTTTAGTCATGTTGTAACCCTAGTTTAGTATTAATGAAAGTTTGCTTTTGTGATTCCACTCTTTTCCCTAATCTCTCCGGTATCATTCTCTCTACTCAACTATTTACTCAAAATAGCGGTTCTATTATTCAGTTGACAACTGAATACAGGATGGCTAATAATATTCTTGAATACTATCATTCTTATGGTTATGCTTACAAAGGTTCTATTGTACATAATCCTTTAATTAGCACTGGTCTGCACTCTTTTCTTGTTGTTTTTGCGCTTCCTGAATACCGCTGCTATTTTCTCGTTAGTTAATGTGCAATATTTGCTTTATTCTCTTTCTTATTTAGCCATATATCATATTTAGCTTTTACTATTTCTAGATCGAGGATTATGAGTGAGTTTGTAACATTGGTTTGTTCTTATTTACCATTGAAGTGACATTCCATGGCAAAATTTCCTTAGCCAGAGAATCTTTCTTTTTTTCATGCTTGATAAGCGTTGAGATTATTATTCTCACTCGGGTCTTCCATAGCACGATTCATAGTCTCTAGTGCTTCTAGCTTCGTTACTTACAGATTGTATCATAAGCTGCCAAATGCGATTATTTATCACCATTCTATTTATTATTTTTATTCAGGTTACCAATAGCTTTCTTTGAAGCAAATGCCATCAAATCATAAAGACATCCACTCAAAGATTTATCATCATATAAGCATGTATTAAGAATCATTTTGATTAAAGGATAACTCAACATAAGATTTAAAGCTGAAGCGTTGCTATGCTTCTAATAATCATTTAAAGCACAAATGTTTAATCATCATCAAGTAATTCAACAAAAAAGATCAAAATGCTTAAGACTATTTGTATTGGCCTATTTTATTTTCAGTTATTTAATTTGTTCAATGTAGTTTTCTGATTCTTCAGACATGATTCAAAATAGTGCTTTATTTGGATTTTTTTGGATCAGATTTAAGAAGTTGCGTTTTTTTTGGATTAGATTTAAGGAGTCATGGGACTATGTTAGACCAACTTTAAGGAGTAAAGATACTAGATTGTACACATCAGATAATCTCAGACTAAAATGCAACCACTCTACCATTTTAGTTAGGGAATTATTTTAACTTTTTTCTCAAGTAATTTAAGTTAAGATAACATGTATGCTCTTAAATTGAACTTACTTTTGTCATTTAAGAATTCACTCTATCAAAACTAAATATGCCAAAGTGCATGTAACATATTCATTGAAATATTAATTAAAAATATTATGAATAATTGCTAAAACAGGTTAACATAAAAATAGGAATGCTGGCTATAATTGCGTAAGAATTTCAATTTGGTTGCATATCTCATCAGTAATCCTCTCTATCCTACTGCTAGCGTCACTTTATGTACTCATTGATTGATTATTCAGCTTTTATCAACAACATTTTTAAGTTCTTTCACATAGAAACATAGAAGTGACATTGATAACGCAGGCTAAATAACAGCCTTTATTTCCTGACGTAGATTCTGTTAATTTCAATCTTATTTTCAAAAGATATATTTCTTTCAATATATTTCTTTCAAATTTTTTAATTTCACTCTATAAATAACATTAATAGATTTTGTAATTTACTTGGGCAATGCTCATTGTTATATTGTCGAATGATATCTTCTCTTTTTGTTTGTACTTCAGAATCATCTTGATTTCAGAAGTTTAATCATATTTGTATTTTAATTTTCTTTTATTTTTAATTTATGCAAGCCACCTATTAACAAACAGTTTTTGAAAAAACAATGAGACTATTACAAGAGTCTAGTTGAAGGTTTTTTATCCGCGGGATTTATGGTTGGCCTCGTTAATCAAATCGGTTCAGTACATAGCTGGTTCACATTCAAAGTTTGAGAGGCTGAATTTATTAGTTAAATTGACTGACTACGTTGAATGGCTCAAGCAACAAAGAATTAATATTACACTAAGTTTTAGGATTTTTTTCTTTTCTTTATTTTCTCAAGTTACTTTTCCAACCACAGTTTCAATTATGCTTTCCTAAATGCGGCTATTTTAAGGCAAAGTTTTGGAAGAGTTGTTATTGAAATGGACTGACTTTTATTGGCTATTTTTCTTGCTATGAAACTAGTTAAAAATTATCCCACAAAGTCCATGTCTCTCAAACGACTGACCCAGTTAAGGCATATACTGCATTTCTAGAAAGATAATGTAGAAGCTTTCTTTCCACATTTTATAGCCCAAAAATGATGCAATCTATTAGAAGTTATGGCGCCAAAAACAATTGCAAAAAGCTAATTTGTAAAACACTTTGGAGGCCCTTTGGTATCAGAGATAACCCAAATCACAATAGAAATAGAAATATTATTGTTGAATTCAAATATAGTTATGAGTATTATTCAAAAAAGATATAAGTGCTAACAAACATAAAACGACACAAGCAAACACCCCTAAAGCGTATCCCAGCGTGGTGGAGGTTGGCTAGGTGGATCAGGATGGTTGGCGGGGGTGGTGGCAGTAAAGGAATATTGGTGGCAAAAAGGGAAAGTGCAGAAATGCAGGGACATCAAGTATGGAGGTTGTCTTGGGTTATGGCTGCAAGACGTGGGGATGGGACGGCAGGAGGCAGATGTTCCCTAGCTGTCCTGGGCAGCAGCGGCGCAATGTGAAGGCTGAAACAACAGGAAGGAGGTGCGGTTTGGGCGGTTGCAATGCTGGAAGGAAGTGGGAGGTTGACTGGGAAGCTGGGGCAACAGAAAACAACAAAAGGAAGGTTGTTGTGGCTACCTGCAGTGGTATACAATAACTGGGAGTGGCAAGTGAGCATGTGTAAGGAGATAGGAGGAAGATAATCACCACCTCGGAGAAAGATACATCCGGAGCATCACACTATCCCTCAGATACAACTCTTGAAGGGGAAAACGGACGCATGCGGCTCTTCTGATAGAAATCTGAAATGAAACTCACCAAAAACTACTAATTCAAACTCTAATACACATATATAAGGAAGAACTAAAAAGGAACGAAGGATAATAGGAAAGAATGGATAATAAAGGAAAATAGGACTATTTCTGTCGCCCAACGCTCGTATCCCGCTATATGTTTTCTCGCGGTCCTGTAGCAACTACAGTACCACGAGAAAACTGTGCCGAAAAAATCTCCCGCGTCAATCTCCTAGGTTTGAGGAGCATCGACTTCATTCGTTGAAGTCTCTAGCTCCTCATATCGCGCAGTCAAGTCTATGAATTTAAAGGTGGTAGAGATATTGTACTCCCCTGATAGGTCGATCAAGTTGGCGTTGTTGTTCGAAAGCACATTATGGTAGAATATTTATCATCTTCTTTTGGCACAACCTGAGCTGACACTAAATAGAGGAGTATTCTCATGAATAAGGTATCAAACTATTACATTTGTAAACTGTTTTTTTCACTTTTCGTACTCAACGGAATGTAGCTGATAAACCAATAGGTGAGGGGAAATCAACTCTGGGTGAAATTTGTGGTAGGCAACCCCCCTTTCACTAACAATCACTTAGAAAAGATCTTTTCACCGATAGAAACTGGATTCCATTAATGAAATTTCTTCCACATCAAGCTCCTAATACACATTTCAAAGCTGGGGTTAATCCCTCCTATCTGGAGGTCTGATGATGGGTACCATGTTGAACTAAATCTAACATCTGAATAACTCCATTTAATCATTCTAATTCGGCACAAAATAGTCCCATATCTGACATGTGGTATCGATCGGTAGGGCAACTCAGGGAATGAGTCTATGAATTTGAAAGGTTCGAATTTTTTTTAATGCGGGGTTGTCACTGTATTTGATATCAACTCCCCAAACTCATGGACCTTTTGGACATCCAGAACCAGTTCTACTTGATGCTCCTCTCGATGCTCGCAAAATACTAGCTCGATGAACCATAATCTCGTACTTTGCCAGAATGCCCGTTAGATCGAGTCACTTCCTCCTAGAATAGCTGTTGTTACCTTTGTTGGAATCTTTATCTTGGGATCAGCTTGGAATCGATAGTGTCTCTTTCTTGTTGGCTGAAAATTGAGAATCCTCTTCGAAGTCTGCAACTTCTCTTCGACCTAGAAGTTTGCTCCCCGCTTTGTGTCCTCATCATCTTTAGTGTCTATTGTGTCATTACCCAATTTTTCAAGAATGCCTTGCTCAGTGAAACAGATCTCCCTCTGGGTTGTGCAGCCTAATTCAATATACCCAAATCCGTGGCACTTACAACATCTTAGTTGTGACAAATTTAAGGATGTGGATTGGTTCCCCTTGTCTCCACTCTGAATCATCTTTTCCTCTGACAGGGTCCTCTTGGGTGCTCTCCTGGGTGTTCTCTTGGGTGTGCTATGGCTGTATGATTTTGAATTTGAATTGTGCCTGTAAGATGGAGTGATCGCTTGGTGATGTGGCTCTCCCTTTTTAAAGCTAGGGTCTGAAGTCTGTCTGTACTAAGTTGGTAGGAATTGGCATTATATCTTCTGCTCCATCTTCAAATTCTCTTGTCCTCCATATGTGACCTCCTATGATACTTGAATTCCTCCCTTTATGGGAGGGGTTGAAATTCTTGTCCCTTTCTCATCTTTGGCTTTTCTTATCACCATCAAGAGTAAGTCCCTCCTAAGTGTCATCCTCATTTCGTCAATCTCCGCTGAAGTCGACGGATCTCTCATTGTATCTTTTCTCGGGTAGGCTCGGGCATGTTTCTCTTTAATGACATGACTAGGGTTTAGGGATGAGAGGTGAAAGAGGGAACTTGAGACTAATTGAAAGTGTAAAAAATTTAATTTGGTGTTGCTGATTTTGAAATAAGCAAAGGAAAATTAGGGTAAGTTCAAAATTGGCTATGATTCGGTGGTTGGTAGGAAATAATTTTTTTTTTGGTTTGTGGAGGATGTTAGGAAACCTAAGATAGGATCGGGGTTGAAGTAGTTACGATACTTAAATGATAATGAAATAAAAATATTATTGTTGAATTCAAATAGGATTACAACGACGACTCTTCAAACAGGAAATAAGTGATAACAAACATAAAACGAAATAATTAAACACCTCTAAAGCATATCCCAAGGTGGTGGAGGTTTGCTAGGTGGATCGATATGGTTGGCAGGGGTAGCTGTAGTAAGGAATGTTGGTGGCAGCAAGGGGGGAAGTGCAGAAATGCAGTGACATTAAGTATGGAGGTTGTCCTGAATGATGGCAGTGAGGAGTGAGGGTAGATAGTGATGGCACAACAGGAGGGAGGTTTTCCTTGGTTGTCCTGGGCGGCAGTGGTGCAGTGAGAAGGTTGCGACAACAAGGAGGTGCGATTTGGGTGGTTGTAATGCTGAAAGGAAGTGGGAGCGGCTTGGAAGGCAGGGTGGCAAAAAACAACAAAAGAAAGGCTGGCAGCTTGCGTGCAATATACAAAGGCGGGAGTGGCGAGAGGAGGATGTGGAAGGAGATAGGAGGAAGATAATCACCACCTTGAAGAGAGATATAGCTGGATCACCATTGAATCCCTTGGATACAACTTTCGAGGTGAAAATGATGCCGACGACTATCCTAATAGAAATCTAAAATAAAACTCACCAAAAACTACCAATTCGAACACTAATAGACATTAGGGAAGAGCTAAAAAGGAACGAATGACAATATGAAAGAAAAAATAAGAAAGGAAAACGGGACTGTTTCGACTGTTTGACTCCCTACTCCCGACTTTTGCTTATTTGTTTTCCCATGATATTGTTGTGGCTATAGTGCCATGAGAAAATTATGCGGAAAAAACTCTCAGTCACCTTTAATAGCTTTTAACTCTCATTACATATGATCGAAGTTTAATAAATTGCATTTGGAACATTTATGCACCAAAATTTATGTCATATTTTATATTATTTAGTGAGATTCGATTAGAGGTCCCTTAGAGTGCGTTTAGGGCAAGCTAGACTTATCGAACTTTGCTAGTTACGTGATATCTTCTGAGAAGCAATTCGTCTGTTTGTTGTAGGTTTGTGTGAAAATAGACGTAGTGCGATATTGTTTCTAGAAAAATGACCAATTCTGTCATTTTTTAGTAAAAACATTTAAAACGAGTCGTGATAGTTACATATTTGATACTTAAGAATCAAAAATTCATTTCAGAATAGAACAAAAGTTTCATATACAAAATTCACTTAACAGTAAGTACCGAACATGATAAAGAAAATAAAATAATGATTATATTATTTTTGACATGAAGAGCCGATCATTGAGAATTATTAATTAGGGAGTTTGGACATTCAAAACCCTTAAAACATGCTCTACTCGTATACACAGCGTAATTTTCCGAGAAGAAGCTTCAGGTGAGTAGCAAATCAAAAATTGGTTTTTGAGTTCGTACATTCAAAATCATTAAAGATTGCCCTACCAAAAAAAGGAAAGATGTTTCGAAAGAAACTTTCGAGGTAAGCAATAAATCAAAATTGGTGTCTCAATTCAAACATTCAAAATCTTTAACATGCTTCACTCGTATGGTAATTCCCTGAGAAGAAGCTTCAGGTGAGCATAAAATCAAAAATTGGTGTTCAAATTCTCCCTAATTGATAAATCTTCAAAAACGTCTTAAGAAAATTCTTCCGATATTATATTCGGAAAGAATTAAGTTACATCGTCTTTTGGTTGACTATTAATTACCAGACATATCTTTATAAGATAAAAGATATTTTGATCACATTTTCTAAAATTCCTAAGAACCAGAAAGAAAGAACAAAGGTAAATGACTTTGTTATTGGAGATTAATGGAAATTATACTTTTAAGTCATAATTCTTCTGAAGATCCAACCCTAATCCCAATTTGTAAATGTTAAAGTAATTTTTGAAAGACAATCTGAATGATCTTTATAGAATTGGTAATACGAAGCTTTATGAACCTACATGATCGACAAGCACTGTATGGGCCCATGATAAATTGGTTCACCCTAGGACACTCGCATCAAAGGGATTTAGATTTAGTACTTCAAACACTTATCCTCATGGGAGGGCCCATATGCTTGTTAAGAAGACACACTGGGGGAAATCCTATCAGTCAGTAGATTATCAAGAAGACATAATACACTCAATCAATGGGAAGTATTTGAAAAAGATGGTATTTAACAAAAATGAATGACTAGTTTTGTAAACTCGAAACAAACAACCAAAACCAACAAATCGACATTGACATTTCTAAGAAGTAGTATAAGACCTCCTTAAGTGGAAAATGGCATCTACTCTCTTTCTCGCTATTGAGTATAAGACCATCATGACATTGGCTTTCTCAAATGTTCCTTTCTTGGATAAGATATAAAGTCTCACGCATTCCTATTCCAAAATCGATATTTTTAAGAGATAGTGTAAGACCCTCTCCTTAAATGGAAGATGACATTCACTCTTCTCGCTACCGGATGAAAGACCAACGGACATCGGCTTTCCTTTAGCAACCTCTCTTTGATAGGATATAAGTCTTATATGCATTCCTATTCCAAAACCGACATAGCCATATCGACGTTTCTAAGAGATAGTGTAAGACCTCCTTATATCTTTTTTCTATTTTCTGAATCAAGCTGAACTTGGTTAAAATAACTAGTAAATTGTAGCTTCATTGTTTCGATTTGTTTCTTAATACACTTCCTCGTGGGAACAATATGTGATACTCTTGCAAACCGCTTATTGCTTTGACTCGTGTACTTGCATGAAATGGTTGTCAGCTTCGCGACAATTTTGTGGTTATTATTCACTTCTTCTCAAACCTTCCTCGGTAATTCTAATGGTAGTAACTCTTATGGTGTTGTGGCCAAGTACTTGTCTTCGTCGACACATCGCATTTTGTCACCATGTTTTTCTGTCTCTAGGCATCCCCACCCAACAAAGCTCTACCGCTAGATGACTGTAAGTCTTATGTATCCCTAAGTGTCATCCAATCGCACGACCATGAAACTCCTGCAATAATCTGGGAATTTATTCTGACGCCTTGTATAGCACGAATCTCTTGTGGTGGAGCAGCTGCTGCTCCCTCAATACATATCCTGGAGACTATTTGGATCCTGTAGTAATTCAACCCTCATCTTCCTCAGCTCCTCATCGCATTCATTCTGCTGTCTCAGAGCTTCCCAATTTATGACCAAGAGTACCGATAGCGCCGTAAGTTGAGGTTCCTCCTCGTTTCTTGATAGTGTGTCAGTTGCCTTATTCTTCAATTCTGGTTTTTACTCGATCTTGAATCATATCTTGCTAGCTTGGATAGACAACTCTGACCCTCCTTAGTCACCATCCACTGCTCGTAGATGATACATCGAACTCCTTCGATCCGTTTTGACCTAGAAAATGTCGTTCCAACAAATAGGGCCACCACTTCTGAATGGCCAAGACAATCGTCATCGGTTCCCATTCATATACTGATTTTAGCCTGGCTTTGGTCGTAAGAACTTGGCTGAAGTGGGCAATCAGCTACTAGTTGTGCACACGCACTTCTTCCAACCCGTACCCTGACGGATTCATTTCATCACAAATGATTCACTGAAATCTGGAAGTGCTAATACTAGAATGCTAGTCACGGCCCTCTTCAATTGTTCAAATGCCTGTGTTGTTGTTTCCCCTAATTTGAAATTTCTTTTTTTAACTGTTCCGTCAGTGGCCATGCTATATCATGTCATATCCTCTCACGAACTTTCAATAATAGCGGTGAGACCTAGGAATCCTTTCAACTCCTTCAAGCTCCTTGGTAAGGGCCAGGATTACAATAGTGCTTTACATTAATATTATTTTGTTATTTTAGTTCAATTTGATTTTTGCTTTGTGTTTTTTTGTGATTTTTAGTGAATCTTTTTATTATTAAAAGCGATAGTTTATTGTATAATTTAAAAGAAAGGTTAATACCGTCCGACCGTAATTTTTTGATTTAGTTAATTCTAAGTTAGCGGGTCGAGGTCGTGACAAGTGATATCAAAGAATTTATGTTCAAATACCCATAAAAAGTTATTATGTTGATTGGATTAATTGATAGACAACATAAATGAAGAGTTTAATTGTATCTAATTTTTTTTTATATATGATATTTCAGAAATATGGATAATCCCAAGGTAGTTGTTAGAGTAACACTGTGACTCGTTCACCTGAATATCTCAGTAAAATCATATGCTTTTGTTGAGATGATGATTGCAGTGACTCAGATGATTATGAACTTTCAGCATCAGGTCAGTTTTAGTGGGGGAGGCCATATGGACAAATATTTGAAGCCGCTTTAGGATATGAGACCACCTCCCTTTTCTGGAGAAGCAGTGGATGTTGAGAAGTGGAGAAGATTATAGATGAGTTGTCTTATCCACCAAAGAGAAGGGTTGCACTTGCTACTTTTATCTTTGAGAGAAAAATTGAGAGATGGTGACGAGGGCAACTGCAGTAGGAGTTTGTAAGTAGAGCTATCCACTTAGTGTGGAGGGGTTTGTGCAATGATTAGAGACTGATTCATATCACTGTCAGCGAGGAGACATATCCATGCAAGTTTAGCGGGCTGGTGCAAGGTCATCATTCGATCATGCAGTAGGAGGTTGAGTTTACTATACTTTCAAGGTATGCATCCCAATTAGTTTCAAATGCTGAGAAGTTTCAGGTTTTTGTATGGGCTAAATGATATGATTAGGCAGCTACTGATTCCTCGTGGGATCAAACATTACTGAGACTCCCCTTTTAGTTGAGTGAGATTGTTATTTTCCGTAAACTATACAGTGAGATATCAGTAATCATGTAAGACTGGTCTTAATGATTGTAACCACTGTGTTCCCAACACTAAATCAACAACTTGAATTGCTAAAACAAATGTCTAAAATGATTTGATGACCTTGTAGACTAAATCAACACATTGACTTGCTAAAACAAATAAGTCCAAAATGATTTGATGACCTTGTAGAGATGTACATTAGAGCATTTATTGTAACAAGATAATCAATCGCGATTGCTAATGAATACTTGAAACTTCTTCATGAGATAATGAGCAGGTCCAATCATTGCACCACACTTTTTTGAATGAAGTTACAAGTGCTACCGCTATCAATTAAGACAAGTCCCCCTTGCTTATTAGTGAAACCAATTGATTATAGTAAACCTTGATTTAATTGCCCATCTAAAGCATTGAGGTTAATTTCTGAAATCATTTCTTGAGGAAGCATCACAGACGAATCCTTTTACTTTTTCACCCTCAATATTATCTGCATCTAGTTACAGATAGACATCGATATTGTTTATTGAATTTCCCATCATAATTGAAATAGAAGCATTTTTTTTTGTATTGTTGCTAATGATAATTTCCGTATTGGTAAGTTTGAATGTTTTTTATCAGCAATGAAAGATGAAGTTATAGTAGGTTTAGTAGAATTATTCTGAAAAGCTGTTTGTATATTTATGGAGATGCTTTTGTTAGGCGATTCTCAAGAAAAAGAGGTTTGGTGGTGCCATGAACTTGAATGACTACCCTTCAGTTCTTGAAATCTTGGTTAATACATCTGGACCATCTCCATAGCGCCTATAAAGGTGGATGGTTTGGCCAAGAGTAATTCTCGACCCAATAAGACCAGACTCAGAAGCTCACCAAGGAAGCTTTAGATAAACCTGGAACTTTGAAAGCTAATTCATCAAATTCGTTTTGATATTCAAATATTGATTCTCTCTGAAGTAACTTTGATAGATTTCCATGAGGATCATCATACTGTGAATTGCCAAAATGATGCTGTAAAGAATTCAAGAAGGCTTTCTAAGATGTCTTTTTACTTGTTAAACGCAGTCAGTGATACCATGTTGCTGCCAGCCTATCCAGATGGAGGGAGACGATCTGAGTACAATAATATTTAAGAGTGTTGTGGAATTCAAATTACTTCTTAGCTTTAAATACCTAGGTATTAACATTACTCTCACGGAATCTTGGTTGCTAAATTTTTATTGTTTTAATAACCAACATGATCTATATTGTTGAAGCTTTGTGTAGTCAATTGAGAAAATTTTGCGCTCATTTTGCCTCCGTCTCTTGCATTTTCTTGATGTGCAGCAGATGGAATCTTATAATATGATAGATCCTTCAATCGCTTATCCAAACTTATTATGTAGAGTTGTAATTGTTATAAAGTCTGATTGATTGTCACAAATTGAGTATCTAAATTGTTAATAGATTCTTGTGGTGTTGCAAATTGCGTGTTATTTTGCAGCTACAAGGATTTCAGCAGTTGTTACCCACTTGTTAGCACGATTCGAATGTGAACAAGGTAGATATCTTTAGATTAGATACAAACTCCCAC
The DNA here is from genome assembly GCA_022702705.1 of Papilionanthe hookeriana x Papilionanthe teres. Classification (NCBI taxonomy): domain Eukaryota; kingdom Viridiplantae; phylum Streptophyta; class Magnoliopsida; order Asparagales; family Orchidaceae; genus Papilionanthe; species Papilionanthe hookeriana x Papilionanthe teres. Next base: position 57,430,143 of record CM040437.1, read on the forward strand.
AGAGAAGAAGAAGGTGAAATTGAAGGAATATCATGTTATCTCCTCAAGAATGACGTTAACAATGGTTTTTATAGATTTCTATGACGTGGGCACTAGGGCAGTGCCCAATTGCTGGAGCTTCGTTTTCGAGGGACAGGGGCCCTTGAACTTGCGAAGCTTCGCGGAATAGCTGGATCACGATCTCATGCCAGTGGGGCTATTTCGCCTATCCTCCACAACAGGCCTTTTCGTGGAAGAGTTTCTGGATTCTTCTTATCTTTTTCACTTATTTCCTTTTGTGTAGAAGCAGTAGGCTATAAATAGTTGTTCCTATGTGTAGGAGGCAGTGCTAGTAGAGTTGTCTTCTGATCTCTTGTGTAAAGTTTCTTTACCCCTGTGGGTTGTATATGAGGATGTGGTGGTACTCCGGTTGTATCATCTTCGAGTTGATCGTATTCTCCCATTTTACCTTCTCCAAAACTTCTCCTCCCCACTCTTCAGTCGTCAAACTCTCCCTCCGTCACCCCGACGCCCAGCCATTTTACCTTCCTGCAAGTTATTACTGTTGTCCCGCCAGCCTAACTCCTTTCAAGCTCCTCCCAACCACTCCACTGCCGCTGCCAACCACCTATAACCCTTTCCTACTTGCTGTCTCTACAGTTTCATACCTTCCCTTCACTATCACCTGCCTCTTGTGGCCGCCATCATCCCTCTAAATTATCCTTATCCTCTAGTCGAACTCCACCACCCATTGGGATACATTTAGGAGTGTTTGTTGCTGTTGTTTTAGGTTTCGTGTTGTTATTTTTGTTTTAGTCATGTTGTAACCCTAGTTTAGTATTAATGAAAGTTTGCTTTTGTGATTCCACTCTTTTCCCTAATCTCTCCGGTATCATTCTCTCTACTCAACTATTTACTCAAAATAGCGGTTCTATTATTCAGTTGACAACTGAATACAGGATGGCTAATAATATTCTTGAATACTATCATTCTTACGGTTATGCTTACAAAGGTTCTATTGTACATAATCCTTTAATAGCACTGGTCTGCACTCTTTTCTTGTTGTTTTTGCGCTTCCCGAATACCGCTGCTATTTTCTCATTAGTTAATGTGCAATATTTGCTTTATTCTCTTTCTTATTTAGCCATATATCATATTTAGCTTTTACTATTTCTAGATCGAGGATTATGAGTGAGTTTGTAACATTGGTTTGTTCTTATTTACCATTGAAGTGACATTCCATGGCAAAATTTCCTTAGCCAGAGAATCTTTCTTTTTTCATGCTTGATAAGCGTTGAGATTATTATTCTCACTCGGGTCTTCCATAGCACGATTCATAGTCTCTAGTGCTTCTAGCTTCGTTACTTACAGATTGTATCATAAGCTGCCAAATGCGATTATTTATCACCATTCTATTTATTATTTTTATTCAGGTTACCAATAGCTTTCTTTGAAGCAAATGCCATCAAATCATAAAGACATCCACTCAAAGATTTATCATCATATAAGCATGTATTAAGAATCATTTTGATTAAAGGATAACTCAACATAAGATTTAAAGCTGAAGCGTTGCTATGCTTCTAATAATCATTTAAAGCACAAATGTTTAATCATCATCAAGTAATTCAACAAAAAAGATCAAAATGCTTATAGACTATTTGTATTGGCCTATTTTATTTTCAGTTATTTAATTTGTTCAATGTAGTTTTCTGATTCTTCAGACATGATTCAAAATAGTGCTTTATGTGGATTTTTTTGGATCAGATTTAAGAAGTTGCATTTTTTCGGATTAGATTTAAGGAGTCATGGGACTATGTTAGACCAACTTTAAGGAGTTAAGATACTAGATTGTACGCATCAGATAATCTCCGACTAAAATGCAACCACTCTACTATTTTAGTTAGGGAATTATTTTAACTTTTTTCTCAAGTAATTTAAGTTAAGATAACATGTATGCTCTTAAATTGAACTTACTTTCGTCATTTAAGAATTCACTCTATCAAAACTAAATATGCCAAAGTGCATGTAACATATTCATTGAAATATTAATTAAAAATATTATGAATAATTGCTAAAACAGGTTAACATAAAAATAGGAATGCTGGCTATAATTGCGTAAGAATTTCAATTTGGTTGCATATCTCATCAGTAATCCTCTCTATCCTACTGCTAGCGTCACTTTATGTACTCATTGATTGATTATTCAGCTTTTATCAACAACATTTTTAAGTTCTTTCACATAGAAACATAGAAGTGACATTGATAACGCAGGCTAAATGACAGCCTTTATTTCCTGACGTAGATTCTGTTAATTTCAATCTTATTTTCAAAATTGTCTAAAAATACTCTTTGAAGATATATTTCTTTCAAATTTTTTAATTTCACTCTATAAATAACATTAATAGATTTTGTAATTTACTCGGGCAATGTTCATTGTTATATTGTCGAATGATATCTTCTCTTTTTGTTTGTACTTCAGAATCATCTTGATTTCAGAAGTTTAATCATATTTGTATTTTAATTTTCTTTTATTTTTAATTTATGCAAGCCACCTATTAACAAACAGTTTTTGAAAAAACAATGAGACTATTACAAGAGTCTAGTTGAAGGTTTTTTATCCGCGGGATTTATGGTTGGCCTCGTTAATCAAATCGGTTCAGTACATAGCTGGTTCACATTCAAAGTTTGAGAGGCTGAATTTATTAGTTAAATTGACTGACTACGTTGAATGGCTCAAGCACCGAAGAATTAATATTACACTAAGTTTTAGGATTTTTTCTTTTCTTTATTTTCTCAAGTTACTTTTCCAACCACAGTTTCAATTATGCTTTCCTAAATGCGGCTATTTTAAGGCAAAGCTTTGGAAGAGTTGTTATTGAAATGGACAGACTTTTATTGGCTATTTTTCTTGCTATGAAACTGGTTAAAAATTATCCCACAAAGTCCATGTCTCTCAAACGACTGACCCAGTTAAGGCATATACTGCATTTCTAGAAAGATAATGTAGAAGCTTTCTTTCCACATTTTATAGCCCAAAAATGATGCAATCTATTAGAAGTTATGGCGCCAAAAACAATTGCAAAAAGCTAATTTGTAAAACACTTTGGAGGCTCTTTGGTATCATAGTTAAACCCAAATCACAATAGAAATAGAAATATTATTGTTGAATTCAAATATAGTTATGAGTATTCTTCAAAAAGGGCATAAGTGCTAACAAACATAAAACGACACAAGCAAACACCCCTAAAGCGTATCCCAGCGTGGTGGAGGTTGGCTAGGTGGATTGGGATGGTTGGCGGGGGTGGTGGCAGTAAAGGAATATTGGTGGCAAAAAGGGGAAGTGCAGAAATTCAGGGACATCAAGTATGGAGGCTGTCTTGGGTTATGGCAGCGAGGCGTGGGGATGGGACGGCAGGAGGGAGATGTTCCCTAGCTGTCCTGAGCAGCAGCGGCGCAATGTGAAGGCTGGAACAACAGGAAGGAGGTGCGGTTTGGGCGGTTGCAATGCTGGAAGGAAGTGGGAGTTTGACTGGGAAGCTGGGGCAACAAAAAACAACAAAAGGAAGGTTGTTGTGGCTAGCTGTAGTGATATACAACAACTGTGAGTGGCAGGGGAGCATGTGTAAGTAGATAGGAGGAAGATAATCACAACCTCGGGAGACAGATACATGCGGAGCATCACCCTATCTCTCAGATACAACCCTTGAAGGGGAAAACGGACGCATGCGGCTCTTCTGACAGAAATGAAATTAAACTCACCAAAAACTACTAATTCAAACTCTAATACACACATATATAAGGAAGAACTAAAAAAGAACGAAGGATAATAGGAAAGAATGGATAATAAAGGAAAATAGGACTATTTCTGTCGCCCAACGCTCGTCTCCCGCTATATGTTTTCTCGCGGTACTGTAGCAACTACAGTACCACAAGAAAGCTTGTCCTGAAAAAATCTCCCGCGTCAATCTCCTAGGTTTGAGGAGCATCGACTTCATTCGTTGAAGTCTCTAGCTCCTCATATCGCGTAGTCAAGTCTATAAAGTTAAAGGTGGTAGACTGGTAGAGATATTGTACTCCCCTGATAGGTCGATCAAGTTGGCGTTGTTGTTCGAAAGCACATTATGGTCGAATATTTATCTTCTTTTGGCACAACCCGAGCTGTCACTAAATAGAGGAGTATTCTCATGAATAAGGTATCAAACTATTACATTTGTAAATTATTTTTTTCACTTCTCGTAGTCAACGGAATGTAGCTGATAAACCAGTAGGTGAGGGGAAATCAACTCTGGGTGAAATCTGTGGCAGGCAACACCCCTTTCACTAACAATCACTTAGAAAAGATCTTTTCACCGATAGAAACTGGATTCCATTAATGAAATTTCTTCCACATCAAGCTCCTAATACACATTTCAAAGCTGGGGTTAATCCCTCCTATCTGGAGGTCTGATGATGGGTACCATGTTGAACTAAATCTAACATCTGAATAACTCCATTTAATCATTCTAATTCGGCACAAAATAGTCCCATATCTGACATGTGGTATCGATCAGTAGGGCAACTCAGGAATGAGTCTATGAATTTGAAAGGTTTGAATTTTTTTTAATCTGGGGTTGTCCTGTATTTGATATCAACTCCCCAAACTCATGGACCTTTTGGACATCCAGAACCAGTTCTACTGATGCTCCTCTCAATGCCTGCAAAATACTAGCTCGATGAACCATAATCTCGTACTTTGCCGGAATGCCCGTTAGATCAGTCACTTCCTCCTAGAATAGCTGTTGTTACCTTTGTTGGAATCTTTATCTTGGGATCAATTGGAATCGATAGTGTCTCTTTCTTGTTGGCTGAAAATTGAGAATCCTCTCTGAAGTCTGCAACTTCTCTTCAGCTAGAAGCTGCTCCCCGCTTTGTGTCCTCATCATCTTTAGTGTCTATTGTGTCATTACCCAATTTTTCAAGAATGCCTTGCTAAGTGAAACAGATCTCCCTCTGGGTTGTGCAGTCTGATTCAATATACCCAAATCCGTGGCACTTACAACATCTTAATTGTGACAAATTTAGGGACGTGGATTGGTTCCCCTTGTCTCCACTCTGAATCATCTTTTCCTCTGACAGGGTCCTCTTGAGTGCTCTCCTGGGTGTTCTCCTGGGTGTACTATGGCTGTATGATTTTGAATTTGAATTCTGCCTGTAAGACGGAGTGATCGCTTGGTGATGTGGCTCTCCCTTTTTAAAGCTAGGGTCTGAAGTCTGTCTGTACTAAGTTGGTAGGAATTGACACTATATCTTCTGCTCCATCTTCAAATTCTCTTGTCCTCCATATGTGACCTCCTATGATACTGAATTCCTTCCTATGGGAGGGGTTGAAATTCTTGTCCCTTTCTCATCTTTGGCTTTTCTTATCACCATCAAGAGTAAGTCCCTCCTAAGTGTCATCCTCATTTCGTCAATCTCCGCTGAAGTCGACGGATCTCTCATTGTATCTTTTCTCGGGTAGGCTCGGGCATGTTTCTCTTTAATGACATGACTAGGGTTTAGGGATGAGAGGTGAAAGAGGGAACTTGAGACTAATTGAAAGTGTAAAAAATTTAATTTGGTGTTGCTGATTTTGAAATAAGCAAAGGAAAATTAGGGTAAGTTCAAAATTGGCTATGATTCGGTGGTTGGTAGGAAATAATTTTTTTTTTTTGGTTTGTGGAGGATGTTAGGAAACCTAAGATAGGATCAGGGTTAGGCTAGTTCTGATACTAAATGATAATGAAATAAAAATATTATTGTTGAATTCAATTAGGATTACAACGACGACTCTTCAAACAGGAAATAAGTGATAACAAACATAAAACGAAATAATTAAACACCTCTAAAGCATATCCCAAGGTGGTGGAGGTTTGCTAGGTGGATCGATATGGTTGGCAGGGGTAGCTGTAGTAAGGAATGTTGGTGGCAGCAAGGGGGGAGTGCGAAATGCAGTGACATTAAGTATGGAGGTTGTCCTGAATGATGGCAGTGAGGAGTGAGGGTAGATAGTGATGGCACAACAGGAGGGAGGTTTTCCTTGGTTGTCCTGGGCGGCAGTGGTGCAGTGAGAAGGTTGCGACAACAAGGAGGTGCGATTTGGGTGGTTGTAATGCTGAAAGGAAGTGGGAGCAGCTTGGAAGCTGGGGTGGCAAAAAACAACAAAAGAAAGGCTGGCCAGCTGCAGCAATATACAAAGACTGGGAGTGGCAGAGGAGGATGTGGAAGGAGATAGGAGGAAGATAATCACAACCTCAGAAGAGAGATATAGCCGGATTACCATTGAATCCCTTGGATACAACTTTCGAGGTGAAAATGATGCCGACGACTATCCTAATAGAAATCTAAAATAAAACTCACCAAAAACTACCAATTCGAACACTAATAGACATATATAGGGAAGAGCTAAAAAGGAACGAATGACAATAGGAAAGAAAAAATAAGAAAGGAAAACGGGACTGTTTCGACTATTTGACTCCCGACTCCCGTCTTTTGCTATTTGTTTTCCCATGATATTGTTGTGGCTATAGTGCCATGAGAAAATTATGCAGGAAAAAACTCTCTGGTCACCTTTAATAGCTTTTAACTCTCATTACATATGATCAAAGTTTAATAAATTGCATTTGGAACATTTATGCACCAAAATTTATGTCATATTTTATATTATTTAGTGAGATTCAATTAGAGGTCCCTTAGGGTCTGTTTGGGGCAACTGCAGCTTATCGAACTTTGCGAGCTACTGGTATCTTCTGAGAAGCTATCATCGTTTGTTGTAAGCATGTGTGAAAATAGCACGTAGTACAATGTTTCTGAAAAATGACCATTCTGCCATTTTTTAGTAAAACTGTTTAAAACAGAACTGTGATAGTTATATATTTGATACTTCAGAATCAAAAATTCATTTCAGAATAGAACAAAAGCTTCAGATACAAAATTCACTTAATAGTAAGTACCGAACATGCTAAAAAAAGTAAAATAATGATTATATTATTTTTGACATGAAGACGATCTATGCCTCGTCCTAAACTGTTCTCCAAAGATGCTATCAATTCTCAATCACTTTCGGCAGTGGAATCAACCTGACCGTTTGCCCATAGGAAGAGGTCACACTTTTCTGCGAGGCTCTGCGGGCAACTGTAAAAGTGTCAACCGTAGCTATGAGGGTGGCGACTTCAGAAAGGAAGTCTTTAGTATGCAATGACATAGCAATCTTCGGGACATCCATGAAATTCTGGAGCTCATTTTTTCAGAAAACAGCGAAATAAAAATCATTAGTCATTTATTTTAAACTGAAAACTATCAGAAAGAAGAAAACAAAAAAAAAACATATCAAACTAGCCAACACGAACTACAAGTGAAATCACACAATAATCCAATCACTTTCCGATTAACGCATCATTGATTTGTCCTTTAAGGGCCGCAATTTCATTTGTACATTTCTCTTCTTTCGTACAAATAATAGAATGATCATTGTCATATCATAGAATGATCATTGCCACCAATAATGCCATGCCACAACCACATCCAACCCAAGCCATCCACACTCATAACACCATGCCGCATAACACTATAGCCACACCTATAACCCCAAGCCAGTCACGTCCATAACCCCAACCCACAAGACCCAGAACACCAAGCCACTCCCATAACACCATGCCACATAACATTATAGCCACAACCACATCCACACCAAGCCACCCCACCGGTAACCCTAACCCCAAATCACACCCAGAACAACAAGTCACAACCACATCCACCCAAGCCATGCCACATAACACCATGTCACACTCATAACACCATGCCATGTAACCCCAAACTCAAGCCACAACCACATCCACCCCAAGTCACTTCCATCCCAAGCCAGGCCACATAACACCATGCCACACCCATAACACCATGCCACATAACCCAACCCCAAGCCACACCAAGAACAACAAGCCACAACAACATCCACCCTAAGCCACGTCCACATCCATAACACTATGCCACATAACACCATGCCACATAACACCATGCCAACCCACATGCACAACCTAAAGCCAACCACTGCAAAGAGCAATAATAATGCCCAAGCCGCATCTTCAATAATTTTTTTTTCTTCATGTTTTTATTGTTCGATTCTCATGCAGAAACGAACAGAACCAAGTTAAGGATACTGACCACTAAAAAAAATTCAACGTCAGATTGCTGTCATCCCCAATCCATGAACGAACTTTTTTTTCACACTTCTAACAAAACAAAAATCAAGCCACATAAAACGTATAGCATTCACATCGAATCCCTATATCCAATCCATACAAGGTATTCACATATATTCCAGTAAAAAGCTATTCACATTCGCACAGAGGAGGAAGATGACGAACCAATCCAAAAATAAAAAAATCTAGGCATTCACATGTATTGTAATAACAAAGGAGGAAGATGACGAACTAGCAAGCGTGAGATGCATCGGAGAAGATGAAGGAGGGGGAGGGAGGGGGAAGATCGCACATTTCTTGCGCAAGAGCCGAAGGAGGTAGGAGGGGCTTAGGGCGGAATCGAAACGAAAAGGGGGCAGGCAAGTAACTGAAGGGAAAAATCGGGCTGCGGGGTCGAACCCTCGACCCGCATTTACGCGATATCACGCCTCACAGCGGCTACCTCGCCGCCCCAAACACCTCCGAATCGCGGCCCCCCGCCGGGCTGCAGGGTCCCAGCTGCCCCAAACGGGGCCTTAAGGTCATGTATTCTTACTAAGGTTTAACTCAACAAATCCAGTGAAATGTAAATCTTTGGTTTGACTCAACAAATCAAGAGAAGAACTTACATGGTTTGATATTGATGAAAACAAAACATTCCTGAATTAATAGGGGATATGGGATATGGCTATGGGAAACTTTGTAGTTGATTTCCTCCTTGATAAATGCCACTAAATACTGTCCAATTGCCCTGATTATTAGAATTGAATTAACGGGGGATATGGAATATGGTTATGGGTAAATTTGTAGTTGATTTTTTTCGTAATAAATGCTGCTAAATATTGTTCCAATTTCTTTGATTATGAGAATTCTACGGAGTTTATTGTTTACAACCTTGATTTATCTAGAAAATCATTCAAAATATATTTGAGGTGTTTTTGCTTGAGAGAGATAGAGATAGATAGATAGAGAGAGAGAGAGAACAAAGTGAGAGTAAGGGGAGTGTTTTATTATTTTCTTGGGAGTTTCAGGATACTTGCTTTTTTGTTGAAGAGTGTGACGCGGGAGCTGTATTGTAGCTGATACAGTACCGCGGGAATAGTTATTGTGGGAGACCGGCCGAAATAATCTCATTTTCTTTTCTTATTTTTTTTTCTCTATTATCCTTCATTTATTTTTAGTCGTTTCCTATTTATGTGTTGTGTTAGGGTTTGGAAGTCAATTTTTTTTGTGTGTTTTGTTTAGGACAACCGCCAACGTCCTTTTTCTTTTTTCAAGGGTTGTATCTGAGGGTTTAGGTGCTGCTCCGACTGTATCCTCTCCGGAGGTGGTGTTTATCTTCTATATTCCCCTTCGGCATCCTCGACACACCACTCCCCGCCGCTGTTTCCTGCTGCAGTTGCCCGGAACACTTATCGACCCTTAAAACTCTGGCAATTCCAGCGCTTGTGCATGCTGCCATTGCTGTTGCAGCCACCATAAATCCTCTCCTCTTCCTACCAGTTGCTGTCCTCGTTATCACAAACCACACCCTTGTCACCTTATCGCTGTCCCAGCCCTCCTGCGCTGCCTCCCTGCCACGTATCCGCTGTTTCAACCCCCGGGAACCCAAATTTTACTTTATTGCTGCCCACGACAGCAAGGACTTGTTGTTCTGTTGTCATCTCCGCCCACTTGCTTTGCGCTCCACCTTACCACCACCTTCTAAACCCCCGACGGTCATCACCACCACTCCGAGATCCCACTCTAATTTGATTATTTGTGTCGTGTTTGTTGCTATTTCAGATTTTAATGTGTCGTGTTGTTGTGTTTTCTCTTTCTAGTGTGTTGATTGTAATCTCTTATTTATTTTCGGTAGCAATATTTATTTTTTACTGTGGTTTGGGTTAACTTTGGTATCAGAGTGAGAGCTATGATTTGTTGATTGTGACACCAATAAAAAATGAATTCTTTCAAACATATGACATTAAAATGATTGAAGAAACATGACAAGACTAACTTGGTCTAGCCAATCAAGCTTTAATTCCAAAGCTAATTACTCAAATTCCATCAAGAAACTAAAGGCCTTCAGATCAAGAGTGGGCTAGACTTTGATATCCTTGTCAGTAGATAGAATCATAGCTTACGTTCAACAAGTTATCTGGAACTGCTTTGTTACTTGGACACAAGTCAATGAACTCAATTCAAGTTAGACAACTTGGAACTACCGTTTTTTGGATATCAATCGCTGCAAAAGTGGGAGGAATCAACAAGTAGAGAGGATAGAGCGGAGAGTGCCGAGAGGGAATCAAGGAATAAGTGCCTAATTTAAATTCAAGAATCTAAAAGTAATATCAATCTATCTTATTTGTAGAACTAGGTTTTGTAAATTAACTTCAAATCAAGGCTTATCATCTAACTCAGATTTAAAACAAGGTTATCTGCAACATAATTTCAATCTAATTCTAATAATGGTTAAAATAATTAAACTAAATAATTATTATTAAACTTTTCTAATTAGCGTTCATTCTAGAATTGAGTCGAGTCCTGTGGGTTCACGAGCCAAATCAACCACTTCATTACGTTTCCATTTGCTTTATTTGTTTCGTTTTTGTAACATCTTCATTTGTTCAATGTGAATCAGTGATATGTGGGAATGGCAAGAAGAAGATTATCATCTAAGTGAGATGACAAAGAATGGTATGTATTTTCTTCTAATTTATTGGTTTACATTTATAAATATTTGGTTCTTATAAAATATATTTTTATTCCATAAGATCTCTCTCGTTGCTTGTGGGATGAGGTGAATCAAAGTGAGGATAGCTTGATATACATGCTAGAGGAACAAACACCTATCAAAGATTGTGCAGATTTTGGTTATCAGACCGCTGATATTGAAGGTGTGCCTCTAGGTTTCAATTATGCAAGGGTGATTGTAATGTAAAAAATATAATTGTTTATTAACGAGAATATTGTGTATTAGAAAATATGAACAAGTTATTGGAGGAATGCAGAGATTCTTCGCAGCAAAAGCGGCGGCGTGTGCTGTATTTCCCTCGTGATACTAATGAGACTTCTATTTGTAATGTACCACGATCTTCTGTTTTTCTCAAATCCAAGGTTGGTAACACAGATAGTTGAATTAAATAATTTATTTTGGGGTGTTTGGGATCACTTTAATATTTTGTTTTTCATTTTTTATTCTGATCATACTTCGATTTAAATTATAACATGTTCAATTAAAGTAGTTAAAAAGAAACATTCAAACATCTTTCAAGTGTTTTTGAGTATTTTGAAAAATAAGTTCAGCTTTTTTAAAACATAAATAAAAACATATAAAAATTATATTAATCAAATATATTTTTAAAAATAAAAGAAAAATTAAAATAAAAACAGAAAGTAGAAGTTATGCCAAACAAACTCTTAGCATTTGGCCTGTTAGAGTGATGGTGGTCGTTTGTTCTCTCTGATGTTGTTATTTAGGAGAGGGAGGATGAACAAATGGATGACGAAGAGCCAACATCATCAGTCAATGTCGAATGGAGCTCACAGAGGGATACAGGATTGTCAGGTTGGTTCTCTGACTTCAAGCCTTATATTTTGTCTAACAAATTGAAGGGTTATTATTTTGCTGAAAAGGAAGGCTGAGTAAATTGAATGCTGTATAATAGAAATATAATGTATGTGAAATATTTTAGAATTGTTTAGTTCAGTGTAGAATAAATATAACAAATTATTTGTGTTTGACCTGAAGTAAAATAAAATCAATGTAAAGCCTATTGGCAGAGGTTATAGATGTCCGTAACGAGCAGTGTGGCAGCTTTATGGTAGTAGTCACCAATGGCGGCTGGCTGTGAGGGGCTACTGCCTGTGAGGTGTGCTTGAAATCGGCCAAATAGGCCAGATTTTTAACTCCCCAAAATGAATTGACCAAAATTTTACACAGCGTTTTATTTCACTCAATGAAACGTTGAAATTAGGAAAACTCTTGCATTCCTTTTGCAGTATCTACTAGTATTACAGGCAACTAAAAAGCCCTCAACTTATTTTATAATGCGAAATTGTTTAAAAAGGAAAGGAAAAAAAAAAAAAAAAAACCAAAATAATGTTCTAGTTACTTTAATTCTCGCTTATTTCATTTTAGATGGTAGCTGTGCCCTCAACTCAGAGGCGTGGGATCAGGCATCTGAGGGATGGCTTGACGACTGCCTTGACTCAAGCATGATGCAGTGCAAGATAGATGAAACTAAAGCTCCCATGCAAGACCTGTATGATCCATTTATTACAAGACTCACCATTTTGTACAGTAACACATACCATGTGATGAAAATGTTGTTTGAGCTCTTGCAGGAACTGCGATGAGGCATCTAATCTGGAAGTCCATATTACAAGTCAGTTGATTCTTTCTTTTTGAAGTATAGTTTTCTTGTACAAAATAGGTAAACTTACATAACTTGCACACAATTCTTATATATTTACATAGCTCACACCTAAGCTTCCTATTTTCATATGTAGCACCTCGGTGCTTTAAACCTGTGCATGAAAATGTGGTGATAGTGGTGCTATTTTTGATGTAATATTAAAGATTTGAGTGTTTTGTTGTGGGCTCCGAAAATTCTCAACGCTTCTCGGGGCTCTCTGCATTTTGTTCTTATTTTTGTTTGTTGTTTTGGAGGTCCCACTGAGATTGGAAGACTTGGAAAGCTGAGAAAGCTTTTTCTGCAAAGCTTTGATTTTTATGCTGAGATCCCTGAATCATTTCAGGGTTTGCACGAGCTACAGTTTCTGATCTCTCATAGAATAATCCGAATGGCAGAATCCGTAAAGGATTAGGTTTGGGCAAGACAAAGCTGGTCTCTGTGGGCCTGTCTCAGAAAATGCTATCTGGTTCATTTCCTAGTGATATGTGCTATGGCAGGGCTCTCGTGGAGCTCAGCCTCCATGAAAAATTCTTTTTCTGGTCCTGTTCGAGAGCTCAGCCTCCATGAAAAATTCTTTTTCTGGTCCTGTTCCCGAAAGCATTAGCAACTGCAATAGTCATCAGAGGTTCAAGTGCAGGATAATATGTTTTCAGGAAATTTTCCTTCTAGGTTGTGGTCCTTGTCTGACAGCCCTCATCTGAACTGAAACAAACTGTTTTCTGGAGAAATTCTTGATCTAGTTGGATTAGGTTCCAAGGCTCAAGCAGGTCGAGATTGACAACAATACATAAGATGTATATCCGGACACCAAAAATTCTGACCGCTTCTCAGAACTCTGTGCATTTTGTTTTCATTTTTATTTTTTGTGAGAGCTTTGGAGGGTCAAATTTTCAGAAGGCAGATTGAATAGTAGATAAGACACTACCCAGATATTTAGCCCTCATTTTGTGAGGACTTTTTGAAGGGTTTGATGTTTCCCATAAGCACAAAACTCTATGGTCAATTACCCTTTCTGATAACAAGAGAGCACTTTCGATTAAGGTTAGTTGTTAGGAATTGAATATTGAACATATAATAGCAACAGACTTAGGATTTTAGTTGTAAAATTTATCACTTGAAGCTTAAGAAAGAGGAGAGAATAAAGACGAAACCCAATCAAGATCCCATGGTTCTATTATCCCGGGCCATTTCGGTCCCGATCTACATAATCAGAGGAGGTAGTTGACCCAACCTCACAATTTGTCAACAGTCATGGTTTGTGTTGTCCAAGAAGTTCTTGTAGATCTTGGATGGATGTTTATCCACGCAGACAAATTTATGTCGACTATAGCTAACAAATGATTTTGTGTTAATCAATTGTACCATTATGATTTACAACTCGAAGGGTAGAAATTCATTGAGGAACACTCGAGCTACGACCATGATCGTAATATATTGTGTCATTTAACAGCAACTATTTGGTCAAAGAGCTTTGGTCGTAATCGTTATTTTGTTGTCATTTGGTGGCGAAATCATGCAAACAGAGAACATGCCACATCTTTACGACATGCGATTGTTTTGATTGTGAATATAAAATACACTTCAAATGACAAGCTCTTTGTAAGCTTAAGTCAGTCAGAAATTTGTCACCCTCGACAAACTGTTATGAAGGATGAATGAAATTTGCTAGTTATTAGTAGTGATTTAGGGTCTGTTCGGGCAAGTCTGAACTTATCCAACTTATCCGAGATAACTTCTTGATAAATAGTGATCCGGATAAACTATCTCACTGCTTTGGTTTAATGCGTTTGGAAAACAGTGATTCAGGATAAATAACCATTCTGCACCTGTTTTGGATAAACTGTTTAGCTGTTTGTTGTTAATTTTGTTAAATTTTAACACTAAACCCTAAACCCATATGTCTTCCTTATGTGGACCTAAAATTTTCTGCTTACGAGTGTTTCAATTCATAGCAAACCTTAAGGAAGTGCAACTCATAATTAATCATCAACAATAAAAAGCGCAATTCATAATCATAACGATAAAATGTCAGCAATAATACAACACAGAACATTCAAAAATATATTATAGGAAACATGAATTTACCCAGCTTACTTGCTAGCAGAATTTAAAGCAATGTATGTAGATCCACATAAACAAATTCTGCCTCCAACTTCAACATTATTAGCTATACAGTTCCATCAATCCACATGCATAGCCAGTAGATGCACATATTCAAAAATCAATTTAAGAAAATAAATGACATTAGAATAAAAAACACGAACACAACTGAAAGAAACTAGAAAACACCTGTGCTCCTCAAATATATGGATGAGGCGGAGGACTTGATCCCACGACAGAATGGAAGAAACCAGGAGGTGGGATTGGTGAATAAGCCTGATTAATCAAAAAATTAAAAAAAGATAAATCAACTGAAATAGATATCCATGTTCAGAGTGGCATAGATGTTCTCATGTATATAACTTGAAAGGTATACCAATCAGGATAAACCGGTGTAGCGGGGCTAGTGCTGGTAACTGAAGGCTGCTCCTGGATAAAAAAATATAAAGTCTTCAATTGCAATGCTACGAACATGAAACGCTCTGCTGAGAAGATAACAATTTCTTACCTGTGCAGCTAACGGCTTCGGCGCCTTTGCAGGAGTGTCTGTCTCACCGTTCCCCATATGCACAAATTCACTCACGCTATCACAAAAGATTTCAAAACGGAAGGGCAGAGCTTAGCTAGGCTAATACTTCGGGCCGAAGAGGGAAGGAGAGGGAAGGGAAATGGCGGGCTTCGGTCTGGTCGAGTGAGCACAGGGAGACGGAGGTGAGGGCTCCTGTTCCGAAGAGGGAGCCCGATCCGAAGTTCTTCTGAGCGATGGCCAGCTGAGTGGGGAGAAGAAGGAATCGGGCTGAGAGGGAGGTGAGGTCAAGCGGGAGAGGCCTCGATCGACAGAGGGAGGCTGAATGAAGGGAGCCGATTTCGGTGCAGAGGGGAGAAGGCGAGCGAGGTCTCGGTTGCGGAGGGATCGAGCGAGAGATGGACAGCTTTGAAAAGGACAGGAGAGGAAACACTGCTCGAAAGAAGCCGGACGCGGGGTGTATGCTGCGTCTCAGTTTATTAAGAAATGGAAAACGCAGTTTCTTGATAAGCTGTTTAAACGCCCGAAACAAACGGTGCGGCGGCGTTTTTAAAAATGATGTCACACTTATAAACTGCCTCAAATGCGCCCTTAATTTTAACTTGAGCGTTTTGGCTTATTACTATGAAAATTTTGATTTAAAAGGTTGACCCATTCGATTAAAATCTTCGATCAACATAGTCAACATCTTTAAGCATTTTAAAGTTTTTGTATTTGAAGGGGGGCATTTAGTTTTGTTTGTTTAGACATTATATAGGACGAGTTTTGTTTACTCTTGTCTTTATAGAAAGGAGGATCGGACTAGGTGATTTAGTTATAAATTCTCATCATTATGATTTAAATGTTTATTTTAAAATTACTAGCCTCGTCAACTTCAGTTCGTGCGAGGAGGAGAATCAGACTAGCTAGGTAGGAATTACAATCATTAGGGTGTGAGCATCTTCGTGAATGCGGAAGAAACCAAGAGGATCCATTGGGCGGCTTGCGAGAATAACAAGGGGAATCGATCGCGGCAAGGGGGAAAGCTCGGTTGCGAGCTAGGGAGTAGGGAGGAGTGGCTTGGACACATGCTTCCGGCGACAATAAAGAGGTGTTCGGCGAGGTCGGCGAAGGTGAAGGCAGAGAGGGGAATGGGAAGAGGAGGCGAAACAGGCTAGGGCTTACTCGTCGCAAGGACTAGGGCAAGGGTTTCTCGGGATAGCGCTGGTTGTTTGGGTTGGAGCAAGAAGAGAAGTGGGGAGATGATGACTTCTAAATAGGGTTTTCGGTGTAGGGAGATCGGGCAGAGCATTTGGTTTGGACGGAGAAGGAAGAATGGGGCTGACTGAACTTCCGTTCAGCGGCTTTCGACAGAGGGGAATTGGTATGGGTTTCAAACAGGTATTTCGGTGACTTTGTGTGGTTGTCAGGAGTGGGGAGATTGAGAGAGTGGAAGTAAATAAACTTTTAATTAAATTAATTTAATTTTAATTAATGTAGCTTATTTCTATTTTTGTTTTGGGTGATCAAATTATTAAAAGGTGTGAACGATACCTCGGGTCCATTGTTCAAAGCGATGGTGATATAGATGGGGATGTTAATAGTAGAATTCAAGTTGGTTGGTTGAAGTGGAGGAATGCGTCCGGCCTATTGTGTGATAGAACAGTACCGCTTAGACTGAAAGGAAAATTTTATAAGATGGTTGTGAGACCTTCAATGCTCTATGGTGCTGAATGTTGGCCTTTAAAAGAGAAGCATAATTTTAAGTGTTGCTGAGATGAGAATGATTAGGTGGATGAGTGGCTTTACACTTAGAGACAAAATGCGTAACGAATATATCCGTAATAGGGTTGGTGTTGCACCAGTGACGAATAAAATAAGAGAGAGTCGCTTTAGATGGTTTGGTCACATTAAACGTCGACCACCTGATGATCCGATTAGGAGAGTAGATGTTTTAAATACAACTTATGTTAAGAAAGGCAGAGGTAGACCTAGGAAAACTTGGGCTTATTGCATAAAAAATGATCTTAATTTATTGGAATTAAACGAAAATTTGACACTAAATAGGACGCAATGGAGAAAAAGGATTCATGTAGCCGACCCGACTTAGTGGGATTAAGGTTTTGTTGTTGTTGTTGTATTTCTATTTTTGTTTTATTTCTCTCCAATTTTTTATTTTCATTCAACAATATGTGTGTAAATATGAAAGTTTGGGTTTGAGATATGTAAATACATTAAAATTGTGTGATATGTATGTATATTCTCCTGCAAAATATCTCAATAAACTCAATAGCTTGTATGGGTTCTCTATAATTCAAATTTTTGTCATAGAGCGCAACAACTTGCCATCTGGCATGAATCCAGATTTGATTCAAGTGAGCCGACCTTCACCTCTGCCCAAACTTTTGAAAGGTATGTAAAATATTGTATTTAGTTTTTATGTTTGTTCTTTTATTTTTCCATTTAGTTTATTTATATATATTTATCTATTTATTTTTGCACTTACAGGCAGGAAATTCATCATAGGAAGCTCTACAAAGTCCACTTCTTCTGTTGCTTATCCTTTTGCTCTGATCAAACCTTGTGGATCTGAAGGGAGTTTGACTCTGAAGGACATAAATCAGAAGCTACATAACCCATTGCCTTCAAAGACTAAAAATGAGGAGGATGAGAAGTCTTCTCTTTCTTTTCCTACTTCAGCTTTTTCAGGTAAGCCTGTGGTCGTCAAAACTAAAATCCGCACTGAAGGTGGCAAAGGTAGCATTACTATAATGAGAACCAAAGGCTGATGAGACCATTCTTGTTTAATTGCATCTTAATCATCTCTCCCTCTCTCTCTCCCTCTCTCTCTCTCTCTCTATCTCATGCATTTGATTTTGTAACAGTTTGCATGAGACTTTCTGGCCATATATAGCACATATACATAGTGTGGATGTCTTATTGAACCATTTTTGTTTGAATTCAGTTTTGTGAAAGCTTATTTAGTAAATCTCAGCCAACTTGTTTGTCTGAAATGGCGATGTTTGCTTTGTTGAAATGGTGAGCTTTGAATCTTCTGGGTTCATTGTAATTTGAATTCTATCATATAATAGAAAATGGATTAATACTGTTCTCAATGTTTTGATTGGTCAGATCACTGAAACTGAGATTGGGGATTAAATTTTAGGAAAATTTACATATATATATAGCACACTATTCTTGTGTATTTACATGTCTCACACTTTCATACTTTCATAACTTTTTGGTGCTTTAAACCTATGCATCAAACTTCACTTTAAAAGTGATAATAGTGCTATTTTTATGTGATATTGAATATTTGATTGCTTTTTGTTTAAATAAAAAGTTTTTAAGTGAGAGATGTAAATAAGCATTATGTGCTATATATGTAGATTTTCCTAAATTTTAAGTCATATAAATCTCTTATTGGGACTTGTTTTTCTTTATATTGATGAGAAATTATAAGACTGATTATATTATTATTGTTATTATTATTAAGTTAGATATATATATTTATATATAATCTCTCATTCATTTATCTTGTCATAAATGATGGTGTTGTATGATATAATTTTAAAAAATAAAATTATAAAATAATAGTTAATTTTTGTATTTTAAATTAAAGAGATAAAATTTACATTTATTAATAATTGCTTTATGCCTTTATACATGTAGAGAATGAGAAGTCCTTTCAAATTGGCTTTGTTATATTTATTAACGGAATCTATTGTAGGTAAATATGATTAGAGGACTTAATTAGATTGATTAAATATTTATAGCATGGATTTAGCTTTTAAAATGAAAAATATTAACTCTCATAATATCAAGTTTTAAAAAAAATTTAGAGATTTTATTTTAAAATGAAATTATTTCTCAAGTTTAACAAAGGGTGAAGCTTTATATACATATAGCACTTGAAACATTATTATTTACAAAAGGAGCACACTTTTTTATCTAATTTCTAATTCTCACTTAAATATCAAGTTTTACGGTAAAATTTTAGCCCATATTTTTTATTTTTAATAAACTATGTGGTTTAATCACTCCCTCGTGTGGGTGACTGAACGCACAAACAACTAACAAAAACTATTCCTAAGACTAGCTAAGAAATAAAAAGCAAAGGGGTTTTAGAAAATCTAATCAATGTGAAGGTTGTGGTTCTTCTTGTGGGATGAAGCTTTCATAACAACAGGAGAGAAAAATGAACTTTCGACGAAACTTCTGTGAGGTCCGCCCTACTACTCCAAAGAACGAAGATCTCCTTTAGAAGGAGAATTCGGTGAAGTTTTGTGCTCCGGAGAAGCTCCGGTGACCCTTACCCAAGCTAGAATGAAGCACTCTCTCCTTAAGAAAATCTCCTTACACACTCAGGGCAAGTGGTGGAGGATGGAGGAGGAGGAGGAGGAGGAGAAGGTTGTGAGAAGGAAGCCCTCATTGTCAGCTTTCTCTCATGTTCATCACCACAAGGAAACTCCCGAGCTTATAAGGAGAAGAAGAGGGAAGGAGCTCCAAGCTTTTCTCTTGAAAGAAGTTGATTAGCCTTTGGAGGAGGAAATGAGTGTCGAAGATGAAGAGGAGATCCTCATTAAAATGAAGAAGATAATTAGCATAAAGCGGACCTTAACAAATTCCCCCCTAAACTTGCTAAAGATGGCCTTGCAAACTCGCTCTAGGAGTCTCCAAAAGTGGTATAATTACCTTCTTTTTCTCCCCCCAAAACCAAGAAATCCCTATAATTTTGGCTCATTGGGGGTACACCGGGTCAAATCGGCATAAAAATGAGACTTCTTCATGATTTGGAACTGAAACAACACCTAGGTGTCGTGACTTCGGTGCCTAGGCGCCCAATCTGACGCTCTGGTGCCTAAGTGTCAGGTCTAGTGCCTAGGAACCACCCAGGTGATGCTTACTTTCCTAGGTATCGGGGAAGTGATTGTTTTTTTTTTTTAGCAATTTGGGTACCTAGGTGCCAGAAATATGCGTCAGATTTCTATGGGATCAATTCTGGACATCCGAGAGGATATTTTGGGCGCCTAGGTGCTGATTTCACCCCAAAAACCTTGATTTTCATTAAGAGTATCAAACGAAGCATTTTCTCGATCCGAAAGTTACGGGAGACCACATGTGACTAAATTATGATCCCCTAATTTCAATAATGAGTATTTTTTTCATCCATTTATTGGAGAATCTTCCGCCAATGAGCGCTCTGAACTACGATGCGGCTAAGGCGTTCCATACCATACCCTAATTTTTTCATAGCGTGCGTAGGAGGGCTTTGTAATTTCTATTGAACTTATGGTGGCTCCGAATGAGCACAAAGGGACCTTTGGACACCAAAATGGGCATCAAACATGTCCAATTTACTAATTAGGTCTGCTTAAAGACAGATTCTCTAGGGTAAGGATGAATTATCACTGACCTTGATTTTGTGCCCCAAACACGTACCATCTCAGATGGGTGGCTTGAGCTACCGAATGTTATGAATGAGCTGTGAATCATCCCAAGCTAGTCAAGTGGATAACCTAAATATGTGATATAAAAAATTGATTCCAATGGGGCCCATGGAGGTCAGCCATCTAACATGATGGGTTCAGGAACACCTACTCTTTCACCAAGATTGCAAGTGTATAATCCTTCTAGCTTCTATAGATTTTTAGATTACAAATGCCCTTGCCAATAGAGAAATGCTGGTTAGAACGGTTTTGGTAATGGCAGAGGATATTGAGACAAAAGTGCAGATTTCAAACACAGGGCAATCATTATGCAGAGAGCTTCAGAATATCCTATTCAATAGCTAACCACCATGGCCAACATTGTTTGACAAGGTTTACACTATTCTTACTACAAATATGGTTGAACCTTAGGTTACTTTTATAGGATTCAACATATTACACTTGGCATGAAATCTTTACTTAGTTTAGTAGTGTACCCCCAGATGGCTGAATCAATATAGAAGTTCATTCTCAAGTGAAGAAAAATCCTCAAATGTACCAAAAGACAATGCAGTTATTAGTGATCTAGGTGCTTCTTGAGTCGCAGTCAAAGATCCTTCAATCCTGGAGGTTACAACAGCTTCATCACCTTCAACATATAGATAGAAGTTTTGATGAATGAGGTCAAAGCTCTCACAATGCTTGGAAACTGATGTCGAGATCACCTTTGAATTTTTTGCTAGCTCCATTATTGTGACTGAACCATTCAACAAAAGCAGGAAAGGACCTACCAACCTTACTTGTACATGATTTTTCTGCAAATAAGGAGCGAGGATTCACTCTTAAGTACCTTAGGACTATATAAGTTGTTGTCATCATGTTTTGGTCAGTTTTTGGCTTGTGTTTCTGTCAAGATAGCCGCCAACATTCCCCTTTTTCCCTTCTTGGGCTATAGTTAACAATGAGTGGTGCACCGGTTGTATCTCGTTTTGAGGCGGTCATTTACTCTTAAGGGTCGGGTTAGGCTTCAATCGTTTCTCATTCCTAATGGAGCATTTATCCTTGAATTTTACACCCCCTCCCATAATCGCTCCTTCACCATATTCATCACCTTTGCTTGTTGCAAGAACCTACATAAAATATTCCTACTATTTTTTGACAAATTCAGGAACCATACACCACCGACTACTCTCATTGTCCGCCAAAATTCTTCTTCCTCCTTGTTTGCCGAGCCACCAACCAACCCAACCTCAACCTGTCCAGCTACTTTCCAGTTCCCTAGTCCACCTACAAACCATCTAAGTATCCCATATTGTGGCTCCAGGGACAGCCACAATGTTGTCCCATCACCTTTTCCATGCCGTGCCATAACCTTTCCCTATCACATGCTCCACCCCACTGCCACTACCCCTTCTACTAGAAGCTAATTATAGGTCCATAAGTTGCCCTCACCCACTTCCATCTACAAGTAGCAACCAACTTCTAATCGTCTACCTGTTATCAAAACTCCCAACTCAACCACCATCTTGTTAGAATGCTTCCCAAGTTGCATTGAGTTTCATGTCTATTATTATTCTTCATTTCAAGTGTGTTTAGTTGTAGCCGCTTATTTATTTTTATAATAATATTTGTTTTTTTTTATTTTGATTTGGGTTAACTTCAGTATTATTTAGTATCAGACCTAGCTTAACCCTATTTCTATTCTAGGGTTACCTAAATCCTCCAATTCCAAAACCAAAATTTTTTCTTCCCACCTTACATCACATCTATAAGCCCTATCTTACTACCCACACCTAAACCATAATCATACTACCAAGGATGCAAGAATCAAAACCCGATCAAAAGTTTATCATGGATCAGATGTAGCAAGAACTTGTTGAGTGCTACCATGGCTTGCTGAGTTTGAGGAAATGAACAAAAGGGAGGTCACCATCAAGTTAGGTAATGAGATTCTGATCACTGAAAAATTTATTAAGAAATTCATACCTATTTTTGATGAAATTGCACTTTAAAGAAAGGTATTTTCTTTATTTTGTTGCAGGAATGGAGAATTTATGTGATAAAAGCAAAAATCATAAAAAGAAGCCGATTTGGAGCAAAAAGGAAGAAAATAATGCAATTTGTGCTGAGTCGCCGACGGCGAGATCGAGCCCGCCGACGGTGAGGGTACGAGGAAGAAATTCTGAAGGATTTATAACTGTCTCGCTGACAGCGAGACCGAGCCCGCCGACAGCGAGATAGCGCGGTTCGAAGACCTTCTAGAAGCCTCGCCGACTGCGAGGTAGTTCGTCGCCGACGGCGAGGTAGTTCAAATGGCGCAGATATATTGAACCTGGACACTTTTTGAAGGGATGCTTACACACCTCTTGGTTCTTTGCTCACCTCTATATATAGAGGCCGAAATTCAGCTTCTAAGTGTGTGTTATTTTGTGTTATGTGTGTCAATTTGTGTCTTAAGAGTCTTTTATTTATGTGTGTGAGCAATCTTTAGAGTCTTAATTAGTGTAATTAGTGAGTCTTTAGTGAGTTAGTGAGTTTTTAGTGAGTCTTGCTTTACTGGAAGGAAGAGTCAAAGGAACTGCGAGGAGTCTGCTTGGGGATAAATCGAGATAAGTATTTATATTTATTGTTTTTAACTTTAAATGAAATCCATGCTTAGTTTAGTTCCCATGCATTCTGAGTAGTTAATTTAGTCTTTCTCTCTGTTTATGAAATTAAGTGACTAGATGAACTAAAAATAGAAGTACTTTTATATATATTAATAAATTGTGATAATTTTTACTTAAAACTTAATTTACTTTCAAGCCGACCATTTGATTTGTTAAAATATGTTGAATATCAACTATAGTAAAAATTACATCGGATATTCGAGGAATTCAAAAGCCTTGGAAGGAAGGTGCAAATAAATAGGGAAATAATATCACTGGGCGTAGAATTGAGCATTTTAGTGTGACAGACTAAAATATTCAATTCGGTCCTATTGTTTGAGAGCTAAAGTGTAGATGTTAGCCCTCGGGCGAGGGGAATGTGGGAGCTCCGAAGTGGCGATCGGTATCCTCCCAGCTCTAGCACGTAGATTCGATAATCAAACATAGGATTAGTCAATATTCTTTACACCGGACCAAAGGGTAAAGAATATGAATGCTCCTATTTGTCACAATACCTTAAAATTATCTATTTAAATTCATCAATCACTTAAATTTCTAAACAAGGGGAAAGATACTTTTTACGAATAGTTAAGACTTATTTAGCAATTAGTTTAATTTCCTGCACTTTCAATACGTATTAATTTTCTACTTAGTTAAGTTACCTAATTAAAATACTTAGTTTACTTTATTGCGCTTAAATTTAGAATTCTAAATTTTCGTATACTATTTTAAAATTATTATTATTATTATTATTTTAAAATTAGTTGTTATTTAATTTTCTATTTCCCTGTGGGATCGATAACCAGGACTCCACTAGAGCCCTGTATTACTTGATACAATACGTATACTTGCGTAGCATCCACAACATAAACAATTACAATTCTATACATATAATATAGCGGGGTCAAGTTTTTGGCGTCGTTGCAATTAAATTAAAAATATCATAATATAAAATTGTGGGTCAAGTTTTTGGCGCCGTTGCTGGGGAAAGTAAGAAAAATTTACTAGAGTAACGGACTATTTTAAAATAATCATAATAAATAAATTAATATCTATTCTAAAATTGTATGCGCAAATTTGGAAACGAAAATTTAATACCTTACGATTCCGAATTAGAGCGTACAATTAAAAGAATTAGAAAACAAAAGAAACAAATTATAAATTTAACACAAATGGCGAATATTCCCGAAATTCAAAATATGAACCAACAAAGACCATTAAGAGATTATGCCAACCCTACATCGGATAAAATTCATTTAACTATTCAAAACCGTGATGTAGCTCGCTAATTCATTTGAACTTAAACCTGCAATTATCCAAATGGTACAAAACAATCAATTTAGTGGTTCACCTACCGAAGATCCTAACTTACATCTTGCTAGTTTTCTAGAACTTTCGTGCTACTTTTAAATATCAAGGAGTATCGATGATGCTTATAAGACTTAGACTTTTTCCTTTTTCATTAAGGGATAAGGCTAAAATGTGGTTAATTCGTTAGCACTTGGATCTATTAAAACTTGGGAAGAATTATCACAAAATTTCTATCCAAATATTTTCCACCATCTAAAACTGCTAAGTTTAGAAATGATATAACTTCTTTTTGTCAGTTAGATGGAGAATCAATATATGAAGCTTGGGAGAGATTTAAGGAACTTCTTAGGAAATGCCCACATCATGCGCTACCAGATTAGCTGATTATTCAAACCTTTTATAATGGATTAGTAGGATCTTTAAGATCAATCATCGATCTGTCTTCTTGGAGGTTCATTAATGTCTAAACCATTTGATGAAGCTTATGCACTAATCGAAGAAATGGCAACAAATAATTTCCAATGGCCTCGTCGATAGAGTAAATCCGAAAAGATAGCCGACATTCATGAAAATGATGCAATATCTATGTTAGCTTCTCAAATTGTCGTTATATCTAAGAAATTAGATCATTTCTGGAATGAACTACTCTCCTACTTTAGAAGAAAACTCATCCGGACAAATCATAGAATCTCAATCTAATTATGAAACTTTAAATGCTATTAATAATAGAACTAATAACCCTTATTCAAACTATTATAATCCCGGTTGGAAAACTCATCCAAATTTTAATTGGAATAACACATCTAATCAACAATGGATGAATCAACCTAATCAAGCAAATCCAAACTATAAACCTAATTACCCACCTGGATTTAATAACAATAACCCTCAATTCAAAGATAAGAAATTATTTATGGATGAATTAATATTGAATATGGGTCATCAACTACAAAATGAAGGAAATCAACTACAAATTCAAGGAAATCAATTACAAATTCAAGGAACATCTATTAAAAATATCGAAACTCAACTTGGACATATTGCTACTTGCGCTAAATAATAGAATACTGGAACTTTTCCTAGTAATGTGGAAATAAATCCTAAAGATCAAGGAAAAGAACAAATTAAAGCAATACAACTAAGGAGTGGAAAAGAATTAGAACCTCAAATTCAAAAAGAACTTGAAAGCCAAAAAGAGGAAGTGGAAATTGAAAAGGAAACACTTCAACAAGATTCAAACTTAGAACATCCTTTAATACCTATGAAAATTTCGTTGAAAAACCTCCACCACCATTTCCTCAACGACTAGCTCAACATAAAAAAGATAAACAATTTGCTAAATTCCTTGAAATATTAAAGAAATTAACAATCAATATACCTTTTGTCGAAGCTTTAGATCGGATGCCAAATTATGTAAAATTTATGAAAGATATTCTAAATAAGAAAAGAAAATTCACCGATAATGAAACAAGTCGCACTTAGTGAAGAGTGTAGTGCTATTATTCGAAGAAGCTTCCTGAAAAATTGAAAGATCCTGGTAGTTTCACTATACCTGCACGCTATAGGAGAAAAATTTTATGGAAAAGCTTTGTGTGACCTAGGAGCAAGCATCGATCTAATGCCTCTATCGATTTTTAAGAGATTAGGATTAGGAAAAATTACACCTACTTGAGTAACCCTTCAATTAGTCGATCGTTCGGTTACCTATCCTAAGGGAGTTATTGAAGATGTGTTAGTAAAAGTGGATAAATTTATCTTCCGAGTAGATTTTATTGTTTTAGATATGGAGGAAGAAAAAGAAATTCCTATCATTTTAGGAAGACCATTTTTAGCTACTTGGAAAAGCTATGATTGATGTTCGAAAGGAGAATTAACTATGAGAGTAAATGACCAAAAAGTTACATTTAATATTGCAAAATCAATGAAATATCCTGCGCTAGAAAAAGATGATGAATGTTTTCGGATGGAAATACTTGAACATTTACAACAAGAACATTTTAAGGAATATTACGAAGATAAATTAGAAAAAGAAAACACCGAATTAATTGAAGATAATAATGAAGAACTAGATTATATTCAGGAAAGATTTGATTTTTGGATAATATCGAAAACACCGACAAGAATATAGTTCCATCAATTATTAAACCTCTTGAACTTGAGCTAAAAATATTACCCGATCATTTGAAATATGCTTATTTAGGTAATTTTTCAACTTTACCGGTTATTATTTCATCCGCATTAAACGAATCTCAAGAACAAAAACTTTTAGAAACTTAAAAAAAATATAAGAAAACTTTTGGTTGGACTTTAGCGAGATATTAAAGGAATTAGTCCTTCAATTTGTATGCATAGAATTATTTTAGATGATGAACATAAACCTAAAGCGAGATCCCAAAGGAGATTAAACCCAGATAATGAAAGAAGTAGTTAAGAAAGAAATTTTAAAATGGTTAGATAATGATATTATATATCTTATTTCCGACGATGCTTAGGTAAGCCCAATTCATCTGTGTTCCTAAGAAGGGAGGAATGACCGTCACCGCTAATGAAAATAACGATCTTATTCCTATAAGACAAGTTACTTGGTTGGCGTATATGTATTGATTATAGGAAATTAAATACCGCCACCAGGAAAGATCACTTCCCTTTACCATTTCTAGACCGGATGTTAGATAGATTAAGCTGGACATAAGTATTTTTGTTTTCTAGATGGATACACCGGTTATCATCAAATACAAATTGCTCACGAGGATCAAGAGAAAACTACATTTACTAGTCCTTATGGAACTTTCGCTTTTCGAAGAATGCCTTTTGGATTATGTAATGCACCAAATGACATTCCAGGAGATGTATGATGTCTATATTTAGTAAGTTAATTGACAATGGAATAGAAGTATTTATGGATGATTTCTCTGTATTTGGAACATCATTTGACACATGCTTAACTCATCTTGAAAAAGTATTAGAAATATGTGAGAAAATAAATTTAGTTCTAAATTGGGAGAAATGTCAATTTATGGTTGCGGGCGGCATTGATTTCGGAAATGAGATTCTGATCACTGAAAAATTTATTAAGAAATTCATACCTATTTTTAATGAAATTGCACTTTAAAGAAATGTTTTTTCTTTATTTTGTTGCAGGAATGGAGAATTTAGGTGATAAAAGCAAAAATCATAAAAAGAAGCGGATTTGGAGCAAAAAGGAAGAAAATAATGCAATTTGTGCTGAGTCGCCGACGGCGAGATCGAGCCCGCCGACGGCGAGGGTACGAGGAAGAAATTCTGAAGGATTTATAACTGTCTCGCTGACAGCGAGACCGAGCCCGTCGACAGCGAGATAGCGCGGTTCGAAGACCTTCTGAAGCCTCGCCGAAGCGGCGAGGTAGTTCGTCGCCGACGGCGAGGTAGTTCAAATGGCGCGAGATACATTGAACCCGGACACTTTTGAAGGATGCTTACACACCTCTTGGTCCTTTGCTCACCTCATATATAGAGGCCGAAATTCGGCTTCTAAGTGTGTGTTATTTTGTGTTATGTGTGTCGATTTGTGTCTTAAGAGTCTTTTATTTATGTGTGTGAGCGATCTTTAGAGTCTTAATTAGTGTAATTAATGAGTCTTTAGTGAGTTAGTGAGTTTTTAGTGAGTCTTCATTGTCTTGGAAGGAAGAGTCGAAAGGCTACGAGAGTACGCTAGGGATAAATCGAGATAAGTATTTATATTTATTGTTTTTAACTTTAAATGAAATCCATGCTTAGTTTAGTTCCCATGCATTCTGAGTAGTTAATTTAGTCTTTCTCTCTGTTTATGAAATTAAGTGACTAGATGAACTAAAAATAGAAGTACTTTTATATATATTAATAAATTGTGATAATTTTTACTTAAAACTTAATTTACTTTCAAACTGGTCATTTGATTTGTTAAAATATGTTGAATATCAACTATAGTAAAAATTACATCGGATATTCGAGGAATTCAAAAGCCTTGAAAGGAAGGTGCGAATAAATAGGGAAATAATATCATTTGGGCGTAGAATTGAGCATTTTAGTGTGACGGACTAAAATATTCGATTCGGTCCTATTGTTTGAGAGCTGAAGTGGCGAGGGGAACGTGGGAGCTGCGAAGTGGCGATCGGTATCCTCCCGACCTAGCCGCGGATTCGGTAATCAAACATAGGATTAGTCAATATTCTTTACACTGGACCAAAGGGTAAAGAATAAGAATGCTCCTATTTGTCACAATACCTTAAAATTATCTATTTAAATTCATCAATCACTTAAATTTCTAAACAAGGGGAAAGATACTTTTTCTGAATAGTTAAGACTTATTTAGCAATTAGTTTAATTTTCTGCACTTTCAATACGTATTAATTTTCTACTTAGTTAAGTTACCTAATTAAAATACTTAGTTTACTTTATTGCGCTTAAATTTAGAATTCCAAATTTTCGTATACTTATTTTAAAATTATTATTATTATTATTTTAAAATTAGTTGTTATTTAATTTTCTATTTCCTCGTGGGATCGATAACCGGGACTCCACTAGAGCCCGTATTACTTGATACGATACGTATACTTGCAGTAGCATCCACAACATAAACAATTACAATTCTATACATATAATATAGCGGGGTCAAGTTTTTGGCGTCGTTGCAATTAAATTAAAAATATCATAATATAAAATTGTGGGTCAGATCCCATGAGGGGAGGGAGGGAGGGAGGGAGAGAGAGAGAGAGAGAGAGAGAGAGAGAGAGAGAGAGAGAGAGAGAGATCTAAATATCTTTTATAGGGATAATTCTAATAGAGAAGAAGACAAGCCACAATGCATTGAGATACAATATCAGAGAATGAGAGAAGAAGATTTTGTTAGAGGATACAGAGATAAAGCACATATTAGAGAATGCATAGAGGAAGTGTTTGTTGGAGTATACACAGACTCATAAGTTAAAGTGGACATATTGGATTTCAAGGGGAGGATGAATCTTGATGATTTCATAGAGTAGCTACAGATTATCAAGTGGGTTTTTTTAATACAAAGGAGTGTCAGATGACCAAAAAGTGAAGCTTGCTGCTATCAAGCTAAGGAAGAGTGCCTCATTGTGATGGAAAAATCTAAAGAGGGAGAAAGAAAGATGGATAGAGTAAGAATACAACCTAGGAGAAGATGAAGACAAAGTTACAATTATAATACCTACCACCACACTATCGTAAAGATCTTTTCCCAAGGCTCCACTAACGATAGTAGAGGGACCTATCATTAGAGGCTTACACAATATATTTTATGCATATTAATCTGAAATGTGATCTGGTACTTGGGATGCCTAAAGCCCACACAATTAGCAAAGTGATTCAGCGACAACCTTATTATTTTATGAGTAACATTCATACCTTAGCACTAAAATTAAAGAGACAACAGAAGCCGAGCAGGCACCCACCTTCCATTCAGACAACCACTCATAGTCAGAGACATCGGTAGAGGTGTACTTAAGACAGTTGAGAAGTCTAGTAGCTATCAGTTGAGAAGTCTAGTAGGAGTATGACAAATCTGTTTAGAGTGAGAAAAATCATGAGAAGAACAACACCCTTAATATAGTTACAAAAAGAAAATACTTTAAATGTTATAATTTTGGAGATGTCTGTTCTAGTTGCCTGATGAGTCGTGTTGTGTGCTTTATCGAGTAGGTTGTAGTGGAGGAAGTTTGAAGAGAAAGTTGAAGAAAAGTATAAGGAGTACCAACTGCCATTAGAGAAGGGCGAGATATTTGTGGTTTTATGAGTCGTATAGACTAAGGCTATGAGGGAACTATAGTGGCTTCACCACAATATGTTGTACACCTTTTGCACTATAAAGGAAACTATATGCAGACTCATCATTAATGGAGGGAGTAGCTAGAATGTGGGGTTTGTAATAATGGTGGATAAGTTGAGCCTCACGAATCAGAGGCATTGCCAATCTTACTCCTTGATTTAGTTGAGGAAGAAGAATATTCTCAACTGTGCTAGACAGTGTCTCGTGTAGTTCTGATTGGGAATGAATTGCAGGATTAGATTTGTTGCGACGTGGTTCCCGTGAATACTTGCCACCATTTGATAAAAAGACCACAAAGGTTTGATCATCGGACTCAGCATGTCAGGTTCAGGGACACATTTTTCTCATTAAAGATGGCAATTACACAGTCTTTTCACTATCTGTGGAGTCTCATATTACAAGTGCACTTGCTAGCAGGGAAGTGTGATAGGATCAGTTTTGGTGATGATAGAGGATAGAGAAGCAGTAGAGCATGTTTCAGACATAAGGCAACCATTATAAAGAGAGCTCCAATACATCTTATTTGATAACGTGCTGCCATGGCCATCAAAGTTTGGATTGGTTCAGGCTGTTCTCACTTTTAATGGGGTTAAACCAACCTTAGGTTACTTTTTGTGGATTTAGCATAATACATTTTGCTTGAAATCCTTGCTCAGTTCAGAACTGTATCCCCAGATGGTTGGATTGATATGGGTATCTGCTCTCAAGTGGAGAATACTCATCAGGTGTTTTGGGGGACAGTACAATCCCTAGAGGGTTTTGGGTGCTTCTTGGACAGTGATCAAAGGACATTCAATCCCATAAGGTTACAACATCTCTGTCACCTTCAACGTGAAAACATAAACCTCAACGAATGAGGTTAAAGCTTCCCCGACCCCGGGTACTGACTCTGGGCTCCTCTCTGAATTGGTTGCAAGCTCCAATACTGCAGCTTAATTGGTTCAGTAGAAGCAGGAAAGGGTTGGCTGACCCTACTTATACATGATCATGCCTCACATAAGGAGTGTGGGTTGACTCGTCATTACCATAGGGTTATATATGTTGTTTTCGTCATATTTAGATTAGTTTTTGTCTTGTGTTTATGCCAAGATAACCATTAGTGTCCCTTATTTTCCCTTCTCGGGTTGTAGCCAATGTTGAATGGTGCTCCAATTGTATGTCATTCTGAGGTGGTAATTTGCTCCAGGGTTGGGAGATGCTCAGGTTGTATCTTGTTCTCAAGGTTGTATTTATCCTTAACTCTCCCACTCTCTCCCACAATCATTCCTTCATCATCTTCATGCCCTTTCCTCATTGTAGTTAACTCCATTATCGCTAATATTCTCTCTTAATAAAATTATGTTTTATTTTTTGCTCCACATAAAATTCAGATTGCTAAAGAATCACATGTTTATGACTCTTTATCACTTATTAACAAAGCAAATTTTTTTAATCACATATACATATTTCATAAAATTTCTATATACCAATAAGGGAAAGAAATTACTCACAAATGTGAGGAAACAACATCACCATTTTCTTATAATGTGGTTTTTGTTATCAGAACATAGCTTTGACTATACAATCATGAATCCTACTGTAAAAATAAAAACCATAATGTTATATTTCTCATATAGAATATGAGAAATAATGCTATATATTTTAAAAAAAATTTGGACGAAATTTAAAAGATAATTTCTCATCAATATTTTTACAAGGAATGAAAATCCCTTAAATTCTCAATAAGATTTTAAATAGTTTAAAATAAGTGGCATTTGGATACATAACACAAGGTTTTTTTTAATTTACATATCTCAGACCTAAATTTTTATATAAATATGAAAGTTCAAGCACAAGATATATGCCAATACATAAGAATTGTGTGCCAAGCATGAAAATTTCGCATAAAATAATATGCGACCTTCCTCTCATTTTGATCCCATGATGATAACACCGCTTCTTACAAGGAAAAATTATGTTGTCGGATAACAGACATAGAGCTGCGTGTGGTAACTAAAAAAACCCCGAGGTCATATCTGCTTCTCTTTCTGGTGATGAAACTTGAACTCATTGGTAATGTTTGAAACAAAATTTCATTTACATTGTTAATTTGTAAGTTTTATTTTTTGTATTAATTGTTGTGGTTTAATGCATGTTGTTTATAACAATTAATATTTCATATTTCAAGGAGACTATGTTGATTGTGTCCCCGTGAGCAGAGTTTTTAATTTTTACATTTTCTCGTTGCTAGGATTGACTAATTTTATCTTGGACAATCATATTTTATTAATTTTACAGATTTAAATTTATAAAAAAACCTTGAATAAACAATCATTAGAAAAAATTTATATATAAATAATTATTTTTTTATTTTTGTTTTTCCTCACGGCTATAAATGACTGATTTATCACTAGTTGTACAACTATGTTGTATTGGTTGTATTAATTTATCTCAGTACAACTCATGCAATTGAAGGGAATGATGCACTGCTTTATTTATTGTGAAAAATTGTAACATAAAAGTAAAAAAAAATGTATATATAAAGTATGAATTTCTAATTTTTATTTTTCTCGTAACTAGTATTTATTGATTTATTATTATTTGTACAAATATGTTGTATTAGTTGTACCGATTTGTCTCATTACAGCTGATACAACGTTATTGTACTGAGGAAAACAAAATAATATTGTATCTTAAAAATTGTACATAAAAAAAATTGTATATAGAGGATGAATTTCTAGTTTTTTTTTTCTCGTCGTAATGATTGACTGATTTTTCACTACATATATAACCAAATTGTATTTATTGTACTAATTTATCTCAGTGCAACATATAGAACACGATTGTACCGAAGGATACGAATCAATGTTCTTTCTGTTGTAAAAAAATTGTAACATAAAAAAAAGAATTATATTTAGAAAGTATGAATTTCTAGTTTTTATTTTTTCTCGCTTATTGGATTGACTAATTTAATATTATTAGAACTACATGTACAATCATGTTGTATTAGTTGTACTGATTTAACTCAGTACAACTGATACAACAATGTTTTACCGAAGGGAGCGTATGAACTATCTGTTGTAAAAAAATTATAACATAAAACTAAAGGGAATTGTATATAAATAGTCTGAATTTCTAATTTTTGTTTTTTTATGGCTATGATTGACTGATTTATCACTACTTGTACAACCACATTGTATTAGGTGTACTGGATATCTTAGTTTATCTCAATACAACCGATCGAACATAGTTGTACCGAAGGAAACAATACAGTGAGCTACTTGTTGTAGAAAATCCTAACATAAAAAAGAAAAAAAATTGTATAGTGAAAGGATGAATTTCTAATTTTTGTTTTTTTTCGTGATTATGATTGACTGATGTATCACTAATGGTACAATTATGTTGTATTGGTTGTAATAATTTATCTTAGTACATTCAATATAATACAGGTGTACTGAAATGAACGATACAGGGTTCTTTCTGTTGTAAAAAAACTCGTAACTTAAAAATTAAAAAAAATTTGTATATAAAAAGTATGAATTTCTAATTTTGCTTTTCCTCGCTTCTTAGATTAACTAATTTAGCACAATTAACACTACTTATACAATCATGTTGTATTTATTTTACTTATTTATCTCATTATATTCAATATAATACGATTGTATCAAAGGGATTGATGCAACATTCTTTCTGTTGTAAAAATATCTTAACATAAATATAAAAGGAATTGTATATAGAAAGTTTGAATTTGTAATTTTTTATTTTTCCTCGTTTCTTGGATTGACTGTTTTAAAACTTTTAACTCTACTTGTACAACTAAGTTGTATTGATTGTATTGATTTATCTCAATACAACCAGCACAGTACCGTTGAACCGATGAGAATGATGCAAAGTTTATTTGTTGCAAAAAATTTGTAACATAAAAATACAAAGATTTATATATAGAAAGTATGAATTTTTAATTTTGTTTTTTCTCGTGATTAGGGTTAGCTGATTTATCTCAGTACAACCGATACAACACGATTGTACCCAAGGAAATGAAGCAATCTTTATTGGTTGTACTGGTTTGTTTTATCTTGAATTTGTAGGACTCTATGTAAGAACTTGCAAGTGATAACGCCAATCATAGAAATTTTGAACCCATTATTGAGCACGATGAAAAGGAAGCCTATGATTTGTATTGCTTTTATGCCCACTCTTGTGGATTCAATGTATGAAAGGATCATGTGTATTATTGGTCAGGTATGAGGAATATAAAATCAAAGGTGCTCAAAGGCTGGTTTAAAGAAATGACCCAATCTAAGCACCATGGTGAAGTTCCGAAAATTAGGTACTAGGACTGGTGGTCAAGCAATCATTAGATTTGTCATTGATCGTGAAGGTAATTAGACTATAAATAAATTTATGAATAACCACAACCATTCCTTAGCCATGCCAACTGATCAACATCTATTGGATCACACCGGGGAATCAGTGAAAAAAAAAGCAGTTGTGATGTAATCAATGAAACAAGCAGAAATTAGAACAAATGATGCATTCCAGTATCTTGCTAAGAAAGTTGAAGGAATAGATAATCTAGGTTATACCAGAAGAGATGCATATAATCATATAAAAATATAAAAAAGAGCATGAATTGAGAATGAAGATACTAATGCTCTAATGCAATTATTCAAGGAAAGACAAGCTGAAGATAATTTATTTACATGAGATGTCCAATTTGATGAGTCAGATAGACTAACTTTTTTTTTTACTAATGGAATGACACGGGTTAACTGTGATTGCTTTCGAGATGCCATAGTTTTGTATACAAGATATCAACTTAATAAGCACAATTTAGCTTGTGTTCCTCTTGTGATAATTAATTATCATCGGAAAAATGTTTTGCTCGTATAGCCTTTTTATCAAAATAAAATTGAGTCATTCATCTGGCTATTAAAAACTTTTATTTGCATAATGAATCATAAGTATCTTGTAACAATATTCACAGATGAAGAACAAGCTATGAGAAAGACCATAGAAGTGTTGCTACGCACTCGACATAGACTATGCCAATGACATATCTTTAAGAAGGATTATTCGAAAGTTCATTGCTTTAATGACAATAAGGCAATAAAAAGACTATTCTTTATATGCATGAGTAAATGTGATACATAAGAGGAGTTTGAGTAAACATGTTCTGAGAAGATTGAAAAAGGAAACCTCCAAGATAATTCTTGGTTAAAAAAGTTATATAGAATTAAAACTAAGTGTTCTACAACATTTAATGAAAATACTTTTTATATGGAAATGCTATCTACACAACGCAGTGAGTCTACAAATAATGTGTGTCATGAAATTTCTGAGCCTACAAGTCCCATCACTGATTATTTTTTAAGATTGGAAAATATTAAAGATACATGGAAAAGAAACAACCAAGATGAGGATTCTACATATGACCAGTCTGCGATTGTTTCAATTGCAAGAAGCAGCGCAATACTGAAGAAAGCTGCTGCATTCTACATAAAAGAGCTATATTCCTTTTCTGAAGAAGTATATCTACATGGGGCACATGGACTGTTGACAAAAAAAATTGATTAATGTTCTTCAGAATACATGGTTAGAAACTTGGATAATATTGGAAATTCTATGCTTTTGACTGTCCAATATGATAAAATCTATTCCACTATACAGCGTAGTTGTAAGAATTTGAGATAATTGGATTACTTTGTTCCCATCGTATCAAGGTTTTTTGTCAAGAACATGTTGTTAGAATACCAGAAAAGTATCTGTTAATGAGGTGGTTTGTAATGCAAAGAAAAATGTTTACTCTGACACTGCTTATATAAAAATTAGATAGCTTGAAGAAAGTAATGTGTCTTCCACTTCATTTATCCGTAATCATATTGGCAAGTAGTTGTATCAAAAAAGCTGCATTGCATAAGGTAATGCAGAAGTAGAACAATATATGTCAGTCACCTTAAAGAAATTATCAGAGGATATTGAATTAATATGTGGACGGAACTCACCTCAATTCAAAGTCTATGAAGAGAAAAAGAGTAATGAGAATAATGATGTGCAGGCAAAAGGCCCAGGCACAATGCGCCCAAAATGTATTACTAATACAAGATTGAAATATCATTGGGAGAAGAAAAAAATTATAAGTGTAATTTTTATGTTAGTTACATTTACATTTTTTGTAACAAGTTTCTTTCCCACCGCTAAATTAATGTTATTATAATAGAGAACAAAGATAAACAAACGATAGTTGAAGAGCTTGAAGAGACAACGACAACAATCCCTTTCTCTATTATACCAATATTTCACGACATCAACTACAACTCCTCTCTCTGTTAGGCCTCAATACTTAACAGAGGTACCATTTTAATTTTTACTCATAGGTTTTCCTATCATGTGCTAATGTTATGTCTACATTAACAGGAATTCAGATCATCTTCAAGCACAAATAATACATCCATATGCTATACCGATTTGATAATGGACATAATTAGGCCAAGGAATTTTTAGTTTTAATGAAGCATAAAAACCAAGATACAATAAGGTACAAAATCATATGATTTTGTAATAAGTAATTTTTAGATGTTGTAATAAAAAATGAGAACATGGTTGTCTGGATGAATTTAATTGTATATAGAAACAAAACATGATTATCTTCAAGAATATTTCTTGTACCTATTATACTCTGAGTAAGCATCCATTTTTTGAACTATTTTTTAATCGGTACAACTGATAAAAAATGATTATAAAAAACTGTTTGATTGATAGTAGGATACCTACAATATAGCCCAGTACAACCGTATACAACAGTTACCTTGGCGTTTTATAAAATTTGATGCAAAACTATCTTTAAAAAAATTTGCTCAGTACAATCTTGTTGTATCAATTGCATTGATTTTTCCCATTAATGAATTTATAATAATTTATTTACATTTTACCAAGGGCAAAATAGTAATACTAATATAAATAACGGGATTAATAAATGATGAATAACAAATTTTCTCAGTACAACTGTGTTGTATTGGTTGTACTGAGCTACCTAACCACCTTTATAAAATTTGGTAGCTTCTAAATAACTGATACAACATGGTTGTTCTAAAGATATCACATATAAATTTAGTCTGGCATATAAAATTATTATTACAAAATTTATCTCAGTATAACCATATTGTATCGGTTGTACTGAGTTATCCCTTCAGTGAATTTACATCAGTTGTTTTCCTTCCTGTAAACCAAAGGTAAATAGTAGTACTAATATAAACAACGAGATCAATAACTGAAGACTCTTAAATTTTCTCTGTACAACTGTGTTGTATGGTTATTGAGTTGCATCTTTAATTTGACATTGCTTCAGTACAATCGATACAACACAACTATACTGAAGTGATCGCATGTAAATTTGGTCTTGCATGATAAGTACCGTAGTGAAATTTATCTCAATTCAACCGTGTTGTATTAGTTCTACTGAGTTACCTCTTTGATGAATTTACATAATTTATATACCTTCCTGTAAAGTAAGGGTAACAGTAGTACCAACAAAAAACAACATGATTATTAATTGGAGAATTGCAAATTTGCTCAGTACAACCGTGTTGCATCGGTTGTACTGAGCTACCTAACTGCCTTTTTAAAATTTAGCATAGCTTCGGTCCATTCTATACAACACTGTTACCAAAGAGATCGCACGTATATTTGGTATTGCATGATAAGTACTGTTATGAAATTTATCATAACGCAACTGTTTTGTATCGGTTGTACTAAGTTTTCTCACTGATACATTTAAATCATTTATTTACCTTCCCAGTAAACCAAGGGTAAATAGTAATACCAACAGTAACAGTGGGATTAATAATTGCAAAATAACAATCAGTTGTACTGAGCTACGTAACTGAATTTATAAAATTTGGCATAACTTTGGTACAACCGATACAATGTGGTTGTACCAAAGAGATCGCACACTGATTTGGTCTTGCATGATAAGTTTCATTATGAAATTTATCTCAGTACAGTGTTGTTTCAGTCATACTGAGTTACCTCTTTGATGAATTTAAATCATTTATTTACCTTCCTATAAATCAAGGGTAAACAGTAACACCAATAGAAAAAATAAGATTAATAATTGGAGAATAGCAAATTTGCTCAGTAAAACCGTGTTGTATAGGTTGTACTGAGATACCTAATTATCTTTATATTATTTGGAATAGTTTTGGTACAACCGTGTTACAACCAATACAACACGGTTGTACCAACTAGATCACGCATAAATTTGGTCTTAAATGATAATTATCATTATGAGATTTATCTCAGTATAACCTTGTGGTATCAGTTATATTGAGTTCCCCTTTAATGAAAATTTCTCAGTACAACTATTACGAAATTTATCTCAGTTCAATCTTATTACAAAATAAAATAATTATATTACAGAAAAAAATGATAATTTCATAATACAAGAATTAAAAAAGAATAATATTACACAAATTGACTAAGAGAATAGCAAATTACCTTCACAGCTTGATAAATTTACAAAACAGAATAAAACAATGATGGTACACAAATTTACAGTATAAATGAATGATATTACAATATCTTGTAAACAAAATTGGCCTTGACTATGGGCATTTTTTTCATCCCAGCCCTTCTACTCCCTCAATCTTTTATATGGTTTAGAAACGATGACCTCCATATATTTACAAACGTACATCTCACAATCAAAATTGTTATTCTTGTGTGGGATTTTCCCAAACACATGCACGGGCCATTCTTTGATGGGAGAGTCGAAGCCATCACCAACATCTTTATTCAGAAGTCTGATTTGTCATGTTTAACAAGATTAAAAAATTCATATTTGTTAAATAGGAGAATTATGATTAATCATAATTACATATCAGACATCATTGCTACATGCGTTAGATTAGACAATGAATCATAAAATAGCCATTTTTTTAGCCAAAATACCCACCAATAATATCTAATATTGTTTGTACATATGCTTTTTGCTATATC
Organism: Papilionanthe hookeriana x Papilionanthe teres; assembly: GCA_022702705.1. Taxonomy (NCBI): domain Eukaryota; kingdom Viridiplantae; phylum Streptophyta; class Magnoliopsida; order Asparagales; family Orchidaceae; genus Papilionanthe; species Papilionanthe hookeriana x Papilionanthe teres. Next base: position 57,469,489 of record CM040437.1, read on the forward strand.
ATTTTACTCATTTTTTTATGATATTGCACTTTAAAAGAAGATATTTTGTATGTTTTTTAGTTTTAGATACAAGAAAGGGTGATTGAAGCAAAAGGAACAAAAAACGGTGCAATTTGGAGCAAAAACGAGCAAGAAATGAAATTCTGCCCTGACACCTTTCGATAAGTCTTTTGATGCTTAATCTCTTTTACACTTCTTGCATATTTTTGAATGAGATTACACTTTAAAGAAAAGTTATTTTTATGCTTATTTTGTAGGGCTATCTGTTACGAACGCAACGCAACTGAAATGAGGCGAAACAGAGTTGAAACAGAGCCAAACGGAGCAATACCGTGGAGCCGCGCAGCAGCCTGCTCGCCGACGGCGAGGTCGATCTCGCCGACGGCGAGATTTACCCGAGAGCACCGAAATAAGCCCGAAAAGCTCGCCGACAACGAGCTCGAACCCGCTGACGGCGGCCGGAAGCTTCTGGACCGACTTTTGGGCGGTTATGGCCGAAATTCAACGTATCTGGACTCTTTTTCGAAAGGGTGCTTATGGAAACTCTTCAAACTTCATCCGTACTCTTTAAAATGGAGATTAAGAGAAGTTTAGAGAGAAACAATAGAGGAAAGGAGAGAAAAACTTAGAGGAATGTTTAGGATTCTTAGATTAAGAGTAGAAATGTAGATTTCTACCCTTTTGGAGAGATTGGAGAGGAGATTTTGAGAGAATTTGTAAGGGATATCACTAGCATTGCATGGATTACAGGGAGACTTTATGGGAGAGATCTTCGTCTTTCTTTCAAAGGAAAAAAGCTAAGTATTGTTCTTCATTATCTTATAATTTTGTAAACATTTATTTAGTGGCTTTGCTTTTGTTAAATGAAGTTTTCTTTATGTTTTCTTCGTGCTTTGTGACGCATCTCTCTTACTCTTTCTTCTTCTTTGGAAATAGTGGCATAAGAAGATTATGCCATTGTTTTCCTTTTACTTTTCTTTTGCAATGAGTAGAAATCATGTTTAGGATTTTGTGATGCATGTTAGAAGTTAATTTAGATATAAATGTGATGGTTTTTACTCGCGACTTCATTTACATTGCAATTAAGGCCCGTTGTAATGTTAAAATTTGTTGTGAAAACATACGATCCGAGAGGGCTATGCTTTCTACAACTAAGTACGAACCACATTTAAATTCCATGAATGGTGAAGTTCATAGAAGTTGAATGCAAATAAATAGAGAAATAATATTAATCGGGCGCAGAATTGGAGATTTTAGAGTGACAGGCTAAAATCCTTAATTCGATCATATCGTTTGGGTGCTGAAGTGTAGATGTTAGCCCTCGGGCGAGGGGAACGTGGGAGCTCGAAGTGGCGACCGGTATCCTCCCAAACTTAGCCGCAGATTCGATAACCAAGCATAGGATTAGTCAATGTTCTTTATGCCTGGACCAAAGGGTAAAGAATAAGATTGCTCCTATTTGGCACATACAATATTAAATGCATCTCAATCCTATACATTATCTATTTCATTACATTAGAATAATAGTTTTTAATATCTCAAAATTCTCCAAACCAATTCATCCAAAAAGGGTTATCTTTAAAATTATTATTTGCACTTAGTTATAATTACTATTACATTTAACACTTGCATTTAGGAGTAGTTTTTAGATAAAACACAATTTTAATCGACATTCCAAACTAAGGACTATTAGTAGTAGACTAGAATTTGACTAAAGACCTCTTACTTCACTTCCTCGTGGGATCGATACTCGGGGTTTTTAAAGAAAGCTCTATATTACTTGAAACGATACGTATACTTGCGTAATATTCTTAGTGTGTAAAATATTTTCTAATTTTTATATCATTTAAGACTTTGCGCACTAGCCGCTATTTATAAATCAGGTCAAGTTTTTGGCCATCTTTTGGAAGTTAATTTACTGCGTAATTGCGGGTCGGGTCAGTACACAATGGGGAGAATAACATATTTATAATTTTCCCCCACAACCTTATTTAATTGCTAGACAAATGCTTTAATTTCTTTCTCAATAGTTTCCTAATTTACCATAACACTGTAAAGAAATAAGATTCTTAGATTTTTTTATTAAAATAGAAAAACTTGTACATTTAAGATTTGAAATTGATATTTATCATACTGGAAACGTAAATAAATGGTTCATATAGACCAGGAAGAATTTTAGTATCGTTGATCAACATTAGTACAAATGCATCCATATGAGGTCGCTCAATTATTGGGTTTTAAGCACTTCATTTATATCCTTCATGCTCGAATTGAATTGCTTCTTAACCAAACAATATCATCTTTGCATTTATGGTAAGAGATTGATAATTATTTTTCACAATCACCAAACTAAAAAATATGAGCAAAACATATTATCATTACAGACCAGCATAGCGTTGAGAACTTCTATCAATTAAGTCAACCCAAATATTGTGGTATTAGATCTCTGTCAAGGAATTGAACATGTAATTGAGCTGGTTTGGTTTGATTACATTTTAAGTTGTTAATACCTTTAAAAAAAACATCAACTTTTGCTACAAAAAACATCAACATCCAATTCTCATAAAACATGTATTATCAGGATCTTTGTTAGCATAGTCCAATAAAGTTTTCTTGGATTGCTCTTCTGCAGCCCTTTGTACTAATTCTCTCTTCATCTGTTTCTCTTTGGGAACATGTTGCAATTATTTTTTTCCTTATTGGGTTAATCTTTAACGGCATGTTCTGGCTGCAAGTTAATACACATACTATTTAGAGTGAAGTTCATAATAATTTGATAGTTTATTGTGAAGTACTTATCACCTCCTTCGTTCCTTCTTCTAAGCCCACTTTTTGTGCTAATTTTCTTGATCTTTTTTTTTTTCCTTGGTTTCTGTCACAACACTAAAGCAATTAATAGAAAAACTGAAGATAATTGAAGGATTTTAAGTAAAGTAGGAATGTATGTAGATCACATCTTATTAATATTTTTCACATTAAATGCAACATCTTTCTCTCCTAACTTATTCTTTTTCTTTTATGTACTAAAGGCTTTGTGAATGGAGTCCTCACCACTAATTGTATCTTGTCTTCTCTATGCTTTACAACTCTTGCAATAGTTTTATGTTCCCCTTGCTTTATTCTAGCCTCCTTCTTCTCCACCTGAGGTTAATTTAGCTAAGAGGGGAATGATTTCTCCCCTACTCTTCTCCTCCAATTGATGTTGAGTTGGTTTAGGGGGAATCATTTATCCCTTATTCTTATCCTCTAAATGATGTTGAGTTGGCTTGCGGGGAATGATTTCTTCCTTGTTCTTCTCCTTTAATTGATGTTGGGTTGGCTTAGATGGGGGAGGGAATTGTCCCTTTTTCTTCTCCTCCAATCGATGTTGAGGTTGCTCAGTTGGGGGAATGACTTCTCCTTGATTCTTTGTCTCTTGCCAAATTTTAGTTTGGGAGTGAAGAGTGGTTGCTCCTATGCTTAATTCCTCCTTCAATAGATTTAAATCAACAAAAGGTGTGTTTATTGTTGTTTTTACATCTTGGTGACAATGGGTCATGCTATGTTCTCTAATTATTTGGTCTTCAATTGACCTTATTCGTGCCTCCACGACACTTATTCTTGTGCTCTCACTGCATTGTAATCTCAATCTACCTTAGCTTATTTATTGTGGTTTCAAAAGCTATAAGCCTTTGCTCAAAAAACATAATCAATTTATAATTTTTAGTATTTGAAGGAATATATGCATGGCTATGAGCGGCATCATCTATGGCCATTGGTGTAGATTCCAAAAGTTGCATTTATTGATCTCTTGGGGAGGGAGAAAACGTAGTTGTTGGCGAGCAATGTACATTGAAAAGGTCAGAAAACTGCTGAATCTTCCATGATTATATTTCTAAAATAATCAAAAACCTGTAAAAAATAGATGAATTTCTTATTTATTTATTAGTTTATATCCATTTTTAAAATGATGAAAAATAACGTACTTTATTACATTAATTTTTACCTGATCATCTGGTAGCTCTGAAATAAAAGCAGTGCAGATCTTAATTCTCATTGCCATTGATTTCGACCACCACATTATACGGGATCTTGCCTGTGGCATTATAGGGAGAAGAATATTGGAATGCTCAACACAACATAACTACAACATAATGAAATATAATACATTAGCATGTAAGTAATAAATATCATGCTAACAAACATGATATACTAAAAATTCTTACCATCAAAAGAGTGAAATAGCCACTCATGTAGCCAAAAAGCTTATGGAGTCTTGACCTCTCAACTATGTCGTTAAATTGGTCTACCAAAAACCTCTATATGACCTCTAGTCAATTATAATGTATAGATTTTTGAAAAAAATGATCCCTAGGTACCTTCTAGTTATTGTATGGGAAATAAGTTTGTAAGGAAACATTTAATTTAAGGTTTAATAATTTTAGAACTACTTTTATTATGATTAGACTTCTAATTTTAATTTTAAAATCTATTGATGTGAACTTAGATAGAGGCTTCCTTATCCAAGAAACTTTGGTTCGCCTAATTGACAAACCAATCATAAGAGTCACTTCATCTACAGTGAACTGCAACTCGTGGCCACCAACAAAGAAGGATTGCCTCTCAACATTCCAACACTCAAGAATGTGCACAATAGGTGGTGCATCTTATTGGATGGTGGAACCTTCAAAAAGTGTTGAATATAGAGATTTTTCAAAATAAAAACAACATCCTCGGGGATGTTTAGTGAAAATTAATCACATACTGCTCGAAATGTTGAGGGCCGACACTTGAATGCAATTCCTTAGTTGGTCATTATATTGGAAGTTTTCAAATACACCGCTGAAATAGTAAAACAAAATATAACTTTTAAGAATGCAAATGTAAAATGACTTAATCATTTAGTTCTTACTTCAGTACAACCGTGTTGTGTCGATCGTATTGAGTTACCTGAGTTTCCTCAGTGCAACCAACACAACCTGGTTGTACAAGGGAAACAATCAGACAACCGTATTTATGAGGAAAAAATAAAAATAAAAATTCATTCTATCTCTAAACCATTTTTTATTTTTATTCAAGTTTTAAACAAAACTCAACATTGTTGTCTTACCTCAGTACAATCGTCTTGTATCAGTTATACTGAGTTCCCTTAGTACAACCAATATAATATGGTTGTACAAGAAAAATAATTAGTTGCATGCTTACTTCAGTACAACCGTGTTATATCGATTGTACTGAATAGCTGAGTTACCTTAATACAACTAATACAACTTGGTTATACAAGAAAAATAATCAGACAATCAAAGGAATGAGGAAAAACAAAAATTAAAAAATCATTTTATCTAAAAACCCATTTTTTATTCATATTTAAAATAAAACTTAACATTGTTGCCATAATTCAGTACAAACGTGTTGTATCGGTTGTACTGAGCTACCTAAGTACAACAAGGAGGTAATCATAGATATCAGGAAAACCAAAAATTAAAAATTCATTCTATCTATTTACCCTTTTTTTAATTCAGATTTTATTTGATGCACAACTATGTTGTATCGGTTGTACTGAGTTTTCTAAATACAACAATTAAAATTTGGTTGTACATTAGAAATAATCAGACAATCATATGTATGATGAGTAACAAAAAATAAAAATTCACTCTATATATATACTCATTTGTTATTTATATTTCTTTTCAGATTTTAAACAACTCAATATTGTGGTCTTACTTCAGTACAACTATGTTGTATCAGTTGTACTGAGATACGTAAGTACATCAATTACAACTTGGTTGTACATGGGAAATATTCAGATAATCATAGGTACGAGGATTGCCAAAAAATAAAAATTCATTCTATCTATATAGTCATTTTTTTATTTGTATTTTTATTCAGATTTGAAACAAAACTCAACATTGCTGCTAAACTTCAGTACAACAATGTTGTATCTATTGTGTTGAGTTATCTAAGTACAACAATTACAAGTTGGTTATACAAAGAAAATAATCAGACAATCGCAGGTAAGAGGAATATCAAATTAAAAAAAATATTCTATTTATCGATCTACTTTTTTTTTTAATTCAAATATTAAAAAATGATAAATATTCTTGGCATACTTCAATACAATCGTGTTGTATCGATTGTACGGAATTTCCTCAGTATAACTAACTAATATGGTTGTATAATAAAAAGCTCAGATGTTTTTTTAATTCAAAATTTTAACCAATATTACACCGTTATATACCTTCAATATAACCGTGTTGTAACAATTATATTATGGTAAATCAGTACAACAAATACAATATCGTTACCTTTTAGGAGTATGTACTTAAAGACAAAAATAAAAAAGAAATTTTCAGATATGATACAAAAAAAAAATCATTAAAAAGGAGAAGTTAACGATTGTCTCTCATCAGATTTACTTACCAAAAAGACAACTATTTGATCACACGCAGCTGTTGTATGTTGTATTTTGATTCCAACGAGATTCCTAATCTATTCTTCATCATTAACCTGAGAGACAAACATACATGTAGAGCCATAAAATGAGAAAATATCTACAAGCTCAAATAAAGAAAATAAACAGAAAAAAAGCACAAAATGCCGAAGCCTAATCATATGACAACATAGGAATCTCGAGGGTAGAAAATATCGAACGACAAATCGTAGAGCAACTCCTATAGAATTTGACATCGATATCGGAATATGAAACGTCGAATGAACCACAAATGCCAAAAATCTCGATATCTCTATTTGTATTTCTTGACGGGCCAAGTCGGCTTGGGTTGCGCATTACGTGCATTATTTTTTTTCATTTTAGAAATAAAAATATATTTTTTAGAATAAGATAATGACAAAAAAAACATGTAATATATTTGAATTGGCTTCTCGACGTAGCTCTACGTGCATTATTTACAAAAAAAAAAATAATTTCTTTATAATGGGCTGTTTGATAACTTATTTTTAATAGGATTTAATCATGAATTTAATTTAAATCGAACCAAACAAAAAATGTATCCAACTCTCTCTTAAATGGCTTTCTCCCCCATTTCTTCTCTCTCTCTTAAATGACAGTCGCTGTTGCTTTCCCATCACAGCTTACGGAATTTATGGAGTTTAATAAATCTTATTTAACCTAAATACCGCCTATGATTTTGCATATAAATATTTCTGCATCATTCCCTCTCCTTCCCCTTCCGACTAAAAAAACAGACCGAGAGATAAGAAATCAAACCCTAGAAACCGATCTTCCCTTCGGTAATCTCCTCTTCCCTGTCCTCTTTAATGCCCCCAAACCAAATCTCTTCTGAATTTCAAATTTTCAGATCTCGATCGATAGACGGTAGCTTCAATGGAGAAGACCAACAACAGAAACCCTAATCTCGGCGCATCGAACAACACCGGCATGCTGAAGACGCTGAGAGAAATCATCCACGGCGAGCACGACGAAACGGATATCCCTGTAAAGGTATCTCTAATGGCGTTAATGGAGGACGACTACCAAGCAGAAGAAGAAGAAGAAGAAGAAGAAGAAAGGAAGGAAGTAAATTCAGAGGGAGAATTTGTGTCTTCGTGCTGCATATGTATGGTAAGAAACAAAGGGGCGGCATTTATCCCCTGCGGCCATGCGTTCTGTCGTCTCTGTTCGAGAGAGCTTTGGGTGAGTAGGAGGAGCTGCCCTCTCTGTAATGGCTTCATTCTTGATATCCTCGATATCTTCTAATTTTTTTTTCCTTCTGGATCATTATGGATCGTTGTGATGATGATGAACGGTCATTAATTTAAATGGATTTTCGGTGTTTTAGATTTCGTTTACTCTCTTTATTCTTTCTTTTTAGGTCCTTTGTTGTTCCAGTGAACTGCAATAACTGTAGCTGTAGATTTATGCTAAGTAGAATTTATCAAATTTTGTGAAATGTGTCGAAATTTAAAATATTGCATCAGGATTCTGCAGATAGAGCTACGTGCGGAGCTCCATTCCAGCCACACATTAACTAAACCATGTGTTTTTTTTTTTTAATATTGATGTGTGGTTGGGATGGGGACTCCGCATGTAGCTCTACGTGTGAACTCCTGATGCAATATTTCTTCGTCAGAACGTGTGATGGACACAGAGATGAGCACGCGAGCAACGACTGAGTAAACCCATCAAATTCGTCTCATAATAAGATTTGATAAATCTGGATGTGCACTTAAATATTAAAGTTGCGGTGCTAAACTGTAGATACATCGTGTGTTATGTTTGTAAATGCCTTTTTTCTAATTTTCTTATTATATTTCAAAGGAATAATCGTATGATTTAATGAATGGTCAGTATATGAGATATCTATTATTCGTAACTGACCTGACACTAATGATATAATATTATGTAGATTAACTTTGAGTTAAACATTTATAGGAGAAAATATTATGTATGGTGTCCTGTCCGCACGTGCTGATAATCATTGGGTTGGCCTGCCTGTGAATGCAACTCGGCTTGGTTGAGCAGTTATTCGCATTAGGGCTGTCAAAACGGCTCGTTGTTCGCGAGCAACTCGTGTTCGGCTTGTTTGCCAAGTTAACGAGCCGAACATGAACAAAGATTTGTTTGTTCGTGTTCGGCTCGTTTTGGCTCGAAATATTACTCATCAATTATATATATATATATATATATATATATATATATATATATATATATATATATATATAAATATTATGATTAATATTTTTAAATAATTTAATTGACTACGAGACTATAATGATTTATAATCAATTAAAAGTATTAATTAAGAAAATAGAATAAAAAATATTAAATTAGATTTAAATGACGTTTTAATACAAACAATAACTTTTAAATCTTGTTTCAATCTTTAACATCTTATGAGTACGTGATTAGGGTTGTCAAAACAACTCTTTGTTCATAAACAGCTCGTGTTCGGCTCGGAAAGCAAACGAGCCAAACACGAATACATTTTTTGAGCTCGAAATTTTAACGAGCTGAACACGACCTGATCCTAGCTCGCTAGTGTTCGGCTCGTTGACACCCCTACTTTGCATAACGGCAATCACATGTATTACTCTCTCTCTCTCTAAAAAAAAAAGAATAAATTTGACATAATAAATATGGAGAAAAGAAAAGACAAATTTGCATGCAAATTAGGTATGCCACCCTACATGTCTGCAAATGTATTATTATATAGGATGGAGGAACGAGTCTCATGGAGTTCCTTAAGGACACCACAAGCCGACAAATATAACCAGCTCATTTACTATAGTCTAGACGTAGATGAGATATGATATATAATGGGACAATAATGTCTTAATTATTGAAGATTGTTATGGTATGCATGATCTGGCTATAAGGGACTGTACTACACTGCCTGTAGCCTGTAGCCTGTAGCCTGTAGCTCGCTCTGTCACATTGTCTTTACTCAGCTGCTCTTCCAGGTTTTCAGAAATATATATTTTCGTCCATAGGTACTGTGAGATGTGCATAAAAATTGGAAGTTCGATGTTAAATTTGTAAATACAAATTGAGTGGTATATATGTAAAATAACAACTAACACCTTTAAATATATTTTATTTTAAATTAATATATAAATAAAATAAAATTTTCGAGTCTAAATCTGCCGTGTGAATCACACTAAAGAAATATAAGATAAAAGAAGGAGAGAGAATGAGAGAGAAAAAAAAAGTACACATTAAGATCTAATTCTTGTTAAAGATCACTGATTAGTCATTTACCGTGATGCCCCTATTTAAAGGCAAGAGGGTATAAATTAAGTGGAAGTTCATGATTGCTCGTGGTTTTATGGAAGTGTTAAAGGGTATTTAAGGCATGTACAAAAAAGAAAGGAGCTTATGGTTCGGCTTCCCTATCGTTTGGTCGGTGAGGACAAGTAATAATTGGGTCTGCCGGATACATTCGACCGACTCTATTATCTTGGGGTGACCATTAGGCTTTGATGATCCTTCGATCGCCCGAACTTCATTCGACCAACTTGGGTAAGTCAGTCGGTTGTCAAAATCTTATTATCGACTGCTGAACTTTGGACGGGAAACTCATGTTGTCAGAGCAGAACTAGTCTATCAAGCAAATAGTGAATCACCGTCATCTGATAGGTAATCTACCACTTTTGACAAGAGATTTGTCTAGAGTGCTCGATAAATATTTGGTGACGAGGCTCTTGGGCCTCCTAAAGACATTGGGGCTCTTTGCGTGGTGTCTGGTGATATCTAGACGAAAGTTGGACAGGTTCCTCTCTCGGTTAGATGGGTTTTGATCTTTAACCCGAATGAGCTTCGTTCGATAGACCCAACTCTTTTTTTGAGGGAGTTGTAGCTGTTCAACAAAATCCTTTGATCTTTTGTTGACGTGGTTCTAGCTCCTTTGATGGGCAATCATTTACCATACTTTTGTCTTATAGTCCATTGAATTTCCTTACGATTCATGCTGATACATTTTGATGTACATATTTAGTTCACCAATTCTCTTACTTCTTAAAAGTGATGTACTTATATAAGAATAATAGAATTTAATGCACAAGTATATTCATTTATTTTCATATTTAATACGTAATTTAATAATTCGGCTCATAAGATTTTCGTAACTGCGTCTTCTTTAAATAGAACACGATTGACACTTTCGTTATCCTCATCATTTGAGAGTGTGTTATTCAGTCGCATGGTTTCTAAAGTATCTCAATGAAAAGCAACCAAAAGACCTCAATTGATCGCATTATAGAGAAAGCCTTTGGTGACATTGCGTTGCATGGCCGCTGAGAGAAAGAACATTATAGCAAGAAGTGTTTGAAGGAGGCAATTTTCATGAGGGAGTCGACCCAAAGGTGTGAATAAACCCTTGATGACGAAGAGGCCAACGAAAGGAGGTCGGTCAAAATGTGTGAGTCGAGTTAAGCAACTCGCTTACAAGAAGAAGCGGGTGGAAGACCTTGGAGATGAAGTCACATTGTATGAATTGCTGACCCTTTGACAATAGGAATGAGGCCAACTTGTTGGTGTGCCGACCTCTGCTCTTGCTACGACCAACACTCAACTGGTTGTGCAACCTACTCAGGGAACGATCAGAGACTCGTTGACCCCTCATCAGAGGTTTACAATTCTAAAATCAATCTTTGAGGATAAAATGATGGTTGCTCTTAAAGTCAAGGGTCTTTATTCTGAAACCATTCATCGGTCATGCGGCTGGAGGAGCCCTTCCAATGCTTGGTGAGTGTTTTCATTTATTTTGCTGGTTTGAGTTATAATGAGCCAAGAGTATGTGACGATGATTTTTTGTTAGTGTAAGTTCCTCTTTTTAGCTGACGCTTATTCATTGGTGCAGGTGACATGGTCTTGAGCATCAATTTATGATTACCAGGCACCGCCTGAGTTCCTACTTTTGGTACAACTGAGGGAACCTCGGCCCATGCACTAAGCTGGGTGGAGGAAGCAGATGTTCTGGTTGGCCCCCAAGCGGGCCCTAAAAGAGGAACTGGCATCTCGTTGCTAAATGCAGATGTGGAAGCGCTCTGGGAGTACTTAGCGATCATGAGGCTGGAGCACTTGACAGAGATGGCAACTCATCGAGTGGAGTTGACTGACATTCAATTGACCTATTTGGTCCTGGAGGCCCAAGACCAATCCAATGGTGCAGATAGATTTAGAATTCGAGGTGAGTGGAGCTGGCTGACATTCAATCGACCTATTTGGTTCTACAGGCCTAAGACCAATCTGGTGGTGTAGATAGATGTAGGTTTTGAGGGTGTGAGTTGTTTGAGAAATTAGTTTGGTGGAGGTATGTCTCAACCGAGATAGCTGAGAAACCACTTGAAAATATTTTATTTCTGAAAAAAAATATGTTTATTATTAACTTTTACAAAAAAATATTTTATGCTTTGAGTTTCTACCTCAATTTCTATGTTGATGTGAATTTATTTTTTGAAGTTGACGCGTAGCTGTGTTACGACATTTAAACTTTCACTAGCCCCTCAATAAATGAGGGTTAGTAGTTAGATTTTTGTGTGCATTTGATCACTTTTTCTCATTTATTTCGGTCAACTACATTTTCTTCTCTTTGATCCTCTAGCTTTTGTTTTCATGACAACATGTATTCTCCCAAGCGATTCGGGACCGTTTGTACGGTTAAGCGATCTGCTTTATCTATGGCTGATGTTGTTGATTTGTTTGAAGAGGGCCATGTTTTTTAAGTAGAGATTAACATGTGTGTCGTTGGTTCGCACAATCATGTGACTAAAAATCAAGGAGTGACATGGTCTTCTATCTGGACCAGTTCTAATAAAGACACTGACAACTGCTTTGTAAGGAGCTATGCTCCATTATGAATCATTTTGATATGATTCCTGCTCAAATCAAGCTGAACTCAATAGCAGTGATTTTGTCTTATGTAGTTTACTGTTGACGAATGGAGATCATGTGGTCTCAGAAGCTTTTCTTCAGTATGTTCTCTTTCAAGATCAAGACTTGTCTTTGGATTAGAGGATCCTGATCCCGCAGACTGGCGGAGTATACAATAGGTCAAAGTTGGTGTATCCCCGGTTTCAATCCTTGGCCTCAATGATCGATGAAAAATAACTATCGGTGGAGTGATGCACCTAGGGGGTCATAGTGAACAAGGTTCTCAACCTGGATGAATTAAAGGTGATGACTGCAGAACTCTGAGGCGCCTCAGATGTAGAGGAAGAAAGGAGACTACTAGAGAAGCTCTTCAGCATGAGAATAAGTAGCACAAAATGTTGGCCCAACCAAATATTGTCGTGGAGGAGAGGGAAGAATTGGAGGCAACCACCCATGCAGTTTCAGATTTTTCAGGTTGGATTACATTCATTCCAATTTTAAATTACTGTTGTTATTCATCAGACTTCCACTAGAGAACTCATCTTGATACAATAAAAACATGTCTTCATGAAACCAAGTCCTTTGAGTGCTTCCAAGGATAAGGGTGATCAGACACCCAGTTACCTGAGGGATGATGTCGAAGAAAATTCAGATGATTGGTCAAGTCATGATCCAGTGACCCTAAGGCAGGCACCCCCGCCCAATTTTATCAACCTCATGAAAGAGGGGAGGCCAGTCAACCATCCCTTGGAGTTCATGTCGAAGCTGGCCCCGAGCCTATGACCACAATGGTGTCTAAGGGAGTGTTTGAGGAAGAAGAGGCTTGAGTAGAGCTTAGGCAGAGGCATAGTTTATCGATGTCGACGAAGCTTAGTGTAGAAAAGGCAAAGGCTCCAATGGGTGATTTAGGCACATATCTTCCTTAACTTCAAGGAAAGATCAGTCCTAGCTATTTGTTACTAAGGACTCTTACTTTGCCTTCATCAATCTGTAGAGGGATTGTTACCAGTCAACCTAGGAGTTGACAAATATGCCTTAATGATCGTGGACGTTCTCATGTCTAATAATTTTGAGGAGAGATTAGACTAATGCAACAAACATGTACAACCGTTATTGTTGCTCTCAGGGCTTCTATTATGTGAGCGGCTGCAACAACTCTTCTTTAGGAGCTACTCTAAGCAATTAAAATTTAATAAGTTAAAATTGGCTAAACAACTAGTTAATTAGTATATCTCCTACCCAGTCTTCAGAAAAAAATGAAAGGGATTGAATACAAGACATAGGGATATTGAATAAAGTTGACAAATGATATTGAATATAAAATATAAGTTCGGGTACCAATCTGACACACCCTAAATCCATAAGGCGGTAACCTCAATGTTTTTCAAACGAAAATATTATACAAAGTAATAACTAAAATAATAATGAAAGATAATTTTATTTTATTTAAAAAATAAAAGTAATTGATACAACTGGAATAAAAATAATTAACTTAAACAAAACTAAAAAAATAATAATAAAATAACTACTTAAATTGAAAAGGAATAAATATATAATAATTCATATGAAACTAAAAATTCTAGAAGAAAATCTAAAGTTTAAAGGTTTGTTTTGCTAAAAATAGTCTTATAAGTGCCTGAATAGAACTTGCTATATAAAAATATCAATAAGTGAGTATGACAAATCAAAATCAGTAAATAACTATTATTTATAAATTATAAATGATGAAAATGGACATGAAGCATGCACGCTAAAAGTGACAATTTTACTATATATGTAACATAATTTATACAAAATGAGTTTCAAATGCTTATGATCATGAATATGAACTACTCAAACCTATTTAACTTGTATGTAAATATTAGTATGTCACAATATAAGGCATGCTTATATATACAAACACTACTCGATAATAAACAAGTGCAATAGCATTTTGTGTGTGTGTCTGTGTCTATATAGTTTTTTATTTATATAGTTGATGTCCTAAAATACCCTGAAATAAAGAAAGAGAAACACTAATAATCATCAAAATCTAATGATTTCTCTAAGGACGTGTCTGTGTAATTAGCCATAAAGAAGGGTTTAATATCAACAAAATAGTATTATATTTCATTCATCACAATTAAAACACAGGAGCATAGCAACAATATATTCAGAGTAACTTTTCACAATTATATGTTTGCAACAACGAAAGACATCAAAGCTATAAAAGAACTAATATATATTGGATGTGAAAGATAGAAAAAATAGAATAAGAGTTTATGCAGTAATAATACAAGACCAATTACTCTTGTAGTTCATAATGAAAAGGAAATAAAATCCACTGCAATTATATTCACAGAATTTGATAGGTGTGATTGTCAATACTATAGTTAAATAGTAATCTAATAAAAGTGGCAATTAAAACTCCCATAAGAACAAATTGTACGTTTATCCCCTAATAAATAACATCTATTTGTCTTGAGCCACTAGTTATCAGATTTTTAGATTTATCAATAGCTAAATCAGAGATGTCTAGCAAAGTTCTCAAAAATCCTACACAGAAAAATATCCAAATCACAAATATGCTAATGAAAGTATAAAGTTACTTTACTTAATAGCTTAATTATAATTTAATTAGTTTAATGATGTTATAATATAATCAAATTTATTAAAAAAAAAATTAATATTATCTTTGACATTAACATGGCTTAAAATGAGTGATTAAAAACTTGAGCATGAAAATTAAAATTCATAATTGCTTAAAACTTAAGTTCATATGATAAGATGTAAATAATAAAAAGAAATGGAGGGGTATAAGATAAATCATTCGCATAGATTCAAATGTAAGGAGACAAGTCAAACCCCTCATGCAAAAGCTCAAACACACGCAGCAAAGGGATGTTAGCGACTGATATAGAAATGGAGGAGGAAGAAAGAAGGAAGTAGGAGATATGGTGGTTTCAAAGGAGTGGCTCAACAATAACAGGAGGAGACTGCTTTCTCATGCTCTAGCCCTTCAACATTAATAAATAAGGAAGAGAGGTGCTTTGTTATCAAGCACGATAGAAGAAACATAAAGTAATATCATAGGAGGTTGCAATCTTATCAACAATACAATAAACTGAGATTGGAAAAGTTGATGGAAAATAGCATGATTGGTGCACTCAGAAAGGTGGCAATAAGTGCTGGAGGGGTGCTAGAGCAAGCAGAAGTAAGAAAAAAAAATGGTTCTTACATCAAAATGTATGGTCATTACCATTATAATCAGAAGTGTTGTTTGAACCCATATATTTTTTAATAAGCTTCATTCTTAGTGTCAGAATCTATATATAATTATCGTCAATTGACCTAAATATTTTATCATTTGTTAACTGCCTTTACCATCATAGCTTCAGATGTGATAGTGACAACCAATACTTATTTTCCATGCTATTATTAATTTTTCTTTATGATTTGTCTCGATATTTTTAGAATGATCTAGAAGAAATAATACAAATGATACCTCTTGAAGAGTATTTTTATTAAAGGAGATTTAAATGATTATATTGGTTAGAAGGTTTTAGCATTATTCATGGTGGCTATAGTTTTAGAGTGATTAATGAGAAAGTAAAACCATATTAGATTTTATTTTAGCTTATGATTTTGTTATTGTTAATACTTTATTTAAGAAAAGTGATGAACATATTATTACATATAAAAATAGATCTCAAAAATATAAATTGATTATTTTCTTATGGGAAAAAGAGATTGACAAGAATGTAAAGAGTACAAGTAATTCCAAGTAAGAAATTTAAGTACTCAACATCGATAATTGGTTCTAAATTTTAAGATGAGGAGTTGGGAGATAAAACATATAATGAAATATTATCATAGAGTTAGATGGGAGCCCTAAAAGGCAAATAATTTTTTTTATGAGCAAACTTAACCATTTAAAGATTTGAGATGCTCAGGAAGAAACTAATTCTATGTTGGATAAAGTAACAAGCACTATTACATAAGTAGCAAAAAGATGTAGTTGGAGAGTTAAAATAAAAATGTTTTATAAATAAAAGTAGTTGGTGGTGCAATAATAATATGCAAGAGAAGATAGAATATAATAAGTTTTGCTATAAAAGCTAGTTTAAACGTAAAAGCTTATAGAATTGGGAAAAAAATATAAGGTAGCCTGTAGGGAGTCTAAGAGAACAATTTGTTATGATAAGACTTCTGGTTTTAATATTTTTTTATAAAAGATTGAATATTAAAGATGATGAAATATATATGTATATACTAGCCAAACAAAGAGAAAAGAAAAGTAAATATTTAATTACGTAAACTGTATTAAATATGAAATAAACATGTGCTTTTCTTAGATGAAGATATTTAACATAGGTGGGTGAGATATTTTGTTGATCTTTTTAATAAAATTTTAAAAAATAAGATCAATCTTAGTGATCTTAATTTCTTTAATAATAATAAAACCTTTTATTTTTACCGACACATTAATAAAAAAGAAGGCTTTAAAGAAAATAAATTGTGGAAAATCAGTAGGACCTGATGATATTCTAATAGAATTGTGGAAATATTTAGGAGATTTAAGAGTTTCTTGGCTTACTAGATATTTTAATATTATTTTAAAAACTAAAAAGATATATGAAGAGTGGAGGAAGAGTATTTTGGTCCCAATTTTTAAGAATAAAGGAGATATGAAATATTGGGCAAATTATAGAGGAATTAAGTTAATGCGCCATAAATTAAATTATGGGAGAGAGCAATAGAACAAAGGTTAAATCATGATACAAATATTTCTTATAATCAGTTTGGATTTATACCGACAATTCTACTATGGAAGCTATACATTTATTTAGACGTTGATGGAGAAGTACAGAGAGAGTAAGGAGGATTTACATATAATTTTTATCGATTTAGAAAAAACTTGTTATAAGATTCCAAGAGAAGCTCTTTGGAGAGTTCTTGAGAATAAATGTGTTGATATGGATTATATTCAAGAAATTAAAGATATGTATACTAGAGTTTTTACTTTTGTTCAAACAAAAAGAGGATTGACAAAGTATTTTCCAATTTCAGTTGGATTACATCGAGGATCGGCTTTAAGCCCATATCTTCTTGCGTTAGTTTTAGATGCTCTTACTGGACATTTACAGGAAGATGTACTTTGGTGTATGTTTTTTGGTGATGATATCATTTCTATGGATAAGGCTAGAAAAAAGGCTAGGAAAAACTTGAATTATGATGGTCTAGATTCGAGTTTGAAGGCCTACGTTAGAATAAATCTAAAACCAAATGCATAGAATGTAATTTTAGTTGTAGTAAATCTAGTGGTAGAGTTTTAATAATGGGTGATCAAATCATTAAAAGGTATGAACATTTTAGATATTTTGGTTCTATTTTTCAAAGAGATTGTGATATAGATAGGGATGTTATTAGTAGAATTCAAGTTGGATGGTTGAAGTGAAGGAATGCATCAGGCCTGTTGTGCCATAGAAAAGTATTACATAGAGTTAAAGGAAAATTTTATAAAATGATGATAAGACCTACAATGCTTTATGGCGCAAAATTTTGACATTTAAAAAAGAAGTATAAAACCAAGTTAAATGTTTCTGACATGAGAATGCTTAAGTGGATGAGTGGCTTGACACTTAAGACAAAATGTGAAAAGAATGTACCTGTGAAAGGGTTGGTGTTTCTCGAGTGGTAGACATGATTAGAAAGAGTCATCATAGAGGGTTTGACATATTAAATGTCGACCATTTGATGATCCGGCTACGAGAGTAGATGCTTTAGATTCGACTTATGTTAAGAAGGTAGAGATAGACCTAAAAAGACTTAGATTGTTGCATAGAAAATGATCTTAATTTATTAGAATTAAATGAAACATTACACTCAATTGGATACAATGAAGAATAATGATTCATGCAATCAACCCCACTTAGTTGGATAAAAGCTTGTTTTTGTTGTACATATTTCATTTTTTGCCTAATGAAACATTGCATATTTATTACCAGCTCTATTGACACCATGAATATAAATGCTAGCTTATAATATTCTAACTTAAAATGTCTAATTGATAGCGCACCGAAGCCTCTACTTTTAAGAGTCATTTGATTGAGTGAATTTGTGGTGTATTGTAATTCATTTGCAGAAATTTGAGAAATTTGTGTGTTTGGTATTAAGAATTACAAATACAAGGTAAAATATGAATGAATTTGAAGTTTACACCGCAGTTCACTTTGGTTAAATTTAAAATTCGGTCATTTTGATTGAATTTGAATTACAATGTTCATATAAAATTATATAAGCAAGTTGTCCACCAGCCCACCTCCTGCCACCCAATGTCGGCTGCACTTTGCCACTCGCCTACCACACAGTCGTCCGCCCATTGGCATCGGCTGCTCTATGTTGTTGTAGGTGTCACCCACCACTGCCATCACCGCTCGCTACCTCTAAACCCCACCCCCTCCATCGCATCCACCACCCAGCCACTCGCCCACGTCGTTACCGCCTGTCACTTGCCGTTGCCTCGTGTTGTTGGCTGTCTGCGTCAACAGCCCACCCCTATCGGCCCCCCCCACCCCCCCCCCCCCCACCCCCCCCCCCCCACCCCCCCAAATACATTGTAATTATAGTACAAAGTAAATTTTTTACATTGTATTTCATTTTCAGCAAACCAAACGGCCCTATAGTGGACATCCAATGCAAGAAAAATTCGTGAATACTCTGTCTATCAGAAGCTAATATTCATGAAAAATTTATAATAATGACTATTGATTAAATAAGTTACCTAAAACTCGTAGATTATTTAAAATGAGCGCCAACTTTTAATAATATATCATTGGCAATTTGGTTCGTTGTCTACCCCATCACCATATCAATCAAGTTCAAATGTAGATCCATAATATAATGATCTTCAAGTTGACTGCTCTAATACGAAAAAAAAGACCAACTCAGAAATATTAGAGTAGTTTTAAATAAAGATCCAAATAATACATTTAATTTTATAGCACTACTAATAGCTCTCTTTTTTTTTAAATGCAAAGGCAAATTATAAATCTAAGCTTGGGATTAAACATAATGCAAAACATGAACTACAAAATACAAAATTATAAAAGCAAACATTTTTATCTGCATTGAGCATGACTAAAATATGATTATAACTTATTCTAAAAAGGAAAATACCTATAATGCACAACAATAAAAAAAAAAAAAAAAAGAAAGGCTTGAAGATCATTCTCATTATTTTGAGGAAAAACAGTCCCTTCAATAGTGATATTATAGTAATGTACAATCAAGTAAATTCATGCAAGAATAATCTTACACTTTTTGCCATTATTTTGAGGAAAGAGAGCCTCTCAACAATAAAAATTAAAGGATATTTAAGTACATAACACTCAATTCTTATTTATTAACATAGCAAACTGCCCCCTAGACCCAACATGAGAGAGGCTTGGACAACGAGGGGCTAAGCGATATTTCAAAAAAGACAAAATTGATATTTCAGGAGAGGCAAAAGATCAGACTACCCTCCCATATAAGTGGAAATCTGAATATGAGAGGGGAGAGCAGGGATGCATTGTTGGGTAATTGCTCTCCCGAGACTTTTGGTTTTAAGGGGTAGAATAGAGAATGTGCTTATCTACTAGTGACAGTCGCAAGGGTAGTAGAGGCTTCCTGGATTCTGGGTATAGTAGGTTAGTTTTTCAATACATAGACATAGAGAGGCACTTCAGTAAAAATCTCAAAAATTTAATAATGTTGCATATTCCAATAAGTTCATACTAAAGTGTTATTTAATAGATAGAACCGGTACATCCATCTCTTCTCCTTTGTCCGGTCATTCGTTTCCATTCTTTGCTCCATTGCCCTTCCCCTAATGATTTGTTTGCCAATGGAGTCGCTCTATGGAATTTCTAGGGTTCGTAATATCTCTTTTTTCTTCAAGGACAGCAAGTACGTTCCTTTTTTTGTCTCTTTTCGACAAGAAAATTCTGCTTTGTTGCAGCTGAAGGAATTCAGCGTTGTGAGAATAAGAGATGGAAATCGCCGGAGGAAATGTAGGCTTAATACCATTGTTTCCGTGGTAAGTCGCACTAGTTGATGCTACACTGAGTGTGATAATTTTTTCCTGCAAGTTAATCTCACCAGTAGTTTTCGGAAATGCTTATTAGACATGATTTTGTTGCATTACCAGTTGTCAGGGTTTATCTTTAAGTTATGAAACGTTTTTTTTTTTTTTTTTTTTGATTAATTTGAAATTTTAAATTTGTGATTTGGGTTGATACGAAGCTTAGAACCAGGAACTATGTTTTTGGACTTCGCTGAAGTTGTATTTGGAGGCGAGCTATTATATTGTCTGTTTTCTTTTTGGCTGATGAGATTAGAAAATGGAGTCGAAGTGGATGGATGGGGCCAATTTAGAGCTTATTTTGTCTTGCACTTAGCTAACTAGAGAAGACGAAGCATGTGAAGTTTCCTGCAATTGTGCTGAACATAGTAGGTTCGAGTTGTATTATTTGCAGATTTGCTATAATTTTCAATAAATATGGTGGATATAGATATTTTGGCAATCTGCTAGTGTTCAATCTTTTTGTGCATTATTTCTTTGGTGGGGAAAAAGTTGGGATTTCTTGTTTGTTCATGCATGAGAGTGTAGAAGGCTACATGCGACATTTGGAATGATTAGGATCTTGAGCCATCTTGAACTAGTCGAATTAGCTGGCTTAGGAGTGGGCCAACTAGGTAGCATCGACTCCACTAGACCAGGTGTACCAGCCTTTTTGGTCTTAACCATTGTATTATTATGAGAAAAAAATAAAGTTACATAAACAAAAATGCAACAATAGATGCCCATGCTAATAATCCACGTCTACACCGCTCCACACACACACCACCACGCATCTACCCCTCCACACACACACCAACAAAATACCATCACACACCCCACAACAACACCACACATCCACACATACCAGCACACAAAACCATCCCCAACCCCTCCGACCACATCAACATTACCATCCCCAACCCTTCCGACAACACCACCTCCGGCCACATCATCAACACATCGACACCACCTACATCGGCACCACCTTCACCTCAAAATTTTGCTCAAAATTTCCAAATCTAAATGTATAAATGTAGAAATGAAATAGCCACGAGGAAGATTAATAGATACGATGAAAGCACAAGAATTATGATTGTAAGTAAATATTCTAACGATATATTAAAATATATTTAATCCCTCCAAATCCATAGCAATCACACAATATTTACAAACCAAAGCACATAGCTCTTTTCTATTTACAAACATAAAACATAGTTCTTATGTTCAAAAATATGTAATATCACACCAAAGAGAAAACTTATGCACTTATATTAGGTCTCATGTATGTAAAAATATATGATTAGTGGTTAAATGTGTAAATGCATAGGAATTTAATCACGTGTAAGCAAATCTTCCAAAAAGGATTTGGAATCTGAAAGCAAAACTGTTGTTGCCGTTCTAATCACTGTTGGATCAATTATGAGACTATAATGTAATTAATAAATGTGTTGGGTCATCATTTAATAAGTCAAAATTATTGTGGTCTAATTAAGAATAAAATTTATGACTTAAGACACATTTATCATGAAATTATAAGTGTGGATACCATAAGGGCAAATTCCAATTTGATGAAGGGCAGAATTGGAATTAAGCAAATATTGTAACCACCCTTTGGTTACATTAAATAAAGAGGTAATGGTCCCCGGTCTGCAGGGTGTGAAATCTCTTGTATCCCATCAACGAGAGAGACTAAGGAAAACTCCGGAAAGTCTGCAGATTGGAAGATCGTTGCTTGCAATCGATCAAATGGATTCAGGTATGCTTCCGCTATTGTATCGATTCAGATTTTTATAAATATGAACGGGATTGAAAGATTCTCGTGGTGTATTCCTAATAGATTTTGATTCGATCAAAATCTATTTGGAAAATTTAAAGAGTTTCTAACAATTGGTATCAGAGCCTCCCGTTCATGTTCGATTTTTTTTTGAGATTCCGCTTCTCTTTTTCCTCTGAAACCGTCGTCGATAAAGTTTTTGCGGCGACGACACAAAATTGAGGAACGGAAAATTTTGGCGTCGTGACCGGAGGCTTTTCTCCTTCTCCTTATTTTTTATCCTTTTCGTTCGCCCTTACCCGCGTAGGAATCGTCCGCAAAGGGCTGCGGCGGCGGGGTTGCGGCGACGGGAATGCGGCAGCGCGACTGCGACGTAGGTGGCTGCGGTGGCGCGGCCTCCGACGGCGACAGAATCCGGCGCAGCGGAATGCTGCGGCGAAAAGGGACGGCGCCGGAAGGCGGCGCCGGAGGGAGGAGCGCCGGAGATGGCGCCGGATGGTGGCGGCGCCGCTGTTCGCGAACAGCGCGACTGTTCCTACGAACAGTTACCAAAAAAAAATAATAATTATATATATATATATATATATATATATATATATATGTGTGTGTGTGTGTGTGTGTGTGTGTGTGTGTGTGTGTATAAATATATAAATTAAATTAATTAAATTACTCATTTTAATTTCGAAATTAAAATGAGTTTTTTAATTAATTTTCTTCTATGTTAGGAAATAAAATGTATTTAATTTATTTCCTTTTATATGTTAGGAAATAAAATGTACTTAATTTATTTCCTTTTATAAGTTAGAAAATAAAATGAGTGAATTAATTAACTCAATTTTGGGATTGATTAATTTTATAAAATCAATAATTTTGTTTTGTAAATCATGGGCTTTATGACTTATAAATTAGCCCATTATTTATAAATATAAGATTTTATAAAATTAAATTAAAGTTTCAATTAAATTCGAATAAATGATACTTTGTAAATTGTCCATCAATTTTTAATGAACTTATTGAAACATGATGTTGCCAAAGTAACCTCTCTTGTGTAGATAGCTCGTTACAAAATTGTTGGATGTTGTGTGTATGTGGGTTCATGCGTGTATTAATTGGCCCAAAGGAAAATTTAATACTTGGCCGAACTGCATACACACTTGTGATGATAAACATGTAACAATTATAAGGAATTATATATGAGTAATAAATCGATCCAAAGATAGATTTATTACTTCATAAACGTTATTGTTAATGCTTGATCATTACAACAAGATTATCATTAGCAGTTAATATTACTGTCTAAAGACTTGATATTAATGTTGCATTAGGTGTCTTGAGATGAGATTTACCATTAATTGAATTTAAAACATTTTATTTATGTAATATTTTGTTCGTTTTTTCAGTTGTTGCTAATGTATCTGCTAATCTCAATTCGGTTTCAATCCTTAAGGGTGATAGCTTTAAGGATTGGAAAGAGAACATTCACATTGTTCTTGGCTGCATGGATCTAGATCTAGCGTTAAGAATGGATAAACCCGCTCCTCTTACGGATACTAGTTCCTCCGAGGAAAGGAGAATCTATGAGAAGTGGGACCGTTCTAATCGCTTGAGTCTTATGATCTTAAAGCGCGACATACCTAAGGCCTTTAGAGGTGTGGTGTCTAGTGAGATCACTGATGCTGCAAGTTTCCTTGCTGAAATAGAGAAACGCTTTGCAAAAAGCGATAAGCGTCGAAACCGATATTCTTTTAAAGAACCGATTTCAATGAGGTTCAAAGGCAAGGAAAGTATAAGGGAGTACATCGTTGAGATGTCGAACATCGCTTCAAAATTAAAGAAGCTAAAGCTCGAGTCGACGGATGATTTACTCGTGCATTTAGTTCTTATTTCGCTTTCTCCACGAGCTTGACAATTTATGGTCGACTATAATATGCAAATGGAGAAATGGACTCTTAATGAGCTTATTTCTCATTGTGTGCAAGAGGAAGAAAGGTTGAAGCAAGGAAAGACTGATAGTGCTCATTTGGTCAACACCTCTAAAGAAAGAGGCACTAAAAGAAAGAATGAGGCTGCTAAGAATAAGAGTTCTTCTCAAAAGAAACAAAATAAAGTTCAAAATTCTGAAAGTATCAGTTGTTTCTTTTGCAATAAAGAAGGACATCAGAAGAACGAATGTGAAAAATATCACGCTTGGCGTGTAAAGAAAGGTACATTTCTAACTTTGGTCTGTTCTGAGGTAAATTTAGCTTCAGCATCTAGAAACACTTGGTGGTTAGACTGCGGTGCTACTACTAACATAAGTGTTTCAATGCAGGGTTGCCTGAGCTACCAAAAACCAAATGATGCTGAAAGATGCATTTATGTGGGAGATGGAAAATCGGTAGAAGTGATAGCAATTTGGCATTTTAGATTGTTATTATGTATTGGTTACTATTTGGATTTGATAGATACTTTTTTTGTACCGTCATTTAGACGGAATTTAGTTTCTGTTTGTTGTTTGGACAAATTGGGTTATTGTTGTTCATTTTAAAACAGATGTTTCAGTTTATCTATTAATTCCAATATTATTGGAACTGGTTCCCTTATGGAGTATGACAATCTTTAGTTGCTTGATACTGTTGCTTCTTATAATGAAACTCTGAATGTGGAATCGCGAGGTACTAAGCTTAAAATTAATAATGAAAATTCAGGAGCATTATGGCACAAGCGTTTAGGTCACATATCTAGAAATAGAGTTGAAAGACTTGTGTCAGATGGAATTCTAAGTTCCATTGATTTTACAGACTTTAATGTCTGTATTGAATGCATTAAGGGAAAACAGACCAAAAGAAAGAAATTAGGTGCATATAGAGCTACGAAGTCTTAGAATTGATACATACGAATGTTTGTGGGCCATTTTCTACAGCTTCTTGAAATGGTCAACAATATTTTGTATCCTTCATAGATGATTATTCAAGATATGCATACCTATTTCTTATTAATGAAAAGTCCCAAGTATTGGACGTGTTCAAATCTTATAAGGTCGAAGTTGAAAACCAACTAAGCAAAAGAATAAAGAAAGTCAAATCGATCGTGGTGGTGAATACTACGGCAGATATGACGGTTCAGGTGAACAACGTCCGGGACCATTTGCTAAATTCCTAGAGGAGTGTGGAATTGTCCCTCAATACACAAGGCTAGGTTCAGCTAACATGAATGGTGTAGCTGAAAGACGAAACCACACTCTTAAAGACATGGTAAGAAGTATGATTAGTCATTTTACCTTACCAGAATCACTCTGGGGAGAAGCACTTAAGACAGCAGCCTACATTTTAAATAGAGTACCAACTAAAGCAGCTGCAAAAACACCTTATGAGCTTTGGACAGGGCGAAAACCCAGTTTAAAGCATTTTCATGTTTGGGGTTGCCCTGCTGAGGCAAGGCCTTACAAGCCACTTGAGAAAAAGTTAGACCCTAAAACAGTGAGCAACTATTTTGTTGGTTATTCGGAGCGATCTAGGAGTTTCAAGTTTTATGATCCCAAATTAAAGATATTTTTTGAGACGGGAACTACAGTGTTCTTTGAGGATATTGAATTTGGGTGGAGAAATCAGGTTAGAGACTTTATCTTTGAGGAGGAATCGGACCATACTACTCTTGTTGAAGAGGAATTGGTTCCTATTCCTATAATTGCTTTTGATAATGATCAGGATTTTACTCCTGACATTGATCAAGTTGCAAATCAAGAACAAGACATTGTTAATCAACCCCTTGAGGAACAAATTCAACAACCTCAAGAACAACTTCAAGAGCAAGTGCTTTTGCGACGATCCACTAGGGAAAGAAGAAATGCTATTTCAGATGATTATATTGTATTTCTTCAGGAACATGAGGAAAATATTAGTATGATGGAAGATGATCCTATCAACTTTCATCGAGCTATACAAAGTTCCAATTCAGAAAAATGGATTAAAGCAATGAATGAGGAGTATAAATCTATGTAAGACAATAAAGTTTGGGAACTTGTCCCATTATCAGAAGGAAAGAAACCCATTGGTCGCAAATGGATTTTTAAAACCAAAAGGGATTCAAAGGGTAATGTGGAGAGACATAAAGCTCGTCTTGTAGCTAAAGGCTATACTCAAAAGGAAGGGATTGACTATAAAGAGACATTTTCTCCGGTTTCAACAAATGACTCTTTTAGAATAATCATGACACTAGTTGCTCATTATGATATGGAGCTACATCAAATGGATGTTAAGACCGCTTTTCTCAATAGAGACATTGACGAAACGATCTATATGATGCAACTGTGAAAACTTTGTGTCGGGAGACCCAAAGAATATGGTTCTGTAAACCGACAAAATCTATTTATGGGCTCAAACAAGCTTCCGTCAATGGTATCACAAATTTCATCAAGTGATTCTATCATTTGGTTTTGAAATGAATGCAGTTGATGATTGTGTATATCATAAATTCAGTGGGAGAAAGCATTGTTTTCTGATTTTGTATGTGGATGACATACTGCTTGCCACAAATGATATAGGCATGTTGCAGGAAACTAAGAGATTTCTATCAATTAATTTTGAGATGAAAGATCTTGGTGATGCCTCATTTGTCTTAGGAATTCAGATTCACCGAGATCGTTCTCAGTGTATTCTTGGATTATCACAAAGAGGCTATATTGATACAGTTGCTTAACGATTTGACATGCGAATTGTAAACCAATTGACACCTCGTCGCTAAAGGAGACAAGTTCGGTCTCAATCGGTGCCCAAAAGGAAACCTTGAGATTCGAGAAATGCAAAAGATTCCTTATGCTTCAGCAGTAGGGAGTCTTATGTACGCTCAAGTTTGTACGCGGCCAGATATTGCGTACATTGTTCGAGTTTTAGGCAGATACTTAAGCAACCCAGGAATGGATCATTGGAAAGCAGCCAAAAGAGTTATGAGATACTTAAGGAGAACAAAAGATTACATGCTTACATATAGGAGATCAGATCATTTGGAGATCATTGGGTATTCTGACTCCGATTTTGCTGGATGCCAAGACAGTAGAAGATCCACATCGAGCTACATATTTTTGTTAAGTGGTGGAGCTATATCCTGGAGAAGTGCAAAACAAACACTAATGCTTCATCCTCTATGGCAGCAGAGTATGTAGCATGTTATGAGGCATCCAACCATGACATATGACTAAGAAATTTTGTCACTGGGCTGCGCATTATGGAAGGAATTGAAAGACCACTAAAGTTATTTTGTGACAATAAATCAGCTGTATTGTATTCCAATAACAACAGAAATTCATCCAAATCAAAGCATATTGACATCAAATTCCTTGTTGTGAAGGGAAGAATACAGAGTGACCAGATTCACATAGAGCATATTAGAACAAACTCCATGATTGCGGACCCTCTTACAAAGGGTCTGATACCTAGGGTCTTTCATGAGCATACTGCTCATATGGGTGTTATAAAGCTTGAGAAATTTAGATTCGAGTGGGAGTTTGTTAACTTGTGTTTTTAGCTCCATGTTTTATTTTGTATACAAAACATATTTGGATATTTTCCGATCGAAATGAGACATTTTATTCGATTCGGTACACTCGTGCAGTTAAAGTTTGATCTCACTTAAGTAAAGTAGGACCAGTTGAAAATTGACATGAACGGACCACTTTACATGTAATTTTCATTCCACACATTCATGATTGATCTATGTCATTTGATTATATTATTATATGTGACCATTAATGGGTTTAGTTGTGATAAATACAACGAAGACTGCTTTGATCCTGTATTGATATGATTAATGGACGAGATTGTAATGTGCCTTTACAATGATGACAACAAATTTTGGGCGCACTAAGGTTGACACATTTATCTTATACATATATAGTCCAGTGAGAGATTGTTGGATCAATTATGGGACTATAATGGAATTACTAAATGTGTTGGGTCATCATTTAATAAGTCAAAATTATTGTGGTCTAATTAAGAATAAAATTTATGACTTAAGACATGTTTGTCATGAAATTATAAGTGTGGATACCATAAGAGCAAATTCCAATTTGATGAAGGGCAGAATTGGAATTAAGCAAAATTTGTAACCATTCTTTGGTTACATTAAATAAAGAGGTAATGGTCCCCGGTCTGCAGGGTGTGAAATCTCTTGTACCCCATCAACGAGAGAGACTAAGGAAAACTCCGGAAAGTCTGCAGATTGGAAGATCGTTGCTTGCAATCGATCAAATGGATTCAGGTACGCTTCCGCTATTGTATCGATTCAGATTTTTATAAATATGAACGGGATTGAAAGATTCTCGTGGTGTATTCCTAATAGATTTTGATTCGATCAAAATCTATTTGGAAAATTTAAAAAGTTTCTAACAATCACTTCACCTACTTATCATGGCATTTGCAGCAATGTAAGCGGGATTACGAGTTTTTGTCACTCTTATGGTATTCCAGTTGTCGTAGACGAAGCTGATGGCGCTTATTTTGATTCTCACTCTGATTTTCCAACCACTGCCCTCCAGCACAGTGCTGATCTAGTTGGGCAAGTCTACCCACAAAGTGTTAACATCTCTAACATAGTCATCGATGCTACACTTGTCAGGAAACCTTATAGATAGGGATTCGATCAGCAGGTGTCTTCAAATGCTGCAGAGCTCAAGTCCAAACTACCTCCTGCTGGCATCCACCCGAGCTCAACTTAGCCGAAAATCATAATACAATTTTTAACTCAGCCATGGATTTAGCTATCAAAGCCAAGAAAGAACTGCGAAAGATCTCTGGCATCTCAGTTCTCGGACTTATCATGCTTCTCCTCCCTCTTTCCTGCTATCGACCGCTTCGAATCGCAGTAGGAGTTTCGAAACTTGGAATCTCTTGTTACAGAACAGATGATATACTGTGTGATGAATCGAAAATCACATCTGAATAGGTAGGTTGCAAGTTTATAACTTTTGCTGTCAATCTGGGGACGACAGAGGAGCAGATTCAGATTCTCGTCTCTGGAATGAGGCATCTTTCATCAGTTTTCTATGGAGCAAAGGGATCAAAGTGCAGCAGTAAGACGAGTATTTCTTCACCATTCACTGATAGTAGGCTTTCTTTACTAGGAAGAGGAAGGTGGCCATGAAAGAGAGCATTGGCATGATATGTGGAGAGTTGATATCATCGTACCCACCCGGCATTCCTGTTCTGGTTCCCGGTGAGATTGTATCTACAGAAGCTTTATCCTATCTGCTAGAACTGAAGAAGTTGGGTGCTGATATCAGTGGAGCAGCGGATCATGAACTGGCTTCTTTAATTGTATGTAATTCATGTTGATTTTTTTTTTTAAATTTATTTAATGAACGTTTCTGGAGATTTCTTACAAATTTAATTACTTTTAATCAGTCTTGTATTAAGCCTTCTTTAATTTAGGAATTTGGAGGGCTCATTCATTACAACCTAATTTTGTTAGGTTGTAATGCTATTCTTGGTGCTGAGGATAAACATTTACATGAGGGCCTCATTTGGCTGCTTGTAGATGCAAAATATGGCTTTGTAATGTGAAATTAAAATTCACATTTTTTGAGAGATTGTTCTGCTCTGATTTTGAGAAAAATAAACGGCCCTAGCGCACGGGCGATTATTCCATAAAGAAGGCGCACGCGTGCTGAATAACCCGCCAATAACTTCAATTTGAGGTTATTGGAGGGTTATTTACAGGTTATGTGGTATTAAATAAATATTAGGTTGTTTATAGGTGACTGGATTCCATTTTAAAGTTATTCTTAAATTATTACCAGGGTATTGCACTGTTATTGGGAGCTGCGTGCGGATGTTGCGTGCGTCTTCCGTGGGGTAGCCAGAGGTGGGTTTGGCCAGCCCACTGGAAGGCTATTTGGTCATAACTTTTGAGTATGATTCAGCAGATTCAATTTAAACACTGCAGGGAGTTAGTAAATACAGGGGTGCAAACAAGTCGGGTTGAGCTTGAGCCATCTTCGAATTGAACTTGAGCTTGATTAATTTTATCGAGTTCGAGCTCGAGATTAGGTTTGCGAATTCGAGCTGGCTCACGAATGACTTGTTTATTATGAAAGAGAGAAAATCATATTAATTTAAGATAAATTATAATTAAATGATAATAATAAAGAGAAATTAGGAGAGAAATGATAAAAGAAACTACTTGAATATAAAGTACAAAATATTTTTTTTTAAATATTTTTAATATTTTAAAGATAAAATTCTTTAAATTTTATATATTTTGAGTATATTTTACATTAATATTTTCTAAACGAGCCAGCTCACGAGCTAACAAGTCGAGTTGGGGCTAGTTTGAGCTTGGCTTGTTAGCGAATCGAGCTCAATTTAGCCTAGCTTGAGTCTGCTCATGAGCTATTTGCCGTTGAAATTGCTTAAAAGCAAAATTGAACTTATGTTTTCTTTTTTCTAGCAACTTAGAAGCCCTTATTTGTTTTTACCTGTCTCTGTTTGAAATTTGGTGGTGTTTAGTTCATTGGAATTCTTGAATATGATAAAAGCATTCTACTTATCTAAAAAATAAAAATAAAATAAAAAAAACCATTCTACTTATCTATTAATTAATTAGTAAATTTAATTTACTTATTTGTGGTAATAATGAGATAAAAATAATCAAATTAAGATCTATTTTTTACTTCTCTCGCCAAAAATTAAACTCAAAACATTCATTTATATATTTCTCAGCTTAGTTATGAATGAATTGAATACGGACTTTATGAAATGTCAAACAATAGCTATTATTGAAGAGCAATTTTGACAAGATTAGTTATAAATAATCTGAATTGTCTGAACCGCACCAACGAACCGATTTTTTCCCCCTGGGATTTTCTTATTGAATTTTCCTACCCATCTGTTTGTAGGGGTGTAAACGAGCCGAACACGAGCGAGCTAGGCTCAGTTCTTGTTCGGCTCATTTATATTTCAAGCTCAAAATGTGTGTTCGTGTTCGCCTTATTTGCTTAGCGAGCCGAACACGAGCCGTTCAGGAACAAAAAGTTGTTTTGACAACCCTAATCACGTGCCCATAAGATGTTAATGATTGCGGCAAGATTTAAAAATTATTGTTTATATTAAAACATCATTTGAATCTAATTTAATAATTTTATTCTATTTTCTTAATTAATACTTTTAATTGATTAATAAATCATTGTAGCCTTGTAGTCAATTAAATTTTTTAAAAATACTACTCATGACACACACACACACGCACACACATATAATATATATATATATATATATATATATATATATATATATATATATATATATATATATATATATATATATATATATATATATATATATATATTTCGAGCCAAAAATAGCCGAACACAACCAACAAATCTTTGTTCGTGTTCGGCTCATTAACTTAACCAATGAGCTCGAACACGAGCTTCTTAACGAGCCGAACAAGTCGCTGCACGAGAACAACGAGCCGTTTTGACAGCCCTATCTATTTGCCTCTCCCTCTTTTAAAAAATCCCCAACCCCTTACTTCCTGGGGCAGCTACTGCGCAGCAGCTTATTGATAAGAAAACTTATTAATAAGCTGCAGCTGCCCCAAAGAGGCCCTATGTCTTTCTATATATTTTCTTCCGCTCCAACAGTAGACATGAGGTAAGCAAAATTTAACTTCAATGTTTATATTTAGATTTTTTTAAGTATTTATTTATCATAATTAATTTTGTAAAATTTTTATTTAATTATAGTTTATAAATTATTAGTTTTAGAATAAAAAATAATAATTTAGATTAATAAAATTTTATTTATCAAATTTAATGTTTTGAATAATTTATTTGTTTATAATTTATGATTAATAATCAGAGAATAAAAAGTTTTATTGGTAGAAAATTGGTTTATGCAATTTTAATATCATTTTAAAAATTAAGATTATTACAATTTTTTATGAATATTTTAATAAGCTAAATTAGATTTAAATATAGTTAATTTAGATTATAAAGTGAATTAATTATTTTCTTAATTTTATCAAAATCAATTTATAGATTTAAATAAATTATGAGCGAATCTGAGTGGTCTTGTGCGACGTTTTTGGCAAAGTTTTTAAGTATATTTTAATTAAACTTAAGATTAAGATTTAGATTAGTCTACATTAAAATCTAAGGAAGAGTGTAACAACACCACTTAAGGACTCGGTCACATTCAAAGAACGATTTATCTCATATGATTTGAGGGAGAAGATGTTCTTCCAAAGCAAAGCTACGATTCAGTTTGCTCTAAGTGGATGGTCCATACAAGATAATGCAGAGTACAAGATAACCTTTTCTAATAAGAGTCGATATACTATTATATATGCACAACATGACTATCTGCACACATCATGCTAATGACATTTGCATGCACCTAGTAGAAAATGACTACGTGGAGCATGGATCATATTAAAAACCAATGGGTGACATATATGTAGTTAACCCGTCTTATTAAGGGGTACAAACAATGCACTTTTAAGATTCATCAATTACTTCATATTGCTCAATATTCAACAACAGTTTAACCTAAAAAAAAAAAGTTTTTTGGAGACGCGATTCTCAATGTGAGAGTCTCATACATGAAGGCAAGAGATATAAGAAGAAAAGCCATCAAATCCATATTTGAAAGTTGGGAAGAGTCCTATAGATCATTATACATGACATCTATTATGTTATGAGAACTGTGTACAAAATTTAAGTTTTCTACTCTAATGAGTTTAAATGTATTTTTCGGGCATTCATACCATCAATATCTACTTAGTCACATTGCAAACCTATTCTAAGCTTGAATGGAACTTTTTTTATTAGGAAAATATAGAGGCGCATTATGATTGTAGCTGAAATTGATGCCAATAATGGTCTTTTCCCATTAGTTTTAGTTGTAGTAAAATATCAGTAATAAATTATGACTATGGTTCCTATGGTATTTGCGCAACAGACTTCTGACAATTCGTGATAGAGTCGATTCATGCATAGTTTCGGAAAAATCATTAAGTGCATTATCCACAAAATCATATATAAAAGCATAAAACAACTTATGATATGCAGTTATATTTTTTTCAGATTTTATATTCCTACTATAATTGTCGTATGTAGTTCCATTATATCTGTGTCAAGCAGTCATATTATATTAGTCATTTGTAGTCCTAGTGTACTCATCGTATGTTATCTTCATCTGCAGTTTATACTTATTCATGAGTTGTATATTGTCTCAATGTATTTGAATGACATCAATTAATGAGATCTTCATGATTGTACTTTAATAATATATCCTAAATCAACCAACTCTAATTTAAAGTCGAGAAATCAAAGCATATTTTGAGATATAATAATCACATACACATTAAGACGTTCTGAAAAGATAAACTATTACTTGAACATTCTTAAATGAAATGAAATCTCAAGTTCACAGCTAACTTTCATACCGTATAGTTTCAGATCTGCCTAGGATAAGGTGGCAACACGCGGTTAAGTAGAAAAATAGGATTTTCTTGATTTAATTATTTAAAGAAATTGATTTAACTTTCGAAAATCATATCTTGGTATAGAAAAAATCATAAAAATAAAATAAAACTGTTTGGGGCAGCTTATTTGGTGCGGTGACATTTTGAAAACGCACTTGGCCTGTTTGGGTAAACTGCGTTTTGACAGCTTATGCGTTCTCAAAAAACAGAAAACAACATTTTCACACCGTACTTATCTAGGTGCGGTGGTAGCTTTCTGGCTGGTTTCTGACTTTTCTAAAAAATAAAATTTTCTAATAGTCACCGCACCTAGCTTATCGGCAGACTATTTTTAATCAGTTTATCAACAGATTATTCAATAAGCTGCAGCTGCCCCAAACAGACCCTTAAAGTAATCTTGAAGATTCTAAGGTTGTTTAGAGTTAATCTTTAGACATCCTTATAATATTTCAGATAATTTAGAAGTCATTTTGAATTACTTTGATTTGTTGAAGAAAATCATCTACAAAACATATAGATACACCAAGATGTGATTCAAGATCCTTCCAATTAATTAAACCATCAATGAAAATACACGTTACAACTTAAACTATAATGAAACCCAATGCTTAGGGATTTGAGCTTGAAACTTACACTTAAATCCTTATAGTGATGGGGGACATTTTAAATGCTACATATGGATCACCGGACTGATGTAAGTTGAAGGTTTTGGTGGTAAAAGCGATGATTAGAACGGTATCAAGGTATGTGAGGAGTAATATTTGACTCGTGAGTGGGTTAGGGATTGACATTACTGCCCCCTAACATTTAGTAAATATGAGTAATCGGTGGCCCTAGTCCCGTCGGTGCAACTGACTCATGAATGTCTGGTTTTTCAAAATACAAAAAAAAAAAAACATTTGAATGAAAACTTGTATTTTGTTTGTTAAATGTTTATAAAATTCAAACTATTTTTGTATGAAAAAAATTAAAATTGAACTTTTAAGAAGTTATTTTAGACAATTTCACATGTTAGTTACACGGACTGGATTAAGGATTGTCGACCTATGATTTCCTGGTCGGTAGCCTTTTACCCTATGTTGAGTATCACAAACATGATACTTACAAGTTGCATACAGAGTTCCTTCAATAAGTATTGCTAGAGCTTTAGTCCTAGTTCTGAGCTCCCCCATTATTTAAATTCTTACACCCAATTCTGATCTTCTTTATGTGACATCGTGTATTTTTTTATTCGTTCGGGTTTTCCTACTACTTTTTTAAGTTTTCCTAGGACTTTCTTATGATTTATTTGACTTTCCTACACATTACTATGTTGTACTAACCTTTTAGCATTGACAGGAAACCCAGATATACAATTTTGTGTTTTATTGCATTTTTACTCCACTTCTTTTACTGCGCTTTTATTGTTCTTTTACTTATGCATGTTTTTACATACTTGCAATACCTTTTAAAATAGAATAATAGTGGACTGGTTATCTAAGAGGTACACTACTTCAGGACTGTGACCCAACAACAATAATCAAAATTAAAATATAAGACAACCCAAACTTGGAGCAGCCACTACAGCGAGGAGCTTGGAGCAAGCTGCAAGCAGGTGCAAGATAACTTCAGAAGATTGTCAACATGCTACAGCAAAATAAGATATTTATCAGTAAAACCATTCCTTTGAATTAAATAACATAAATCCATAGGACTTTGAGGTAATTCATCTAGCACAACTTAAATTCTCACTCTATCTTTAGGCTTTTGCACAACCATGTTGTGAAATATAAGCTCTAACACTTTTTAGGATTCTGAGGTTGTTCGGTATAACATAAACCTACCTATCTTCATAGGCTATTTCCATCATTGGGTATCATGCAAGTGTAAACCCTAAATAATAAAGATGGGAGAATTGAAACATCAAATAACTTCACCTTCAAAATTGAAGCCAAACAATAAAATAGTTTGAGAAGTCACTGTGGTTCTCCTCAGGATCTGTGGTTTCCCCTACTTTTTTTTCATTTGTACTCCTAAAATAATTGTTCATATTTGGTCATTTCCAACTTGATTTTTTCATGTCCTACCTTCAAAGCCTAAACGTTGAAATCTTGAAGACAAAACAATTGATCTTAGTTAAGAGTTTTCTCAGGTGACTTCAATCATTTAGAATGTAATTAACTATGAGAGCTCGCCTCTATAGGGAACTTGGAACCAAGGTAAAATAAACCCTATCTAATCTTCAATATTAGGTAGAGGAACTTGTCGGTCATACATAAAAGTTTTACAGACAAAAAATGTCATAAATTTTCTAGTTTAAATGATTGAGCATACTTTCAAATGGTGTGTTTATCATTCGAGATAATATATCAATTGATGTATTGCGCTCGGTCCTTTAAATTATTAAATATATGAGATATATTCGGTCTTATTTTTAAAATTAAAACACTATTTTCAAAAATAGAAAATCATACATATATATTAATTAAATCCAAATCATATTTTCTCAAACATTTTGACTAACAATGCACAGCTCATTCGAGGAATAAAATCGAGAAAAAAAAATAAAATTTTATTTAAAATTAAGTGTTACAAATTACACTCGGGAAAATATGTTCGAGAAAAAAACTCTTACAAGACCCCACCAAAGCAGGAAAAATTATTGCGTCCGGACAGCGTACGCAAAGTTGTGTCCGGACTCCAATTATACGACGACACGTGTTCGTGTCGGCCTCATCCTTCAAAACACAAAAATACAACCCGCGGGTTGTATTGAAATATTCCATATACTACCATAATACAACCGGGAATATTTCAATACAACCGTGGAATATTCGAATACAACTGCGGTTGTATTTGAATATTTTGCGGTTGTATTGTATTACCGGAATACTACCACAATAAAACCATAATACAACCGGGAATATTCGAATACAACTGCGGAATATTCGAATACAACCGCGGTTGTATTCGAATATTCCGCGGTTGTATTGTATTACCGGAATACTACCACAATAAAACCGGGAATATTCCAATACAACCGCGAAATATTTGAATACAACCACGGCTTTATTTCTGTCGAAAAAATTGGGTCGGGTCGGGCCGCGTGATTAAATTTGTCGGTTGTATTATGGTAGTATCCGGAATATTCTAATACAACCCGCGGGTTGTATTTTTGTGTTTTGAAGGATGAGACCGACACGAACACGTGTCGTCCTGTAATTGGAGTCCGGACGCAACTTTACTTACGCTGTCCGGACGCAATAATTTTTCCCAAAGCAGTCTTTTATACAATACTTCACCCCCAAGAATGAGCGAGTTCTCCCTCCCGGATTATCTCAGTTCGAGCACAAGCATGAGACACAAATCCTCCATCACCGTTAGTATCAAAACGAAGAGGGCCATCTCCTCCTCCGATTTCTCCATCTTTTCCACACAAGCCAATGGCTTTTGCATCTCCTCCTCTCGCAGAATCCCGGTTGCCTGGGTGAAGGAGTTCTCGATTTTGTCCAGGAGACGAGTGAGCGACCTGCGGGATATTTGGCCCCCATCAGTTGCTTCCCCGCATGCCTCATAGGAAACATCAGGGAGATTGAATCCATCATCCTTGCTCTCAACCAGTGCCCGGGCTACCTCTTCTAGCATTGTGGTTGGATCCCGACCAACATTAGCTAAAGGTGAACCATCAATTGGTATCAGCTCGACTGTATCATAAAAGACAATGAGTGAAGGAAGAAAAAAAAATCTAAATCTAACACGCAAGACCGATACTTCTCATACTAAGGAGCTGATCCAATTCACTCCATGAAAAAGAACACACCATTCTCACTAGGTGGCAGTGGGGGATTCCTAGCTCATTATGCCCCGCAGAGAGACAGAGCAACAGTAGCTTCTTATGCAGTTTGTTCAACAGGTTGGTCCTGAGTTGCGATAGAAGGTTTAACTGATGGACCTGCACTAGGGATGCCCAACCTGTTTCCATCATCTGCCTGGTCTTTCCTCTACTGGGGACCTTGAACTGAGTCAGATGACCACATTTCATTCGCCTAACCATCTACCTTCCGCTTCTTGGAAGTGGGTTTCTTCTTCCTGCTCTTCTCACCCTCTCCTTTCTTCTTACCCTCCTATGATATTGTTCCACCAGGTTTTCATAGGAGGCATACATCAGTTCCCTGCTCATAAGCTACCTATCATATTATAGTGATTCACCATCTACTCAATAACAGTCTCATTTTATTGACATGAGTTCCTCATCTAGTGATCATGTGTCTATATCTAGAGTAGACCACCCAATTGGCAAAGTCTAGTAGGCTAAGCTAGTCTTGTCAATATGAAGCTAGTCAAATTCAGCCGATCGATCCAATTGACCCAGTCTAGCTGACCGATCCAGCCTTACCAAGCTAAAGCCATGCTTGCACAACCAACTTAGTCATATGGCAACCGAGCATTGGCTTGTATATGTAAAATACTTAGAACATTTTGTAATACCTCAATTAAAGCAAAGACAGAAATGTAATATCATATATTGTACACTCTCAACTATAAATAATGAGATCATTTTTTTGAAAAAGGGCCAATAGACAATATGTTTTACTATTCATGTTACTTTTTATTGCCCTCTATTGCTATTCTCTCATTTCTTACGTTCTAACCCTTTGGGTGTGATTAACAAACAAATTAGGATCCAACACAAATTAACGATGAATCTCATAAAACCTAAGTTCATAGCCACGCTAGAATTTACGAAAGCCAATTCCTACCACCAACATAGTCTCTGTCATGAAGTTCTCAACTATCATCAATTCACCATAGAAAATGACATAAAACAAGAGCAACCATCATTAATTCACCATCTAAAAATAACATTAAGTAGTCAATTGAATGCTTTATATTGGTAAACTATGCTGAAGGAAGGTTGTGATTCTAGTTTCTACTCATCTTGCACAAATGTAAATCTTTTGATCTCTCTAACAAAATATTTATATATGTTACTATCATTTTAAACAAGTTTCTTAGAAGGAATTAATGTTAACAAATCATCTTTGAAGGAACATAACAATAAATAGTATACTATTGTTCCTATAGCCAAACATGATTTATAAAAAACTATTTGAGCTCAGTAAAGTCCACATCCACGAAGTCAACAGCCAGTAGTTTACCACCAAACGTATTTTTTTT
This sequence comes from Papilionanthe hookeriana x Papilionanthe teres, assembly GCA_022702705.1. NCBI lineage: Eukaryota > Viridiplantae > Streptophyta > Magnoliopsida > Asparagales > Orchidaceae > Papilionanthe > Papilionanthe hookeriana x Papilionanthe teres. The sequence continues at coordinate 57,508,273 of CM040437.1, forward strand.
TCTTTATTTTATCAAATTTTCTAATTTTAATATGCATACAAACTTATGACTCATTGATCAGCTAACAAATAATAAAAAAATAATCAGTATTAATCCCCCTCTAAGCTAACCTCTTTAAATAACACCCAACAAAACCGACAGAGAAGTCAGCAATACAATTTTGAAATTGAATATTTTAACTCTGTTTAATGACCAACTTTTACTAATTCATAAACTAACAATAGAAAAAAATTTTGAGTTTGTGAGCTAATGTCAGAGTAACCAATAATAGTTAAGATGTTAGCTGAACTTACAAACTGTTCAAAAAAATATCTAATAAATAACAAAAAGCATATAATAACATCGATTTTAAAATAATAAAAATATTAATAAATAAAAAAATCGGTAGGAAGAATGTTAGGTATGACTCATATACCAGATAAGGGACAGATGCTGGAGTGGAACGCAGAGAGCCAGCAGAGCGGAGCAAGCGGGTGAGTATAGCGGAGCTTGCGAGCGGTGTGGAGCGGAAGTATCTGTCAAATCGGGGGAGTTACGATATGTGGGTTGGGGGCGCGGGGGCAATACTCTCGCGTTACGGTACATGGGTAATTTTGTAATTACATATTATATTCTAGGATTATATATATGTCATGTTTGGTAACCCTAGGATTATTCTGAACTTTTCTTCTTGAATAGTGAAATTTGCCTCTCTGCTCCTAAGGACGTAGGCATCATTGTCGAACATCGTTAAATTTGTATTCTTCTTCTGGATTTGCATTTTTTTGCCCTAAATTTCTCAGCAAAGAAGCCGACCCTAGTTACTAAAGAAAATATTACATACGTTATATGTATGCAAAGACGCCGGGTTCATCTTATAGTTCGATATCAGCAAATTTGAGTGTTCCTACTTACATACGTATAACATATGTAATATTTTCTTCAATTACTAGAAGACCGTTAGTGTCTCCCCTTTAAATAGTGATAATAAGCTGACATAACACCTTGTCATTGATTCATTGGCTTTTTGACATAGTCTCTTCTAAATATTTTATAATGTTTTTTTCACATAAATAAACACATTTTTTACGGATTTATCCATTAATAACTAAGGTTGGTACTGAGTCATTTCTTGTTAACTATAGTTAGTGCTCTCTATTTTCATAGTGATTATGAAAGCTGGAGCCCACAAACTTAGAAAAAGGAACATAGGAAAAAAGGTAGAAGATTCCCATATTAAAGTAGGCTATACAAACTCACATGTAACTCTCAATACAGCTACAAGAACATAAAGTTACAAAAACCAAAGAAACCAATACAATTAATTAATCAAGCTCCACAAACACATCTCCAAAGCTCAAAGAGGACCACTACCCTCATCCTGTGAGGCCATGGCCAACTCAAATTGCTTCAAAGAAAGGGAAGATAAAGTTAAGAACTCTGGTGCTTTCTCCCAGCTCTTCATTCCACCCACATTATTGTTGCCATCCCATCCTATGTGAGCCACATGCTGCACATCTGTAGGGTATCCAATCTCCATCTCTGCTTCTTCTTCTTCATCATCATCTTTGTAGATTGTGAACAAAGTGGATATGTTCTTGAGTCCTCTAGCTAGTTTATGAATACCAGCAGAGAAGTTTGGTTTTGGGAGCTGAAGAAAGAATGAGGAACTCTTGGGTCTGCCACTCTCCTCTCTCCCATCTTCATCTACTTGAATGAAAAAACTGAGTGATCTGAGTTGCCCAAAGTAGAATTAAACAAACAGTAGGGGGCTGTGAATTTAGCTTTCGATCAATAATCGCTCAAAAATTAATTTGAATTTTGACTCGGATCAAAATGAACCAATTTTTTGGGCTGATTTTTTTTTATCGAGCAGATTTTGATTTATCGAGCCAACCCCAACTCAGCTCGAAATCGAATCATTAACAGACCTACAGTTGCTAGGCTTGAGTTATGAGGAAGAAATTACCTTCAGGCATCAATACTTCTTTGAAGCGAGCATTCTTTGGTTGGTTCTCGGAGACTCTAACGGTTGACTGAGAAGCACAGCCAACTGAGAAGGGAAGCATGATGAACCTCTCCACCCGCTGCTTCAGAGCCATATTTTTATCAACTGAATCAGATTACAGAAAACAGATCGAGGAAGGAGATAAAGAAATGGAAGGAGGGGATAAGAATGTAAGAATGAATTAGAAGAAGAGTGTAAGTTCAAGAGGATTTGTTATATCTGGTAGTGTGCTGCTTTGGTCGGAAGCCTGAATGATTTCAGATGCAAGAAAATATTCAGAAAGCTTGGCGGCAGATGAGAGAAGAATATCATGGAGTGGTTTGTGTTGGTTGATATTCGATTTCAAGCTGATTGCAAGTCCAATTTCTAGGGAACATATGTGCCCCACTAACTATATATATTTATATATCACTTAAAGACAAAGCTATCTTGCATAAGATTCGCTGCTATATTGCTTCTCCTCTAAAAGCATCCAACTACTCCTAGATTTGGATTTTGAAAACCTTCAATGAAGTAACAATGAAGTGAATTATGGATGGGATTAAGGACCACAGGAGTTGGAAGAAAATCTTATCAGAAAATTATTCCAATGCAATTTATATAATTAGGATGGTCTATAAAATATAAGTTTTGCTTAATTATTCATATATTATAATCATTTCGAGATAAATCTAAAAATTTTATAAACAAATTATATTCAGAATAACCTGACTCACCTTTCAACTTATATTTTTTGTCTGCATCTTAATATATAGTAATCATATTAGGAATTATACTAGGAAATAATTTATTCATGCATGAAGTTATAAGGAATAAATTATTTCCTTAGATTAAGAAGATATTTTATTTTCTATTTTATATTTATTTCTTTGGATTAGAAATTATTTATTTTCCTATTTTATGTTATTTCCTATATCTCCTAATAATTAATATGAATTAATTATTGGAGATATTGAGAGATATATTTTTCCTTTCATATCATTTCCTTTTTATTATTTTTCTTATTATAGGATTCTTGTAAGGGTTATTTATACCCCCGTTCATATTAATGAAAGCATTGTGTATTCCGCATTATTCTAAATTCCAACAACCTGACTCACCTTTCCACTTATATTTTATGTCTACATCTTAATATATAGTAATCATATTTTAAACAAAACATACACTAATGTCTTAATAAATGCCCCCATTAAACTATAGTTAATGTAATGAAGCAAACAACCTCGAAATAAATATTGCTATATAATTGATAGATTCTCATGGAAGACTGGGACTGCTGCTGATATTACAGTTAATGTAATGTATGTAGAGAGAAAGCTTTTGACTGACCTTTCTATACTGATGTGGATAGAAATGGTGGTTGAGATATCATCTAGAAAAAGGGAGGGGAAAGTAGAGATGATTTTTTCTACTAACTTTGTAAGTGCTTCATTTTAAATTATTAAAATTAAATAATATTTTAAATTTTTTGAGCATTTATATATGGATTTCTTTTTCTCATTAAACATATTTTATTTTAAGATTTGAATCATTTTATTCCCCATTGTAATGTAATGATTTATTGTGATGTTTGATATATATATATTATTTGTAAATAAGTAGAACACGAAGGCTATGACTTGAAGAACATTTTTCTCTACGGAAATTAGGTGCTTGATTGCCATATGATTTTCACTGGCCTTGTAGTGGGGGCAGCTCCATTATTTAGAAAGAGGTTATTTTTTTTTCACTTTTTTTCTTTTTTTAATTTATTTTTGGGGTGGGTCCAAAGTTGGTTCTAAATTAGTAGGCCTAATGATATGGCTAATGATGCCTAAAAATTGAATTTTGGCACAAAAATACAAATTTTTCAATAAAAGTTTTCCTTGAAACCGTCTGTGCACACACAATCACAAGCGCACGCCTAGGCGTAAGGCATCCACGTGGTCGTGTGCTGGATTCTGAGCTCTGTGCGAAACATGTTATCAGCTCGCTCGTCATGGCCACCAACCTATGCAACCATCTCCAGACACTAGTTTTCGCCGGTCCCGGCCCTCGCAATGCCCATCAATACCCATTTTGACTTAACCCGACCTACCGTGGCCAAAGTGCCCACAGCGGTATCACATGCAAGTGTACGTACACTCACACATGCACACGGGCTTGCCTAATCGTGCATCATTGCATCCTTTCTTGTGCTAGTACATGCATGTGGACCCCACTACATTCTTAATGTATCATTGTACTCTTTTGCATGCACCAACACACATACACACCCGCACATGCATGACTGCTCCTTCAGACGTTTACCACTTCACCACTGGAATGTTACTATCGTGGTAGTAACATTGTCCGGCCACCACCATCATCTTCATATTACAGCTGCCAGGCAGTCAACACTAAGAAAGAAAACATGATCAAAGTACCCCAGACAACGCAAAATGCCTCAAAGTACGAATTTCTGAAATATTTACTTTTGACGAAATAAACATCCTTAGATGCAACATCACTATTTTATCATTTGACAAAAATCTCGACGTAATATTTTTAAACAAGAAAACATTTTAGATTCAAATTAATGATCATCTTTGTTGTCAAGTTGACTATCTTGACAAGAAGAACTTGATGATTTCATAATTAGTCTGATATGAGTCCAAATATATCCAGATCGAGCCATTAAAGCACATTTGAAGGCTATAAACTGCTAATTGGATGGTCAAAGAACTCAACATTTGACATAATTATAGTCAAATTGGGCTTCTCGATTAGAGGAGTCTAAGTTTGCATAATTATGTATTATTAAGACCTTCAAATAATTATAAAAATAATATGATCAAGAAGGATTAGTATAGGTCATCTAATCAGGTGGTTATAGGAGTTATTAGCCAAAAAAACAAAATACCTCTCCCTTATAGGCTATAAATAGACTCATTCTCTTTACTTAAAAAAATGAGAAAGATACAAATTCTAGTAGTGTTCAAGACCAAAGACAATGATAACTTTCAACCTTCATAGCGGCCAACCACCCATGCTTGACGCCATCACCAATTTTGCTTGTTAATGATGTATCCTAACTATAGTGTAACGATGCATTATAAATATGATATAAATGATTAACATTATAATGAATACCTAATGATAACTCCCAGACTCCATATAGTAGCCACTACCACCGTCGGTCGCATAGGTCGATCGTCGCCCATTGCCTTACTCATTGCTATTGGCAAACTCTGCTAACGCATGATGTATCACAAAAATGATGTAACAAAATTTCTCAAAATAATATGGTATAATGATGTATCCCGAATATTGTGTAATGATATAACCCGAATACAGTAAAAATGAATAATGTTACATTGAAGATTCATCGATAACTCTTGACGAAAACAGGTTACGATTGTCGTATTCAGGATACGTTGACTTCTTTTGGACTCCTAAAGTTTTTTATATGTCGCATACCGACAAATATGTCTCTAGTAGTAAAACTTGACATAAAGGGTTGCAACCACTAACTATTGTTGCACTAACTTCAACCCAAGTGACTAACTGGCACAATTGCAGTCACCAACTACAGCTTATGTGACCAGTTGATGCTATTGTAGTCACCAACTATGTTCTGTGTGACCAACTGACACTATTTTAGTCACCAACTTTGGTGTGTATCCTAAATAATGTCAAATGATCCTATTACAATCACCAACTACGTCCTATGTGAGAAATTAACGCTATTGCAGACACCAACGATAGCTTATATGGACACTTGATGTCATTGCACTCCCCAACTAGTACATACGCGGCTAAACAATGATATTGCAGTCACCATATATGACATCTATGGCTAACTGACGCAAGTGCAACTACCAACTATAACTTATATGACCAACTATGGCTTGTATGACTAACTATAATCTATGTGGCTAATTGCTACTACAGTTACCAACTACAACCTATGTGACCAACTACGACCTATGTGGTTAAGTGTTACTACAGTTTTTAACTGTCTTATTTTGGCCAACTAACGTAATCACAACCACCGACTACATCATTTATGACAAAATGATGCCTTTGTGACAATTAACTATGGCCTTTGCAGCCCACTATTGCTATTATCATGAAGAACTACATTTGTTATTACCTAATTTTTGTTATTATAATTGAAATACTATTGTAAATTTGTAATTATTAGCTTTCTAATTTTTTCATCTCTAATTTAGTAGAAGAGTGAACCCATGTACTTACAATCATATAGATGATTACTTTAACTGAGCCAGGCCCTGTTTGTTTTTTCCTTTACAGGATATTTCTACAAAAGAAGTCCTAGTGCTTCTCCTGTTATTTCTATATTATATGTGTGTGTATTCGATCTTCGTACAACACCTAGACGTTAAGTTATCACCCTACCACTTTGAATCCTCCGGCACACAACAATAACTATGTCATTCATATTGTAAGAATTCAACCTTTGCACAGTATAACACATTATTGATTGTCAAGTGTGATAAAAGTAAGAATATTAAGATACACATATGACAAAAATAAGAAGTTTAAATTAAAAATAATTATATTTAAGATATGATAGAGTGCATCTATTAAAGAAATAAAAATAAAAATAAAGATAGATGATTTAAATATGTACAATAAAAGCTAGCATTGCATCTATAAAATGGGTAGATGAAATTAATGTTGCAAATAATAATAATAATAATAATAATAATGATAATAATAATAATAATAAGAGTTGAACTAAAATACTATGTAGTTAGAATTTATTCAAAATGATATGTAATTAATATATTTAATTCCTCATGAAATATCAATCAAAATGAATAAAAAATGAGAATTTATTTTGCCAATATCAACTCATTAGAATAACTCCAATAATAATGATAATGAATTTTGACAAATGCTCATCTAAAATAAGAAACTAATTTAATAAAATGTATTTTATTCATTATAAATAAAGACCAATTACATACATAGCACCTGAAGCATTGCTATTTATAAATCTAGCACCCTCTGCCAAATTCTCACCAAATATCAAAACTTCTGATAAAGCCCCAACTCATATTTTTCATTTTTATCAAATCCATGTCAAGTGTAAATATCGGCTCGATAGTTCAAAAAAATCACATGAATACTAGATTTTATAAAAAACAATATTTCCGGCGCTATGCATGTAATTAATCCTATAAATAAATATTTTACTTACTCCAAAATAACCTTTAACTAATGCACAAAATATGAAAAATTTATTGCATACGGTGTCCGATCTCCACCGTCCATCACACATCAAGGGTGTATTACAGTTAGGGCTGCCAAAAAAGCTCGTTGTTCACAAACAATTCGTGTTCAGTTTGTCAAGGAGTTCGTGTTTGATTCGTTCGATAATTAAACAAGATGAACACGAAAATTTTTTTTTCGTTCGGTATGTTAAATGAACCAAACACGAACAGTGATGCGTTCATTCATGTTCGAATCGTTATAGTTCGAAATATAAAATAATTTTAAATAATTATATATAAAAAATTTATGGTATTTTAAAAATTAAATTTTATAAATTATAATATATAATAAATTAATAATAATAATATATTAATATACTAGAATAGTAATATGCTAATATAGATATTATATATTTATATAATATAAGTTATATAATTAATATAATATATTATTTATATATATTAATATTAGGGCTGTCAAACTGGTTCATCGTTCGCGAACAATTCGTGTTTGGCTCTTGTTCGACTCATTCGTTAAGAAACAAACACGAACAACGACTTCACGAACAATTTCAAACACGAGCTTATTTCAAACAAACTAAATTTCAAACGAACCGAACACGAACACAAGCTCTGTTCGTTCGTGTTTGGTTCATTACACCCCTAATTACAGTGGGCTCTATTTAAAACAAAATCTCTGATGGACGGTAAAGATTGGACACCGTATGTATTTCTGCATACGGAGTCCAAATGCCATAATTTTTCCAAAATATGACCATCAAAGCAATCATTTATCAATAAGAAATTAGGAGAAGGGGAACCCACTGCTTCCGAGCTCTTTGGCATTAAGGAGTAAAAGCTCAATATACATTTAAAGCTACAAGTAAACTGAAGTAATTATATATTTATTGCTAGTGATATATATTATAAGTATTATTTAAATTTAATAAAAATCATTTACTGATAAAAGTTCAAATAAACATAATAATTTGAATCCATACATTTAACTATTTATTTGATATTTGCATCATATTTATACTTCAAATAATATACATTGCTATTGATATTAAATAATTAATATCAAAATATAAATTAAAAAACTTTAGAAAGAGGAAGAAACACGGTCCTAACCCAATCACAGTAGTCCACTATGTGCTTGTATGTCTATGCGTTCGCCCTTCTTCCAAAATAGGAAAATGAGGTTACAATCTTATATTGAAACTATGCTTGTCTTTATATTGTCTACAAAAAAATATAGGTGTTAGATACAACCGCCGTATTTGAACTACAACGGTTGCAAGCAATAGTTACCAGAGGCCAGCGGCGATGGCCGGCGGTGGTCAACAGTGTCGACGAGCGGAGATCGACGATAATCGACAGTGGTCGATAACTACGGAGTGGTTATTCGTAAGGTATTTTCTTTAGAAAAAACTATAGAATTCCTCTTCTTCCTCTCTTTCCCTCCCCCCTCAAGTGAAGAGAGGGGTAGAGTTGTAATGGAGTCCAGTCGAGTCGGGCATGTCATTATTTGAACTTGACACGGTCTAATAACAAGATGTGCATGTTTAGTCCAAGCTTGAGACGAGCTTTCACATATAGGTTCATACATGACTTGCTTAAATTTTTTTTATGTTCATACTTGATTTGTACCTGACTTATTTATATTAATTGAAAATCTAAAAAATTGATTGAATAGTTAATTTTTCATATATAATTAGTAAACAAGTTAAAATTTTGAATGAGTATTTGATTTTTTATATAATATATTTACTGAATTATTTTAAAATTTTATTTAAATAAGCAATTGCATATATTCTAAATTAGCTTAAATCAGATTAGAATAGAGTGTTGCAGGATAATCTCAACCAACGGAGAAGACTTTTGAGAACTATGTTGAGCAGATAAATGACTTATATTCCTTGGAGGGAACTATTCTTTTGCCAGACTTCATAACTCATTACAAATCACATGAGGTCAAACTATGTTTTCCACCATCATTGGAGGCTTGCTACTAGACTTGACTCATGGTATGCATATGTAGAGCTAACAGTGTCTAAGAGGTTAACTTCCTGAGTAGGAACCTCTGTATATGGAGGGGCACTAACTGTTTACCTCTAATCAGTGGATTTTGAGGTAGTTGCACCCCTCCAGTATGCACTATCGTTGATCATTGAGCCTCATGCAAAAGTCAGAGGATTTTATTTTTAGACTCCTCCATTCTTCGTACATGATCTTCAAGAGGTACAAATGAGGTTCCTTTGTCGAGATGTATATCATTGGGAAACAAAGTAAAGTCTTAACATCCCAGAATTTGAAGTCGTACCCTATAATGATGAGTATTAGAGAAAAATGCTTGTGTATTGCTTTTGTTAGTCATTAAAGAAGTATAGGCTTCTATAAACATGAAATTCATTGTTTACAGACGATGCTAAACTATTTCGTGCCAAAAAATTCACAGCGGTAGAATTGTATTTTAATGTCCTAGCATTGTATGAAGATCCAGTGCGCACACACCGAAATAAAAAAGAAGTAGCAAAAGGAGATACCAAAATTTTTTATGTAGAAAAAGCTTGGACAGATAAAAAGCCATGGGGCCTAGCCAAGTCAAAATAATTGACTATGTCCTTGTAATTACATGAGTGTCCCCTTCTACAATAGGAAGAACAATGTAACAATCCTACATTGAAAATTATACTTGTCTTTATACAACACAAAAATTACAGATGTTAGACACAGCGATCATATTTTGACTAAAATATTTGCAATCAGAGGTTGGTTGTGGCATGCGGTGATAGCCAGTGGTGGTCTACGATGGCTGAGGAGCAGTGTAGCAGCTGTAGAGGTTAGTTATTATTCGTCTGGTCTTCTCTCCAAAAATAGCTCTGGAATTCCTTTTCTTCTTCTACTTCTCTCCCCACTCAAGTGAAAAGAGGAGGCCTATTTATAAGATTTTAGAGAAGGTTTTTTTGATATTCTGTCGTATAACATCTCAAACCACTTGATCAGACGGTTCATGCTAATCCTCCTTAATCATATGTGATTATTTTATGGATTTGCATATTTTAATAATCTCAAAATTTTAAAATATTAGGCTCGTTGGATTCCTCTAGTCGAGACGCTTGATTTGACTATAAATATATCACATTTGGAGCTCATTTGACCATTCAATTGATGATCCAAAGCCTCTAAATGTATTTTAATGGCTCGATATGAGCTCGATTTGACACATATTGAACAAATTTTAGTATCATTGGGTTCATCTTATCAAGGCGATATGAAATCTGAGCTTGGATGATCATGAATTTGAGTTTGAAAGTTTTGTTACCAAAAATGCATCGAGATGCAGGCTTGATGACATAAATTTATTGATGACACATCATAAAGAAATCAAAAGAATTATTTTAAAACTTTTTTATTTAATTACTTATAAATTTTTTAAACTATTTGCTCAAATTTGTTCAAGTATTTAAATAAATTAATATAAATGAGTCTTATTTTAAGAAGTTTTGAATTGTCCATCAAATACATTAATTTTGTTGTAGCCTTTCAAAATATATATATATATATATATAAATATCAAAATAACGACATTCATTCTCTGTCATTTTCTTAACATCATGCATTACGTAGATACATTATGAGAAATTATTAGATGCAGTCTTCATGAGATTCTCTGTATGGTGACCAATGACAACAAGACATTTGAATATAAATATATCTAATTTTTATTTATTAAAAATCAGTCTAACATAAGAAAATTCATTATTCTAAGGCATAAAAATTCATTCAAAATGAGTAATGATGTGATTATTATGGGTATTTGTAAATGGATGCCCTTATAGAGGTCACCTTACATATTTGCATGTTCTAAAAGCTCATTATGTGAAGAAAATATTATAGTTCCAAATGTTTCTTCCTCTAGCACCATTTGCTATTTTTACTCTTAATACTTGTAGTCTTTTTCTTTCTTTAATCACACATTCACAGTTTTTCATTCCATTGCACCTTTTCAAGCCAAGCCCCTTTACTTGGCAGGCCACCTAGCAATGAGACTAATGACAGCATAAGGATTAAAGGAGCTCCCCCACAGAGAAACAACCTATCATAATTCCAAATTTTGATGTCTATTTGAATAGGATTTGTTCATCTATGTAGCTTTTGTCAACATCTCTTAGGGTTTGCCTTAGGATTATGTATATATTTTTTAGTAGAATTCTATGGATCTTCATCAATTCTTCTATGGATTATTGTGTCAAAAATTTGATCAATCAATTTTCATAGTTATAAATATGATGGATTACAATTATATAATAATGGTGTAACCTTCTTGTAATATACTTTTGTATTTACATTTTAGTGAGAGATAATCTATCATCTTATTATTATACAGCTAAAGATATTATCTATAGTTATGTAAGTATGTTTTACAAAAACATAATTCATGATATTAATACAACATAATGTTTACATCACCTAAACTCAACATAAGTGTTGTACACTTGTATATTTGTATTTGATAGAGAGTTTTTTTTTTTCTCGCATAATCAATATATAGTTAGGAACCACAAAAAAAAAAAAAAAAAAAATCAAATGTAGATGTTGATACATATATCACCCGAATCCAGTGTTAATTAATATTATACTATACTATAAATAAACACCACTTCTTGGTTTTGAACGAAGTGCATTATTATGTCTATATTTTTCTTAGAAATATTCCCTTGTCTTAATCACACATAATTAAATATAATACCAAGTTAGGTGATTTGCATATCTATATATTTATTATTAGAGATAGACATGATACCAAAAATATTCAGTTATGTAGAACTAAACCTGATATTAGTATTTTGCATAATTGTATACTTATCTTTTAATAATAGTTAGTTTATAGATAACTACATATATAATCGTAATCCAACATCATTGCTATAAACAAGTACTTATATGTGTTTTACAAAGAGACATTCCATCCTATTAACTCTTCACATTTGTTTATAAAACCAATGTTGGGTTTGGATGCCTTCCACAACTTGCATTTTTTTCAGAGAAATATTATGTTATATTGAATGTGCATAACAGCCTTTTTCTTAAATGTTTTAGTTATTATGGCTTATTTTTCTTTTCTGTACCCTTCTTTTGAGCTTACTACAACTACACAGCTATCTAAATCCTTTCTTATGAGTTTACAAGGCAGTATAACCATACAATTTTTTTTTTCTTTTTTTTTTTAAAGATAGTTTGGTGTTTAACATAGATAAATAACTGTGCAACCCGTTCTTTGAATGTGTGGCAATTGACAACTTCATGTGTTTGCCGAGAGTTTCAATGCGCGCGGGCGTGTATTTGGCTGTGCGTGTGCGTGTGATTCTCACTATAGACCAAGAAACTATTAAAACTCATAATAACCTATCAACTCAATCTAACAACCTATTTCACCTCTTGCCCAAACTCATTTGCAGCCTTAAGCAATCCCCCAAAACTAGAAATCTAACTTCAACAGGAAGATGCTGAATGCACCTCTTAATCATCAATCAACCCATAACCAACCCATCCTATTCCACTTTAATCAACAACTTCCTTGCCTTAGAATACACAACACGCAACTATAACGTAATTATGGCTTCTCAACCACTTATGAAGCCACTATTTCAATTTAATTAAGCACCTATGCATGAAGAATCATTTGGAATTTAATGAGCACCAGACACGTTCAAACTTTAGAATTATTCAGCATCTTCATTAGTAGATGCATCAAAAAAATTGATCCTACGAGTCAACTTGACTAGAACCCGAATAAAAAAAATTAGGCTCGGGTTAACCCCATTAACTCATACTTAAATCAAAATTGAGGTGTATAACTAATTTATTTATGCAGGTCAAATTTGAGTTATTCGAGTTGAAGGTGAGTCGAGTGAATTTTATAACTATCGTTCATCATTTCAAATAAATCCCAATTGAATTCTCAGCAGAAGAAGTTATTAGTATAACAACAATGCATGTCGAGTGCTGTGAATATTGATTAATTTCAGAAATATTAAATTTAAAAAGTATGAAGCATTCAGCATATAAGATAAATAGTAAAATATACAGAGCATGAATACAATTACAGGACAAATTAATACAATATGCAAAAGAAGAAAATTAATCTCATATGACCAACTAATATTGAATATATGGCACAATAATCTCTCTCAACACAACTTCCATTTTCAGGTCCTCAATAACTATATTCATGGAAGCTCAATTGCACTTTAGTATGATAAAAATATTCAACATTTAAATTTCAAATTTTATTTAGAGTTGTATTTGGATCCAACCCTTTCCCCCCTCCCCCCTTGTCAGCAAGCACACATCACATTATCTACCTTTACAATACTGTGACAAGATTAACCCCCTAAAAAAAATTAATAATTAAATAAAAACATAACAAAAAAAGCCAGAAAATTAAAATATAAGGGAGCTAAACTTAAAAAACCATAGTGCAGAATACAAAATAGGTCCAAAAGCACAAAATATTTCACAGATACAAGTCATTAATCATCATTTTCAACAAAGAGGAGAAAAGAAAAAAAGAAAAGACTACCTTGAGACCATCCTAGCTCTATTCTCAGTTCATCACTGATCAAACTTGATAGAGATACCTTGGGCTCTTCCATAAATCTTTCCTTCCATCCTCTTCAGTTACTTGCCCAAGATGCTCAAGTTGTGCGACATAACTGCTCCAAGTTGATAAAGCAACTACATTCCATCAATAAATGAAGAGCATATTATGAATCTTGTTAAGGTTCAGTTTAAAATGTACTTAAATAAACTGATAAGTATATGCAGAAGCCGCCTTAGCAAAGTAAGAACCATATAAATACAGATTTAGGAAAAAATTACAAAAAGGCCAGAGCAATCTAATATTTATCAAAGCACTTCTATAATGGAGAAGAAGAAATTCATCCCTACAATGTTAGCTGCTATTAAAAACTCACCAGATAAAGGCAAAGATGAGTGAAGTGTCGAATATTTGCATGGGGTCATTTTAGTTCAAAAATTTATAAAAGTACTAAATTAGTCCCTAAACACTTTTAATGGGGGCTTTAATTATCCTCATTTGGGACTCTTTCAATCAATATTAAAAGAGTTTCAGGATTAAATTGACAGTTCGATAAATTCTCACGCAAGCACAACTAAACAGTGATATACTTTAGGTAAAAAAGAAAAGAAGCATACATTTACGAAATAAGTTGGAAACATACGTAAAATTATATCATATGCAGCCATCCATCATCTGAATCTTCTTGAAAAGGTTCACAACTTCAGCCATTGTTGGCCTTTTGGCCGGCTCATCAGAGGTACACATCTTGGCAACCTTTAGAACACGCACCATTTGCTCCTTCCATAAGTCAATGGCCGAAAGAGAAGGGTCAAATATCTCATCAACCATTCCACGGCCCTCCATCCACCTCACCCACTCCACCAGATTACCTCCTCCCTTCTCTTCTTCCTGGCCAGTTGGAGATCTTCCAGTCAACAACTCCAACAACACAACCCCAAAGCTGTAGACATCGCCCTTCGCTGTTGCTTTCATTGTTAAGCCATACTCTGGTGGGATGTAGCCAAAGGTCCCAGCCAGGTCAGTAGTTACATGAGTCTCACAGGCACTGATGATACGTGCGAGGCCAAAGTCAGCAACCCTCGGCTCAAAGTATTGATCAAGAAGAATGTTGCTTGATTTCATGTCCCGGTGAATGATGTGAGGGACAAAACCATGATGCAGGAAAGATAGTCCTCGAGCTGCACCTAAGCAGATCTTTAACCTAACAGACCAATCAAGAGTTCCATCAGCATCAGCCTGTTTCCTAAACCATTGCTCCAAGCTCCCATTTTCCATGTAGTCGTAGACTAGAAACCTCTCCTCACCAAAGACGCAGTACCCAAGTAACGGGACAAGGTTTCTGTGCTTCACCTTTCCAATAGTCTCCATCTCAGCCAGGAACTCCCTGTCACCCTGAAAGTGTCTCCCTCCATTGAGCCTCTTGATTGCAACCACCCGATTCTCCGGTAAAGACGCCTTATAGACGGTGCCAAATCCACCATCACCAATGACATGAGACTTACTAAAGTCGTTGGTTGCTTTCATGATATCGGCAAGAGTGATGCGAAACAAAGCATGCTCAAAAGTGGCAATGTTGATGCTGACCGGTTCCTTTAATCGCTTGCTCAAAAGCTCCTCGGAAGATGCTGCTGGCTCAATAGCCGATGAGTTGCTCTTATTGGCAGGAGTGATAGCCAAATTCCTTTGGTATCGTCTCCTCCATTTGAAAACAGCTAAAAAAATGAACACAGAAAGAAATGTAACGGTAACAACAATACTCCAAACTAAAGCTCGGCCAAATGCTCTTGAAGAAGGGTACGCAGCCAATGGCATTGAAATACTGTGACTCCCAACACATGCCTGAGCCACCTTGCAGCTCTCTGGTGCAAAACTGTCAAATTTATTGCCAGAGAAATTCACAAATGAGAGCCCAACTATACTGCAAATCTTACAAGGGATGGCATCCTGGAGATTGTTGTTGGAGACATCAAGATAAGTGAGAGAATTCAGACTGGACAATAAAGATGGAAGGCTTCCAGTGAAATTGTTGTTATGAAGGTCGAGAACTGTGAGAGAAGTCAGGTTTGAAATAGATTCTGGTATGGCACCAGAGAATAAATTATTGCTGGCATTGAATATAACAAGCGAACTAACTCCACCACCAACGCAATGGAAAACGGATAAGAACCCATGGAGAAAATTTTGGCTAATGTCCAAATGAGTAAGACTCTTGATAACAAAAAGAGATTCAGGAAGAGGGCCAAAAAGTTTATTGCTTGATAAGTTAAGTTTCACTAAACTTGGCATCCTCAAGCCAAGATTGTCGGGAATTGGACCCTCAAGCTGGTTGTTAGATAAAAGTAGGCCCTGAAGATTCCTTAAAGAGAGCTGTGCAGACAATAATGTACCTGAAAGAGCATTGAAAGAAAGATCAAGGACAGCAAGGTGCAGCAGGCCATTAAGCTCAGAAGGGATGGTGCCACTAAGCATGTTTCCTTGCAACTGTAGCTCTCTTACTTCAACACAGTTCTTCATTGCTTGTGGAATCTGTCCTTTCAGATTATTATAGGATAGATCAAGCACACCATAATGCTGATTGAATTCAGAATCCGAGTGCTGCGCCTGCTGAAACCCAATGCAGATTTCATCAGGTATTTCACCAGATATTAGGTTGTTGGAAAACACCAGATCACCAAGAAGCTTCAGCTGAGATATGGCCTTGGGAATAGATCCAGTCAATCTATTTGATCCAATGTCAAGTTCCACCAGGTTAGTACAATTGAAGAGATCTATAGGGATCTCGCCAGATAGTTTATTCCCATGGAGTGACAAATTAGTTAAGTTGCTTAATTTTCCAAATGAGTTTGGAATGACTCCTTCAAAATAATTGTTGTCAAGCTGCAATCTCCGAAGGAGAGATAAACTCCCATTGCTTTCTGGGAGCCTACCACTAAGCTGATTGTCAGAGAGATAGATTTCAACAATGGTTTTAGATTGCAACAATTGTGAGGGAAGTAAGCCAGAGAAGTTGTTGTGTGAAAGCTCTAGGGTAACTAGAGGCAACTGGGATAAATAAGCTGGAACCTGTCCAAAGAACTTGTTCCTGTTTAAGATCAAATCGGTGAGGTTTGAACATGCTCTGAAGGTTTCCTGAATGCTTCCTGTGAGCTCATTGTCAGCAAGAGAAAAATGAGATAGAAACTCAGCCTCACAAATATCAGTGGGGATCTCCCCTGACAAACGGTTTGCATCAGCTATGAATGAGGTCAAGTGCTGTAGTTTTAAAGAAGGCAGAGTCCCACTGAAGTCGTTCTTTGCCAAACTGATAAATCTAGCCATGCTCCAATTTGACAACCAGCTAGGAATTCGTCCAAACAAATGGTTATCATCGACAAGGAACGAGTTGATGGATTCAAGTGCAGATAAACTATCAGGCAATGGACCATACAAGTGATTGAAGGAGAGATCCAGTATCATCAGATTCTTTAGATTGCCCAACTCCTCAGGTATCTTCCCAGTGAGTCCAGCATGGGATGCAACAAGATAATTAAGCTTTGTCAGTTCCCCAATACCTGGAGGCAGGCCCCCTTCAAAGAAGTTTTCAGATATGTCCAGGTCTATTATGTTCTTGAGTTTGGAGATCTCCCTCGGAATTTTCCCTGTGAACTTGCAGCCTGGAATTGAAAAAGTTTCTAGCTGTTCCAGATTTCCAATTTCCTCTGGAATACTGCCATTGAAGCCATTAGGACCCAACCATAAAGATAATAAACTTGTCAACTTTCCAACATCTGCAGTAAGAGGCCCTGTAAAGCTGTTATAAGAGAGGTCCAGTGTCTTGAGTTTGAAAAGAGAAATAGGGCCAGAAAATACTTTTCCGGTTAGCCCATTATGGCTTCCATCTAAGTTTGTGAGATTGGTCAGATTGCCAAGGTTTTCTGGAAGATTCCCAGTAAAAGAG
Organism: Papilionanthe hookeriana x Papilionanthe teres; assembly: GCA_022702705.1. Classification (NCBI taxonomy): domain Eukaryota; kingdom Viridiplantae; phylum Streptophyta; class Magnoliopsida; order Asparagales; family Orchidaceae; genus Papilionanthe; species Papilionanthe hookeriana x Papilionanthe teres. The sequence continues at coordinate 57,526,005 of CM040437.1, forward strand.
TTCATGCTAAACTCTAGAACCTCAAGCTTCTGTAGATTCCCCAACTCCATGGGGAGGTTTCCAGAGAAACCATTCCCAGAAATACTGAGAATTCTGAGATCTTTGAACTGCCTAATGATGGGACCCAAGCTTCCATACAACATGTTCGAACTTAGTAATAACTGTATTAGCTTTGTCAAGTTGGCAAGTGAAATAGGAACAGCTCCAGAAAGCTGATTATTGCTTAGGTCCAAATACTGGAGATTCCACAGATCCCCGAGTGTTTCCGGAATTTGACCAGAGAGATCACAGCTGCTTAAGTTGAGAAGAATTAGGGAACTGAATTGCCCAATGCAGCTGGGGATAGGAAGGCTTAGAGCCGTGGAAGATAAATCTATTTCTTCCACAAGTCCGTGATTACTGCATTTTATACCGAACCACTGGCATGGTGGCCTTTCATCATCAAACCAGCTTGGAATGAGGTGTCTCCCTCCAATAAATGAAGACCTAAGAGCAAGGAGTTTCTGTATATCCCTGCTGTATACTGCACTAGACAATGAAACACAGGAGACGAAGAGAACAATAAATACATTTGCTCGATATGTCATTTTCTTTTGTACTTCGATAGACATCCCTGTAGTGCAACTTCTTCTAGTGTGGAATTTAGAGTTATCTTCGAACTTTGCACGAACTGTATCTGTTAAGCAAAAAAAAAAAAAACAGATTGAAGATAGACCAACAAAGAAGTGTTTGTTTCCCATGCAAGTTAAATTACAATCTTACTTTATTTTCTAGGATTATGCTAAAAGATAAAAGATTATGATAGAAAAGCAACAGTTAAAGAAGGTGTCTTACTATTTAATGAAACAATTAAACATGAATAGGAGTTTGTTGTCATACTCGTAATCTTGTCCAACCCAATTGTTTGTTAGTGGCAAAAGAGAACCACTCAATTAAAAGCAGAAGCTCTATTAAGAGCTTGTTAAACCATCTTAGAATATCAACATATATAATTCTAAACCTCCGTAATACCTAAACAGCAACAAAGAGAAATATTTATGTGCCTATAACTGAAAAAACAATGTTATCTGCATCAATTGTAGATCTCTAGCTGTAAACAACTCCTGCAACAACAACAATCCCTTCAAAAATAACTTCTTAAGTTGTTATCTTGAAGGTTTGTGAGAATGAAAATGTGGTACATCTCCAATCAACGTAAAAAACTTCTTAACTATCTTTGATAACAACTGAAGAGGTAGTAGATAGTGCGACCAAACATTAAGAAAGCAACACTCTGCTAGAAATTCTCTGGAGGTATAGGTGGAAAGAAAGTACCTCAAACTTCACATTAAAAATAGGATGAAGTCTCACATCAGATAACAAATAAACTATTTATTCAGCTTGTCCAAACAAAACACAATTATAAACATCAGAATTTTCAATCAAATGAATATGTAAAGTGGTGCAACTTGCAAGAAAGTTATAAATAAAGAGGCATTCAACGGTTTAGCAGAAACGAAATTCAAACTAAAAAATGTGCATATCAATTGACACCTCTACTAGAGTAATTTCAAATCGTTTACTCCATTAGTAAAGCCTTCATATGTTTGAAAGAAAAGTAACTTCTTCAAGATTTTCTTCTTGAAAAAAATTTTTGTTCAGAGCTAGCACAAAGCATAACTCAGTGATGTCCAAAGGTGTTCCATCTAGCAAATTCATGCAAAAAGGATATAAATAATGTAAAAATTTAAGAGCACGTTTGGGGCAGCTTAATAGCTCCTCCGAATTTTGAAAATGCTAGACGAAGTGTTTGGTTAGTGCGGCGCGGTGAATTATCCTAATAAACCGATTAATATTTGTATTAAATATGGTCGTGGGTCGAACCCTGCGGCCCACATCCTTTCGCTTGTCTATTACCTCGTTGCCCTTGACCCGTGCTCTCTCACATTCCTATCTTTAATAGATCTCGATTCCGATTGGAATGAAGACGCTAAGGAGGAGCTCTGGTCCATCGAGTCCACCTAATCCGCTGCTAAGAGGAAAACCTCCGGCTTCAATCTCGCCTCATCTCAACGTCGTCGCCTACCTCGCTAGGTAAGCACAGCTTCTCGTCCTAGCTGTGTCGAAAATGACGAACTCATTAGCAAGCTTGATTGGTCCCCTTGCCCTAGGAATCTACTCTGTAATTTCTCTTTGATACCTTGTCAAGCTTTATATCTTCGTCTCAAATATTATTCTTTTTATATACTTTGAATTTAGAAGTTGTAATTTTTACTAGCAGGAAATTAGGGTGATCCAAAATCTCCAGATTTACATACTTATAAATTATTGTAGGAATAGATTGGATGTCTGTCATGTATATAAAATTTATTCTTTTCAAGTAATCCTCTAAAACCGCTCTAGCGCTTTCTCTCCTTCTTGGTGCGGCCTGGAAATAGAAGGGAGTCTATGAAGGTTTATGATTTTGGGTTAAGGTTTATGGAATGTGAATGAAAATCTGAACTATTAACATAAAATGAAAAAAATAAAGAGGAAAAATATTAAAAGATAGGAATATGAGAGTAGAAAGATAGAGCTAATCTCTTCACTGAGAGACGAGAGAATAAAAAAGGAGTGGGGCCTAATCAACTTTTATGGAACTAATCAAATTTTAATCCGTCATGAACACAAATGCATATCATTCATTACACGACTGCATAAAAAAGCAAGAAAAATAGTAATAATGAATTATTTATAATGCTTGTTGTATATTAATGAAAGGGATGAGATTCAAAATAAAAATAGGAAATTTGATTATCCCAAAAAATCTAGGTTCAATTTTAGTGTTAGTAGCATGGAATATTGCATGTTCCTTGTTTAAACGAATAATGCATAGGAGCTCAATGATCATTTGTTCAGAAACAGCTGTAAAACAACTGCTCTCCAACAACACAAACTAAACAACCAACTAGTTTATCTGGATCAGCTGCTACACAGCAGCTTTTCTGCAACAGTTACTTATCAGCAGCTTAGTAATAAGCTGCAGCTGCCTCAAACAGATCCTAAAGTTTCATTTAAGGACATTTGCAACTCACCCATACATTAATTGGGGGAGTCAATCTTAGCCGTGCACCTTGGCACAAAAGATGAAAAAACAAATCCAGTGGGCAGGAAAGGCTGATCCCAACACACACCCGAATGCCGCGAGGGCAAAGCATATCAATAGTTACAGTTCATATCAGTTGATACCCCTATAGGGTATCATATGAAAGCTTTTAAGGTTGTTCAAGAAATTAAATTTATCTAATATTCATTACCAGAAATTCTACATTGATATTTGTAACAAAATACAGTGCAAAATATATTTGCATTACATGTCAACAAAGTCAGTATGTTGTAGAATGCAATAATGGGCATAACAAAACCAAGAAATTTTAGATCATGCTAAAATTAGAAAGTTGCAATGTAATATGTGTTAATGTACCTATTTAGTGTTATGGTTCGGTTCAGTTGGACATTGAACCGGTCCGGTTTACTTTGTTGTTGCTTAGTGTGGTTTGGTCTTTTCCTTTCTTACCTGCTGTAATCTATAAATAGGAATGGCTTTGTACATTTTAGGTTGGGATCTAATATTGAATTGTTTCATTCTTCCACTATTATCTCATCTTTCTTATTTGATTTACGGTATCAAAACCAACTGCCTCTCGACAACCTCTCTCCTATTTTGGCATGCTTAGTTGTTCATCTTCCTGGGGGCTGCACCGTTGAGTACTTCCTACAGGTGTATTCTCTTCCATCTCATCTCCTTTACAGTTAGGTGCTCTCTATCCACGATTCTTGCCTTCAAGAACTCTGCTCGCCTTGTCTTTATGGTAGATCTACAGAAGACGTCTTTCTCTAGTTTCTTCGCTTCATTCCCTCTTCATTTCTTCTCTACCGATTTTTTCTCATGAGCACCCAATCACAATCTTCAATTAACATTGAAATAGCCACCAATTTGAGCTATTCCCTGCCCATTGATTGCTCGATCCCTACCCAACTGAAATTTCTATTGGGCAATATTTAAAATGTTATATTCGCGGCACTTACCATTACAATCATCCTATCTGGAAGGCATAAGTGTTGAAATTACTCCATGCAAATGGATGTGATAGATTTCTTGATGATTCGTGTTGTTGTCCTAACAACTTCATCCAAGATTCTTTAGGAATTAAAATACCCAATCCTGATTATAGAAAATGGGTCTTTATGGATCAAAATCTCACCATTGCCATCTACAATGTTGTCTCACAATATATTATATCATATCTCCTTAAACTAGAAAATTGTGCTGAAATATGGCACACTATTGAACGAGACTTCAGTCCTCTAATAACTTTCACATTCTCCAACTTAAAAATGAACATAATATCTCAAAAGGAAATAGAACTATGACTCAATACCTTTCTGACATCAAATACAAAAAAGATATTTTTGCCACAGCCGGAGTATTTCTTGACATCGAATATATAATATTTTACTCACTTAATAGATTGCCTTCCACCTATCATGCCTTCAAAACCTCCATCCTCACAAATCTTCAACTAGTTAGCTTGGATGATCTCTACACCTTTTTATGCAGTGAGGAACCCACCTTGGCAGAACCCATCCATATAACACCACTACTTTGGTTGCTCCTACCATACCAGAAACAGGGGCTAGTCTAGTACTCCCCCCAATAGACATCAGCAAAATTCAAGTTCTTATAAGAACCACTTCGGTCCATCCAAAGGGCAGTCCTCAAACGGATTTTGGAATGTCTCTGACAGCCGAACAAATAATATTACTTGCCAAATATGTAACAAAGTTGGGCACTCCATTTTTTATTGTTGGAACAAGCGCGATCATACCTATCAGCCCACAATCGCTCTTATTTTAGATTCTATATCCAACTCAGACCAATAGTTGATCTTGGACAGCGACACTACTCAACATCTCACCGCCAACTCAAATCAGCTTCACAACATCCAAGACTACAAGGGTGATAGCTCTATATCCATAGGAAATGACCAACAACTTCCTATTGCTCACATTTGTTAAGGATTGCTTCCTACTCCCACTCGTAAGCTCTTACTTTCAAATATCCATCATGTACCTAACTAAGCATACAATTTACTTTCATCTCATAAGTTAATAACTCAAAAACTCTTGCATTATTACTTTAACTGCTAACGACTACTCAATTAAGGATGTGCAAACCAAAAATTTTTTTAAGGTCTTGAATTCAAGGTTTGTACTCAATTCAAATTCCTCCAGCTGACTCCACCACTCCTCCAGACCTAGCTCTTATATCAGTTCAAAATGTTCCTAACTTAGAATACAATGTACTTTTTCATCTCAAAAATTAATTACTCAAAAACTCTTGCATTATTACATTTCCTGCCAACGACTACTCAATTTAGGATGTGCAAACCAACAAATTTCTTGAAGGGTATTGCATTCAAGGGTTGTACCCAATTCAAATTCCTCCAACTTACTCCACCAGTCCTCCAGACCTAGCTCTTATATTTGTTCAGCATGTTTGAAATCTTCGGCACAGACGACTTGAGCATTCCCACAATCACATTCAGCAAGTACTTGTTTACAGAATGTTATCCCCAAAACCTTTGTATATCATGTAATTGTCAAAAAGCCGGAAATTCCCCTTCCCCAAATCTCTTACCAGGGCTACTGCAGCTCTGCAAATTATTACCTCTGATGTTTGGGGTCCTTCTCCCACCTCCTCTTATGAAAATTATAAATACTGTCATTTTTGTTGATGATTTTTCTCGTTTTACTTGGTATATTTGCTTAAACATAAGATATACTTTCATTAAATTTAAAGAATTTAAATGTCTTGTTGAAAATCAACTCAATTATTGTATAAAAATCCTTAGAACTGATGGTGGTGGTGAATACTGCAACTCTAAAGTTAATAATAATCTTGCTCAATTCGGCATTTAGCACCAATACACCTGAACTTATAGCCCCGAAAGAAATGGCGTTGCCGAACGAAAGCATATACATCTTATGGAAACGATTCGCACCCTTCTACATGATGTTTATCAACCTACTCATCTTTGAGCCGATACTTTACTCACTACATGTTATCCTACTAAACGGTTACCGACCAAAACATTAAAATATAAAGCAACATCTGAAATATAATTCCATAAACAGCCAAATTATCACTACTTAAAAATATTTAGTCGTCAATGCTTTCCTTGGCTCAAGCCCTATCTCAATCATAAGCTTAAAACTTTATACAAAGAATGTGTGTTTTTCAGTTATGCCCCCTCTAAAAAAGTTGTAAATGTCTAGATATTTCCACTAATAACATCTACATCTCTCGTCATGCTACCTTCAATGAACACATGTTTCCCTATCAGCGAAAAACTATTTCTTCTTCACAGCCTATCCCGCTAGCTTCCTCTCAACCTCCCCTTTTATTGGTTCCCTCCACTGCTATTTTGCCGACTCATTAGCCTCACCCCTCTCCCAACCAAATTGCATCCCAATCGCCTAGGCATCCCTCCTCTGCCCCTGTTGATACCAAATTGCATTTCTCACCAGCTTGTGACACTCAACCTGCTCCTATCTCTACCAAATTGCCTCGACCAATAAATTGTGATCCTCCCCTTACACCTTTACCTCCTCCTCCTCACATTCCATGCTCACTAGAACTAAAACCGATAGTATCAAACCTCGCCAAATTCTCAATCTTAATCATCAAACAACTAATGATCCCACTACTAACTCTATGGCTATTAAACATGAACATTGGAGAAATGTTGTGTTCTGAATTCAAGCTTTACAAGATAAAGGGACATGAGAATTGGTACCTCCCCCATCATAGTATAATATTCTTGGTTGCAGGTGGAGTTTCAAATCTAAACATAATTTTGACGGAACAGTGGCCCGATATAAGGCTCGATTTGTCGCTCAAGGGTTCAAACAACAAGAAGGCAAAGACTATCTTGAAACCATCAGCCCGGTTACTAAAATTACTACAATTAGGGTCTTCCTCATCATAACAGTTACCTGCAAATGGCAAATCCTTCAACTTGATGTATCTAACGCATTTCTTTATAGCGATCTACATGAGACTGTCTATATGCAACAAACTCAACGCTTTCTTGATCAACTTCATCCTACTTACATTTGTAAGCTCAAAAAGATTTTTTGTGGACTTAAGCAAGCACCTTGTTACTTGCATCAAACTCTCACTACGTATCTTCAGTTTCTCCACTTTCATGTTAGCTCAGTCGATATGTCTCTCTATGGTTACCATTATAACAATATGAGACTGTCTATATAGCGATCTACATGAGACTGTCTATATGCAGCAAACTCAACGCTTTCTTGATCAACTTCATCCTACTTACATTTGTAAGCTCAAAAAGACTTTTTGTGGACTTAAGCAAGCACCTTGTTACTGGCATCAAACCCTCACTACGTATCTTCAGTTTCTCCACTTTCATGTTAGCTCAATCGATATGTCTCTCTATGGTTACCATTATAACAATATTCATATCTATATTCTAATATATGTGGATAACATTTTAATAATCGAAAATGACTCTCATACCATTGATACTATTCTTCAAGCTTACACAGCAAATTCAAAATGAAAACTCTGGGACCCATCTCCAAGTTCCTTGGTATCCACGCTACTCGTATTACCTATGGTTTACATCGAAATCAAGTAAATTACGCTCAACAAATTCTTCTCTATACTTTAGGAATGACAAATTCTAAACTTATGCAAAATCCAACCAATACCAAGAAGTCTTTTGATCTCTCATGATCCCTTTTTTAATCATAAACTAATTGATTCTATACAGTACTTAACTCACAAAACCTAATATAACATATGTGGTTAATCACTCTAGTCAAACAATGCATCAACCAACACAAAACAATTTTCAAAAGTTGAAGCATACCCTTTGTTATTTAAAAGGCACTGTTACTCTTGGCTTACCAATCATCCGAGGGTCATTTGAACTCATTGCTTCTGCAGATGTTAATTGGGTTGGTGATCCTACTGATTGTAAATCGACTACAGGCTTTTGCATGTTTCTTGGATCTACACTTGTTTCCTAATGTATGTGGGGCAGGTCTACTGTGGAAACTATACATTTACTGAGAGGTTTGATGGAGAAGTTTAGAGATAATAAGAAGGATCTACATATAATTTTTATTGATTTAGAAAAATCTTATGACAAGATTCCAAGAGATATCCTTTGGAGAGTTCTTGAGAAGGTGTGGATATGACTTATATTCAAACCATTAAAGATATGTATACTAAAGTTGTTACTTGTGTTCGAAGAGAAGGAGGATTGACCAAATATTTTCTTATTTTTATTGGATTATATCAGAGATCAGCTTTAAGCCCATATCTTTTTTCTTTAATTATGGATGGTCTTACTGGATATTTACAAAAGGATATTCCTTGGTGTATGATTTTTGCTGATGATATCCTTCTCATGGATAAGTTGAGAGAAAAAGCTCAGAAAAAACTTGAATTATGGAGGTGTACATTGGAGTCTAAAGGCCTTCGTTTGAGTAGAACTAAAATTGAATATATAGAATGTAATTTTAATAGTAGTAGCTCTAGTTACAAAAGTGTAACTTTGGGTGATCAAATTTTTAAAGGGTGTGAAGGATTTAGATATCTCGGCTTTATTGTTCAAAATGATGGTGAAATAGATGGATATGTTATTATTAGAATTCATGTTGGTTGGTTGAAGTGGAGGAATGCTTCAGGCCTATTGTGTGATAGAAAAATACCGTTTAGACTGAAAGGAAAATTTTATAAGATGGTGGTGAGACCTGCAATGCTCCATGGCGCTAAATGTTAGCCTTTAAAAGAGAAGCATAAAACTAAGTTAAGTGTTGTCGAGATGAGAATGATTAGGTGGATGAGTGCCTTTACACTTAGAGACAAAATGCGAAATGAATATATCTATGCTAGGGTTGGTGTAGCTCCAGTGATAAAAAAATTTAGAGAGAGTTGCCTTAGATGGTTTGGTCACATTAAACTTTGACCATTTGATAATCTGATTAGGAGAGTAGATGTTTTAGATTCGATTTATGTTAAGAAAGACAGAGGTAGACCTAGAAAGACTTGAGCATAATGTATAAAAATGATCGTAATTTATTAGAATTAAATGAAAATACGACACTAAATAGGACGCAATGGAGAAAAATCATTCATGTAGCCGACCCCACTTAGTGGGATAAAGGTTTTGTTGTTGTTGTTGTAACTTGTTTCCTATACAAATAAAAAACAAGCTTTCATTGCTCGGTCCTCTACCGAAGTTGAATATAGAGCTTTAGCCACGACGGCGATCGAGAATGTCTGGCTACAACGTCTACTTCAAGATTTTCAAATTACTCTTGCTGCTTCTACACCTCTTTACTGTGACAATACCTCAACCATCGCACTTGCCAATAATCCGGTGTTCCACACCCGCACCAAGCATATAAAGATTGATCGTCACTATATTCGAGAATGCATCAAAAACCAAGTTCTTATTGTTCATCATGTCAACACTATTGATCAATTTGTAGACCTTTTTGTCAAATATGTTCCCACTTCCAGGTTCAAATCTCTTCGTAACAAATTGACAATCGTTGACAAAGATAATCAATTTGAAGGGGGATGTTGATGTACCTATTTAGTGCTCTAATTTGATTCACTTGGACATTGAACCAGCCAAGTTTATTTTGTTGTTGCTTAGTGTGGTTTGTGTTGTTACCAAATCTATTCCCACTTCCAGGTTCAAGTCTCTTCGTAACAAATTGAAAATCGTTGACAAAGATAATCAATTTGAAGGGGGGTGTTGATGTACCTATTTAGTGCTCTAGTTCGATTCACTTGGAAATTGAACCAATCAAGTTTATTTTGTTGTTGCTTAGTGTGGTTTGTGTTGTTTTTTTTTTTTTGAAAAGGTTTTGACTTTGAAAATATTTTAATTTTTTTAAAAAATAGTTTGATTTTGAAAATAAGACCAAACAAATCTGGAATATTTAATTGTTTAAATAATCGAACACAAAATTACAAATAATATGTTATCTCGAAAAAGGAGAATATCACTTAATAACGAGTTTAAATTATCTAGGTTACTACTTTCTTATAGAAGCAAGCTCCTATAGTTAATTATATCTTAGCAACTGAAATCACTTAGAAAAACTCTCAATTAAGATTATGGTTATATTTTCAAGAATTCAATGTTTAGTTTTCACAATTAATTGTAGAAAAATTAAATGGGAAAGACTCAATATGGAACAATTATTTCTGGAACACAAAAGAATGAAAAGTTGAAGATGTCGAACCTGCTGAAGAAATCTCAGTGACATCTAAAACTAACACATAGTTTGGCTTTGCATGTTTGAAAGGGAAGTTATACAACTGTTTAATCCAGCAACTTATTTAGAATTTAAGACTTATATTACATTGCATATAATCATACATAAGCCTAAGAAGGTATGGAGATTTATGTCGTACTAGACAAACTACATCAGAATCCTAAAAAGTTAGTACTTATATTAACCAACACCATCTGAGATAACGTTGAGGGTTTAGTTGAGGTTCATCCTTTGCTTGGGTTTTGCCTTTTCCAATATATCTCAAGGGTTGATGGTTGGTATAAGTGCAACACCACGAAGTAACAAAAGAAAAGAATAAAACCATGTGTTGAAAGACCTATCCTAGGTTCTTATTATTTACTCATAATAGTCCTGCAAAACAAGCTTAGGTTAGTGCTCATTATTATAGAAAAGATTATCGAAATGATTAATGAGAACCAAATTTATTCTCATCTTATGTAACACCGGTCATGATACCATGGTTATGTCATCCCGATACTACTATTAGTTTTGGATTTACATAGCCTAAAGAGGTAAGTAGACTTGTTCAGACCGGAAGATTTTTGTCAGCAACCATGTGTTACGTCATCCAAGAAGCCTTCGTAAACCTAATTGTTATTATTTTGTTTTTTTATTATTATTATCATTATTATATAATTAAAATCAAATCTATTTATATACTTTTTGAATAAATATCAAGGTTTAAAATTATTAGAGTTTGTAAGATCTCGTAAATCACCTTGGGAAGTGAATATGGTTCTTATAAACTCAATTATTATATTCTTAGAAATTATTTTACTATTTTGGGAATTTTTAATATTATTAGAGTTTGTAAGATTTCATAAATCACCTTGGGAAGCGAATATAGTTCTTATAAACTCAATTGTAATTTTTAGGATTTTAAATAATTTTTATTCCAATGACTTTAAAATGATGTGAAATTATTTTTCCGGACTTATATTGACTTGATAGAGTTTATGTAAAACTATTGTAAATTTTTTAATTTTATTTGATTTATTAGAACTATTTCAATTTTTAGATTATTTTTTATTCAAAAATTCATAATAAATCAAAATGACCTCCAAAATATTTGAAGTATTACTAAGATGTTTAGAATATGACTTCAAACAACCTCCAAAATTTCTCAAATTATTTCAAGTTCATTTTAAAATTTCTATGAATTATTGAATTTCTTAATGAATTTATTAATGGGAAGTTATGAAAAATTATTAAGTTCAAGTGATTTTTATATGTTTTAGTTTCTTTTAATCTGATTTACTTATGGGTGAAGATCTCATTCAATTTAGAGTCGTATAGAAAAAGTTATTCAAATTTTAATAAGAAAGGTATATTTGTAAATACCTTATTCATATTTTAACAGTTTCTATCCAAGTTAGAATTTTTTTAAAGGTTTATCCTTATTTGTTTAACAATTTGATTCAATTATTTGGATTTCATCACCTCTATTTCCTTCATTTAGTGAGTGAAAAGGTAATTGAGGTATTTTTGTAAACCAAAGAACTCACAAACCTACCTCAAGACCAACTTTAAATGTATAAATTTTTGTAGTGTTTTGTCATTTATGTTTCATTTTAAGAGTTTCATTTCAAATTTTAGTGATTTTGAATTGTATATGGTTCACTTTGGAGTTTATAAAGCAATAAGAGTATTTTTTTTAATTTATAAGAAAATAACCAAACTACCCTAAATTGTTTTTGAAACTACCAAAGTTTTCCATATTTTTTATAATTAATGCATTAAGCATTCTTTAAGTTTAGATTATTCTATTTTTAATATTTATTGGTTCCATTTTATGAATTAAATATAAATAAAGGTAATTATGTAATTTTGAAAAATTACACTTTCGCTTTTCTCCATATTTATAATTAAACTTACTGAATTTCTTACTCTTATTTCGCTTGTCTCTATATTTATAATTAAACTTACTGAATTTCTTATTCTTATAATTTGTCAATTTCACTAAGTTCAAAATTTCAACAATTTAATCAAATCAAATTTTACGTTGATGATGATATCCTTCTCGTCGATAAGACAAGAGAGAAAGCTCAAGAAAACTTGAATTATGGAGGTCTACCTTGGAGTCTAAAGGCCTTCGTTTGAGTAGAACTAAAATTGGATACATAGAATGTAACTTTACTAGTTGTAGCTCTAGTGACAGAAATGTAACTATTGTTGATCAAATTATTAAAAGGTGTGAACGCTTTAGATATCTCGGCTCTATTGTTCAAAGTGATGGTGATATTGATGGGGATGTTATTAGTAGAATTCAAGTTGGTTGGTTGAAGTGGAGAAATGTTTCGGGCCTATTGTGTGATAGAAACATACCGCTAAGACTGAAAAGAAAATTTTATAAGATGGTGGTGAGACCTGCAATGCTCTATGGCGCTGAATGTTGGCTTTAAAAAAGAAGCATAAAACTAACTTAAGTGTTGCCGAGATGAGAATGATTAGGTGGATGAGTGGCTTTACAATTATAGACAAAATGTGAAATGAATATATCCGTGATAGGGTTAGGGGGCCTAGAGAGTCTCCTTAGATGGTTTGGTCACATTAAACATCGACCATCTGATGATCTGATTAGAAGAGTAGATGTTTTATATTCGGCTTATGTTAAGAAAGGCAGATGTAGACCTAGGAAGTCTTAGGCATATTGTATAAAAAATGATCTTAATTTATTAGAATTAAATAAAAATATAACACTAAATAGGACGCAATGGAGAAAAAGGATTCATGTAGCCGACCCCACTTAGTGGGATCAAGGTTTTGTTATTGTTGTTGTTGTTGTTGTAGATTTATTTTGATGAATAAAAAGTTAAGAAATGATATATTTGCAATTTTAGGGAGAATCACAAATTTGCCAATTCTAACTTTCAAATTAAGCTAATTTTACTGTAGTTTATTTATTAATAAACTTCAAGATGATTTCAATCAAATCCTTCTATTTTATGCTTCTTATTTGTTCATTTTGACTCTTAAAAGTATTCTTGCAATTTTGCCTATTTTTTGTGAACTTTCAATGATTTTCATATAAAACTTTATGTAAATTCACCCAAATTTTGATAGACTATTCCAATCTGTAACTCATACGATTCTCAAGGATAATATTCATCAATCAATCATCCACACATTTTTAATACTTCAATCCCTCAACAATTTGATAATTATACTTGTGAGCTTTTGCACATTTTATCAACTCAACCAAAGTTTTAATTAAACTACAATATCTCAATTATTTGACTGATGTTATATTAGAATTTTCATCTATTCACCATCTGATTTGATTCAATTTTAAACAAAAAAGGTTTAAAATATAAATATTTCATTTACATACCATTCCCATGATAAATTGAATAAACTAATATGGAACATTTAAAGTCACTGTAAAACTGAATGAGGTGATCAATCACAAGACATTTGAAGTTTTTCAAGTGTTTTGATATTTTTCTCATTTTATTTTAATTTATGAAATTATTTGTTTTAATTAATATAAAATTACAAGAAAATTTGAATTAAGTGACTCAAATGACTTTTCTGTTTCTGAGAAAATTACAGGGGAATGATATAGCCCGAGAGGTTCAATCAAGCACAATTTCAGCATATTTTGATTTATTTTTAACATTCTCATCAATTATTATTGATTTAAGGTATTTCATGTTATCATACTTTGGTTTTATTTTTATTAAATTCTCCTAGATTTCCTGAATCTATAACATTTTATTTTGCATTTCTAACAGTTTTCTTGAATTTATTATGAATTTTTAAAGTTCTGCATATTTTTCTTGTATTTTATTAATTCATGATATAAGAATTTTTATTATTTAAACAAGCGTCACCCAATCAGCTGCTACCTCAGCCTCTTTTTCTAGGCGGCGCCGTTTGATTGGTCAGCTAGTCATTACTCTTCTTTACACCTCAGAACCTCACCCTGAATCAATTTTTGCTCCGGAACACCATCACACTACGAGAATGCATATGAGTCGTCTGTTTTTTATTTAAAGGAATAGACAACATCGATTCATCGTCCCCAAAGGACCAAGAACCAAGCACCATCAATGGAAACCTACCCGATGTCACTCAGTTCTCAATGGATTTAAGTGATTTAAAATCCTACAAATTAATCTCGAGAAGCTCTACCTATCTAATTGCTAAGATCATCTAGCATATAACTTCATTTCACAAAAGACCAAAACCGAAGCAAATTTAAATAAATTCAAATTTACCTTGATTCAACAATGATCTCTTCGATCCAATGGCTTTGATAGCATCACAATGATCCAACAAGTGCACTCCAAGCTTCAATTACAAGGCTCGAAGTCGCTACTTAAGAAATTGATCAAGCACAACTGTTTGATCGAGCAATAGTCTAAGATAGCTTCACACTGAGCAAAACTAATTGGGGAACTAATTTTTCCACTCAAGGGAGGTAATGGAGGTGTTAGATGGTGAAATTGATGCTTAATTTACAGAAACCAATGGTATCCTGTTTCGGGTGAGGTCAATTAGGCGGAATTGGGGTTTAGGGCTGTGGAAACTAATGGAGAGAATTCCTAGAGCTTTAGGGAGGTTATCAAGGGATAAATGGGCAGGGCTTCGCCAAGGATTAGTGTGTTGATGGTTTAACCGAGAATTGAGCTCTACATATAGGCTCGGGTAGGGCTTGGGCTAGCTAGCTGATAGGCTTGATCCCTTGGCGAAGGATAGGTGAGGTGGCATGGTCAATTCTAACTGGCTAATGGGTGGATGCCAAGTGGAGGTCAACATTGGTGTGTCACCAATCAAAGGATGCCATGTGACATGAGGTTGAGTAGCTTGCTAAGGAAGTTTGGAATGGTTTGAGTTAGCCTTGGGTTGAATCCAAATGGCTGTTAGGGTGGTTAGAATTCAGTTATGATAGTTTTGGGAGAAGCCAATAGAAGAGTGCCATGTGAGAAAGTAGTTAAGCCAATAGTTGAAACCTTGGAGTAAAGCTTCAAGAAAGGCTTAAAGGAGCTTGTAAAATAGCCTATTATGAGCTCAAACATGAATTGAATAGAAGGCTGAAATAGCTTGAATATTTTCAGCAAGGATATATCTTGAGTTTGAAATTGGTGGGTTCAAATGAGCTTGAAAATGGGCTTAAAGATGATTTGAATTTGAAGTAAATTTAAGGTGAATTTGCCAAGTATATGGCTAAGGGGTCTTAAGGCCAAATCTATGTGAATTTGGGTATGGATTTATGACCAATAGGAAGCCCTCAAAGGTTATGTGTTGTTTTAGAAAGTCCTATCAAATAAATAGGTATGTATATGAGGTGAGATTTTGACGTCCTTATTTTATTTTGAAAATTATTTTAATTTGGAAAATTAAGAAGAATTATGAGCTTCTTTCTTTTGTGAACTTTTAATAAATGAATTGAATATTTTGAAAATCTTATGTTGAATTGAATTAGCATAAAGTGAAAAAATTTTTAATAGAGATGTTTTCAAAGTTATATTGATTCATTTGACTTTATGAAGTTTTCATTTCTATTTTACTATTTTCAAATTTTATTTTGAATTTTGTCTCATTTTGAAATATTTTTATAATTTTCAATTTTCACTTATTTCCTAATACTATCAATTTATTGATTCATTTAAACAAATTATTTTTATTAATATTGTAAAATTTTATTAATGGATTTTGAAAATTCAATCATGTTGATTTTAATTTCAAATGATTTAATGATTCATTAATTAGTTTTTTTATTGAAAATTTTGAAATTTTGGTAATTTTATTATTTCGATCATTTTATTATAGGATAAATCTCCATTTTAATCTAAAGAGAACTTCATAATCAAATGAGTTTTCCAAAAATGAGTGAATTTGAATAAAATGCTCCAAGGAAAAATCATCACAATCTAAATCCCTAAGGTCAAGGGGTTTCCTTAGGCATTTCAAACCTATAGGAACTCAACTCGAGCTTCAATAATTAGGTCTCAATCAACTTAACTAAAGTTCGAGGATTCAAGGCAATAATATGCAACAACAAGGAGTCCAGAGATGATTGAATTTCTAGCTTGTATGGGTTCCAACAGTAGTCTTTTAGGCCAAGCCACTAGGAAATCCTAAGGCTATATCCATGGTTCTAGAGAGAAAGAGAGATATCTCATAAAAATGAGGTCAATAGTTTGGTATTTTCCTTTCTTACCTGTTGTAATCTATAAATAAGGCTGGCTTTGTACATTTTAGGATGGGATCTAATATTGAATTGCTTCATTCTTCCACTGTTTTCGCTTCTCTTTTGTTTGCTTTGAAAATGGTGTCCATTTTCTATTAGAATAAAATTTGTTATGAGCAAAAAATAGATAGAAATAATGCTTAAAGTCAGACTAAGCTGACACAGAAATAAATTCTTTTACCTAGATTTCAAACAGAGTATATTAAAAATCAAGCTGCTTCGACACTGAAAAATTTGATTTGGTGTGAGTGTGGGCGTTAACGCGATAGTTTAGAAATACTTCAATCAGACTAAAAAAAATGGGTTTTTTTTTTTTTGGGTTGGGTTTGTTTTGTGGGGTGCTCAAAACAAGATCAAAGGGATTACTCACAAGACATGAGGCTCAGATTGAACATGAATAGAACAAATCAACTTAAATGTATATAGAAAAATACATGAATGAACGAAGTATACAGGTACTCGAGCATGTATTTACATTGTGAATCATGCATATATGCAATTATGTACTCATATAGGTATGTCTCTAGATGTATGGATGCATGTGCATATGTTAGACTAAGCATTTTCTATAGAAAATTAATGAATGACTAAATTGAATCAATTATTGACTCGGACCAAGCATGAAATAAATCTAACTTACAAGGTATGGCTCAAACCAAGATGAGGTCTAGACAAACTATTGAGCTGATGTTGAAATGGTGTTAGATTGGCTCATTAATTTTTTTTTTTTTTGGAACAGTTTTATTCTTCAATACAACAGAAACGACAAGAGAAAAATAGTCTAACCTTTCAGCAAAATGTAATTGTGACAACAAATGAATTAGTTGTATGCCGATAGCTGAGATGATTAACAACAACTGACGAAGCAAAAAAGCAGTGGCTTGAGCTTGAAATGGAATGAAAGTTGAAGAATTGGAAAATCCATAAAGACAACATGGAATTTTGCAACCAATATGTTGTTGTTTTAGTGCTTGTTAACATTTTTTGGTCAATAATGATTCACTTTCTTAAAACAAACTTGTTCCAAACTCAAAAGAGCTGGGAGATTGCTCTCTTCTATCTGCATCAATGGAATTTAGTAGGCTTGATAATTGAGATTTAGGTTCATGGTGAAAATAGAATATCAAATGAAATCTTTATATAGGCATTGTATGTTTTATGTGTTGGCTTACTCCTAATTTTATTGGGTCCAAAATCTTGCATTTTTCTCCGATGGGCCAGTTGTTGCTCCAAGCTACGCACTTTCGAAGAAATGTCAATTAATGCAGAGCATATTCAAAATAATGATTATAGTATTCAAGGACACAATTATTTAGTCTTGCTCTTTTGTGCTAAAGAGATCTTATGATGTATTTTCTCCATTATTATATATTTTCATTTTTGCAATGTTGGGATTCATTCTTTCCTATTAAGTCTTCTAACGTACTTTTTGAGAAATTATCATGTATATGACAGTGCCTTAGCATCTCCCGCACATTGTGGGAAGCATGAAAACATAAACTACTTCCTTCTTTCATAGTTATATCAAGAAGTGGTAGGGGTGAAGAATTAAGTGTCAATGGAGTTTAGTTATCCAGCCACCATATTGAAAAATTAAGTGTCAATAGATTTTGAGTTGGTTGCCATTGATCTTAAAAAATGAACAAAAAAAGGATATTAAATTAGATAGCCACTGATAATTAAAATCAAGCATAATACATATCTAAGAAAACTAATGAAATTTAGATACCATGCTTTAAAAAAAACATGGTTTATCTCTACATCAAATAATAAACTAAATTGCAAAAATATACTTCACACACATGCCTATAAATAACCCTCAAAGAAAAGGTTAAGGAAATCTCTCAATTTTTCTGTCTCAGCAGGAAACTCTACTGAATAGTTTTCAGTTCTTACTCAGCTTTAAGCTTTATTGCTAATTAAATGATTAAAGGGCATAATAAAGGTGAGAAACTTCCATAACATCTTGTTTCTTTGCTGCATTAGCATAAAAAGAGCATGAATTAATGGAGAACTACTTGGAGAAGCCCGATCAGCCCAAAATCGGTTACAGAGCATGCAAAAAAGTTAAGAAACAATCAAGAATGCCACTAAAAAAGAAAATAAAATAAAATAAGCACCAGCATGTATGATCAAATTACAATGCTGATGCAAGAGGAATGTAAAAACCAGTAGATATAATATTCTAGTAAAAGCCTGCAACTAGTATTTTTTAATTTCCCTTCAAAATGGACTGAAGAGACAAGATTCCTAATCAAATCTGCAGGAAGATGACAAGAACAAAGTTCAAAATAACATAGGAGCGGTTAGAGCAGCTGCCTAAGTGATTGAAGTTTTACTAATATTTGCATTTTGGTACTCACAATTTATTCTAAATAAAAAACAGAGCATATGACAGAAAATTAAGGGGTATATGATGACGGTTCAAGTAAAAGTTAACTCAAATCTTGCCGGACATAAAAACGGTAATTTTAAATCTAGGATTAGAGTAAATCCAGTTACTTCTCAACTCCTTAATATTGCCATAAATCTTAAATTTACTAAATTTTGTTGTTGACAGTATTTAATATATTGAAATTTATAGAATTTACTAAAACTGCAAACACGTTTAACATTCAAACCTTTAAATCGGACATTCCGGGGTAAAACAAAAAGCGGACACAGCAACCTCAGATAATCACTAGAGGATACGCATTAAAGACAAAAGCCACCCAAGCAACAAAGTGAAGAATACTAGAAGACAAATGTGAAGCAGAGAAATAACCGAGATTCAGCTGCAACCGAACAAAGATGAGCATGAATATCAAAGAATTTATCTTTACCAACCAACCTCAAGATCCTAGTCCTGTACATTTTTGGCAGATTATCTTGTCGTGTGCGACGTGAAAGAAGCAGCAAGACCGCTACATTCGAACTTTGAACTCTCTGGAGAAAGAAAGCATGCAAAGCATTCGAGAAAGAAAGAAATGCCCTAACCTCGCATATCTGTTGTTGTTCGCCTGGAGAGAACAATAGATGCTGGGACTGAAGAATAAGAAGCGATAAGGAGCAGGGAAACTGGAGAGATAAAAAAGGTGAACAAGTACTGCTACTCCCAAACGAGACGACATCCATTGCAATGAAAATAACGCAGCAATTTACGAGAAGAGAACAGCTTTCCTAGTGCAAAAAGACTACACAAAATGTAGTAAAAGCGATTATCCCTGCTACGCCTCTCATAGGACGGCGGCAAATAAACATGGCGGAAATCCTCCGAGAATCCCGATAACTAGGAGCCTCGATTGGAACTGTTTATTTGATGAGGTACCTCTTTTCCAAGCCAAAAAGAAAAAAAAAAGCACATTTATGACGAAGAGTAAAGCACAGAGTGAGATATTAAAATAATAAACTATTCCCACGAAGAGTCACTACCATCAATGCGGCAACGTTCGAGCTCCTTTCATTTCTCCTGCTTGTTTTAACGAAACAACATTAACTACCTTCGAAACCAAAAGTTGGATTACCCAAGAATCGCCAACCCCCGGTAGCTGAACTTTGGGATTAAGCTCTAATGGAGAATCGACAAACTCTAAAGAGAATAACTAAAGCATACGAAGAAGACGATCCAGTGACTGAAAAACGAGAAAAGCGAGGGAAACCACAAATTCAAAAACCTACAGAAAGACGATCACGACGTGCAGATTGAACCCAGATAGACAAGCAAACTGATGAAAAATCAAAGATAATCGAGAGAGACTGAGACTACCTTGCGCAGCTGCCTGACTTGACCTTAGAGTCCAATAAACAGTGAAAGAGAACCGAATGCGAGAGAGGAAGAGACGAGTTCTTTCGCTACTGATAAGAAGGCATCTCTGCAGTCTAACTCCCACTTCTAATCCATTGCTCTTCGTACACTCACGGAGGTTGCGTGCTGGAAGAAAAAAGATAGCAGTACAGAAAGAACCAAAAATGGCTGTTACGATTAAGGCTCCTTTCTCCTCCTCTTTCCCCCATTGTCATCTGCTCTGCTGCAACTGCAGTCGCCTCCTCCAGAACCATTTTTCCACTTTCAGAAAACTGGTTATAATGGCTGCCAGTTATTTCATTTTAACTCAAAATTTTCAGATTATATTATGTAAAAGAGTTCAGCTTTAAATTTAATGATGTATATAGGGCTGTCAAAATGGCTCGTTGTTCATGAACAACTCGTGTTCGGCTCATTAAGAAGCTCGTGTTTGGCTCGTTCGTTAAGTTAACAAGTGTTAAAGAGCCAAACAAGAACAAAGATTTGTTTGTTCGTGTTCGCCTCGTTTTGACTCGAAATACTATTTCTCAATTTTATATATATATATATATATTAATGAGTAGTATTTTCAAAAAATTAAAAGATTTATAATCAATTAAAATTATTAATTAAATAAATATAATAAAAAATATTAAATTAGATTCAAATGGTGTTTTAATATAAACTATAATTCTTAAATCTTGCCTCAAGACTTAACATCTTATGATTACATGATTAGGATTGTCAAAACGACTCTTTATTTGTGAACAGCTCTTGTTCGGCTCGTTAAGTAAACGAGCCGAACACGAATATAATTTTTCGGCTCGAAATATAAACGAACCGAACACAAGCGAGCTTCGTTTACACCGCTAGATGTAAATGTAAATATTCCATAAATTTATTGAAAAAAAAAAACTCAAAATTTATGTTAAGGTAGTCTGGTCATAATTGTTTGGGAACTCGACATTGTTGGGAACCTGTGAACTGAAATGGACTTGTCTTCGTTGAAAAATAACGTGTTTTTCTTTTTTAATTTATCATTAATGTATATGATTTTTAATTATTCTTTAATATATTTAATAGAAAAGAAAATTGAGAATTAAAAATTTTATTATGCTTATCTTAAAATAAATTTAATAAATCTGGAATTAGTAATAAAAAAATAATTTGATTTAATATTCTTATTATATGTCCTTTTAATATTATTAATATTTATACTGGTATTTTTGAAATGCATTTTTTAAATAAGATGTAAAAAAAGACGAAAAAAGATGGCTCAGATTTTCTCATCAAATTTTATTTGAAGAAAGAATTTACAATTTAATTTATTTATGTAGTTAAATTTACCATAAAATAATTTTAGATTTAAATGATTTTTTATTATTATCTAAAATAATTTAAGGACTAATGAAAGATCAAATGTTGAAGGGAAATCTCGAGCCGAACAGTCGTCGGCTCAAAGAGTGAATGCAGGGCCCTCATTATATTCGATTTCGAGCCAGCTTGACTAAAAATTATATTGAGCTCGAATTAGCTTGAATTGAGCTATATAGATTCATTTCTATTCAAAAAAGAAAATTACTT
The DNA here is from genome assembly GCA_022702705.1 of Papilionanthe hookeriana x Papilionanthe teres. NCBI lineage: Eukaryota > Viridiplantae > Streptophyta > Magnoliopsida > Asparagales > Orchidaceae > Papilionanthe > Papilionanthe hookeriana x Papilionanthe teres. The sequence goes on from CM040437.1 coordinate 57,547,916, forward strand.
GAGATGTTTCGATTGAGCCAGCTTAAAATAATTAAATATTAATAAATTCTTAAAAAAAAAAGCTAAAAATCCTACCACCTATCTATAGTTTTATTTAGCATTCTCATTAAACAAATTTTTATATTTAAATTATTTAGAAACTAAAAAGAAAAAATCGGCCCAATCTCGAGCCAGTTAAAGTTGATCTATACATAGCTCGAAAGCATCATTGATTAGTGATTTCAGCTCATAGCTCAACTTTTTTACTTCCATCCGACCTATATGTGATTTTTGGGCGATTGAAAATCAGTGATCACAGAAAAATACATCAAGAAATTTATATCTATTTTTGATGAAATTGCACTTTAAAGAAAGGTATTTTCTTTATTTTATCATTTGGAATAAAGATTTATAAGTTGATAGAACGAAAACATGAAATTGAGCAAATTTGGATCAAAAAGAAGGAAATTCATGCAAATATAACTACTTCGCCGACGGCGAGATCGCGAGGAGAAATTTCGAAGGAATTATAACTACCTCGCCGACAATGAGCTCGAGCCCGCCGACGACGAGATCGAGCGGCTCAAGACCTTCAGAAGCCCCGTTGACGGCGAGGTCGTTTCCGCCGACGGCGAGCTGGATTCAAAATGCATATACATCGAACCTGGACACTTTTTGAAGAGGTGTTTTAAGCACCCCTTGGACCTTTGCCTACCTCTATAAATAGAGGTCGAATTCTAGTGTCTTAGTGTGTCTTTTGAGTCTTATGTGAGTCTATTTCTAGTGTCTTAAGTGTAATTTATGTGAGTTTAATTTAGTTTGAGTGTATTTAGTGAGTTCATTAGTTTAATTGAGTGCTATTTAGTTGTTGTACTAGAAGGAAAAGTCAAAGGAACTTGAGGAGCTGCATGGAAGGAAATTAAGATAAAGTATCTTTGTTTATCGTTATTAACTTTAAATGAAATCCATGCTTTGTTTTATTCTCATGCATTCGAGTAGTTTTCTTAGCTTTTCTCCTCGTTTACGAAAATTATGCGGATTGATGAAATTAAATAAAAGCACTTAATATAATATAAATAAATTGTGATAATTTTTACTTAAAACTTAATTTACTTTCAATCCGATCAATCGAGTAGTTAAAATATGTTGAATTATCAACTATAGTAAAAATTACATCCAATATTCGGGAAGTCAAAAGCCTTGGAAGGTGGGTGCAAATAAATAGGGAAATATTAATTATCGAGCGTAGAATCGGATATTTTAGTGTGACGGACTAAAATACTCAATTCGATCCTACTCGTTCGAGAGTCGAAGTGTAGATGTTAGCCCTCGGATGAGGGAACGTGGGAGCTCCGAAGTGGCAACACGATCCTCCTCAGCTCTACCATGCATTCGCAATCAAACATAGGATTAGTGAATGTTTTTTGCACCTGAACCAAAGGGTAAAGAACAGGAATGCTCTTATTTGTCACAATACAATTTAAAAATTATATTTAAATTCATCATTTCACTTAATTTTCTAAAAACAAGGAGAATGATACTTTTTCTGAATTAATTAAATCAACTTATTTCAAGCATTAGTTTACTTTAGTTTATTATAGTTACTTTGAATATCTGTTCACTTTATTATTAAGTAATTCCTTTAAATTTAAGTCGATAACAATTTCGTTAAAAACTTCCCTGTGGGATCGATAACCAGGACTCCACTAGAGTCCCGTATTACTTCGATACGATACGTATACTTGCGTAGAATCCACATTATACATTAAATCATATACCTATATTTAAAGCGGGATCTAGTTTTTGGTTCCGTTGCTATTAACATAAATTACATACATACAAAAAGTGGGTCAATCAGCAAATTAAATTCTCAACCCTATATTGAAGATAGGATTTTGGAGTTAAAATCTAATTATTAAAAATGAATAGTGGTAGGAGAATATTAGGAATCCATAAAATAATTATTATAATTTGATCCAATTAGAGTGATAAGTGAATAATAGTTTATTAAGGGTCTGTTTGGGGCAGCTGTAGCTTATCCAACTTATTCAGATAAGCTGATTATTCTGATAATCTGTTGATAAGCAACTGAACCAAATAAGTTGTCTGTCTGTTTGGTTTGAGTGTTTGAAAAACAGCTGATTTACAGTTGTTTGGGGATAAATGACTATTATGCCCCTGAAATGAATAAGTTGTTAAATTGTTTGATTTCTGTGGTTTAATAACGGTTTATATCATGGCGATGTTAACAGAGTGGCAATAGGCATGCTTGAAATTGCTATAGAATTATGAGACAAAATAAATAGAAAATTAATAATAGTTGCATGCTTGAAAGAAGCTGAAAAGTGTTATAAGGAATAGCATGTTGGGAAGGTGACATTCAGAATGAGAAGTGAATGAAATGAATAAAATATTGATGAATAATATTATTGAGATAAAAATTAATGATATATAATTTCTATTAAAATAATATTTAACACAATTAATTATACATAGTATTGTATGTTTGAATATTTGTAGCTGATGAGAGTTTATTGTCTTAGATTAAACAAATATCTCATAAACATACATATAAATTAAAGAAATTTGTCTTAAATATGCTCATAAACTTTGAGGGAAGAAGAAAGCTCAAATAGCATGACTTAGTTCAAATGATGATGCAATATAAGATATGCTATTTTGAATATCTAAGGAAAACATGAATACAAAAAATGTATACTTTAGAATCATTTTCCATGATAGAAATATGATTCTTGATATGTTTGAGTAATCATCAAATGATGATGGGTTGTCGTCTTGATCACACTCTTTATAGACGAGAAGAACAAACACTAAAAAGACGAACAATAGATGTCGATACTTGAAAATTATTAAGTATTACTCATTCATAAGGGTTGGGCATTGTTCAAATGAGAACATTAAATATTGGGGGACGATCAATAGTATGTTACGTCATTCTTCTTATAAAATTGAAGACTAACAATAAGAATTGTGTGCATAGAACATCATAAAAGTTGACCTCAAACAATAATAGTTAACAAAAGTTGAATGTTGGCAAACATCTAATGGAAAAAAAAAAGATAATGATTATTTTTTTAACAGTTGGGAGAAAGGTGATGTGAAATGTGGACATCCAACATCAATAGATGACACATATCAAACAATGATAGATATCAATTTTTGCATCATGTAATGAGTAATGAAATATTCACTCATTATTTTTATAGAAAGGGAGATTGATGACTTATAGTGTGGGGGTTAAATGTTATGGGCTAATAGATAATGAACAGTGATGAAGCTAAATAAAAATTGATCATAATATTATATATAAGAAGATGATCAAATCTACTTTTCCATTTTCATTATATGAGATGATTTTAAGAGCTAAAAAGATGGTATATACATTACTGGATAACAGGCATTGAACATCAGCAAACTTTAGTTGAAAGCCAAGTGATCATCAATGGTTTATTCGATTAATTTTTTTGAAATGATATTGTGTATCAAAAATGCGACTATTAGATAATGATAAGTATTGAATCCTTTTTTGAGATGTAGGGTCCCATACATTTGGGATACTACACGATCTGGTATAAAGTCCTGAGAGCCTCCTGCATGAGGAGGGAGATACGGAAAAAGGATTGTAGATGAGATCCCCAGGAAGACCTGGGGATCCAGGAAGAAGTTTTGGAAGAAGTGTTAGGTATGGCTCATATCTAGGTAGTTGGAGTTTTCTTGGTGAAGAGGTGTGTCTCTTCATATTTAGTGGGTTGAGGGGAGCAAGAGCGAGTTAGTAATTTATCTGTGGGTTTTATCTATCAATAGATGTGTAATCCTATGGATATGTGAACCGAACTATTATAACTCCTCTGAAATAGTGAAATTCGACGCTCTGCTCCTGAGGACTTAGGCATGTCTTTGCCGAAACTCGTTAAATCTCTTTGTGTTCTTCTGATTTGTGTCGATTCATGTTTCTACGCTCCGATTTTTTCATAACAACTGGTATCAGAGCCTCGTTCAAGGGAACAGGAGGAGATCTACGCGGGAAATCGTAGAAGAAGAAGAAGAATTGGCTTGGAAGTTCTAAGAATTGCAGAGTTCTGCGGCAATTTATGTGGCGAACGAGACATGAACAGCGGATCAGTTATTCTTCCTCGCAAGCAAACAGGAGAAGCGCGAGATTTCGTGCGGGTTTAGGAAGGATTCGCGAACAGCACTTCTTCCTCGTGCGTGAAAAGGAAGGATTTGTGCGGGTTCTGCTGTTCGCGAAGTTCCGAGTGCAGGGAGCAGATTCGCGAAGGAGTCCGGTTCGCCGGAAATCAGTCGACGCCGGGAAGGACGGTGGCTGGGCGGTTCGCGGGTACAGGGATTCCGGAGGAGTTCGGGACTGGTGCGAGAGAAGCGTGCGAACAGGGAGGTCGCGCACAGGCGTTCGGCTCCGGGAGTTCGCGACTGAAGCGAACAGGCACGGGTTCCGTTCGGTGCAAGCAGCAGTTCGCGGGTGCAGGTCGCAGGGAAGTTCAGCGGCCGGATTCTGCAGGCGTTCGGCGGCTGCGGCGAGAGCAGGCGAGGGTTCAGCAGATCGATCAGCGGCAGTTCGCGATCCGGGCGGGAACGGGTTCGCGGCACAGAGGCGGCGGACGGTTCCTGCGTTTGCGACGATTGCGGCGGTTCCAGGCGGCGCAAGGCCGGCAGTGCTTTGCAGTTCGCGTAACAGGGAAGTGCGCGAGCGGTTGCTGTGGTTTGCAGTTCGTGGACAGGGAAGAGGAAAAGGAATGAAGGAATCTTCCATTTCTACTAGAAGAATATTCCCTCCCATTCCCTCAAATTTTCCTCCGTTGGCTGGGCTGGCAATCGCTTAATCCCAGGTTTGGCTGAAAGCTAAGGAGGGAGAGGAAATCAGGCCGTAGAATATTTTCCGCTGCTGCAGAGAAGGAATATTAATTCCTACAGAGGAGTTCGACCGGTTCAATAATCCGCGGGAAACAGAGGCTGTCCACCGGGAAATTGAGGTGTTCAACCAGTTAAATTCACCGGTTCGTCGCAGGAGATTTTGCGACAGGTGGAGTTCGGCAGGGTGCAGGTGGCGAACAGGCACGATTATTTCGTGAACAGAAGTTTTATGGAATTTTTCCTCAAACAGGTGCGAAGGGATTCATGGCTCGCGGAAACAGCAATTGGCCGAGGTACTGGTACGAACAAGAATTGTGCTTCGTGTGGAAAATTTAATTCACGAATCACAGGAGAATCGCGGGATAGTTGCTGCATTTGACAGAGAAAATTTCAGGTTTCTTTGAATTTATTTGCGAAGTATTTTCTTTTGTTTCTCGAAGCAAGGCAGAAAAATACGGTGCAGGATTAAATTCGGATGGCAATGTCTGGTGCAAAATTCGAGATAGTGAAGTTCGGTGGAACCGGGAACTTCGGATTGTGGCAAACAAAGGTGAAAGATTTGTTGGCACGACAATGAATTTTGAAGACATTGCGGACTTCAAAATCTGATGGTACTATCTATCAACTGTTGGGGAGTACAGTTGTAGGTGTAGTACACTCTGTTGGATCATATGATGAAATTGCAGCAGGAACTTTGACCAAGCCAGGTTAGATGATTTGGTTACCCAACCCACTGGTGTAAGAAACTCCATGATCTATTTCTCCTAAAGGATCGGATATTCGCAAGGTGGAGATTTTCTCCTAAGGGCTGGATATTCACAAAGGTAGAGATTGTTAGATGTATTTCTCCTAAGGGGCTGGATATTTGCTAAGGTGGAGATTTGTTTGGTAGGCACAAATACCGGATGAAGCATTTCTCCTAAGGTGCTGGATATTCGTCAAGGTGGAGAATTGTTAGGTATGGCTCATATCTAGGAAGTTGGAGTTTCTTGGTGAAGAGGTGTGACTCCTGGTGAAAATAAGTGTCTATTGGAAGTTAGTGGGTTGAGAGAGAGCGAGGGCGAGTTAGCAATTTATCCATGTGGTTTATCTATAAATAGATGTATAATCCTATGGATATGTGAACCGAATTTGTAACTCCTCTGAAATAGTGCATTCGCTGGCTCGCTCCCGAGGACGTAGGCAATTCTTTGCCGAACCTCGTTAAATCTCTGTGTTATTCTTCTGGTTTTGTGTCGATTCTTATTTATCGCTCCGATTTTTCATAACAAGAAGTCCCCTCTCCCCTATTCCTCCCCTTTAGTGTCGTTTATGGGATTCAATATGTAGCTCATTATTCATTGAAAATCAACAAGTTGATCAAACATATTTGGGAAGTCCGCAAGCAACTATTTTATTTATTTCATTTAAATTTTAATCTGCATGTAAACTACTTAATAGATATACATTGGTAGGAGTTGATCAAATATCGAGTGCACGATCTAAATTAAACATAACAGAGAAGCTTGATCAATTTAAATTTTTAGATATCCATGCTTGGCAGGCTTTATGCATTGATAAGTTTCAAATGTTGCTCTACTAGGAACATCACTAGACAATCAATGTTATGCTAAATCATCATTATCATGTTAAAGGAGATCATGAGCCCGAAATAATAGCATTGAATATTGGTGGTCAATGAATTTCATAGCATATCAATTTAAACAATAGTAAATTTGGAATTTGAAACATTAATTAATGATCAATATTCTACTTCTTTATTTTCGAATAATTAAGAATACTAAAGTTAAATTTTGGTGGTTGATAGACCATAATATGAGAGAAATTATAGTTGATGATAAATGTCTGGTGATCAAATTAAGTGTTCTTTATAGGCGGAAAGATTAGATGATAAAAAAATGGAATGTCAAATAATTATAATCTAGTGAGCTTAAGTGACAGCGATAGTGACACTAGACGAGCAATTTTGTTGGCCAACTTAAGCTAATGATGGGTATTAGCACAAGCACTGGCGAAAACAGCCTCTTTTTTGAGGGGGGCAAATTATTCCCCTAGACCAAACATGCGAGAGGCTATGGTAACGAATGGTAAAATGATATTTTAGGTGGGGCAAAACTAATACAAGAGAGGCAAGGGGGAAGGGGGTGACGGTGAAAATCCCTAGTTGACCCTTACTTGATCCACCCATGAGCACAAGTCACAAACTATTTTTAATATCATCAAAGGTGTCATCCTCCTCCCTCCCCAAAAGCTCATCAATAAGGTTGTCAAAAAGACTCTTGTTTAGCTCGTTAGGTAGCTTGTGTTTGGGTCGTTTGCTAAGCAAACGAGTCGAACACGGACAACTTTTTGTGCTCAATATAAAAATGAGCCCAACAAGAATAAATATTTGTTTGTTCATATTTGACTAGTTATTGCAGAGGGTTATTGGAGTAGAATGTTAGAGGTTATTGAGGAGTCATTACGGCAATACCCCAATAATCTTCGAATAACCTCTCAATAACCTATCAATAACTTCCCAAAAACATCTTCAGTTTCACTCCAATAATTTCTTCGGTTTAAATATAAAAATTTGAAAGATTAGGAATAATATTAAATTAAATGAAAAAAATAAAAATTTATAATGAGAAAAAGTATAAAACACTTAAATATTAATGATAATACAGATACAATTAGTGTGCATACTTAGGTTCTGTTATATCCGACGCTCTTTTACTGTCACACATTTTACTTTTTAATAGCTATAGTTACAAATTTGTGATGTGCGCATCCTACTTTTAGTAAAAAGAAGAAACTGTCATCAGATTCTCTTAACGCACCGGGATTCGGAGAAGCGGCACCCGTGAGCGAGCTAGGCGGGGGGAGCTCTGGGTATCATTCTTGTGAGGGCGTGCCTTTTTTACTTTAATAAAATTAAGAAAAACATAAAAATAAAAATTTCAACTTTTTTAGTTAATAAATTTTAATTAAAATAATTAAAAGAGTAATTTATTACTATTGATGTGTGTTGGAAAATTCACGGCTGTAGAGTAAAGAATTATCGTATTAGTCTTGTACGAGAATTCAACACACACATGCATTTGATAGAAAACAAATGATGTACTCGTAAGCTTTTATGTGAAAACCCATAAATGGAAAACCACGTGTGCCCAGTCGATCATGAAAATCACCTACTGATTGATGATTACAAAAGTCTCATGTCCCATAGACGGAGAGTGTAAATACAATTTTTCAGATTACAGCATCGACTGGCGGTGATTGGTTGGTGATGATCGATGACGGTGGAAGTTGATCGACAATGGAAGTCAGCGGTGGTCGACGGCAGTCGATTGTGATGTTGAGCTATTCTCCTTAAAGCCTCAGACTCTCTCTAGTCTTCCCCCCCCCTCATGTGAGGGGTGAGGTCTATTTATAGGGGTTTGTGTGCAATTAATACGGTTATTTCGATCGTACGGTCTAGAAGGCTTCTCTTTATCAAATGGTGTTTAAGGGGCATTTGATGGGCTTAATGATGTCGGAATTGAGTGTTCTTGAGCTCGTTATATTCGTCTTGTCGAGACGCTCGATTCGAGTATAGGCTTGTTAGTGTCGGCATTCATTTGGCTTTCCAATTGTGTCCGAAAATCTTTTAAAAGTGGTTTAATGACTTGATCTGTGCTTGATTTGACTTTGATTGAAGTAACTTTGATATCGTTGGGTCCGTCTTATCGAGCCGGTCAGTTTGACTATAAGTTTGCTGAAATCGGAGCTCTAGATTACTTTTTATCAAGATTTGAACATTCTTACTATAAATATCATCCTTAGTCAATTTTTACGTGTTGCCTTAAACAGACCCTTAGTTAATTTTAAACTAATATCTGTTAATAAATGGTTGCAGATGATGGATAGTTTTTCTTTAAGTACTTGGTGATTAATTCTATTCAAAAGCTTTTGAACCAGTAAATTTTAAATTTAGCATTATAATTTTTTAAAATATATTGAAAATAGATCCCCATAGTTGACATTTGCACTGAACATGGCCATCATCCAGGCATTGATCAAAAGGCTTATGTTATGATTTAATTTGGCTCAATTATTTGAGCATTCAAAAATGAAGAATAGTCCTATCAATTCCAATCCTTATTAGAGGGAGGATTAAATTAGCTCAAGGGAGATTTAGGCTCTGTTTGGGGCAGTTTATCCGTTGTGATAGTGTTTTAAAACGTCGCAACGGATAAAAACAGTTGGTTTTTACACTAAGCACAGGAGACGGGTCGAACCCGACGGTCCGCATTTCCAGATAAACGATTTATCTGGATAAGCACAAATTGCCTCAAACGCACCCTTAATTTCGTCAACTCTAAATGCATGCAGGGAGGACGATAAGACTAGATAAAGTGAGACTTTTTTGCCCTATAGGTAAGCCGGTATGGTAAAATGCATGTGTAATTTAACACATTGAATTTGATTTTAAAAACAAAAATTTTGTAAGATGCAAATTATTTGCATTTACTTAAAAAAACTACACATCATTTATGGCATATATATCGATTGTAATAATGTATATGTGCTCGACTTGCACAACATTCCAAGACACTTGAGTTTGAATGTTTAAAAGTACATCAGAGCACATGTTGGTGAGTGAATTTACTCTCTACTAGACAAGCTAGTATTCTTGGACAATTGAGTTTAAATATTTAAAAATATGTCAGAAGCACATGTGTGCAATTTAAATTTATTTGTTTGGGCCGATTTTAGAGCACTTTGCATAGTTTAAACTATGCAACATTCTCAGACCAATTGTTAAGGCATTTAGTTTATTGGTCGAAGTATATACATGTATATTAAAGTTCATTTTATGCTATAATGTGTAGCCTTTTCGGACTAAATATTTTGGCATTCTATATATTGATTGGAGCACATGCAAGAATTTAATTAGTGTTCATGAATCTCCGTGTACTTAGGTGATGTACATACATGAGTGTCATAGTCCTAGCACATCCTTAAGATGATGCAATTGAGATGAAATTAAACTTAAGTAGCTTGTAAGTCCTAAATTCAATCATATTTTGACAACTTCCATGAGTATTTTGGTGTTGAGAGATGTGAGGATTTACTTTGAATGCGTTTACAATCATATTCTATCCACAAAATGAGATTATATTAGATTTAGTGATGTTTATAAGGACTAGTATTTAGTAGGACATTTATAATGACATTTGGGTATTTACATTTAGCTTAAAATCTATTGCACACATGAACATGCAATGAGATTTGATTAGTGCTTGATGACTAGTATTCAAGTTTTGTAGATCCACTACATTCAATTGTTGACCCCTGCTTGTAAGTAAGCTACGAAATTCATTTTAAGTCCCCTATTTCCCCATTATGTGTTTAATTTGTGTCATCCTTAGCTCGTTAAGTGTGAATTGTAACAACTGAGCAAATCCTTGAAAAACTCATTTTCAAACTTGTACGCAAGGTATAAAGTTCCTTGTAGCCTTTGCTTCTATTCAATTTAGTACTTTGTAGTCATTTTAATGCACATCTTTACGCTTTGAATATTTCTTTCAACATAATTTTGTAATTTTGTCTTAGCAAATTTGGGTTGATTGCATTTGTATCCATAATAGTATCCTTTAGCTATTCTTTTTAAATTCTTTCACTGAAAAAGTTTCGCAATATCTGGCATCATCCCTGCATATGGGGGTTGCTTCAAGAAAGCTATGTGTGCCCACCGTGCTACGAAGAAATGTATAAGGTTGATGGAAACACCTTAACCTAATCTTCATCTCCCATCATGCTAGGAAAAATGTATATGAGTCTTTTTACCTGCATAAAAAATTGAATATTTACCAACGTGCATGAAATGCACGTATACGTACTTACATAAATTTCTTCACCATGCTGCAAAAAGCATGTTATTATAAAAGTAATAGTCATGATTTATTTAAAAAGATTACAAGAACTAAAGAAAGAGGCCTCATGGATATATATATATATATCTATAAAATTAAAGAAAGCTGTGTTTTATTGTTTGTCAAAAAAATTAGCATACCTTAATGACTTGCATATCCTTAAAAATTACATATAAAGTATATTGAAAGATAAGTAAATAAAGTCTATGTATTGTTGAATCCAAAAATGTTCGTAAATCACACCAATGGAATAGAACATAAATAAGAGGAGAGAGAGAGAGGGAGGGAGAGAGGGAGGGAGCCAGAGATTTATAAGAATATAATATTTTCATACTAGGTTTCCCCCTATTACAAATATGCTTCTTTATTTATTGGAGAATAGTTATAATTAAATGAAAATTATATCCCTATTCTTATGTAGTCAGTTTGAGATGGATGACTAGAGCTGACGGGGCCAACTTGAGTTGGTCAGGCCAACTAGAGCTGCTCAGACTGGCTGGATCCGGTTGAGCCAACTAGAGCTGGCTGGTTCATTTGGAGTTGGTTAGCCCGACTTCAGCTTGCAAGGTTTGGTCAACTAGAGTTTCCTGAGCCGATTGGAGTTGCCTGAGTCGACTAAAGCTATCCAGGTAGAGTAGAGCATGCTGAGATGATTGGACCTAGCCGGCTCAACTATTGTAGATCGGTCCGACCAAATAATTCCATGTTGTTTAGAGCTCGATCGAGTTAAATATATTCTTTAGACAATATGTGTGCCTTCATCTATGAAGGATAGTTTCTATCATACATATTAATTTTCTAATTATTTTATCTCCGTGTTTTAAACTTCAAATTATAATTTATATCATTCATATTAGATTCTTTATTCTCTTATCTCTTTGAAAGGCTTCTGCCAAACGAATAAGAGAATGATGAATATGAAACTAAAATTATTCGTCTCTATAAGATAAGTGGATGATTTTCTCCAAATATAAGTAAAAAAATGCAAAATGAGTGGTGTGTCTATGTGTCAATCATTCATCTGCTTGAGGACTCTTAGCTCTCCTCCAAGATACCATTCTGGGAGCATTTAGGCTCACCTTTAGAAAGTAGTCTCATAGATCATCAAGTTGATGATATTACAATTGACTTGGTCCAATAAAGATAGTTCCCCAAGTGTTACCAATGAAAAGGGTGCTCCTCCTTTTATGCTACTAGATTGATTATTTCCTTTTAATAGGACTCATTTAAAAAGGAATTCAAGTAGTTTTATTAAATTTGGACTATACTTTGCCTGGGGACTTTAGCTCTCTTACAATGAGTAGTCACTGTGATTTTTTAACTTTAACTAGGCTGCGATATTATGGTCTTCAATCCTAGGTAAACTGATTTAATTCTTTATTTAGCCTAATTATATTTTGAAAAGAGTTTCTCCAGTGTCTTCCCTAGCATTCAACTATTAAGCCAAGTATGGTCCAAATGCCATTTTTTCTTATACTCTTTAGAAACTTACTTGTGAGAGGCAAGTTCCCGAGTGCTATGAGCAAATTGATGTTGAAGAATTAGTAAAAAAGATAAACATGTTTAAATAAAAAACTATTATAGTTTTGAGAGATTTTCTATGTATAATTTTTTTTATTATTAATTGGCATCACTCCTTCACGGTTTATCTTCCCTTGGAGAAAACATTTTTCTTAAGATGTTTTAGATAAATTTTTTAGGAGAGCAATTTTTATGGCTAACTGGAGCTTGTCAAATCAACTAGAGTGGTTAGGGTTAATTGGAGCTAGTCAGTTGATGCTAATGAAATAACTTGGTTGACTCATAGGGCCATACTATGCTTTCAAGTCCAAACCAGTCCATAATAGTAAAGGGCGAATCACCACATTCCAAACGGGCACGACCTATCCTCAATCGGGGCCTATGAGAAGACATCAACGTGGTGCCAAAATGATGATAAAGATCAAAGGGGCTCAACAAAGTGCACTATGCTGCCCTGAACAACTAAGGTTAATTTAATTACAATTTTGAATTAAGATTTCCTCAATTGATTTTTAGTTTGATTTTTTATTTAAGTTTTAACATGATTTTTATGTTCAATTCTTGTTTTTAGGCATATTTGAATTAATGATTAGATTGATTAAGTTTTAACTTTGATTTTTGGTTGGTTTTAACTTTTGATTTTAACCTTTGACTCTGACTTGTAACTTTGTTTTGACCTTAATTTGACCAAGCTTTGATGAGAGTCAGCTCAATTGAGGTCAACTTCAATCCATAACTCCTCCAACCTAACTTGATCACTTAGATCTCACCATGGATAATACAATGGAATTGTTGGATATTAAGATAATTATTTAGAGATTGAGTTCAAAGTGTAAACCTCAAGTCCTAGTGAATAAAATTCTCAAGTCCTCAACTGAAGATCTTAATTTTCAGCATGAGATCTTAAGGGCAAAGGAACATAAAATTTTATGTTGTAAGTTATTTTCAAATTTGGAATTTTTGAATTTGACTTGGTTTTGATTTAAGATTTTACTTTGAGTCTTTTAAATTCATTGTTTGAAAATGTTCTCTTGAATTTACTGTAAAAATTTCAGATTATTTGATATTGTATTAATCAAGTTATGATTTATTTAAGTCTAACTTTAATTTTTTAATTTAAATTTAAAAAAAAATATATTTCAGTTGCTGAAATAATTTTTATTATATTTTTATATTTTCTTTTCTAACATAGAACTTATATGATTAAAATTTCATTAAATTCGGTTGAGCAAATTAGTATGTATGGATTTTTTGAAGTTGTGCTCATTTAAGGGTAAGTTGAATTAATTTAAATTTATGGATTTTTATTATTTATTTAGATTCCTTTCACAGTTTTTTTGTTTTTTTTTTAATTTCACGTTGAGAAGATTCAATTTTTAAAATTTTTATAAATTTTTAAATAAAGTAATTAAACTTACTAATATTAAATTCATTAAATTTTTGAAAATTTACATATGTGATCTATGTGATATATAGTTTTCTATGCTGATGAATCATTGTCATCTGTGATTGTGTCTCATTTCTTTTGCTAAGTCCGGAGACCGTTCGCATGCCATCGCTTGATTCTGTTGATCCAATGGTCGAATTTCGATCGAAACTGATTCAAGTGAATCGTTTGATCAAATTTCTTAAGCTCCTGTGATTAGGGAGAGTCCTTAACCTAATTTTTTTCTCTATGTTCTACAATTGAAAGCAATAATAAGATACTAGAATAATACCTGGAAAATAATGAATTGGTGCAAGTCCGTCGATAAGAAGCACAACCTGATGAGGCATTATTTGTTTAATCCTTATATTTTATTCACTTGATGTTGTTATTTATGTCCAACCTTAATAATTTTGTTCAATTTATTTATATGAGACACTATACCTGAGGCGATCTCACATCTATTTATGATGAGAGAGTAGTAAATTTCATGTCCACATTGTATTGTAGCTTTGACAGAGATTGGTTTGGACTATATCGGATACCTTCAACATCTTACATTATATCATCATCTACTTACGACGCTTTCAAAATGTTAATCCTTGGAGACTAACACATTTCACTTGGCTATTAGGGAGATGATAGTCACATACATAATGTCTCTATGATTATAAGCATCAAAGTAGATGGCCCAACACTTATAGGTCAGAGGGTTATTTGTGAGGACAAGAGATTAGCCTCATGGATAAATTTTTGCGATGAATACTCGGCACTCACCCTGATCCAGATGTAGTCTTTCACCATCTAAGAGTTGCAGATGTTAAGAAAAGATTCAGGATGGGGCAGGATAGAGCACAGACTTGTGTACCCCTACAATGACTCAGGTGGAAATTTAGTAGACATTCTTATGAGGAATTAGACGATATTACTTTTTAGAGACATATTCGAGCATACATATTATTCATTTTTGGTTGCTTCCTAATTCTTGATACGTCAATGTGGGAGATACACGTACAATATTTACAAGTGGAGGATTTATCGGTTTTTTCCAGTACTTTATGGGATCAACAATATTAGAAAATTTGTATAGAGCATTGAGACAAGCTACGAAGCTTACTCAGGTGAACACGATGGGGTGTCTACATCTCTTTAAGGTTTGGTGGTGGGGGAGATTCCACATTGATTGGCCAACACTAAGAGTTCCAAGCCCAATAGGGATAGAAGGGAGGAGTGTGGGTTCCATGTAAAAATTTCACATAACACTTTAATACTGCTCTAATTTTTATTAAATAAACTAGACTAATTTTCTAAATTTTTGTAGGTGGAATGAGTCTTATTTATGATACGGCTACAACAAATTTTTATTATTAAGCACAAATCTTGATGCACGACACGAATCTTGGTGTAATCTTTTGAGCAAGAAATGTTCAAATATTGATGAAAAGTCATCCAGAGCTCCGATTTCAGCAAACTTATAGTCAAACTAACCGGCTTGATGAAACGGATCCAATGAAATCAAAACTAGTCCAATCCGAGTCAAATCAAGCCTAATCAAGTCATTAAACCACTTTTATAAGCTTTTCAGACATATTGGAAGATCAAATGGATGCCGACACCAGAAAGCCCATACTCGAATCGAGCGACTCGGCAAGACGAATCCAACGAGCCCAAGATCACTCAATTCCGACATCGTTAAGGTCATCAAATGCTCCTTAAACGCCGTCTGATCGAGGGGAGCTCTCTGAACCGTCCGATCAAAATGGCTGCATTAATTGCACCCAGAACCCTATAAATAGACCCCAACTCTCACATGAGAGGGAGGCCTAGAGAGATAGAGCCTGAGGCCTTGACAAGAAGCTGCAACTTAGCACCACCGCCGACCGCCGTCGACCACCGTCGACCACCATCAACCGACGTCGACCTCCGGCATCTCCGACCTCCTTCACAGTCAACCTCCGTCACTGTCGACCACCGCATACCGTCGTAGACTATCGCTGACCTTTGTCGACCTCCGTCAATCAACGTCAAACACCACCAACTAGACGCTGTCAATCAACACTGTAATCTGAAGAATATAATCATCATTTCCTGTCTGTGGGACAAGGGATTTCTGTAATCATCAATCAATAGTGGATTTTCGCAACTGGGCCAGGCCCCGTGGTTTTTTCCCTTTACGGGTTTTCCACGTAAAAACTTCTGGTGTCATTACTGGTTGTTTATCTTTCACCTGATTGTGTGCTGAAATCTCGTGCAACGCTAAGACAATAATCCATTACTCTACCGCCGTGAATTTTCCAGCACGCATCAGTTTGGCGCTGTCTGTGGGAAACGAAGTCCCTTTCGACATTGTCTACAACTCTAAGACACTGAGCCCCTATTTCCTTTCCCAATGTCATATTCCGTCCAACGAACAAAGGAATCATTTTTGCATCTTAAAGATCATCTCTGGAGAATTCTTCAATGTGGGGGGCAACCTTCACTGCAGTCTCGAAAGGTCGTTCACGTTAATGTCCTGGGCACGACTGTTGTAAGGATGTCATCCCATATTTTATTCATATTACAAGTCTACAAGAATCGCTTCTGGACTGGGGGCAGTTTTCACTAGAAATAACAGTTCTTCAGCACCTGGAGTTCCTCTTCAACTAGATCAGGAAGCTAATCTCTTCAAGACCCAATACATGTGCTCTTTTACAGCTCACATAGAAAACACCCCCGCTGAGGGGCAAAAGATTCAAAAACAACAACTGACAAGTTGCCAAACATTACTCTTGAGTATGACTACAACCATATTTCCAAGAAAACATACGATCCATTGCGATCTACTCTCTAGTCTCGAGAAACGCAGAGCATCTCTGACACCTCATTCTAGGCTTAATCGATCCCAAGGGGACTCGATTCGACCTCTTCCATTACGAGCTATCGTCGTCGAGCAAAAGCTTCGACATACGGCCTCGGATAGGTCAAAATCCTTGGTGGATTTCCTTCGACCACTTCCATAACAGTTACGGTCGTCAAGCAAAAGCTTCGACCAACAACCTAGGATAGGTCAACCATCCTCAGTGGATTTCATATGACTCAGTTCATTACAGGTTATTACCGTCGAACATCTCCGGTGATATAACTCAGAACTAGTTTTACATCCTTAATCGATTCTCTTTCTACCATGCCCCTGGAAGACGAGCCCAAGAGGCAAGTCTCGATGGGAAGCTAGTAGTGGACATGGTCTTCACTAGAAAGACTCCATGAGAGCAAGTGGTTGACAGGGTCTCCTCTCAAAGACCTCAGAAGGCTACAAGCCTCAGAAGGCACAGCTAAACTCAAAGACCTCAAAAGGCTACAAGCCTCAGAAGGCACAGATACACTAAAAGACCTCAGAAGGCTACAAGCCTCAGAAGGCACAGGTACACTCAAAAACCTTAGAAGGCTACGAGCCTCAGAAGATACCGGTTCAAGCTCCTTTAAGGCATAAGTCTGCGAGGGCACAATCTCAGAAAGCATGAACCACAAAAGGTACGTGATTCTTCATTTTATAAAAGTTTTGTGCTAACTTTAATTGCAGACTTTCATTTGATTAAGAAGCCACAACAATCGTGGAAGACACAAAGAAATACATTGTCATCATCTACAAATGCCACATCAGATGATTAAAAATGTTACAAATATCAACATATAATTGCACAAGGGCCACAACAAATCCGCCCATCTTCGAGTAGAGTCGACATCCCCTCCCCAAAACTCCAGTACTTCTGATAATCATCGGGAGGCCACCGTATATCGTCGCTACCACATAAGCAAGAAATCTTCCCCTAAAAGCGAGATAGGAAAAATACAACATTTTATCACCTTTATAACGTGCAAGAGTGGCACATAAATTTTCTCCAGAATACGCAGCATCAAGTACGCGATCTGCAACGCTCCGCCACAATGCATCAATGCAATGCATCGCTCCGCCGTGACGCTCCGCCACAATGCATCACTGCAATGCATCGCCTCGCCGTGACGCTCCGCCACAATGCGTCACCGCAATGCATCGCCCCGCCGTGACGCCCCGCCGCAATGCGACATTCCGCGGCAACGCGTCGCTGAAACGACACGCCGCAACCCGCTACCGCTACACGCCGCTGTGTTGTGTCACGCCACCCCGACGCGCCTCCGCAACACTCTGCCGTAACGCCCTGCACAACGCATCACCATAACGCCCCACCATGACGCGACGCGCTGCCGCAACGCTCCATCACAACGCATCTCCACAACCCACCTTCGCAACGTGTCGCGTCGCTGCGACGCCCCGCTGCTAATCGTCGCTGCAATGCTTCACTCTGCAGCAACGCATCGCCACGACGCCCCATTGCAACGTGTCACCATGACACCTCGACGTGACGCCACGCCTTGACGCCCCGACACAATGCGGCATCCCGCGGCAGCGCGTCGCTGCAACGGTACTCGACAACGCGCCCCCGCAACACGTCGTTGTATTGTGCCGCCCCACCACGACACGCTTCCGCAACACTTCGTCGCAACGCTCCATCGCAACGCGTCGCCGCAACACATCACACCGTGACGCACCGCTGCAATGCAACACAGCCCGCCGCAACGATTCGCCCTGACGCCCCACCGCAACGCTCCGCCACAACACGCCACCGCCACACGTCGCTGCGTTGTGTCGCTACGACACGCCGCCGCAACGCTCTGCTGCGACGCGCCACCGCGTCGCCCCGCCGCGACGCTTCGTCGCAATGCCCCGTCGCGAGGCTTCGTCGCAATGCCCCGTCGTGAGGCTTTGTCGCCACGCTCCGCCGCAACGCACCACCGCAACACGTCGTTGCGTTGTGCAGCTACGACGCACCGCCGCGACGTTTCGTCGCACACGCCACCGCGACGCCTCGCCGCAACACACCGCCACAATGCCCCGTTGCGACTCTCCACCACAACGCTTGTGGTAACTATACCACTCTCCTTTGGTCCTATTTATAGGCTCAAAAAATCCTTTGGTCATTAAATACTCTTAAAAAAAACAGTTTTTTATTAAAAAAAAAATGGTTGTTCATTACAAAAAAAAAAAAACAGTTTTTTATTAAAGAAAAAACTGTTATTTATTAAAAAAAAACTGCTCTTCATAAAAAAAAAACGGTTGTTTATTAAAAAAAAACAGCTCAGCATTAAAGAAAATTATCATTTATTAAAAAAGAAAACGGCTCATCTTTAAAAAAAATAGCTATTTATTAAAAATAAAATTAAAAAAAATGGCTCTTCATTAAAAAAAAAAAACTATTTTTCATTAAAGAAAAACGACTGTTTATTTATATAAAAAAAACTGTTATTTATTAAACAAAGCAGTTGTTTATTTAAAAAAAAATAAAAAAAAAATAATAATACAACAACTGATTTTTTTTAAAAAAAATTTTACTATTTATTTTCAGTTTTTCTGGCAACTATTTTAAATTTCGGGCTAAGTAAAAATTTTAATGTCATGGGAGGGATTTGAACCTCCAACATGAAAGGAAGAATAACCAACTGAACTAAAAACAATCTTCTTTATATATAAATGTTCATTTTATTCTTTTCTATAAACAAAGTTTAAGAATGTTACTTTTATGCAACGAAATAAAGCTCTGAATCTAAATATTTTCGGGCCATAAAAATGATCTCGCCCGAAAATAGGGGGGCAAATGATACGGCTACAACAATTTTTTTTTATCAAGCACAAATCTTGATGCACGACACGAATCTCGGTGTAATTTTTTTAGCAAGAAACATTCAAATATTGATGAAAAGTCATCCAGAGCTCCGATTTCAGCAAACTTATAGTCAAACTGACCGGCTTGATGAAACGGACCCAATGAAATCAAAACTAGTCCAATCCGAGTCAAATCAAGCCCGAATCAAATCATTAAACCACTTTTATAAGCTTTTCAGACATATTGGAAGATCAAATGGATGCCGATACTAGAAAGCTCATACTCGAATCGAGCGTCTCGGCAAGACGAACCCAACGAGCCCAAGATCACTCAATTCCGACATCGTTAAGGTCATCAAATGCTCCTTAAACGCCGTCTGATCGAGGGGAGCTCTCTGAACCGTCCAATCAAAATGACTGCATTAATTGCACCCAGAACCCTATAAATAGACCCCAACTCTCACATGAGAGGGAGGCCTAGAGAGATAGAGCCTGAGGCCTTGACAAGAAGCTGCAGCTTAGCACCACCGCCGACCGCCGTCGATCACCGTCGACCACCCTTAACCGTCGTCGACCTCCGGCATCTCCGACCTCCGTCACAGTCAACCTCCGTCACTGTCGACCACCGCATACCGTCTTAGACTATCGCTGACCTTTGTCGACCTCCATGAATCATCGTCAAACACCACCAACTAGACGCTGTCAGTCAACACTGTAATCTGAAGAATATAATCATCATTTCCTGTCTGTGGGACAAGGGATTTCTGTAATCATCAATCAATAGTGGATTTTCGCAACTGGGCCGAGCCCCGTGGTTTTTTCCTTTACGGGTTTTCCACGTAAAAACTTCTGGTGTCATTACTGGTTGTTTATCTTTCACCTGATTGTGTGCTAAAATCTCGTTCAACGCTAAGACAATAATCCATTTCTCTACCACCGCGAATTTTCTAGCACGCATCAATTTACGAGAGCAATTGCCTGGTACGAGTGTACCGTGATGAGTTTGATGTACCTCTTCTTTCTCATGTATTCTAATTTTTCTTTCTTACACATTATCATTATACGTACAAACTAATAAATCTAATACTAATTTCATTATTTCTACACGTTCTTGGTTACATGACAAACATACAGTAATGAGATCCTTCATCTTGTTGCTGACATATACACCTCAAGATCCTGTGTTTAGGCGGTTCGAGTTTCATTGATTTCTTGGTTATGTATAGAGTGACAACTTCTAGATTGAGTTATTTGTCAGTTTGGACGATTCCCAAGTATTGATATTCAGTTGATGGAGTCTGACTTTCAAAGAATCGATGGATGGGGGAAGAGCGACATAGACTGGGCTGCTTACCACCAACGATATGTCGAGATTTGGGATGATAGAGAACCATATGTTGTGGCATGACATTCTAGAGGCTTGGTTCGTCTTCAAGTAGTTGTTGTCTATATAAACTGATACCGTTCTTGGACTCAGAGCTCCAGTAGATCCTTCCCACACACGTTACTCTAGGTTTATAATACAATGAGCCTCGGAATGTACTAAATTATTTTAAAACAATTTTATAATATTTATTATAAAGCATGAATTTCTTTTTTGTAGCATGATGATATTTGGAACTCCGATGAAAAGAGTTCAAAATAAAAGGTGATACTTGACATGGAGGGCCACTATAGCAACATAAGATGATCAAACTATATGTTCTATCTACCATAGAGAGACGAGAGCGGAGATGAGGATGTCGATGATCCACCGCTTTCACTACCGACACACGATGACCCCGGGCCACCCAGCTTGGCTTACACAGTTCTACCACCTTATGTTTACTAGACTTGGTCTTCATACAATCACGCTCTGATGGCATATCATAGCAGTATTTATGGATTCCCCATGCGATGATGCCTTTACAGGATCAACAATTATGGTGAGCTTATTTAGATTTTATATCCGACAAGAGGTTCATATCCCTTGGGCCAGAAATCTGCAACAACACAAGAGGATGACTCTGAGCATTTGAGTGGCCAACAACAACATCATTGTCTGTATAAACAATCACGATGACCAACAAATCACTACACAACTGACAATAGAGCGATACCACTTAGACAGTGGTCATAGGCGGTATTACGACATATGTATACTACGTATTTTGCATTTATTTTCTTCATTCGACTTATATCTTCATTCGACTTATATCTTCAATTTTTTTATTACAAATTTTTAATATTTTTCTTCTCACCTATTCATTCGAGAAAAAAAATAAATTCAATCTAATAATAATAATAATAATAACAAAAATAATAATAATAATAATAATATTAGGAGTAATAATAAACATCATCATCTCTTCATTATCATCAACATCATAATCATCGTCGTCGTTGTAGTAGTAGTAATAATAATAATAATAATAATAATAATAATAATAATAATAATAATAATAATAGCAATGATAATAAAAAAATAAAATAATAATAATAATTGATATAATATAACTAATAATAAGAATAACCATAATATTAACAATAATAAAAAATATTAATAAATTTGTTAATAATAATAATAATTAACAATTATTTCATGTCTCGTTTTCACCTATCCTTATTTTCCATAATTCTCATTTTCAACACTTCTTATTTTTCACTAATAACTTTTTTCGTAAGATATCAGAAGAAAAAAATAAAATAATAA
The DNA here is from genome assembly GCA_022702705.1 of Papilionanthe hookeriana x Papilionanthe teres. Classification (NCBI taxonomy): domain Eukaryota; kingdom Viridiplantae; phylum Streptophyta; class Magnoliopsida; order Asparagales; family Orchidaceae; genus Papilionanthe; species Papilionanthe hookeriana x Papilionanthe teres. Next base: position 57,570,001 of record CM040437.1, read on the forward strand.
AATAAAATAAAATAAAAGAAAACATTCGGCTAGAGGAAAGTTGATTTACGGGAGAAATAGCGAAGTGGAAAAGGTGGGAGTTAATTTTGTCGACTCTTACATCTTTTTTTATTATTTTTTTTTCAAAACTTTCTTCTAATTAAATAATTTTTTATTGTAGCCTCTCCAATTTTATCAGAGGAGAAAATATTACGTCCCGAGTTCAGTTCAGACGTTACCCGATAATAGAATACAACATGATTGTACTAAAAATTTTGCTTAAGTACACCATATCATAGTAGATGAGAAAACATTCAAATAAACAATTCGATGTGAAATCCATAAAATACAATAAATTTATATTGAAGAAAAAATTATAGTACAATCATCACCATAATAGGCTTCAGACTTCTCAGTTTTAGATTAGGACAGCCATCAAATTTAATTGAAGTTTATACATCGAGACTCTGAATGTAATATTTTCTCCTTCCAGAGGCCGCATTACCGCCTCTAATTTCACACGAAAACTCAGGGGTCACCTGGCTGAAGCTCACCCTTCTCTTTCTGTTTGAGACGCACACACAACACCAATCATATCCTCCCACTAGAAGTCTCGTGAAGCACTCTCTTTCACTTCTCAACTCGTTTTCCTCACCCCATCTCCCGCCGTCGATACTAGCCGCAAATCCGCCTCTTCCGAAGAGCTTCAATAGATAAACATGCTTCTTTGCCTCTTCGCCCTCAGATTTCTACAACCGCTCGCAACAATTAACAGCTCTCACTAGAGATGTAAACGAGTCAAGTCGAGCTCGAGCCGCCCTCGATTTGAGCTTGTGCTTGATTAATTTTATCGAGTTGGAGCTAGAGCTCAAGCTTAAGTCTATAAATTCGAGCCGCCTCACGAGCCAGTTTGTTTAACATAAAAGAGAGAAAATGATATTAATTTTAAATAACTTTATAATAAATTGGTCAATAAAATGAATAATTAAGAGATAAATAATAAAATATCACTTAATATATAACAAAATATTATTTTCTTAATATTTTTATTATCTTAAGGAAAAAATTTTAAGATTTAATACATATATAAAAACATCTAACTTAATATTTTTTTAAACAATCCGACTCCGAGCCAAAAAGTCGAGTCAGGACTGGCCTGAGCTTGACTTGTTAGCCCATCAAGCCCAGTCTAACTCTCGCAGGCAACGGTAATCCTCCCTACATTGCTGGTGCAACCCGTAGCAGTCAATCTCCTTCAACTAATAATGTCCTTCTTCTACTTTGCAAACCTATCCGGCGACACTCCCATTGACAAGCAACCCCAGCTCCACTGCTCTTCTCGTCAGAAGGAAAATCAAGGCAATCTGCTCTTCCCCATTTCATATAGTCCCTAAATCCGAATTCTTCATTCTGCTATTAGCTTCATTGCAAGCTTGAAACTGCTACCTATCCGACAGCAACCTCATTTACATGATCTGCGACAGGCTAACGACCTCCTCTTCCCACAAACTTCACGAACAACAAGCTTTTTTGACAGCCCTAGCTTTGATAGCATACTTCCTCAAAATGAAGCAAATTGATCAGGTATTCCGTACACATCAGGTAATCCATACTTCCTCAAAATGAAGCAAACCGAATAAGGCGTTTAGGGTTTTGTTTAGGGTTTTATTTTAATATATAGTTAAGCATATTGATTATAATATTATAATGTTTATATTAACATAATTAATACTAAAATATTATTATTGTTATTAATAATTTGTCATATATTATAATTTGTAGAAGTTTAATTATTCAAAATATAATAAATTTTTATAATATATAATTATTTTTATTATATCCTAAATTATATATATATAATTGTTTTAAATTATTTTATAATTCGAACAAATAACTAACCAAACACAAACCAACACATCACTACTCGTGATTGGTTTGTTTAACAAACCGAACAAAAAAAAATTGTTCGTGTTCGTCTCGTTTGCTTATTGAACGAATCGAACACGAACTTCTTGGCGAACTGAACACGAACTATTCACGAACAACGAGCTTTTTTGACAGCCCTATAAGCAGGACAACGTTGATAATATTCAAATATACTCAAAATTCTTGATGATAGCTGAGTTGATAGAAGATTTCTACCACAGGGGTTAACTTTCAAAAATAAGCTTTAAAGTCCATAGTTCATTTCTAAAACTCAATTCATGAACCCAATCTTTTTTAAGTAAACAAAGTTGATAATATTCAATTATGTATCAATCCAAAACACGATCTTTTACAAGCAAGATGTAAAGTTGGCAAAATTTATTCTAATAAGAAAATGGTAAACCCTAAAAATCACAAAAATTATAAATTATTAAGACTAAAAATCATTTTAAAATTAAAAGCAATAAAATCTGTTCGCCCTCCGCATCAGTTTGTCAAGGGCGACAAATTTATGCTTGATCTAAACACACATAGAAGCAGCATTATATCATATACACTACTAAATTTACTATCAAATCAATCTACCCCGGTAAGGACATAGCAATTGTTCTTGGTTTTTGTGGTTTAGCCAGCCAGCTTCACAAAAAGCAATTAAGACCTGAGCGGCCCTCTGACTAGGTAATTGCCGCCAAATGACATCATTAAATTGCGGTCATAGTTGTAGCCCATTTGTTCCCGGTGACTCTTTACTATTTTGAGACATGAATTGTAGGGTATATTTGTAGGTTACAGGACCCTCAATTATCTAAAGTCAACTCAAAATTTATTTTATTACTTTTATTTTTAGCTTTAGATAAAACAATAACGATAATTTGAACAATAATGATATAACATCAATTAAATTTTAGTTATTATTTTAAACTATTATTCAAAATTATATTCACTTAAAATCACTTATAACTATTAATAGAAAAGTGCTGTCTAGCTTTTTTTAAATCATCTCACATGTGCGGAAAAAAATTTTCTCCATAAAATACTTTTTGCTACTTATTGAATGTTCAAAATTTTATGCTTTTTATTGAACAATTTCACTTGAATTTGCTTATTTGTAAGTTCAAAATTGTAACTCATTTTGCCAAATAAAAAAAGTGCAAGCCAAGAAAACATGGACAAGCTTATTTTGAGACTTTTAAAGTATTAATCGATGTTTCAACTAGTGCATGTAATTAAAGTAAAGTTATTTACTTTAACAAATTTAAATCTAGCACTGTGATGCTCGGCTGAATTATATAACCTCTCACCATAACAAAACATGCTCAACTCGAGCATGTTGACTCCAACCTAGTAGTTTCTCATTCGACTCAAAGAGAAATATTTACGTATGAAGTATGCACGTTGTTCTACGTGTGAAATCCGCAATAACCTTCGGGTAACTCCGCAATAACTTCATAATAATCATGGTTAACGCTTAAAATGGAACCACGAAAGTTATTTGAGGAGTATTGGAGGGTTATGTCAGCGTTATTGGGGTTAATACCCCAATAATCTAAAAAAAAAACCCTAAATTACACCTAAAAAATATTAAAGTGGAACCGTGGAAGTTGTTGGTGGGTTAATGGGGTGTTATTGGGAGGCTATTGAAGTTAATACCCCAATAACCCCCAATAACAAGTTATTGGGGGGGTATTGCGGAGCGTACGCACGCAGAACAACATTTGTACTACGTACATAAATATTTCTCGAACTCAAAGGATTTGCTTAGTTTAGTGGAACTCGTCTCCTTCTATCTTGCAGAAAAAGAAAATTTGTTATGTTCCATCGAGTAGAGCATGGGGAAAACACGGGAGACTTGTATATGTCTGGCTTTCCATGGGTTAAAATCTTAGTTCGACAGGTCCTTCATTCAAAAATCACTTGGAAAATTTCACTAGTAAAAGTGATAAATAAAATGTGTGGTGGGGTAAGCAATGTGCAATGGACCGGAGGGCTAGCAAGGATGTGATGGTGACGAGCGGTGATGATACGATGTATGCAGTCAATGTTCTCTACATTTAAAATTCTTTGAATTACAGTAAACTTCAAACTTGTTAAGAAAAACAAAATGATTTTGAATGTTTTAAATATCCCATTAAAATACTTTGTATGCAATTTATTTTAAAAGAAACAATAAAAAAATCAAACCTTGTTGTTTCTCTTACCTTAAATTGTTTCTAAAAAACCAAATTGTTCTTGAAGCATTTTTTTCTGATTTATAAAAGCATACAAGATGAATTACATACATGGCATTTAAAACATTTTTTTACCTCAAAAATAACATCAAAATCATTTTTATAAGTTATTGAATTCATATGTTTGCTAATGCCATGAGAAATTCACTTTGTTATTATATTTGATATTTAGAAAATAATTTAAAAAGTGAAGTTAGAAAGAAACTAATTTAAAGTTTGAATAATGATAAAATATTTTTTTATAGAAACATCCTAACTATATATTAAAATTTTTGATATTATAATATTACAAAAAATTTGTGTTAAGATATGATGGCCCAATTTTTTTTTCCTATTCTCCATTACAATGATTTCTTCCAATACAAACACCCTCTATACCAAATATAAGTATACAACATTCAGAATTTGTTTCCTCATTCACTGTAGTGCAAAGACCTTTCACTTTGGACCCATGTATCAGCCCCATACATGGGTCCAAAGTTTCACTTGCAAGGTTTCTCATCAATCACTTCCAACTATGCTACATGTAATTATATTGAATATTATAAAATTTACAAGGAATGATCGTTTGGAATAAAATAGAAGTTAAATTTGATAAGTAATTTTTTTTTTTTTAAAGTTTTGTGATTATTTATTTGTTCCTTGATTAACCGATAACAACACATCTTTCGTGGGAGGTTATCTTTTCTTTTTGGTGTTAAATTTATTTATTGTGGTTGTACTCCACTATATTTCTTTTTATTAATCAAGATTAGTTCTCTTAGCTCCACACTTCTACTATAAAGTATTCATAAAACCTCAAAGTTTAAAAAATTCTATCCAAACTTAGCCATACTACATTTGCTCAAATTTGCTTATAAAAACATTCATATAATCACCATAAGAACATATTCTAAGTCCTCTTTGTAGTGACACAAGATTTTTAAAAAAATTCCATATTTATCATGTTTAGCAACATAATCCGGCCTAAAGCTCTAGATAAAAGTAGTTGCTCAAAATAACTCAAATCTAAGAATCCTCTTTTCATATTGGGAACACTCTTACAGTGAGACCTTCCGAACATCCTCTACCTCTTAAATCACTTCCATTAGAGCCTCCTACAACTTCCTACAATAAATAAAATTATGTACCTCAATACTTTACTTCACTCTGATCTTTTTCGTAAACAATATGTTGATTGATACTAGAGGTTAAACCTAGAGCAAGTAAGGAACAACAAAATAATAATAATAAAAAATTGCTTCAATAATTTTTTTATTTTGTTGGGCTCACTTGTAGGAAATATAGTCATATTCCCTCATTTTTAGATGTTTAATAATTTGTTACTTGTATTTGAATCAAGCTAATTATATGACATTTGTGAAGCATAACCCTAATCAAGTTGCATTCATAACTAACACCTTTCATTTTTTATTTGTTATATCTATAAGTGAGGATTTGTAAACATCAAACACTTCAAAGTTAGTTGGAAATTAAAATTCTATTTTATTTTCGTGTTTTTTTGTTCATGAATTTTTAGCTAGTTTGCTTTTTATTTAAAATTCAAGCGTGATGTTTATTAAATTATAAAACTTTAAAGTAATTGCATAAATATTGTTTACATTTTTGTTAAAATTTTCATTAATAGTAATTTATACAATCAAAAATCTTTTTTATTATGTATTATTAGCATTTCTTTTCTTTTAATTTCAATTTGTTATTTTATTTTGATTTATGCCTATGATGAAGACACAACATATATTACATCTTTTCTATTTACATAATAGAAATTTCTTAATTAGTATTATCAATATTTAATGTGATAAGTTTGGTAATTGAAAAAGAAATAAATTGTTTTTGTTTTTTAACCTATATATGGGTAAAAGTGTTTGCTTTAGCTTGATAGTTGTTGTGATTTTTAATGTAGTTTCTCCAAAACTACTAGTAATTCTAGCTTGACTTTTGGATCAAATCCTACTTCTTATCATGTTAAGTGGATCAATAACATTTTTGCTTGTTACCTCTTGATAATTAGTAAATATTAATTTAGATCTATCTTTATGAAGATAGAATTTATTTTAATGGCTCGTTCATGGTTATAGGTCAACACCCTTCTTAGTAAATTTTTATTATATGACATGGAATACAATTATTATGACTGGCATAATACACAAATGTTTAGGTATAATAAGGTAACTTTCAAATTCTTAATTCGACGGTAGAGTAATGGATTATCGACTTAGCATGGTATAAAGATTCGTCATACTTAAAAAAGAGAACACAACTAGTAATAACATCAGAAATTTTTACATGGAAAACCCAGTAAATTAAAAAATCGTGGGACTTATCACAGCTGAAGAAATCCACTATAAACTGGATATTATGTGTGCAGTCCCTCATCTCAGAAGCGGGAAAGGGTTGAACACCCTCTAGAGTTATAATGTCGGTGTATGAATGAACTTAGTGTAAGAAGTGGGTGGCGACTGATGTCGATCGGTGGAGGTTGGCAAGTGGTGGTCTCCGACGGTCGGCAGTGACCGATGGCTGTTAGTGGTGGATGACAGCGGTCTGGGGTGGACTGCGGTGGTTGACGACGGTTGACAGTGATTGACGACAGTCAGCGGTGGTCGACGACAGTCGGCGGTGGTCGTCGGTGGCAGGAGTGGTGCTGGACTTCAGCTTTTTCTCAAAACTTCAAGTTCTTTCTCAAGCCTCAAGCCCCCTCCTCCCCATGAGAGGGGTGGGGCTTTATTTATAATGTTCTAGGTATAATTAATGCGGGAATATGAACCACTTTGATCGGAGGTCTAAAGAGTTTTCTTCGATCAAACAACGTTTGATGGAAGTGTCTTAATGATATCAGAATTGAGCAGTCCTAGGCTCGCTGGATTCATCTTGTCAAAACGCTCGATTAGACTATGAAATCACTGCATTCGACATTTATTTGACATTTCAAATGTGCTGAAAAACTTCAAAACATGGTTTAATGTATTATTTGGTGTCTGCTTTGACTCGAATTGGACTAATTTTGGTATCATTGGGTTTGTCTCGTCAAGCCAGTTAGTTTGACTATAATTTTGCTAAAATCAGAGGTCTGAATGACTCTTAATTGAAGTTTGAATGTTTCTCAACAATTTTATTTGATGAGATTTACATTAAGTAGATTGTAAATCCTGCACAAATCCCACTACCAAACACCCCGTAAAGTAAAGTGGAGAAAAGGAACAAAATTTATCACAAGAAAGAATAATTTATTTTAACTAGCATATGGCAGGCTTAAAAAAATGGTGTATTTAAATAAACGTAGAGAATGCCAAATAGATGTACACAAATAAATGCAATCAATTCTCAAGATAATAATTCAATTCGACCATGTTTTTGTACCTTCAACAGAACGATGGCTCTGTTCTTAGCAAGCAAGGAATCCATTAAGGCACCACACAAACATAGCAATAGTCATTCGACCCCCGAGAAAATCAATGTCATCAGTGGTAAAACTATATGGAACCATAATATGCTCCATTTTTCCTTCTTCACTTCCACCTCCTCGTCGCTCTTGCTCGAAAATTGATTTGAATTTTGGCTCGAATCAAGATTGAATCCAAATAAATGAGCTGAGCTATGAGCCAAAATTTTAGATCAAATTTGTTTCGAGGCTCAAAATCAGTTCGTTAACAACCTTAATGATATTAGGGTTATGAAATCTATGAATTTAGCTCGAAGAAGATTGTTACTCGCTAGAAAATTGATTCAATATTGGCTTGAAAGGAGATCAGATCGAAATAAAATAGCCGAGCTATGGGCTAAACTTTTGAATCGAATTACTCTCCCATCGCCATGAATCCGGTGCCACAGGCGTTGCCACAACCCATTCAACTTGCCACATCAAGTCCAACTCCATTCAAGCAATATCTCTCAACTTCAACAAAAAAAGCAATCTTTTGTCCTTAGGTATTTATTTATTGTTGGGAAGGAGCCTCCGTTTTATAGAACCACTACTTGGAGCTGTCAACAAGTTGTTCTTTCAAGAGCTATGCTAGCATACAAATAAGAGAGAAAGAGAACATCTTTTCAAACAACATAAAAGTATGGAACCTTCTTGTTTGGCCCATGAGTAACAAATAAATACTTACAAATGATTTGATTTCTCATATTTTGCTTTGTTAGAAATTTCCAAGATAGGCGGCAAGAGATGCTCGTTTTGTCATTCGGCTTTATTAAGGGTGTTTGATGATAAGTTTGCGGGGTGATATGTTGGACTAAAGAGAGGAGGCAAATTTTGAACACTGTGATGTTCTATTTATTATTTGTGGAAGCATTAAAACAATTCATCACAATTTATCTCCCTTCTTTGTTTTGGAAAATGGTTGTATATGTGTTATCTAATTTGTTTGGGATGATTATATATATAAATATTAAATTTTAATCTTTTATAAAATTAATATCTACCTTGTTCTTTTTTTTTTCTATTAGCAAAATTTTATTTGGATCATAACATCTCACAGAGTTATATATGGTTTAGATAAATATGATGAGGCATTATAGCTCACCAATATTCTTAGAATAATTATATGAGCTTTTTTTGTAACATGATTATTTATATTTTATAACAAGATGGACTCATAAAAAATGTTCATTAAAAGAGCACAACTGAAAGTTTAACATCTAGAAGGAATTATGTCACTAAAATGTAGATATTCTTAAAACTATACACTAATAAGATGGAATGTAGGTTCACCCTAATGGATAGTTAAAGACTTGATGTACATATGTAAAATAGTGAAATCATGCATTTGACATTCAATTTTGAACACGAGAGGATCGATCTAACACCTTATAGTATTTAGCTTAAACATTGAAGGTCATAATGTAATGGAAAATTTCAACATAATAGATATAATATATATTATACTATGTTTCCATGTGATATAAAGTTTGAAAATATCAATACCCTTCAAGGCCTTTAATGTTAAGTCAAGGAATATGCAAATATAATTTGAATGAATATGTAAACAGAAATGAAATGATGTGTATGAGAAGGTGATGCACAAACTGTGAACTGATAAAAACTTCTTTGGTGTTATTTATTTATAGTTTGTTAGGAATTGTTCAGAGTTATATAACATGAACCGTCACAAAGTTTAGATATTCACTAAATAAAGGCATACAAAAACATGCATATAATTTATATTAAAGATGAAATTGTGAGCTCATACAACTGAATGACATGAAACACATTGTCTTAAAAATAGAAAAACATACCAAGACATAAATTAAATCACAATTCCCAATTGCATGAAGCCTCACAACATCGAGTCAATAACTAATTATTGTATAAGGAATTATTTGGAGGCATGAATTATACTATTATTAAAGTTTGATTACCTAAATTATATATAAATAGCATATAACATGCTAGAGCATATATATGTGTGTGTGTGTGTGTATATATATCTATATATATATATATATATATATATATATATATATATATATATATATATATATATATATATATATATATATATATATATATATATATATATATATGATTTTAAATGATATGCAAAACCCTAATACATTTGATGGTTGAAATATAAATCCATAAAAAATTTAATCTCACAGTGGTTGGATGTTGGAGGCGAAACACACAATCATAATCCAATTTACAATGATCATATGCTTGAATATTACTTGGTTAAAGCAAATTCATTAAAAGTATCTCTAAGGAAACCTCATGTTGTAGGGATTAAAATTCTTGAGTTTTCACCTCCATAGGTATAAAATTTATCCAATCCACCAAAATGGTGGAGCAAGCAGACAAACATCTTTAGGACCAACGAACCAAAACCATGGTCCCAAAAACATTACCAAAAGGTGAAAAGATAAATATGACTTTGAATCACTAAAGAAATTAGAAAGCGACGTGGGAAAGCCTTGTTGACTCACTTTTGTGAGGACTCACTCTACTCAGCTGCACATAACCCCCAGACCAGGGATGTGCTTTCTTGGTCCTTACCAGGACAAGCCCAAGCCCTCAACCCTTGGTTGAATTGGTTTAGAGTTTTGACCTAGTGATAGACCCAAATTGACCTCCATAGGCAAGTCATGCCATGGGTCACCCAAATAAACCTTAAACCTTAAGAACCTTCCTATAGACCCTCTAGGCCACTTTGACCATGAATTCACTTTGGGAGAAGGGTCTACCTAAATTGATCCCTAGCCTCACTAAAGGTCTCCCCAACCCCAACAAACCCTAAAAAGCACTTTAAACTTTATCACACCCTTTTGAGCCCAAATTTTGGTGACACCATAATTGGTCAAAACCAATTGGGCCTAGCCCCATTTTGGTCAAATCTTGACCAATTGGCCACATTCCCATCCAATTGAACTCCACCCAACATGATCATGACATCACACCATGTGGAGAACCCAATTGACATTATGGGGTCAACCCCCATAATTCACCTAATCAGTTAATTTCCTGATTAATTATGGGTATTATTAAATTATTTTAGGGCCTAAACTTTTGGGCTAAATCCAACCCAATTAAGTTAAGCCCAACCAACCCTAGATCCAAACCCAAGCACATGGCCCATGAAGCCCATGGCCCGTTCTTCATGGGTCACCCATGACACAAATCAACCCACCATTACATGTGGGTGACATAATAAGACAAACCAAGCCAAGTACAAGCACTAGAGGACAAACTTGGCACCACTAACCATGGGAGAGGCCACATGGCACCTTGGTCATGGTTCCTTTGACCCACTCTTGGTGAGCTAAACCAGGCCTTCGGGAGGCCAAGTCCAAACCAAATCTAGTCTTAGTCTCCCACCAAAAGGTCTCCCAATCATGCTAAGCTTCCTCTCATGCCTCCCTCAACACCATCAGGGCCACCATGGGTAAGGTATGGAAAATTTCCAAAGCTCCTTCCCACTGCCAAAAGCCATCTGAAATTCTCTAAAAATTCTCTGAGGGTCGCCTGACCTTCCCCATGCCATGTCAAGCTCCCCCTACCCTTCTCATGGCCATATAAGGAGGGAACTCGAGCAACATGCACACACATTAAGCTCCTTGGACAACCCTCAAATCTTCTTGTTCCAACAGCAAAAGTGCTCCCCTTGACCTAGCAGTTGATCCCTACCATTCTCAAGCCTTCCCCAACACTACAAACCCTAATTTCCCACTAAAAACTAAGACCAATTTCAGCCCCAACATCAATTTCTCCAAAACTAAACCAACTCTCCTACAAGCTTCCCCAAGCTTAAATACACTCTCTCCAGTCAAAATTGTGCCTTCTCAGAGCCTCAAACTATTCCATGACCAAACTGTGACCCCTTTTGGTCTAGCTCATAGCTAGTACCAATCTCAAGTCAAATTGAGACAAGGAGGAGCTTCGTGGAACTAAGGTAATTGTCTCTGTCAAGCCCAAATGAGGTCTCACCTCTTGGGATAAGGTATGGATCAAAATCCCTAACTTTTTCTCTCGGGTTGATCTTTTATGAAAGAAATGAACGATGCATGCCCAATGAACTGTATAGATAGATTCGTCTAACTTAGATGAAGCTATGGTAACAAACCCTTACTAATTTGGTTGAGAATCGAGAGAGATCTTAGGGTTTGATCGTGGAAGGTTGTCGTAAATTTCTGTGTATTAGAAATGGACAGCGTGGATTGAGTCGAACCACAGAACCGCGGAGGGGAAGATCTCCAAACCTCGAGACAGCGTAGCACTGACGTGGAAGGCTCAACGAATCGACATGGGATGCATGGGCTTTCAACGACGCCAAGGTTGACGTGGCACTAAGCTGGATAAGTGGTAAAATTCTATTTTCCTGTTTAATTAATTCCATAAAATGCCTAAATACTTTAAAAAATCATAACTTTGAAAATAAAAATCACAAAAATAAATTAAAAATACCTCTGAAGTCAGTGAACAAAGGGAAAAATAATGAAAATAAAATTTAAAATAATTAAATTATATTTAATTTTTAATTAATTAAATACTCCATAGAGTAATTTAATTATTAAAAATTAAATATATGCCCAAAAAATATGAAAAATTCATGGAATTTTTCTCTTCCTTTGGGAATATTTCTTATTTTTTCCAAGGTTAAAGGACTGTTCTAACATCAAAATGATTAATTTTCTACCGAATTTATAGTTATTTTGAAAAAAATAATAATAAATCAGAAAATTAAAAATTAAATTGAAAATTAAGAGGAAAATTTTGTGTAGTAAAATTAAACACTAAAATGACAATTTTAACCCTTATAAAAATCCTAAAAATGAAAATTAAGTAAGGGTAAAACTTTAAAATTAAAAATTTATACTTTGGCCCAGATTTTCCTAAAATTCAATTTTAAAACACTAAATTCAAACTTTAGGACTAATTTATATTAGACATAACCCAAACTTTAGATCTAATCAACGTTAGACCTAACCTAACTTTAGGTCTAACCCAAATTAGATCTAAACCTTGAACCTAATCTCCTTAGGTCTAACCCAAATTAGACCTAAACCCTAAAACCCTTTTAGTTCTAACCCAAATTAGACCTAAACCCTAAACCCTAGGTCTAGCCCAAATTAGACCTTGTCCAACTTAACCCTTTAGGTCTAAGCCAAATTTGACCTAAACCCTAAGGTCTAACCCAACCAAGACATAGTCCAACCTAAACCAAGCTAAGCCTAATGCAATTTAGACATAACACAACCTTGAACCCTACTAGGTCTAACCCAAATTAGACCTAGTCCAATCTAGGCCCCATTAGTTCTAATCTAAATTAGACATGGTTTACCTTGAACTCCTGTAGACTTAACTCAAATTAGAGCTAACCATAACATCAACCCTTTTTTGTCTAACCCAAATTAGACATAATCACAACTTAAACTCTTTAGGTATAACCTAAATTAGACCTAAATAAACACTTTAGGTCTAATCCAAATTAGACCTAAACATAGACCCTAGGCCTAACCCAAACTAGACCTGAACCCAAAACATCTTTTAGGTCTAACCTAAATTAGACCTAAACCAACCTAAACTTTCTAGGTCTAACCCAAATTAGACCTAACAACAAACCACCCCAGGTCTAACCCAACTCAGACCTAACCCAAGTTCAAACCTTACTAAGTCTAACATAAATTACACCTAGTCTCACATAAACCCATTTAGGTATAACCCAAATTAGACCTAACTTCAACAAAAACCATCTTAGGTCTAACCCAAATTAGTCCTAAGTTCAAATAAACCCTAGGTCTAACCTAACATAGACCTAGCTTCAACCACCATAGGTCTAAGCCACATTAGACAAAACATAAACTCTAGTTCCAACCTAACTTAGACTTAGATTCAACCACCTTCAGGTCTAACCAAAATCAGATCTATATCCAAGACTCATTTCTGAATAAACATAATGGGTTGAGAATAAACTATTATTCTCTTTTCTAAAGAACCTCTATAACAATCTCCAAAAATCCTTAAAAAATCCCACATGAACTCCAAGCAGAAGAGAATGGAAGTCGCTTTTAGGCTCCAATAAAAAATGAATAAGAAGAAGGATAAGAATAAGAAGGTTGAAGTTTCCTCTCTCTCTCTCTCTCTAAATTTTGTCCAACACTTTCTTTGCCTCTTCAATTACTCCTCCCAAAATTTACAGCTAAAATACCCAAAATATGATGGATAATCTCTTTCAAACTGTACGTTATCTCTCTTAACACTCCCCTTAAGCATGGATAAGAAGACAAGCAATCATTTACTTCTATAGAGCCTTTCACACACATGACCATGCCTAAAAATTGGTTGGCTGGTGGGAGAAAAGGTCATTTTTTTCCAAAAACATGTCATAATACTATGGCGTTATCTTAAGCACTATGACACTACCTAAACTAAGGGCAAGGCAAAAAAAAAATACTTGAGTGTACATCAGCAATGGGCTTGGCACGATTGCACTGGTATAAGAGCTTAGGTAGGTGGGTAAGGGCACAAGAGAATGTAGTTTACGTAGTTCTCGCGGGATGCATGGGGCAGGAGAGTAGGTGATGTGATGAATGTGGGGCGTACATAACATAAGACATATTGGGCAAAGGTGCACATAAGCATGGCTAAAAGTGTTCATGCATGGCACTGGATTGTTGACCTCATTTCTTGTGAGGTCTTTCCTTTCCTCTTAGTGCTTAGGATCTAGCCATAGGCTTTCCCTTTGACTATCCTAGAGGATTAGAAATGGAGCCCACAACTTAGAAATTCAAACACCTCTTAACTCTTCTTGAACCCCACACAGATGACCATAAACCTCCAAGCCTCTTTGGAAGGTTAAAAATCAAATGTGGAGGTTCAAGGATGAGTTCCAATAGGATTCTTTGGCCTTAGGATTACCCCAGGTGGCCTAGTCTTGGTGAGGGTCAACTTGCACATACTACACTCTCACATACATTCTAAACCCTAAAACCACTCTCACCCAACTCAACTCCCTGACTCATGTAGGTAACTCATATGGATGGGCCTCACCCTTAAGCCCCTGGCTAAGAGAGTTAGTAACAACATATTGAGTGCCTAAGATGAGTCCTCTCATGGCTCTTGTGAGCTTAACATGGCTTCTTGGCTCAACCTAAATGGTTTCATTTCACTCACATTTAATCAATCTTCATTTTCCCAAATTTCAATTTTTTGACCCCCGGGGCCCTAAACCCACCAAACCTACCAAATACCCTTGAAATTTTCAAAATTTCCTAAACTACCCAACATTCCTTAAAATCAATCCTAAACATTACCCACCACTCAAATTGATCATTCATGACCAAATATACCAAAATTTCCAAAAATAGCCCCCAATACCCTTCATGTACTCTCCTTGTACCCTAAATAGCATAAAATTCAAAAAATTTTCAAAAAACTCCAAAAATTCCAAAATATTATCCACATCATTTTCTTCAACTGCCACATACCCCAATTTTGTCAATTTAACCCAATTTGATCAAAGAATGGCAAATGGGCCCTTAAGTCCCAAAGTGACCAATTAATCCAATCCATCCCAAATTGAACCCAAATGTCACCCAATCTTTCCCAAATTTGTTTTGAAACCTTCCTAACATCCCCACAAGCAAAACTCTAACTTAATTTACCCAATATTTGGACCCAAACTCCACTCAAGCCTAACTCAAACCAAAATTCCCCAAATTGGCCTAAACCAATCATGAACCCAAACAAGCCCAAATCCCAAATCAAGACTCAACCAAAATTGAAAACTTTTTTCACACCTTCATAAACACATTGCAACATTAATTTTACATCAAAACCAACATTAGCCCAACTTTAGCCCAAGTTAGCCCAATTTGGCCCACTTTGATCCTATTATTAAAAGACACAAATTAAATCCAATTCAACTCCAAATGACCCCAAATCTTTTCTAGAACCTTCATAACACATTCCTAAACTAAATGCAACATTTATTCAACATTCTACCAAATTTTATCCAAAATTTTATCTTAAAACCTAAAAGCCCATTTCATTAAGACATTTTAAAAGCCCATCCAAAACAATTTCAAAAGCCCAAAATTGGCTCTAAAGCCCACATGACAATTTCTTCTCATCATCCATTTAATAAAATCATCCCCTAAGTTTTATTTCATCATTTAATCAAACCAAATATGGCCTCATAAAAATTTTCCATCAAAATACCCAAAAATTCAAAAACCCTTTTTCATGAAATGAACCAAGCCATTCCCAAGCCACATGGAGCCATGAAGCTATGGACAATCCATATGCAAGCCATATGCAAGCCATGTCATTTATGGAAGAAGGAGGGAGTCCTTTAATGATTCCCTTAAGGGTGATTAAGCCTTTTCATGACTCTTCTAAATCTTGATTAAACCTAAATGTACTTAGATGGTGACTTCTCCCCACTAAGCTAGCTGACTTACCTGACCCCCACAACACCCAAAGTCCCCTTGGTGGGTTCACCAAACCCTAATCCATGACTTGGACCCATTTGGACCCAAAATTAGCTCTCCTCCCATTCCATTTAAATCAAACCTTGGACACATGGCCAATGCCAATTGTTTGCACAAAACTCAAATCCTGACTCCCCTGACCATGAGGGTGACTTGACCCTGGCCGGACCACCACCCCGGTCGCTGGAAAACACCAGGCCGAGAGCCTCTTTTGAATTCAAAAATTCAAAACTCCTCGTCGAGCCGTCCCATGGCCAATGGTCACCGGAGCTCTTCTTCTCCCCCGAGAAGCCGACCCTGAGCCTTCAATTGATCCTGGGAAGCTCTCTAGCCATGGCTATTTAAACTCCTCACCTCCACGACCAAAAGGTTTGGTGCACTGTACCTTAGTAAAACCCTGTCAAATTGATTCCAAACTCCTCTCCTAACCTAGAGCAGTTGATCCCCACTGAAATCCAACCCTAAAACCCTCTCTGTGAGCTCAACTTATGAGCTCAATTTTAAGCCCAAAAACAGGACACTTCACCACAGTGAGCCAATCTTCAAATTGACCGACCCTACACCATCACCAGACCAGGAGGAGAAGTTCCCCAGTGAAAGCCCCCTCACCAGGCCAGCCATTCCTCCTATCGGCCAAGCTTTGAAATCGGGTTTGGTGGAAATCATACCTAGGCATTTCACCACAGCTCCAGGCTTCATCCTTAGCTTCCCTAGACTCCAATGAATGTGCCAAGCCCCTCTGATTGAAGCTTCACTTCTCAGAGCCAAGGTATTGAACTCCTCCTTCCCGAGAGCTTATTTCAATTCTCTATTTTGTTTTAGTTAATTTCAAAGTATCATAGCTGTATAGATGTGTTCGTCTTGTCGAGATGAGTTCATAGCCTGAGATCATGTAATTTGGTTGAGTATCGAGTGAGATATTAGGGTTAGAAGGTGGACGACTCTCAGGACGCACCAGTCGTAGACGATGACCAGGGACCGTCGGATGGCTTGTGTATCGGGTGAATGGCCAGGATCGCGCCGGACGAGGAGACGCAGCGGAATAGTGGGCTGCATGGTATCCCAGTCAGATGGCGGCGTCAAATGGTGGAGCGACGCGTGTAACTTCGGAGCTGCTTAGGATGACTCGGCGTCGCGCTGGATAAGTAGAAAAATAGGGGATTTTTCTATTTAATTAATTCAACAAACTTTAAAAATGCATAACTTTGCATAGAAAAATCATAAAAATAAAAGAAAAATACTCTCTTACTCAGTGAATAAAGGAGAATAATGTGAAAAAATAATTAAGTTAATTTGTTGAGTCTATGATTTTTAATGATTTAAATACTCTCTATGATGTTTTAATTCTCCATTTGCACACATAATTCACCATGGCATGAGACCATAGGGCTTTTGTAGCCTCTGACCTTGGGAACATTCCCTGAATTTTTCAAGACCAGAGGCTATGTCTATATGAAGTTATCTATTTTCTAAGTTCACAAACATGTTTTTGAGAATTAATTGTGAAAATTAACATGCTAATTATAAAAATCTAGAAAAATTAGGGGAAGTATCTTATGACCAGAGGACCCAAGAAAAATTATGGTTTGATTTAACTCCCTAAAATAACCCTAATTAGTTTAAACACTTAAAATTGAACTTTAATTAATTAGGAGTAACCACACATCAAAAACACATGAAATTAATTCTCCACTGTCACTTAGGATACAGAGAACTTCACATAAAAATTTCAAGTCAATTGGAATTAATTTAACCCATTAAATGAATTAATTAAGTGACATAACTATTCTAAAAATTAAAAAATTCATAAAATCCAAAATAAACCTAAAAAATCCACCAAATCAATTTTGAGGCCCCTCTGGTATCAGAGAAGTCTAAAAAAATTAAAATTGGAATTTTTCAAAATTTTTCATTTTTAACTCTTTTTTAACTCATTTTTGAATATTTTAATAATTAAAAAATTATAAAAATCACAAAAATATTAAAAATCATAAAAATATCACATTTGGTCTCCTAATCATTTAGAAACCATTCCCCTAATTTTTCTAAGTCTCTAAGTTAAGATATTAATTTTTAAAGGCTTAAGATAATTTTTAATATTTTAAAAATGGATTTTCTTAACTTTTCACTAAAATAATTCCAATTAATCAACCAAAAATCAAAAAAATATAAAATTTGCTCCTCTGGGTTCTCTGACCTTAGAGAGATTTTTGAAAAATATAAAACTTAATTTTTAACTTTAATTTTATTTTATAATTAATGAACACTTCAAAAATTGAAATAATTATAATAAATAAAATAAAATTCAAAAAATCACCAAAATTGGTCTAAATAGTCCTCTAGTCAGTAGAAATATCCCATAATTTTTCTAAGGACAGAAACCTTACCTTGGTCATGTTGCTGAATTTTCATTTAAAACCCTTGTTTTTCATTAAAATAATTATATAAATTAAATTAAAAATGGAAAAATCACATTTTCTCCTTTAATGTCTTAATTGACATGTGAGTAAGGTGAAATAAAAATTTCAAGTTCATTTGAGCTCAATTTAGTGAGTTATGAAATGAATATGTTTAAAAGGGCAAAAAGATAATTAAGGGATTTTAACCCTAATTAATATTTTAGGCTTAATCAAAGGGAGGGTAAAATATTTGATCTTAACTTTCGCTTGGAAGATTGAAACTTAGGGAATTAAGAGGTAGAAATCCATTAATCACTTTAAAAATATCAAAATGGAACCTTAATTAATTAAATCATTTAAATTTTAAGAGAATAATTAAAATTTGGATTGTTAAGATTAGGGACATGGCTTAAGAAGGTATCAATTCTTTGATCTAAAAATTACTAAATGGATCAATTCAATAATATTCAACTCTTAATTAATTCTTAAAAAATGAGGATGATTGAAATGAATAATTAAAATGGAAATAATCCTTAATTAAATTAAAGCTTAAAACATTAAATGGTTTAATAAACAAATTAAAATAAATTTAAAACATTTAAAAATAATTTGAAAACACTTAAGAACAAACTTAAAACAAATTTGAAACATTAAATGATCTTGAAACAATTCATAATTAAAAATGTGAAAATTAAGCCAATTAAAGCCAACCTAAAGTACTATAATTAATTCAAATTAAATTGTCAAATTTTAATGAAATTAAATAATTTAAACACCTCTTTCAACCTAAGTAATTTTAAAACATTTAAAAATCAACCTAAAACCTTACTATTAAATCGAATTGTTTTAAATCATCAACCCAACTTTAATAGTTAAATCCTTCAATAAACTAATTTGCCCCTGAAGACTCCCACATTTATAACCCTTAAAGAAAGTATCAAGTGAAATGTCATTTTACTCATCGGATAATCAAATGTCCAAGTTCACTGGGCAAGAAACAAAATTCAACTTAATTCTTGGATGATTAACTCACCTGTACAATAAAATTCATTTGGACTCGAAATAATCTCAGAAGTATTGAAAAGATGTTCAGAGCTCATCCTAAACACTTTCTCAATATGATGGGATGTTTTAGAAGAACAATTGAACTTAATTGTTCTTTGGTGAAGAAAATCATCCTTAACGAAACACAAAAACCTAGACGTCATAGGAATTGACTAGCAATAGGATTAGGATCTTGGTAGACAACCAGAACCTTCCCTTAGCTTTTCCTAGGTATTTCTTGCAAATGTTTGAATGCCCTGACGTGTGTTTTAAGTGCAGCCGGGAATGACGAGAAGACCCACCAGATACACTTTTATTTTATTGCGATTTACTTACCTGCACCGTACTTTACTTCTCTTGCATGTTAAACAACAATACCACTCTGCATGAAAACTGAAACTTTTAGGATAGCCACAAAACTGAAACTCAAAACCAAATTAAAAATCAACACAAGATAAAATTCACCGCCACAACATTCAAAAGATAAAACAACTCAAAATTTAATCACAAACAGAACAACAAAACTACAACTGCAACTAAATTAAAATGTCTCGTTGAATGATCGGGAATCCCTCGGATGATGTAACTCACATGTTGCTAACGAGATTTCCCACGGTCTAATTGAAAGTGTGGAACTCATTCACTTGGGTTTAATAAATTCATTTGGACTAAGTGAATCCGATGAAAATAACGGTGTCGGGATGACGGAACTGTGGGATCTTAATCGGTTCTGTTTAATCAACTTTAAGATTTGTTTTAATTAAAACATTAAGACACTTGAACCTTAAAACTTCTAAACCAAAACACTTCTCTTATCTCCTGATTTTCACCTTCTAAAACTAAACCTTTGCAACAATGAGGAGCTTGGAGCACAGTGTGTAGCAAGGCCATCTTCATCAGCGAAACTTGTGTCTACATCAACTAAACCTTTTCTTAGAATTAAATAACCAAGCCATAAAATTTCGAGGTAGTTTGCCTAGTGCAACATAAATCCTTAGCTTTTCGTTAGGCATTTGCATAATCATATTATGCAAATTAAGCCCTAACCGGTCTTAAGACTCCGAGATAGTCGTTTGGTACGACATAAACCCTCACATCTTCGAGGTTATTTGTGTGATTATGTCATACAAGTATAAGTCCTAATTAACTAAAATTGGCAGGATTGAAACACTAAATATACTCTCAAATTGAAGCCAAACAATAGGATTGTCGGGAAGTCACCGAAGTTCACTTCGGGTCCGTGAGACCCCTACTTCTCTTCCTTTGGACTCCTAAAATAAACTGTTCCAAATTTGAGCTATTCCCTATTAAAATCTTCAAAATCCAATTCTTTGAAAACCTTAAACTTTGAAATTCTTGAGAGCAAAACTACTGATCATTATCGAGAGTTTTCTTAAATGATTCCCGTCATTTAAGATGTAATTAACTATAGGGGCTTCGCCTTATAGGGAACTTTAAGAACCTGGGTAATATAAACCCCGCTTAATTCCTTTGAAAGGGATTAAGCTAGTGGAACTTGTCGACTTATAAACTTGGTTCGCGAACAAACGGGTGTCATAAATCTTCT
Organism: Papilionanthe hookeriana x Papilionanthe teres; assembly: GCA_022702705.1. Classification (NCBI taxonomy): domain Eukaryota; kingdom Viridiplantae; phylum Streptophyta; class Magnoliopsida; order Asparagales; family Orchidaceae; genus Papilionanthe; species Papilionanthe hookeriana x Papilionanthe teres. The sequence continues at coordinate 57,591,075 of CM040437.1, forward strand.
AGTTTATTTAATCGAGCCCCATCATCAAGCAAAGGTGTCTATTCCTCGGGATAGATACACAAGTCATGATGCGGTGCACGTTTATATAAACTATTTCGGGATTCGAGATCGGTTTGATTTCATATCTTAAAATTTTTTAAACTTAAAATTATTTTCAAAAATTAAATACTACTTTTCAAATTATATATATACATTTAAATTGTATTTAAAAATCTAAAATTCGCCAACAATTTCTATAGGCGACCACTTTTCAAAATACAATACATAACCTAAAAATATGCCGACACTGGATACATGCACGTGCATAGAAGTGGCATGTGCCTGCATGCTAGTAATTTACAATTACAAGTTAGTAGCTTGTGTATGCATGCTAATTGATCAAATACACTTAATTATACATATATTGTACCATGTATATCTCAATAAATATGGAAAGATTATCACAAAGATTTTCAATATTTTTCAAATATATTTTCATCAAAATTGATGATAACAAGGAGGTGGGTGGAATGGTGAAAAATATATTTATATCGAAGGTTGTAGCCCTGAAATGCTGAATGTAGCATTGTAGAACTCTCCTAAGTGTTAGAAACTGAAGAACAATGCATCTTAGTGCCATAAAATAGTGTCATAATGTTAGACCAAGAATCTACGTGCTACAAGCTAGAGCTTAAGGACTAGCTTTAGCACCTTGTCACCATAATCTAGCACTTATGCACTAGCCAAGGTGTTTTGCCTTGTGCGAAATGATTTTTTAATTTCTTTTTATTTTTTTATGTGGTCCCAATTCCTTCAATATATAAGAAAAATTTCTATTGAATTTTTTGACCATGTATAATCACACAAGCTTTAAATATGATCTAAGTGTTTTAAAATGAGTTTATACAATATTTGCATCAAATATCTAGCCAACTTAATTTTCCGACAATAAGTGTGCAATGATTATAAGGAATAGTGCACTTGTTGGCACCACATTAGAATCATATAAGTAATATTCTACCATGAATCTTTAAAGATATGATTGTGGTTATGTGTGTAGTAGACTGTACATAATGAACAAAAGGTGTGAGACTCATCCAACACCAAATGATTGAAACTATGCAAAAGGGACCTAAAAAATATCACACCATAAAAATTCAAATTAGTTAGAGGGTAATTTTCAAGATATTTGATTGGTTATGGGGATAGAGTATAAATAACACTATCTATGATTGAGCTGAATAGGTCCTTGGTTGAATCCAGTCACGACTCCCACACCACTACCACCACTAGCCACGACACCATCACCGTCACCAGCCACGACACCACTACTGCCAAAACTCATGGCCATGACACTACTGGCCACGACACTACCACATTCACCAGTCGAGACCATGACACCACCAGCACCATTAGCATCAACTTTTATTGATATACCATCGAGTTTGAGCAGCACAAGCAGCTGTTATCAGCTGAGGGCAATGGGGAATACATAAGTTTTAATTTAATGCCCACATTACTTCATTTTGTTTTTTTATTTAATAGAGAACTAATTACATGTTATTTTCAAATTTAGTCCCCCATATAGGCCATCCATTCTACCAGATATATAATTCAGAGCAAGTATGACCACCTGTACTTATCCTGGAAGGAGATCCTGATCATAGTACAAGATATGTGGTTTGGTGAGTTTAAGGTAAACCTTGAACATAGTAACTATATTTATTTATTTATTTCTATGAATCTCACAATCTCTAATTCAATTTACATAAGTAATGGTCCTAGCCTTCAAAGGAGGAGCTACACATTCCCATAAACTTCAAGCACAAGGGGAACGGTCTTCTACAAGACTAGTTCGGTGGTAAACGCTGGACATGTGAGCACCCTTTGTGGTTGGGCGAGGATGTGTCTGTCACACTGCTCATGACCTAGGAATCTCCCTAGTATAAGAGGAAGAGGGAGCAATCAAAGTTGAATCATCGCTCTGACTACGAGGGCATGGGTGCCTCAAAGCACACCGTTGGAGCCCTCCCACATACAGAGTACAAGAGGAGGCTGGTAAGACTTTATTTTGCATTAAATCTTATTTTACATTAAATGTATACTAAATTTTCCATTACACCGATAGACACCGGAGAAAGAAATGGAGCCAACTATTGCAGAGTTACACAAGCGCACCCACAGGAGGCAGTCGAATCAGCCCTGGGTGAACAGTAGATCACAGGCGACCCTTATAATTGACAAGATTAATAAGTATAAAATTCAATTAATTATCAACTATTATTTAGCCTCTCACTTTCATTAATCATATGTTTTGTAGGAGACCTTCCTGAGGCTCAAGGAGAGCTGATCTCAGCAGTCGGCCTATAGTTCAAACACATCTCATGGTCTTTTTGAGTATGACCTTTGAAGGGAGGCTGTCGGCGAGAAGAAAAAAGACAGGGTCTACAGGTGGTCATACTTCCACTTCACAGCAGGAGGAGATGCGTCTCCAAGTTGCTGCTGAGCTTGCTGCCCGGTTGGCAGCCCTGAAATTGGAGATGAGGGAAGAGATTGAAGCGGTGCTACATTCGGAACGGCAGAAAGGGAAGGAGCCAGTGCAGGATGAGGGTGGGGATGATGATGAGGTGGAGAGGACACATGATAATGAGGAGGATTAATAGGGCTATTATTTTATTTGGTTGTTTATTGAACAATTTATTGTTATTGAACGTTAGTTTTATTGTGCGGTTGTACAATTCATTTGTTTTAATTCAATTAATTTTCTTTTATTTATGTATATGCTTTATGTGTTAATTAGTTTTGTTACTGCGTTGTGCTCCATTTTGATTGATTTCTATAATTACAAGTGTGTAGATTGTAGTGTTGAAAGAGGACTTTATATTCTTTTTATCTTATAGTTTTTCGTCGATTTTATAGCGGTTTATTGAGCAACCGATGGTTTTCTAACGACCTATTTAACAAGCGACGTCTAGGCAAAGTGCTGCACTTTTACTACGAACAACATTGTCGGTAAATTCCCATGATTTACCGAATGTTTGGCGACAGTTTACTGACAAAACCGTGACATTTTTCTGACATAACTACAACACTTTTCCTTCAGACGTATTCGTCAGGTATATAACCGACGATCAAGCTACGGTTAAACATGACATGTTTTTGAATCTATAGTGACGGTTGTGATACGTCGAGTAACCGTCAATTAATGTAAACCGTTGTTAAATCCATCGGTAATTTAATTACCGACAAGCATTTTTGCTACGTCAACTTTGTCGTAGCTAAATCACCGTTAAATATATTACATATGGTTTATCCATTATTACCGACAGTATTTAACTGTCGATAATACATTAATTTCCTATAGTGCCGGTAGAAGGTCATAATCCAAGGGATTGTCTCATCAACTGAGCTTTTGCATCCCAAACCCAATGAAAAGACTAAATTGAAAAGATTGATATTTTAAAAACTATTAAGAAGGTTATCTCCCACATGAATGAGATAAGTATATATTACTCAGTATCAACCTTTGAGAATAATCCACACTATAAAGCTATTCAAACCATAAGGTAGACAATTCATTGGGTCCTTGAGTTTGTTATATGTAGAAGGCCCCATGTAAAGATTGATAGTATATTAAGTTCATTAAGGTGAATAAATCCCATACTTATTTTGGGTATTGCTTTTTGAGTACACATATGATTGAAATTATTTTATAATCAAAACACAAATCATAAAGAGCAAGAGATACATCAAACCCTACTAAATGAGATAAATCAATTTGCATAAAACACATATATTCTATAGGACATATTCTCATAATCATAAAGTTGAGGTTAAAATTATTATTGTCAAGGCTTTGATAGAATCATGGATGAGAGTAAGGAACCCCTATGGTTCAAATATTCGTTGATTCAAATGGAAACTCCAGATTTAAATTATATGACTTTATTATAATGTCATTCACCACATATGCCAATTAATTTATTTATGTATCTATATATATATATATATATATATATATATATCAATATATACAGACGTGCGCGAGCCTAGACTCATTGGTTACGGCCTTTGGCGTCGGGTCAGGGGACCCATTACAGGAGGATTTGAATAGCACTCGGGACTGGAAGGGGGGTCCGCTCCTCGGTCGGTTCAACCTATAGGGTCAATCTTTAATATATATATATATATATATATATATATATATATATATATATATATATATATATATATATATATATATATATATAAGACACACACACGCGCGTGCGCGTACGTACATACATATATACAAATAGATAAAAACACACGAGAAAATATTGCATCCGAAGGTTGTGTCCAAAAAACGGACGCTATACACCCGAATTTTTTTTCTTCGGTTGTATCGCGTCCTTTGTCCGGACGCAGCTTGTGACCAGACTCTGAACGCAATATTTTTTCCCCACACAAGATTTTTCGATTGCCCAATAAAAAAGTTTGCCATGATGGGTTTTGAAATTTTGAATTATTTAAACAAAGTATAATAAATAATATTTAACGAGTATTAAAATTACACTCTTTTTAGAAGCACAACTCATACAAATCTCATTAAACCCTAAACAAATTTTATTTATATTTAGATGAATCATGAATCCTGAAAACTCGTCCCTTTCTTTCTCTCCAAGTATTAAATGCTTTACATCAAATTACCCAATCAAAACACCCCATGAAACTGAACTAAAACCTTCCAATTATAGCATGAAAGCTGTTCACAGTTAATGCAAAGCTTCCGTGTGTGATGCTTTTGCGTGTTGCAATTTATGTACAGCTAACATGTAATTATAGGATGCAAAGCAGAGTGATGAGAGGAGAAATATTTACATACCGAGAATGCACACAGTTCTGCATGCGTGCTCCTAATAATCCTGTCATACCTCCATTATAACCTGTCAATAACACTGAAATGAAACCCGCAAAGGTTATTAAGAGGTTATTGAGTTTATTGGGTTATTAAAATTAATACCCCAATAACCCCTCAATACCCCAAAATGGAGTTCATTGACAGGTTATTATCCACGCAGTGTTGCGTGTGTTCTCCGTATACAAATATTTCTCTAACGAGAGTATATGAAAAATACCTATGCTTATCAGATTAGTGTTTTTAAAGAGGAAGACAACTTGAAATTATACATTATTGATTTCACAGAACATTTTGCACGATATAAACAATGAGTACAATATCTTTTCTAAAGATGATAAGATAATATGCTCCTTATGTTTGGTTGAGGGGAGTGTTCCATCTTAATTGTACCATTTTCAGCTTCCACATCTATATGAAATATACTGAAAAAAGGTCATAAATTGTGAAGTTGAACCACCTTATTGTTTCTCCTGTATTAGATAAGCTGAAATTATAGCTTATGAGTAGAAATGTCATGAATGTTATAAAAGATGAAACTATAGTTTCTAAAGTTGATTAGATTTTTTATTAATTAGGTCGTTTGGTTATGTTATAATTAGCTGCCATCTCCAATATTGAGCTTAGCGTGTAATTAATATGTGCTTAATTAGTTTCATCGTAATGCCTTTTTTATTGTTTTATTATTTTTGTGGCCAAGCTCCTACCAACTTTTTGTATAAATAGTAGATGTGAAGGCCGAGTGACTTGCACCATCGAAGCTTTTGAACTCAATTCATAAGAGAAGAGCAAATACTCTCTTAACTAAAGATGGTGTCCATTAGCATTGAGAACCGCTTGGCTTTCGGAGTTGGCCTTCTCGGTAAAATTCATTCAACTCTCTCTCTATCTCTCTCCCACTCACTCCATCAGGTAAAAATATTACGTGCGGACGAACAAGATAAGGACTTGGTGTGCATCGTATTGGGGTGGTATTATGATGATATTGCGGTGAATACCACTCCAATACCACTGATCCGCACATACAGTCACCGCACGTAATATTTGCTCCTCCATCAGCCTGTTTGTTGTAGTACTTTGAGGACAATTATTTCTAACAGTTTTGCTCACCTATCTACAGGGAACATTCTATCATTCTTGGTCACCCTGACACCAATGTGAGAACTTTTTCTTCTAAACAGCTTTTGGTGCTAAAAAAAAATGCTACTTTTAAATGACTAAAAGGATTTAAATTGCTGCTAAAGTAATTGCCATCTTATAGTATATCATCACACCTATAGTTGCAATAATGCATGAAAAATAAAGTATAAATCTAGTTGAATGTTGTGGCTCTACTCTTTTTAAACCCTCAGTGAAATCATCTGATTATGATCAGCTAATTCAATAAGGATACTTGTGTTTTTGAAGGGCCACATTCTATAATGTGTACAAGAAGAAGTCCACTGGTTCATATCAATCAGCGCCATATGCAATGGCTCTGTCCAGTGCGATGCTGTGGCTCTACTATGCCTTACTTTCCCACAACGTGCTTCTACTCACCATCAACACAAGCACCTGTGTGCTAGAATCTGTCTACTTAGCCATTTACCTTTTCTATGCTTCAAAAAAACTCAGGGTTAGCTATCTAACTTGTTTTTGCTTCTCAATGTATTGATTTCAACATTAACATTACTTATTTACATGTATGCCAATCCAAAAATTAATTTTATTTGTGTTACTGGAGCACAAATTATGCACATAAAATTAAAATTAGTACAAGTATATGATTCAAATAACCACAATTATTATCCTGTAATTGCCAATGCCTTCAATCTTGACGCTTATAACTCCAAAAGACCAAAACTATAAAGTTTGTTATCATTATTACTTGTTTGAAATAATACATCACTATTTAATTTTTGTTAATATTTGAACTGAAAATTTTCAGCATTTATTATTTCAATTATTCTTATATAACGTGTCATGAAAACTTTCTTAGCTTTGTTCTCAAGCAAACATCAATATGGTAGTTGTTTCACATAAATGCACTGTTTTGCTTCTATTTTAATTACTGGTTAAGCAATCTTTCATTTTTTTTGTTTCATTCATTCATCTTAAACTTACTTTTTTATGCCATTCATATTTGACTATTAATGTCTTTCATAATACCCAGAATATGGTTGGCAGTTAAATTATAACCAAAATTTCTATACTATGAATGGTGCTGTAGCGGTATATATAAAATAAAACGATCGATGATGAAGCGAAAAAATAGGAACGAGAAAATTCACACCAGAAAAGGACACCCAGATTTACATAGTTCGGCAATTTTTGCTTACGTCCACGGAGTTGCAGAGGATTTTATTATTTGAGGAATTTACACCGTCAACCACGTTAACTCACAAAGAACTTTTGTCTCTTCCTCTCTCTCTCTCTCTTCTCCTCGAGATCCACACACAAGAAGAAGAAAAACAGGGGAAGCACTTTAATCCACGTACAAGAGAAATCCAATTTCTCTTCTGTCACAAGCCACTAAGGAAGAACCCTTCGAAGCCACGCCGAGGAAGGGAACGCCAAGCGAAGCACCGAATTTGCAATTCCCCCTGCCTTTGACACCTGCGAATACTCTCCACGCCAAGAAGGAAAAAGAGAAGGGGAGAGCAGCAGCCTTTTTCTTCTTTTTTAGTTCATACCTTAGCCGTAACTCTTTTTGCATGCATAAAAAGATGGTGAGAGTGGTTATTTGTGAAGAGGTGTGGCTCTCCAAAGCAAAGGAATGATTAATTGTTGTCTTAATTATCAGTAAACCGGGCTCTACATACATAACAAATGACTATGGCTAAAATAGATTAGATTAATTTTGAGAAGTTGATTGTCATTTGTCAACCCCAAACACTTACTATTTCTGTCAATATTTTTGTGTGTTCTTTATTTAATAATAGATCCAACTAATAAGTACCAACTTGTTATACCTCGAAGTATCGATCTCTTCATAATAATATAAGTGTTATAGGGAGATAAATTTGAGTTGTTATATTACTGCAATCACTCATCTTTTTCTTCAATTAAGTATATTATACTCTTTTCTTTTTATTAAAACTAGGTTGAAAATTAGAGGATAGAGTATGTTTGAACCAGGGTCTGAGATATAGAGAGAGGACCCTCTATTAACTCCTCTACAATTATTACAAAATATTATACATCTCTTTCTAATAAAATTTATTAGAAGGCCGAACCAAATACAGCTTTTATTAAAATGGTTGCAACTCCATCATGTTTCATAAAGCTCTAATTATGCTTCTATTTCTTTCTTGCATGTGGCTAGCTATACATGGCATTAAAGAAACCTATTTTACAAGTTCATTTTCTTTCAACAGGTTTCTACAGCAAAGATGATATTCTTCTTCAATGTTTGCCTGTTTGGTTTTGTCCTTGTGAGCACGCTTACCTTTCTCGATGGGAGAAAACGTATTCAAATCACAGGATGGATTTGTGCTGCCTTTGCAGTCTCAGTCTTCGTTGCTCCTCTAAGCATCATGGCAAGTGAAAAATAATCTCTTAAATATATATATATATATATATATATATATATATATATATATATATATATATATATATATATATATATATATATATAGAAAATACTAACATTGTGCGGATTGTGCTAGCCTAAAAATGCAAATGCTTTTTAGGGTTATTTTGGGGCGGCAGTGCGGTGCAATGCTGCACCACACCTTTTCTTATTTTTGTTTTGTTCTTTTTTTCAAAAACTGCAGATAAAAACTTTATTTCGCCACCAAATCTTACTAAATGTGGTGACTATTAGTAAGTTGTAGTCTAGCTTTTCACAAGAAAAAAATTTAATAGCCACAAATGTTTTTTGAACATTAGCTTCTTTTGCAGCAGCTTCACAACTGCTTCTTCAAGCAGTTGTAGTTGCCCCAAACTGGTCCTTAACCTTTAATGACCTGCAAACTGTTTTTTCAAACTTATTAAATTGAAGTAATATTATAGTTAGCTTGTTTAGTAATTATTAGATCTAGAATTAAAATGAATTTAAATTTACTCAATAAGACTTCTTTGTTGCAGAGGTTAGTAATAAGAACCAAAAGCGTGGAATATATGCCATTTTCACTCTCCCTCTTCCTAACTCTAAGTGCAATTGCCTGGTTCTTTTATGGGCTTCTCCTAAAGGATTTATTTGTAGCGGTAGGTTTCCCTTACCCAGTTAATGTTTTATGATTAGATCTTTAATATGAAAATTTTAATTTGCTTGACTTAAACTTCATCTTCCTTCTATGACTGCTGCAGTTACCAAATGTTCTTGGATTTTTTTTCGGTGTTGCTCAAATAATTCTATATCTCATCTACATGAAGGTGAAGAGTAACAAGTTAGAAAAAAATATAAATCCTGATACTGAAGCACAGAATGACACAAATTCAAATTTGAATTTGGAAATGGCAGAAAAGCACACCCCTGTGAATCAGCCAGAGGTTTTGGGACATGCGATGACAGCAGAAGCTAAAGCTGAAGCTTAGAGTTATTTACAATAGCATTTGGATTTGTTATTGTGAGCAAGAGGCAATACTTCAAGTTCTGGGTGTTTATTTTACAAAATATTTCAAATTTTATGGCATTCTTTTGATAATTGAATGGCTTATATTACATGATAATAATGCACTGTCTGCCTGTTTTGTTGAACTACTACAATTGAAAATCAGTAACTGTTTTTGTTTAGTCGATGAATGATGTTTACTTATTCTGATTTGTTTGCTCAGGTGTAAAGATATCCTGTGTCTATGTTGTGGGAAAGCTGATAGTCTAATTTCATAGATACTATAATAGATTGTTTTTCAAGCAATTTAGTAAATTGTTTTTGCAATAATGAATTATCATAGAATATGGGTTCAAGCTATAAATTAATGGTATAGTTTATCCAAATTTGATAGTAGACACACTAGTTTGATAACAACACACAAAACAAAAAGAAAAAGAGAAGGGATCAATAGAGTTTGGGAATATCAAAAGGAATGAGGCTTGGCTTGTATTTTTACATCTATTTTTTCTTTTTTGTATACACTTGTGATCCCATTTATACATTGATTGAATATATAGATGAAAGGATTGTAAAAAAAACAAGATTTTATATATGGTATTGAAATTTATCTTGCAGCAAATGCAGAGATGTACCTCCCCCTTGATTGAATATATTGATGAAAAGATTATAAAAATACAAGATGACATGTGGTATTGAAATGTATCAAGTAACAGAAGCAAAGTTGTATGTCTTAATATTGCAATGACCTCAACAATTGATTGATGGGAGGAGTCAATGAGAGAATAGGCTGCCGAGCTTGTTAGGGCTAAATTAACTATTTATAGCTAGGGTATAAATTGGTTATTGGGGTTGTTTTAATTTAATTCTACTGTCAAGCAACATGCCCGGTGACTCGATAAGCTAACATTGGGCACAGGCAAATTCATGAGTTGCTATTGTCATGTTTGTCGAGTTGGCGACTACTTACATTTCAACCCAATTAACCTACATATTGACTTCACAGGTTAGTGGGCATAACTCGACTTGTCATGAACTGGCCCATGGAATAACTTCACGAGTTTGCGGGTTTAACTTGATATGTCAATTTTTTTGTACTGATGTATAACCAATGTGAGTTGTTGTAAAGTGCTGACATTTTTGTTGAAAAGGATGCCATTAAAGAAAAATAAAACAAGATAACTTTTAGTTTTTTTGTGTTTTCGAAAATGATATATAAAAGGGTTAAAACTTGTTAGCTTAGGTCCAAAAATTTTGAGCATAGCAAGTTTATAGGGACTTGTAAAGTAGATCAGTTCATTTTACTCAAAATTTATCTTCATGAAATGTTCAAATGGCGAGAGCTGATGTTATCTTACCTACAGCACTCAATGGGCCTATCTCAACATGACAGCTTGTTTATTCATCCAAATCACTATTTTAAGAACAACAACAAGAGACAAACAAGTTTTTGAAGTAATTAATGCATTGTTCATCTAGACATACAGACATGTTAGATTAACATAAAAAAATTATGATATATTTGAATATAGTCCATTCCTGTTTTGTTAATTTTCTGCAATATCACATAAATATTTTTTGTGCATCCATACATAGCATTTACAATCTGTTTAAAATATTTTTGTTCTGAATTCATATACCTTATATCATTAACGTCGTGATAAAAAATTTTATATTAATTTAAAGCAATGTAAAATATTATCAATATTGACACGCCAAAATTTTCCATGGAATAAGTCAGTCATATAACCAAATGTACGTGGCAAGTAGTATGTGGTTAAAGAGTACGCGTATTGATCCCAGGAGGAAAGCCTAACAATTATTTCTATAGAAAAATCTCTAGATTAATAATTTAATTAACCTGCTTGGTATGATTGCAAAGATGGATTAAGTCATTAAGATTCTAGCAAAAACAGAGTAGTGAATGGAAAACAACAGAAAGATTTTGTGAGTTCCTTCAAGATTGATGAGGCTCATGCCTTCGTGATTCGGGGTTTGTAGTGATCATGATTTTCCTAAATGTTTTCCTACGTGGTTGTTGTCAACAAGGGATATAGTACTCCTTATGCCTATGTTTAGGTCAAAAAAAAAAAAACCTAAAATTCATGAAGTTCAGGCTTCCTCAATCTCCATGACATTCTGCATAGTTGTCTTAATCCCCTGAAGTGATTGTAGAATTCCGCTGGAATATGTTTATCTACGCAACGGTTAGAGATCTTGGTTTCATGAAATATTTTAACATCCTAATTTGCCAAACTATGAGTAAATTATGTTCATAGGTTAGCCAACAATATAGACTTTTAAAGCACAAGAATATGATACAAGAAAAATATCTCAGAAAACCGTGAAGAAAACCACAACCCCTACATCACAGACACATGAAAAAGAGTTTAGCCACGCATTGTCGAGAAAACCACATACACGAAATCTATGCAGAATCACATTGCAAGATATAAAAGAAAAGTAATTTTTTTAACAAAGGTTTGCCCTCTCCACAAAAATAGCACCTCTCCCTCTTATACAATAAATCTCTCAAGCACTCACAAGAGCAAAAAGAGAAAAAATTGCCCCTTTGTGGTTTCAATCCAAAGAAAGGAGAAAAACATAAGGGGAGAGCTCTCTCTAATCAAAATCACAGCTTTCTTACATCCTCCACCGTCCAAGATGCCCTAAAATCTGTCTCATGAGTAGATATATAGGTAGGGCTCAGCAAAGACAAGAAAGCTCTTGTGGAAATAAGTTCAACGTACTAGGCGCAGGCGGTGCGAGCGTGCCGCGAAGCCGGCGTGGTCGCACTGGGTACGGCGCGGGTGCGCCAAATCTACGGTGTGAATGTGTTGCATGTTGAGTAGACAGAAGCGAGCGGGTGCACTACCAAAAGCGCGGGTACTTTACGGTGGGCATGGGTGCACTGAGCACGGAGCGGGTGCGCGGAGTTAAAGCGGGCGTGTCGGATTATGTGGCAGGTACACTAGTTCAAAATCTTCTTTATTATGTTGATTTTCACTTTTTCGCTCAAATTTCACAATCATCCTGTCTCCTGCACAACTAAGACATGAATACCCTTCTCAAGCATAATATTAGTAGAAAAAGATGTGAAAATATGGGAAAATGTGCCAGAAAGATATCACATATTCAGCTTATATCAAATCCCCAAAACTTGTCTATTACGCGCCTTCAAGTACTCCCGAAGACATAACTCGGATTTCAAAAAAAAAAGGTCATCTTTATTCTATCAGAATCTTAGTCTATGAATAATGAATAAGACAATTTTGTTAAGGTATTATGATTTGCATTACTAAATGAGGATTTATTTGCATAGTAGCATCTTATACCCCTCATGTTTTGCCTTCTTCTATACATAGGAATTCTTAATTATTTAAATTGGTGAGACTTAAATCCCTCTTACTTCTCGAAGATTGTTTAAACACTTACTTCTTATTTTGACAATAGATTTCCCCTTAATTCTTCATGCTTTTATAAACTTGCGAAGATTGTACTTAGATTGTAAGTAAAACATTTGACATGGGGACAAAGTTAGAAGACCAACTTTTGAGTATGGTAGTGCTTACTCTCAAGCTACTTCTCCAGGTTCTCTTTTTCTTCTCTATTTAGCTCTTTTTATGAGTATATCATTTTCTTTTTTTTTTCTTTTTAGGCATGTGAGAATTACTCTATCTAGTTAAGCAACAAATTACTTTTCTTCTTTTAATATTTAGAGTTTAGGCTTTTTGGTCCTTAATCATATGTTTACTTACCCCTTAATCTCATCTTTGGTTCTTAGATAAATTCTGTAAAATTAAGGTTCATCCTTTGTTGAAATGAAAACAATAAGGAATAAAAAATTCTAAGGATTATTTATCAGTCTCATAGTCCTACCTTTTTAAATGCTTAGAGATTTCTATGTTTGGGAAGGGAAAACATTTTAGGCACAAGGCTAGTATTATGCACATCCATCTTAACTTTTTAGTGAATTTCACAATGCCTTAATAACAATATTCTTTTCATCAAAAATGGATTAACACTTACAAATTTGGCAAAAATTGAAATCTCAGTAACAGAATCACTTCAGACCAGCTAATTGTGTGAACTTCCCTCCCTCAAATCTGGTTCATGCCTTAACCATTTTAACATTTTCATGTCAAATCATTCTCAGCAGAACATCATACAGAAATAAGAGGTTAGTCACAACAATTTGCAGAAAAATTACGGTATCAAGCAACACGCTTGCAAGATACAAGAAACTAAAATAGTCAACAGGTTAATAGAGAGGACAACTGTTAATAGTGACTCACAATTGTTGTCTAAGGGCAAAGGGGCATTCTTGTATTATTGTCTATCCTTTAAGCCTCTTGTTTAGGCTCCATCTATTTTAAATAGATGAGGGTGGGTGAGGCTTAGGTTAATGGGATTGATAAGAGAGGCAAGTGAGGTAAATTCTGTCCAAGAACTTGAGAGAGTTAGATTAGCCTTGAAGGAAGGTGAGGAGAGCATCTTAAGGGTCTTGGGAGCAAATGAAGACCCATGGAGGATGAGGGCTCATCTTGTAAGGCTATGTTCTCTTTTGCTTTTGCCATAGTGAAGCTCTTGATCGTTTCCCTCCCGTGGATGTAGGTCCAAAGAGACCGAACCACGTAAATTGCTTTGTGTTTCTTCTTGTGTTTGTTTTTGTTCTTTGATGTTCTTTGATGTTCTTCTAGCCAAGTCAATTTTCCCACAACAATTGGCGCCGTCTGTGGGAAAACCGTACTTCTTGCCTAGAAGATTTGGCAGCAAAGAATTCAGCACTGCTTCCAGGTTCTTGGAAGGCTTAAAGAGGTATTCGGCAGTCCCAAGTTCGGCAGATCCTTGGAAGTGCAGGTTGCTGGAATTCGGCAATCCTGCAGGGAGGAGTTCGGCAATTCTTCTACTTAGCAGTCCAGCAAAGCTTTTGACATTCAGTTCTTGGTAGCCCAGGGAGAAGGAAGCAGGTATCGCAGCCTGCAGGGTCCTCTTGGACGGTCCAAACCGCAGCAAACCTACCCGGCTGGGAAGGAGAAGTCCGGCTGTGCAACTTAACCTGAGCTGTTCTTTGGCTGAAACAGGAAGAATTCGGTTTCTTGGAAGTTCTGCAGGCTGAGTTCGGCAATTCCAGCGTACAGGCATCTTCTTCTCTACCTGCAGGAGTATCAAGATCGCAGTCTAAGGAGGAGTTCTACACCTCTAGAATTCGGTTGCCCAGGTGCTATTCAGGTATTCTGCTGCAAGAAGGGGTTTGGCTCCACAAGAAGTTCGGCTGTCTAAGAAGAACCAAGGTAATCGGCAAGAAGGAGGCTGCAGTCATTCGGTATCCTCCTCCTCCACAACAGCATTGGAAGCGAGCAATATAGACAAAGCTTTTGAGACGATACCGACTGAGATTTTCTCGCATCGTGAGCAAGAAGGCCCTCACCGCACGAGAGGCTGCCGCTTTGGTCGGGCCTCGTATTCGGGGAACGACCATCAACGTTTCGATTCCACTCGCGGTTGCTAAGTACTCCCGCCGCTCCACTTAAGCTGATTTGTTAGGGGTGCCTGCGCGAGTAGATTTCTTTTTCACGGTGTGGAGTTGAAGGGAAATTTTTCTGCAATTTATACATATGAAAAGTGTAGAGGTATACTATTACCAAATTCGGCAGTCCTAAATTCCAGGCTACAGGAAAAGCTCAGTAGCAAGGTCTTCGACACTCCATTTCTTCAGCTGTACAGGGTATTCGTCTGCAGCAGCTTATTCGGCCTGCATTGCCCCGAATGCGGGAACCTGTAAAGATTCTTTGACCAGCCGTGTATCTAAGCTGCAGCGAGGAGTTCGGCTCTCTATTTCTTCGACAGTACAAGGAGTTCTACAGCAGTCAAAGCCTTTCGGGTTGATAATCAGTTGATTGGTAGATCTTGGTGTGGAGACGTGCTTGGCGGGGACAATGGGTTCCGCCAAATTCGACATCGAGAAATTTACTGGAAAGAACGACTTCGGCTTGTGGAGAGTAAAGATGAGAGCTCTACTGGTTCAGCAGGGTGTTGCAGAAGCCTTGCAAGGCTCGGCAGCATTGCCGGCCGACATGACCGAGAAAGAGAAGAACGTCATTCTGGACAGGGCTCATAGTCTGATAATCTTGAGTTTGGGCGACAAAGTACTGAGGGAGGTGTCGAGGGAGACAACTGCACAATCACTTTGGGCTAAACTTGAGGTACTTTATATGACTAAATCTCTGGCTAACGTACTCTTTCCGAAGCAGACGCTTATACTCATTCAAAATGCATGAAGACAAATCGGCTTCGAAAAGATTGACTAGTTCAACAAGATCATAGATGATCTTGAAAACATTGACGTCAAGATGGACGACGAGGATAAGGCACTGCTGCTGTTAAACTCTATCCCTAAGAGCTACTAGCATTTCAGGGATGCGATGCTCTATGGAAGAGTACAGACTATTACTTTGGAAGAGGTTCAATCGCTGATCAGAGCCAAGGAACTTCGAAGAAGCACGACATGAAAGAAGAAGCCGACGGAGACGGCCTGACCGTTAGAGGAAGATCGAGCAAGAAAGGTTCCAAAAGTGATCGAACGGATCAAAATCCGGAAAGAAGAGCGAAGTCGGCCTTCTAAGAGATCTAACAGTGTTACCATCGCCACAAAGAAGGTCACTTCGTGAGGAACCGTCCGGATAGAAAGAAAAGTTTTCAGAGAAGCTTCAAAGATTCTGGAGAAGCAAGTGTAGCCTCGTATGGCTATGATTCAGCAGAAGCTCTGGTAATATCAGAATCAGAATCTAGCAAGGAGTGGATCCTCGATTCTGGGTGCTCCTTCCACATGTGCCCTCACAAAGACTGGTTCGAGACACTGCAACTAAAAAACGGTGGATCTGTTCTACTTGGAGATAATAAAGCTTGCAGGGTACTTGGCAGCGGAACAATCAGAATAAAGATGTTCGATGGAGCTGAACGGATACTTCAACACGTCAGGTACGTTCCAGAGCTTAAAAGAAATCTGATCTCTTTAGGTACTTCGGAGTCAAGCGGATACACGTTCGAGGCAGAATGGCTGCATTAGAGTAGTCAAAGGTTCACTCATCGTCATGAAAGGGGTCAAAAAGAATGGGCTATACTCTCTAGTTGGAAGAACTGTCATCGACAACTTCTCAAATGCAGTTCAATCAGAGACCGACAGGACCAGATTATGGCATATGAGACTGGGGCATGTAAGTGAAAGAGGCTTACAAGAGCTATCCACGAGAACCGGTATGCGGAGATCGAGTCAACGAATTGAATTCTGTGAAAAGTGTGTACGGGAAAGCTACTGTGGTGAAGTTCTCTACCGGAAATCATACATCGAAGAAGCCACTCGATTACGTACACGAAGGATTTATGGGGCCAGCCGTAACTCGGACTCATGGTGGAGGAAGATACTTCATGTCTATCATTGACGACTACACCGTAGAAGGTATGGGTCTTCATCCTTAAAACTAAGGATGAAGCTTTTCAGCGGTTCAGAGACTGGTTAACTCTCACAGAAAACAAGATGGGAGCAAAACTGAAGCACTTGAGAACTGATAATGGTTTAGAGTACTGTTCAGAACAGTTTGAGGAGCTATGCAGGAAGAATGACATTACAAGGCACAAAACAGTTCGGACACTCCTCAACAGAATGGCCTGGCTGAGAGGATGAACAAGACTCTCCTAGAGAGAGTGAGGTGTATGTTGCTGAATGCAGGTCTACCCAAAAGTTTCTGGGGTGAAGTCGTATCAACCGCTCGTCACCTTATCAACAGTATGTCCATCGACAACTATCGATACGAAGACTCCTTTGGAGATGTGGTACGGAAACCAGGTAACTACGATAACTCGAAAGTTTTTGGATGTATCGCTTACACTCATGTTAGACAGATAAGCTCGGAAGCAAGAGCTTTGAAACGCATTTTCATCGGATATCCACCTGGAACCAAGGGTTACAAACTTTGGTGTCTAGAGCAACAGAAATGCATCATCAGCAGAGACGTGACATTCGATGAGTCCAAAATGGCAAATCTTCAAAGCTACGTTACCAAAAACAGTGCCGCTAAGGAGGGTTCTTCTATTGAGGTGGAGCTGCAACAACTACAAACTTTGACTGATCAAAGGACTGTCGTGAACAATCAGGATGAAGTAACAGAAGATCAGCAAGAGACAGAACCAGAAAACATATCAGATGATTACAGGCTGACAAGAGACAGACAAAGAAGAACTATCAGACCGCCAGAGAGATACGGTCGCGCAGATATGATCTTCTACGCCTTGAGTGTTGCTAAAGCGATAGAAGAAGTTCGAACCGAACAACTATAAGGAAGCTTTAAAGAGCCAGGAAAGAAATAGATGGGTTGGCGCCATGA
The DNA here is from genome assembly GCA_022702705.1 of Papilionanthe hookeriana x Papilionanthe teres. NCBI lineage: Eukaryota > Viridiplantae > Streptophyta > Magnoliopsida > Asparagales > Orchidaceae > Papilionanthe > Papilionanthe hookeriana x Papilionanthe teres. The sequence continues at coordinate 57,608,870 of CM040437.1, forward strand.
ATGAGGAAATGGCTTCTCTGATGAAGAACAAGACTTTGGAACTTGTGGATCGACCAACGAACAAACGTGTAGTTGGTTGCAAGTGGACCTTTAAGAAAAAGGAAGGCACACCAGGTATTGAAAAGATCAGATACAAAGCCAGACTCGTTGCAAAGGGATTCACTCAGGTAGAAGGAATCGACTTCAACGAAATTTTCTCACCCGTGGTAAAGCATTGCTCCATTAGGATGGTTTTAGCACTAGCGGTTCAATTCAATCTGAATTGAGCAGTCAGATGTTAAAACCGCATTCCCGCATGGAGAGCTCGAAGAAACTATCTACATGGATCAACTGAGATGGGTACAAAGACACTCGAGACAGACGACAAAGTTTGTTCGTCGAAGAAAGCTTTATATGGACTGAAACAAAGCCCCAGACAATGGTATAAACGATTTGACGAGTTCATGATAAAAATCGGCTTTGTTAGAAGCAGCTACGACAGTTGCGTATACATGAAGTGGAAAGACAGTGAAATAAGTACGTACTTACTCTTATATGTAGATGACATGTTAAGTAGCTGACGAAGTAGGGAGGAAGTCCGTAAAATCAAAGGTATGCTCAATTCGAATTTGACATGAAGGACTGAGACCTGCTACAAAGATCCTAGTGATGGAGATTAAGAGAGACAGAAAAAGGGCGACTTATTCTTATCTCAGAAGTCTTATATTCAGAAAGTTCTGGCAAGGTTCAATATGCACAAGTCTAAGCAGGTTGCAACACCGATTGGTCAGCACTTCAAATTATCAAATTCTCAAGCACCTGAGACTGAAGCAGAGAAAGAATACATGGAGGGTGTCCCCTACGCCAGTGGGGTTGGTAGCATCATGTATGGTATGGTTTGCAGCAGACCAGATCTAGCCTACGCCGTCAGTGTTGTTAGCAGGTTCATGGCAAATCCAGTGCGGACTCATCTGGAAGCACTAAAATGGATCCCGAGATACTTGAGCAGACTACCGATTTCGGCTACTCTTTAAAAGACAGGAAGACAAAGAGGATAAGTTAGTTGGTTACGTGATTTCGATTACGCCGAAGCATCGACACTGTGAAATCACCGACCGATTTCATTTTCACCGTCTTCGCATCGCTTATCAGCTGGAAGTCTAATCTCCAATCCGTCGTAGCTCTCTCAACTATGATGTCGAGTACATCGTCGTAATCGAAGCAATCGAGGCAGCCATGTGGTTAAAAGGCATGGCCGAAGAGCTGGGATACCACAAAATGTGGTAATCGTGATTCTGCGACAATCAAAGCCCTATTCATCTCACCGGAATCGGGTCTTCCATGAAAGGTCCAAGCACATCGATGTGAAGCTTCACTTTCGTGAGGGATGTCGTCACCAAAGGCTCAATCAGTAATGGAGAAGATACCTACCGAGGAGAATCCTGCTGACATGCTCACTCAAGGCGTCTACCTATAGCTAAGCTTCAAACATTGTTTGGACTTAGTGAACCTTACCACGGGCTGAGGTCCTCGTGGACTAAGTGGAGGAATCATCATTTCAAAGCTTCGAAATCGAGAGTCAAGGCGAGACTGTTAATAGTGACCCACAATCGTTGTCTAAGGGCAAAGCGGGCATTCTCGTATTATTGTCTCATCCTTAAGCCTCTTGTTTAGGCTCCATCTATTTTAAATAGATGAGGGTGAGTGAGCTAGGTTAATTGGATCGATAAGAGAGGCAAGTGAGGTAACTTCGTCCAAGAACTCGAGAGAGTTAGATTAGCCTTGGAGGAAGGTGAGGAGAGCATCTTAAGGCGTCTTGGGAGCAAATGAAGACTCCATTGAGGATGTAGTGCTCATCTTCGAAGCGCTATGTTCTTTCGCTTTTATCATAAGTGAGTTCTCGATCGTTTCCTCCCGCGATGTAGGTCCAAAGAGACCGAACCACGTAAATTGCTTTGTGTTTCTTCTTGTGTTTGTTTTTGTTCTTTGATGTTCTTCTAGCCAAGTCAATTTTCCCACAACAACAACAATTGAAAAAACTGAAAATAGAGCATACTAATAAAAGCACAAGCATGCTTCAAACAACTACTGGTGGGAACAATATCAAATGCAACAAAACACAACCACTCAAAGTCTATCAAAGAAAATACACAACTTCAAAATTAAAACCGGCCCTATCAAATCCCTAAAAAGGTAACATCTAACTACACATCTTCCTCCTCCTCATCCATCACATCTATCCCAGACTGATATGGTTCATAAGATGCTGGTGCTTGGAACTCTAAGGGCTTTGGTTAAGAAAGCCATACCTGGCTTCGATACATCTTAGCCTGCACTGCGTTGTACTGATATTGGTAGTCATAATGTCGCTGCTGCTGCTCGATACGGTGAATGGACTGCCTGTGGATCTGATATAAATTATAGCTGAGCTTATTGAGTTTTCATGTCATCTTGTCAACTTGCTGGTAGCCTGGTACAGCTTTCCTATCAACCTAAACCGTGATGGGGTTCCCCCTCTCCTCGACGAACTCCCTACCCGACTCTCTAAATCCTCTCCTTGCAATAGGATACACTCGTATGACCAAATGATCTCACGCGTAATAGCGCTCGGAGTCTGTAGGGGCTTCTCACCTCGCCCTCTTCGTACATCAGCAAGGTTGCACAAACCGGTGACCAGATGTGGAAGACCCAGTTTTATGGTTGTATCACCATTGATGATGTGGCTCAGGAGGACATCAGGAGCTAGCCAATGTCCATCGGTTTGCCCTTCTGAATGCAGTAATTCAAAATGACGCGATCTTTGGTGACTTCAGTGAGGTTAATGGTGGCATAATCCTAACACATATGAAGTGGTGTCAAGTCTTGGAATCCTTATCCATTAAAGCACTAGAGAAATTTATAATTTTCTCCTCCCGCTTTTGCCACTGGACTCGACCGTTTGTGAGAAATTACAAATTTTATCATAATCAGGGTCCAAGAAATGTGAATATCTGTAATGTGGAACTTTGGGGACGTTCAGATAGGCATTGATGGTGTCAGGGTCATATGTTACCCATTTCCCTTGCACAAAGCCCTTCGCATCCTCAAGTTTCTTCATGTTAGAGAAGAACTCGCAGATGATCGGAACTATGATAAGTAAAATTTTGTAGCACAGATGCTCCCACCATCTCGCCTCAATTTGTTAAGCAATCTCCCCACCCGGTGCCGAGAACACTCGTCCCAGGATCAACATCCTTGACGCAAGAATGTCTCTAAAGCAGTTTGTGGCCTCCACACCCATAAACTTTCTTTCGTCAAAGGCCGTATCTTTCCTCTTACCTTTGGTCTTTAGATCCATGCCAAATGAAAGAGAATAATACACCACAATGTACAGTAAAAATTGCCCAAACTACGAAAGACTTACCTTTCTAAAGCTAAGGATCACAGATTTGCATTCCTCTCAGAGATTCACGGCGTTCGAAGGTGGTTTCCTTGGTCAAGAGCACTCCCTGGTGAGTTTTTGTGAAAGAGGAGCATGAGGAGAGAATGGTGATTTTATTCCAAATCCAACTTAAGAAAGGTGGTGCAGTGTGGACGCCCCGCTATACATGTGTGCCTTTGTAGAAGGAATAGATGTAAGGGCACCATGATATAGGTACGGGTGCATCGACGTGCCTAGGGCACTAGGGTGCACCAGTGAGCACAAACGCCTCTGGCTGAGCTCGAGGGCGCTACCTGTGGCGTGGGTATCTGAAAATCCACCACAGGTTTTTCTAATTCTCATGTTTGTGACACAAAATTCACCCCAGGCGAGGGAACTAAATTGGATGTGATGGCACCCAAAAGATGGTGCTGGTGCGTTGTGCCCCCACCATAACAACCTATTGTTTTTCGTTCTTCTACCCCACCAATAAGAATTTACAACTCTGTAATGATCAAGACAACAAAGAGAAACACTAACAACAACATGTATAAAAAAATACAACCAATATACTCAATAATAAAATAACAAATCCTAAGATAATGCTTAGGTTGCCTCCCAAGATAGCGATCAGTTTAACGTCCTCAGCCAGACGATGTCAGATATATTATTTAGATGATTCCAACATCAAGGTTTCCTTGGGGCCTTTTCTTATCTCCTCCTTAGTACAATTTCAACCTATGACCATTCACCTTAAAAATATTGTTGTTTTTCTGGTCCTAGATGTCTACCGCTCCGAAAGGTTATACTTGTACTACAGTGAAGGGTCCTGACCACGTAGACTTTTCTTTTCCAAGAAATAATTTTAGTTCAGAATTGTACAATAGCAACACTTATCTAGATTGAAATTCCTTCCTAATCAACTTTTTTATCGTGCCACTTTTCATCCTCCTTATATATTTTGGCATTATTGTAAGCCTCCTATCAAATTTCTTTCAAATCATATAACTGTGTCAATCTCCTTTATTCCACATCTTTTATATTATAGTTTACTTCTCTAATTGTCCAATTTGTTTTATGTTCCAATTCCACTGGCTGATGGCAGGCCTTTCCAAAAGTTATCATATAAGGTGATAAATCTATGAGGGTCTTAAAAGCGGTCTTATAATCCCACAAAGCATCATCCAACCTAAGGGGCCAATCCTTTCTACTAGATTTAACTTATCTCTCTAAAATTCTCTTGATTTATTTATTAGATACCTCACCTAATCCATTAGTCTGTGAGTGGTAAGCAGTAGAGACCTTTTGGGCGATTCTAAATTTTGCTACTAATGGCTCCATCCTTTTATAACAAAAATGATCACATATATCACTAATGATCACTCTAGGTGTTCTAAATAGACTGAAAAATATACTTTTTTTAAGAATTTTAGAACACTCTGACCTTCACAATTTGACTAATGATCACAATTTCAATCCAATTTGAAGGATAAGCCGCTACTATCAAGATGTAAGTGTTCCCTAAAGATGGTATGAATTGTCTCATAAAATATATTCCCCAAACATCAAAGATTTCTACTTCCAAGTTTACATTCAAGGGCATCTCATCTCTCTTTGAAATGTTGTCTACTGGCTGATACATATCACAAGATTTGACATATTCATTCACATCCTTAAATAGGATAGACTAATAAAATTCAGATTGCAAAATTTTAGTGGCAGTTCTAAAACTTCCAAAATCCCTTCCAGACTTAGAATTCAACACCTGGTAATATTGGAGACCTCTTCCAATGGTACAAACCTCCTAAAAATATGGTCCTTACATCTCCGAAAAAGATATGATCATCCTAATAGTAGAATCTGGCCTCAAAAAATAAATTCTTCCTCTGGTGGTAGTTCGTACCATAAGGCATGATCATGTTGAAAATGAAGTTCATTATGTCAGTGTACCACAGGGTGTGCTCCTCAGAAATGGCAAGGAGTTGCTCCTTAGGAAAGCTCTCATTTATGTCAACAAGACATTCCTGATAATCCCTCTACTTGAGGCTGAGTAAGTGATCAACTACCTAGATTTTTGTACCTTTCTGATCAGTAATATCCATATGAAATTCTTGTAGTAGAAGAACTCATGAGATCAAGCATGGCTTGGCATCCTTCTTTGCTACAAGACATCTAATAGTAGCATGATCAGTGCGCACCTTGAATCTAGTGCTTATCGGGTAGGACCTAAGCTTATCAAAAGCAAATGGTTGATTTCTCCTTCTCCATGCTGATTTAGTTAACTTGGGCATCATCAAGGGTTCTACAGGCATATTATATGGCATAAAAAACCTTGTCTCTCCTATGGCCTAGTGTAGTACCTACGGCACAATCACTCGCATCACACATCTACTCAAAAGGCATAGTCGAATCATGTGCTACAATCACAGGTGTGGTAACTAATTTAGATCTTAGTGTCTCAAAGGTAGTTGGGCAAGTCTCATCAAAATCAAAATGCATAGCCTTTTTCAACAAGTGACATAAGGGCTTGGTGATCTTAGAAAAATCCTTAATGTACGAACGGTAAAACAGAGCATGTCCTAGAAAGCTCTTAATCCCCTTAGCAGAAGTAGGTGATTGAAGTTTCTCAATTACCTGAATTTTGGCCGGGTCCACCTCCATCCCTTTTTCAGAAACCTTATGCCCCAAAACTATTCCTTATGTGATCATAAACTGACACTTCTCCCAATTCAACACTAAACTAATCTCTTCACACCTCTACAAGACTTGGGCAAGATGTTTTAAGCATGAGCCAAAAGAATCATCAAACACCAAGAAGTCATCCATAAAAATTTCACAATACAAAATTTTTATTTATCCGTAAATAATATTTATGCTCCTATTTATCACAATACAAAATTTTTAAGTTCTAAACAAATTGAATTCCTCTACTTATTACATAAATATTTGTAAGGAGAAAGTATTTTAAATTAAGTATTTTATTCGTGTGCTTAGACATTTACTTGCATAATTTTGAAAGTTTAGTAAGTTAAATTTTACTCTTGTTTAGTTATTAGCACTTGACCACAAGAAAATATATTGCGAAATTTATACCAATTTCATATGAAATTACACTTTAAAGAAAGGTATTTTTTGTGTTTTATTCCAGGAATGAAGATTTATAAGTGTTGAGAGCAAAAAGAGAAAAAAGGCACAAATCTGGAGAAAAAAGGACAGAAATTGATGAAAATTGAACTGTCCCGCCGAAGGCAAAATTTAAGCCGCCGACGGCGAGATTTTCCCAAAGGTTTTTAATATATTATAATAGAGCCCGCCGACGGCGAGATCGAGCCCGCCGACAGCGAGCCTGAACGGTTAGCCTTGCTTTTAGAAGCCCGCCAACGGCGAGACAGTTGATTCAAGCCAAATTCGATGAATCTGGACGCGAATTGAAGAGTTTCTTAAGCAACCTTTGGAAATATGACTTCTTTTATAAATAGAAACGATTTTGTGTTATGGTGTGTCAGTTGGTGTCAAAGTAGTATTTCCTTTTGTAGTAAGAGTTAGTGTTTAGTGTCTTGGTGAGTTATAAGTGTGTTGTACAAGAAGGAAGAGTCGAGGAACTCGAGGAATCCGCTGGGGAGAAGAATTGAGATAAGTATATTTGTTTATTGTTTTATAACTTTAAATGAAATCCAATATCTGTGTTATTATTTCCATGCATTCTGAGTAATTTCCTTTGTCTTTCTCCTTATTATTGAGGTTTTGTGAAATGAAGAATTAAAAGAGTTGTGCTTAATAATATTAAATAGAGATTGTGATAATCTTTTACTTAAATCTTAATTTACTTTCAATTTGGCCAATTTAATTGTTAACATATGTTGAATTATCAACTGTAGAAAAGATTACATCCAAGATTCAGGGAATTCAAAAGCCTTGAAATGATGGTGCAAATAAATAGCGAAATATTAATTGTCGGGCGAAGAATTAAATATTTTAGTGTGACAGACTAAAATCTTCAATTTGGTACTATTGTTTGGGAGCTGAAGTGTAGATGTTAGCCCTCAGTGAGGGGAACGTGGGAGCTCCGAAGTGGCGGCCGACATCTTCCCAGCATAGCTCACGCATTTAGTAACCAAACATAGGATTAGTCAATGTTCTTTGCACCTGGACCAAAGGGTAAAGAATAGGAATGCTCCTATTTGGCACAATATAATTCTATACTCATTTAATTATTCATTTACTCAATCCTCTTAACAAGGAGAAAAATACTTTTCTAAATTGACTTATATATTCTGTCTTTTAAGTATTAGTTTTAAGTTTAAGCAGTTTTCATTTTTCGTATACTATACTAAATTAGATTAGTAATCGACTTTACTAAAAAATTAGTCTTTAAATCTCTAACTTCTCTGTGGGATCGATATCTAGGACTCCAATAGAGCCCGTTATTACTTGAACGATACGTATACTTGCGTTGATTAAAGGGGAGGGAGTACAAATTGTTACTTTACTTTGAAAAACATATATAACTTTATTAAGCTTAACAATCATATACAACCTTCTATTTTTACCCTGCTCTCCCCCGAGGCTGAATTCTTATATTTGCAGTCGGAGGTCAAGTTTTTGGCGTCGTTGCCGGGGAAGTAAAGTAATTATTCAATTAAAAATATATATAAAAATATATAAATATAATTACTAGAGTAACAGACTATTTTATTATTATTTTTTTGGTGTATGCATAAATTTGGAACCGAAAGTTTAATACCTTACGATTCAGAATTAGAGCGCACTATTAAAAGAATTAGAAAACAGAAAAAAGAAATCATAAAATTAAATCAAATGGCAAATAATCCAGAAATTGAAAATATAAACCAACTAAGACCTTTGAAAGATTATGCTAACCCTACATTAGATGAAATTCACTTAACTATCCAAAATCCTGATGTAGCGGCTAACTCATTCGAGCTTAAACCTGCAATTATCCAAATGGTTCACCAAATGAAGATCCTAATTTACATCTTGCGAGTTTTTAGAGCTATGTGCTACTTTTAGATATGATGGAGTATCTAATGACGCCGTTAGACTTAGGCTATTACATTTTTCTAAATTCATTAGCACCTGGATCAATTAAAACTTGGGGAGAATTATCACAAAAATTTCTATCCAAATATTTTCCTCCTTCAAAAACTGCAAAGCTTAGAAATGATATAACTTCTTTTAGTCAGTTTGATGGAGAATCAATATATGAAGCTTGTGAGAGATTTAAAGATCATCTTAGGAAATGTCTACATCATGCATTACCATATTGGTTAATTATACAAACTTTTTATAATGGTTTAGTAGGATCTCTTAGATCGATCATTGATGCTACTGCTGGAGGTTCATTAATGTCAAAACCTTTTAATGAAGCTTATCCATTAATTGAAGAAATGACTACTAATAATTTTCAATGGCCTTCTGAAATGTTAAATCCTAAAAAAATAGCCAATATACATGATTCTGATGCAATATCTATGTTAGCTTATCAAATTGTTGCTATATCCAAGAAATTCGATCATTTTGGAATGAATTATTCTCCTAATATAACAGAAGAAAATTTATCTGGACAACTTATAGAAGCTCAATCCTCATATGAAACTATAAATGCTGTTAACAATAGACCCAATAATCCTTATGCAAACTATTATAACCCTGGGTGGAAAAATCATCCAAATTTTAATTGGAATAACAATTCTGTTAATCAACAATGGATGAATAATTCAGTAAACCCAGTAGGAAATCCATCTAACCAAGGAAATTCTAATTTTAAGCCTTCTTATCCACCTAGATTTAATAATAACTCTCAATTTAAAGATAAGAAGTTATCTATGGAAGAATTAATATTAAATATGGGTCGACATTTACAGAATCAAAATAATCAGTTACAAATTCAAGGAAACCAATTACAAACTCAAGGAACAAACAATTAAAAAAATTGAAACTCAACTTCGACATATCGCTTACCGCACTTAATAATAGAAGTCCCGGAACTTTTCCTAGTAATGTGGAAATAAATCCTAAAGATCAAGGGAAAGAACAAATTAAAGCAATACAGCTTACGAAGTGGAAAAGAGTTAGAAACAAGAATACGTAAAGAAACAGAAAGTCAGAATGAGGAGGTGGAAATCGAAAAAGATAAGGATCAGAAAGATCAAAATCTAAAAGATCCATTGATACCTATGAAAATTTCTGTAGAAAAACAACCACCACCATTTCCTCAGCAACTAAGGCAACATAAAAAAGATAAGCAATTTTCTAAATTTCTTGAAATTTTAAAGAAATTGACTGTAAACATTCCTTTTGTAGAAGCATTGGAACAAATGCCCAATTATGTGAAATTTATGAAGGATATTTTAAATAAAAAAAGAAAATTCACAGACAATGAAACTGTTGCACTTAGCGAAGAATGTAGTGCAATTATTCAGAAAAAGCTTCCTGAAAAATTAAAAGATCCTGGTAGTTTCACTATACCTTGCGCTATTGGAGAAAAATTTTATGAAAAAGCATTATGTGATTTAGGAGCCAGCATAAATCTAATGCCTCTATCAATTTTTAAAAGATTAGGATTAGGAGAAGTCTCACCTACTTCAGTAACTCTTCAGTTAGCTGATCGTTCTGTTACTTATCCTAAGGGAGTTATTGAAGATGTGTTAGTGAAAGTGGATAAATTTATCTTCCCAGTAGATTTTATTGTTTTAGATATGGAGGAAGATAAAGAAATACCCATAATATTAAGAAGACCCTTCTTAGCTACTGGAAAAGCTATGATTGATGTTTAAAAAGCAGAATTAACTATGAGAGTAAACGATCAAAAAGTTACCTTCAACATTGCAAAATCAATGAAATATCCTGCTATAGAAAAATATGATGAATGTTTTCGAATGGAAATTATTGAACATCTACAAAACGAACATTTTAAAGAATACTTTGAAGAAAAACTCGAAATAAAAAATACTGAATTAATTGAAGAAACAAACAATGAAGAATTAGATTATATACAGGAAAAATTTGAATTGTTGGATAATACAGAAAATGCTGAAAATAATATAGTTCCATCAATTATTAAACCTCCTGAACTTGAATTAAAAATCTTACCTACTCATTTGAAGTATGCTTATTTAGGTAATTCTTCAACTTTACCAATTATTATATCAGCATAATTAAATGAATCACAAGAGCAAAAAATTTTGGACACATTAAAAAAATATAAGAAAACTTTTGGCTGTACTTTAGCAGATATTAAAGAAATTAGTCATTCAATATGTATGCACAGAATTATTTTAAATACCTAACACAAACCAAGAGTTGATCCCCAAAGGAGATTAAACCCGATTATGAAAGAGATAGTCATGAAAGAAATATTAAAATGGTTAGATAATGGTATTATATATCCTATTTCTGACAGTGCTTGGGTAAGCCCAATTCACTGTGTTCCTAAGAAAGGAGGAGTGACCGTTAAAGCTAATGAAAATAATGATTTAATACCTATAAGACAAGTTACTGGATGGCGTATATGTATTGACTATAGAAAATTAAATGCAGCCACTAGGAAAGATCACTTCCCTTTACCATTTCTAGACCAAATGTTGGATAGACTAGCCGGACATAAATATTTTTGTTTTTTAGATGGCTATATGGGTTATCATCAAATTCCTATTGCTCCTGAGGATCAAGAGAAAACTACATTTACCAGTCCTTATGGAACATTCACTTTTCGAAGAATGTCTTTTGGATTATGTAATGCACCTGCAACATTTCAGAGATGTATGATGTCTATATTTAGCAAATTAATTGATGATGGAATGGAAGTATTTATGGATGATTTCTCCGTATTTGGAACATCATTTGATGTATGCTTGAGTCACCTTAAAAAAGTCTTAGAAGTATGCGAGAAAACTAACTTAGTTCTAAATTGGGACAAATGTCAATTTATGGTTGCAGGAGGAATTGTATTAGGGCATAAAATTTCAGAAAATGGTATGGAAGTAGATCCTGCAAAAATTCAAGTTATAGCTAAATTACCATCTCCTACTACAGTGAGAGGGGTAAGAAGTTTTCTTGGACATACCGGTTTTTACAGACGCTACATAAAATATTTTTCAAAAATTATTAAACCTCTATGCCAACTTTTAGAAAAGGACAAGAAATTTGAATTCACAATAGAATGATTAAATGCTTTTGAATTAATAAAAGATAAATTAATCACAGCACCTATAATAGTTTCCCCTGATTGGGAGAAACCATTTGAACTTATGTGTGATGCTAGTGATTATGCTATAGGAGTTGTTCTTGGACAAAGATATGATAAAATTTTTAAAGTCATATACTATGCTAGTAAAACTCTCAATAATGCTGAAATCAACTACACAGTTACGGAAAGAGAATTATTAGCAATTGTTTATGCTTTTGATAAATTTAGATCTTACCTAATTGGAACTAAATGTATTGTGCATACTGATCACTCTGCTATTAAATATTTAATACAAAAGAAGGATACCAAACCAAGATTAATCAGACGGATATTATTGATGCAAGAATTTGATTTTGAGATCATTAATAAAAAGGGAACTGATAATCAAATTGCAGATCATTTATCAAGACTAGAATATAATGAACTATCTGACACTGATAATGAAATTACAGATTATTTTCTTGACGAACAACTTTATAATATAAATGAATGGAAAATAACTTGGTATGCTGATATAGTAAATTATATTGTAAGTGATATTTTACCACCCATGTTAACTCTGCAACAACAGAAAAAATTCATTCATGATGCTAAAATATATTTTTGGGATGAACCAAATTTATATAAGCAATGTAAGGATTTAATAATTAGAAGATGTGTGCCTTATGAAGAAACTGAACAAATCATTCAAAAATGTCACGATTCTGAATTTGGAGGACATTTTGGAATAGATAAAACTGCTTATAAAATTTTACAATCCGGATTTTATTGGCCTACTCTTTTTAGAGATGTTTATAGATATATCAAAACTTGAGATAAATGCCAACGAGTAGGTAATATATCTAGAAGAAATGAAATGCCTCTAAATTTTATATTAGAAGTTGAAATTTTTGATGTTTGGGGATTAGATTTCATGGGACTATTTATACCTTCATTTGGAAACTCATATATATTAGTTGATGTTGATTATGTTTCTAAATGGATTGAAGCACAAGCCTTACCTCGATGTGATGCTAAGAGTGTTTCAAGATTTTTAATGAAAAATATTTTTACAAGGTACAGAATGCTGAGAGTGATTATCACTGACGGAGGATCCCATTTTAGGAACAAATATATTCACAAATTAGTAGAAAAATTCAACATTATTCATAAAATTTCAACTGCTTATCATCCACAAACCAGTGGATTAGCTGAAGTTTCTAATCGAGAAATTAAACAAATTTTAGAAAAATCGTAAACCCTAATCGATTAGATTGGTCTACAAGACTAGACACTGCATTATGGGCATACAGGACTGCTTGTAAAACTCCGATTGGAATGACTCCTTACAGGCTTATTTATGGAAAAACTTGTCACTTACCAGTTGAATTAGAGCACAAAGCATATTGGGTGATTAAAGAATTTAATTATAATTTAAGAGAAGCTAGTGAGAAGAGATTATTACAGATGAATGAATTAGAAGAATTAAGAAATGAATCTTACAATAATGATAGAATCTATTAAGAGAAAATGAAATTATGGCATGATTGAAAGATTAAACAGAAAAATTTTGAGCCAGGACAAGAAGTTTTGCTCTATAATACAAGATTAAAATTATTTCCTAGAAAATTAAAATCTCGATGGTTAGGACCTTTCACTATAACTCAAATATTTACTTACGAAATTATAGAAATTGAAGATCCAAAGAATGGACACAAATTTAAAGTAAATGGGCATAGATTAAAACCATATTTTGAAGGAAGAAGACCCAATTTTAAAGAGGTTTTAATGTTTAGTCAACCTGATTAACAACTAGAATAGGTCGAGCTAATAACGTTAAACCAAACGCTTTATATGAGGCAACCCATAATAGTCTTAAATTATAGTTTATTTACTTAATTTATTGATAATTATAGTTTAAATGAATTCTACTACTCATATTTATCTTTATAATCATCACAATATTAAGAGTAACAAAAGAAATTAAAATTTTTGGGAACAAAAGCGAAACTGGGCAAATTTACCTTAGCTCGCCGACGGCGAGATCGACGCCACCGACGGCGAGATCGACGCCACCGACGGCGAGATCGGTGTGCCTTAATTCAGTTTAAAATTATAACTATCCCGTCGACGGCGATATCGTTACCGTCGACGGCGAGACTGGTACAAGAGCGGTTTTAGGGAGTTATTTTGGCAGTTTTTGGCAATTCTAAGTGTTTTTCTCTATATAAGACGCCTAGAACTCGAAATCTTCACTTTCTACTTCTTAGAAACGAATAGAAACTCCACCAAAACAAGAAATTATGGCATCCAATCCACTTGAAATCACGAAATCCCAAGTGTTCAATAGGAGAAAGTTTGTCAGTTATGAGGCACAGCGGATATTCAACAAGGTTATGATGAAAAAGCGATTGATTAAAGAAAGAGGATTCGTTAATAGAGGAGCAGTGAATTCAACAATATCTATTAAGGAGATGATTATTCGATGATGTTGGGAGGTATTATGCTATACAACTTATGTGGTATTTATCCTTGTAGTCAAAGAATTCTACTCTAATCTTCATGGAATCAACAATGGAAGCGTATTTGTACGAGGCAGATGGGTAACTTTCACTCCTTCAAGAATTAATGAGTTGTATTCAATTGAGAATACACCTGTTTGCCACTATTCAAATTTTGTCCCTACAAGATACAATTTGAATGAGATTTACCGATATTTAACTGATGAACCAGAAGATTGGGAAATGCGAGAAGACGGGTATGTTAGTTTTTCTGCATCACTTCTTAACCCCGTCTCTAAGCACTGGCACTTCTTTATTTCCTCAAAATTATTACCCACTATGAGGGTAAATAAAGTCTCTAAGGAATGTTCGATTTTGAATTATTGTATTCAAACTGGATTACCCATCGACGTTGGAACTATTATTGTGAAGTCTGCCTTAGGCCTAATTGTGCATGGATCTATTCACAGGCTCGGACATCCTTCAACAATTTTCGCATTATGTAGTTAATACCAAGTTTCCTACGAAGCTTGGGAAAAAGTATTATTACCTTGGAAACCATTAGATCTGACTGATATGTTTCCTACTTTGGATAACAATAATGAGACAGCCATTATTACGGACCAAGCATCTCAAAACAATCCTTCAATCAAGCACTTGATTGATAGAACGAACATGATCTTACGGAAACTTAATGGATTGGAAAATGAAATATAAAATGTGATGAATTCCATTGACAATATCTCTGATTTATTTGATCACATTGACTGGAGATTGAAAGAGCACTTTGATCATTCAGGACATATGGAAGCTAGTTTTATACGACTTTTCAGAAGGAAGGGATGGATTGAAGAAGATTCTACCGAAGAATTCCCTTTCAGGTCTTTCTATAATCTGTTCGTGCATTTATGTTCTATCGGAAATATCAGAGAAGAATTAAGTTCAGATCTTGATGAGTAGAAGATATTCATTCGTACTTATTTGTGTGTGATTGCTTGAATTTAGTTTTTATTTGCACTTTGTTTAGTCTCAGCGTTTTGAGTATTGTGGTGTGGATTGCGACGCTGAATTATGTGTGTTAAGATTTTTAAAGCAATTTGTTAGTAATGTAATGTGTAAAATTTGTAATCACCTGGATTTCATATATAAAGTTATAATGTTTGTGTTGTGTAAATGTATGTGTTAAAATAGTATATAATCATGATAAAGTATATTCTAAAGTGATCGGACGTAAAACAAGGCTTAGAATGAATTGAAAATATTATAAATCTTAAAAATATTAAAAATTCGAAAACCTCGCCTACAGCGAGATCGATCCCGCCGACGGCGAGATTTTCCAGAAACTTTAGACCTATGTAATTAATTAGCTCGCCGACAGTGAGATTCCGTAAAACACTATATTTTGACCGGTCAACCGTCACTATTCATTATCCCCTTCCTCAAAACATCGAAAAACCGACATAGGGCTTGATAGATCATGGATTTGGAGCAATTTCAACACATTGTGACACCGGATTTCGTCTTCCTTTGGTAAAAGCTTCCCTCCTATATAAAATTTTTTTATTTTCACCATGAATTTCTTCCACATCGAGGAATTTTGGAAAAATTTAAAATGTGGAGAAAAGATTTGGAAGAAGTTCATGGAAATTGATTTAGAGTGATTTTAGTCATCTTTAGAAGCCATTTTAATAATATTTTAGAGATTAGTTGAGATTTTTGTAAATTTGATAGATCGAAAAAATGGCTTCGCGACAAAAGAGGCGAATGCATTATGACGAAACACGATTTGTAAGTGCTCGAGCGCAATCAAGATACTTCCACAATATCCAAGCAAGGAAGTGCATACAAGATCGAGTATTTAAGAATCCAGGAGGAGAAGTGGAACGAACCATAAAAGAGAGGAGATGGCAAATTTTCTGTTATACAACAAATAGAGCTGCAGTGGAAGTAGTGAAAGAATTTTTTGCCAACCTAACTGAAATAGAAGATGCACCGATAAAAGTTAGAGGATTTTTTGTCGATTTCAATGCTGCAAGAATCGATGCTTTCTATGAAGTACAAGATCTACGTACCAGCGAGTATGATACTTTTGGAACAATGGAAGGACCGCTGGAAGAAAGTAATCAACTTTCTCACTGATAGGAAAGGGGTTTGGAATATCAAGTAGCGCGAACGGGTAAACTTCCCTCTTTCTATGCTAAATGCAATATCTAAAGCTTGGCACTATTTTATTTGTTCTACCTTGTTACCTACCTATCACCATAGTGAAGTAACAAGAGATAAAGTAGTTCTGAATTTCGTATTCGAACCGCAGAAGTATTAATGTGGGAAGTATTATTTACAAGAATGTATTAGCCATCGCAAGAAGTGAGAGTGGAGGAGGACTAGGGCATCCCGGTCTAATTTATGCACTCCGCCAATTATCTGGGTAGAGGCAAGAGATGATGAGGAATGGGTGGAGCCTATGAAATCCATTACCTGTGGTAATATAAAGACTTATGAATCCCACAAAGGATGGAGATCTGGAACTAGGAGTTACGTACCTTCAACTAGTAGGGATATTCCCTCTACCAGTTATGATCCTTCTACTTATATTTCTCCTACCCTTCATGATTTGATGAATGAAATGACCTTGCAGCGGAAGAGTTTTGAAAGGATTGAGGAAAAATTGGAGCATATTGATCAGAGAATTGGAGGGTTAGAGCGAAGGCACGATTATGACAGCGAGTATCTCCAGAGACATTCAGAGTTTGAGATAGCTTATTATGATGCTTAGAATCGTTATAGGAGAGGAGAGCTTGATGTTATATTTCCTGAGTGCCCCAGTTACAGTCATTACCAGCCTACTCCACCTGCTGATCAAGGAAACGACGACATAGTTTGGGACTTTGATGCGGAAGATTAGATTCTATGTTTATTTAAGTTAAATTTGTTTAGTTGTTTAATTTATGAACTTTAATTATTATGATGTTATGTAATTATTTGTTTGTTTTCTTTAATTCAATATTGATGTTTAGTTTGTGAACTTGGTTTGTTATGTTGTGTAAGACATTTTTAAAATGGTTGCATAAGTTAAGTTATATAGTTTGTAAATTTTAATATTTCAGACTGTTATTGTGACCTTAAACTGAAATAGTCAATTTTGTGTGTTTAAAATTAGATTAAATATAAGTTGTGATAGTATTTTGTACTTATTTCAAAACTTCTTTACCCAGTTATTTCTTTTAATATTATGTGTGTAGAAAGTTATTAACAGTACAGGTTAATTAAGTAATGGATAGAACCTGCAAGAACTTCAAAAAGAAGAAATACCTAAAGCACAAATGTATGATTTAAATTTATAGTTTGTTTTCTTTTCACCCTATATAAATAGATAGAAAAACTTAAGTTTGGGGGAGAGAAAAATACAAATTTAATTATTAAATTGTTCTCAATTTATATTTTCAAAAATTATTATAGAATGATTTTCTGTGGTAATTTTAATTCAGTAAACTAGAATTAATTTATTTAATTATTATAAAAAGTTAAAAGAAATACTTTTAATGATTAACTAATTTTGTAGATTAAGATATTTAGTATAAGAGAATAAGAATATAGTTAACTATTTAAAGTAAGGAAAACTATATTTTTAAATATAAAATTCTTAGTTATTTAGTTGAGAAAGAAAAGATTGAAACTCAATGAAGTAAAATCTTTGAAATACATATAAGGGAAGTAAATGTTCCAAGTTTCAAATTTAGGAAGAGGAAAATGAAGTTCAAAATTATTAACAGGCTAACAAAACATAGTGATCCTCACTTGAAAAAGAAAAGAAAAAAAAGAATTAAAAATCAATCCAGAAAGAAAAGAAAAAGAAAAATATATATAAGTGAGGAGAAGCTTGAGGAGATGCCTTATCAAAAATTGGCTTCATATGAATCAACATAAAGGGTAAACTTCAGTTACATTTTGAACTTATATATATGGATTAGTATTTTACTAAGTAGTGCTTTCATGAAATTCCTATCATCTAAATATCTTAAGTAATTTAATATTGAAAAAATATAGTCATTCTTGAAATAAATGGAAAACTAGAAATCTTAAACTTGATAACTAAATAACCTTACATCTACAAACTTAATTTAATTATTTTAAAATATTTCTAGAAAACTTTACTATAATATTTATTTGAATCAAATTCATAGTAATTCTAAATTAAAAAATTACTACAAATAATCATTACTTTTATGTAGTATCTAAATTACTTGAGGACAAGTAATAGTTAAGTTTGGGGGATTTTGCCACAAGAAAATATATTGCAAAATTTATACCAATTTCATATGAAATTACACTTTAAAGAAAGGTATTTTTATGTTTTATTGCAGGAATGAAGATTTATAGGTGTTGAGAGCAAAAAGAGAAAAAAGGCGCAAATCTGGAGCAAAAAGGACAAAAATTGATGAAAATTGAACTGTCCCGCCAACGGCGAGATTTTCCCGAAAGTTTTTAATATATTATAATAGAGCCCGCCGACGGCGAGATCGAGCCCGCCGACAGCTAGCCTGAACTGTTAGCCTTGCTTCTAGAAAACTTTGCTATAATATTTATTTGAATCAAATTCATAGTAATTCTAAATTAAAAAATTACTACAAATAATCATTACTTTTATGTAGTATCTAAATTACTTGAGGACAAGTAATAGTTAAGTTTGGGGGATTTTGCCACAAGAAAATATATTGCGAAATTTATACCAATTTCATATGAAATTACACTTTAAAGAAAGGTATTTTTTTATGTTTTATCGCGTGAATGAAGATTTATAGAAGCCAGAGAGCAAAAAGAGCAAAAAGGCGCAAATCGGAGCAAAAAGGACAAAAATCGATGAAAATCAACTGTCCCGCCGACGGCGAGATTTTCCCGAAAGTTTTTAATATATTATAATAGAGCCCGCCGACGGCGAGATTGAGCCCGCCGACAGCCAGCCTGAACTGTTAGCCTTGCTTCTAGAAGCCCGACGACGGCGAGATCGAGCCCGCTGACGGCGAGACAGTTGATCCAAGCCAAATTCGATGAATCTGGATGCAAATTGAAGAGGTGCTTAAGCAACCTTTAGAAATATGACTCCTTCTATAAATAGAAATGATTTTGTGTGTTATGGTGTGTCAGTTGGTGTCAAAGTAGTATTTCCTTTTGTAGTAAGAGTTAAAGTTTAGTGTCTTGATGAGTTATAAGTGGGTTATACAAGAAGGAAGAGTCGAAAACCTATTTTTGGGATGAACCATATTTATATAAGCAATGTAAGGATTTAATTATTAGAAGATGTGTACCTTATGAAGAAACTGAACCAATTATTCAAAAATGTCATGATTCCGATTTTGGAGGACATTTCGGATCGATAAACTCGCTTATAAGATTCTACAATCCGGATTTTACCGGCCTACTCTATTTAGAGATGTATACGTATATATTAAAACTTGCGATAAATGCCAAAGAGTAGGAAATATATTTGAAGAAACGAAATGCCTCTAAACTTTATACTAGAAGTTGAAATTTTTGATGTCTGGGGATTAGATTTTATGGACCTTTTATTCATTCGTTTGGAAACCCATACATATTAGTAGTTGTTGATTATGTTTCCAAATGGATTGAGGCACAAGCTTTACCTAGGTGTGATGCTAAGAGTGTTTCAAAATTTCGATGAAAAATATTTTTACTAGATTCGGAATGCCGAGAGTGATTATCACCGACGGAGGAACTCATTTTAGAAATAAATACATTTACAAACTAGTAGAAAAATACAATATTACTCATAAGATATCCATCGCTTATCATCCACGTACTAACGGATTAGCTCGAAGTATCTAATCGTGAGATTAAACGTATTTTAGAAAAATCGTAAACCCAAATAAGTTAGATTGGTCTATTAGATTAGACATCGCATTATGAGCTTATAAGATCGCTTATAAAACTCCGATTGGAATGACTCCTTACAAGCTTATATATGGAAAAACATGCCACTTACCAAGTTGAATTAGAACATAAAGCATATCGGGCGATTAAAGAATTTAATTATAATATGAAAGAAGCTTGGTGAGAAGAGATTGCCGCAATTAAATGAATTGGAAGAATTAAGAAATGAATCATATGATAATGATCGGATTTATAAAGAAAAGATGAAATTATGGCATGATCAAAAGATTAATCGTAGAAATTTTAAACCGGGACAAGAAGTTTTGTTATATAATACTAGATTGAAATTATTTCCTGGAAAATCAAGTCTCGATGGTTAGGACCTTTCACCATAACTCAAATAATTTCATACGGAACTATAGAAATCGAAGATCCAAAACTCGGACATAAATTTAAAGTTAATGGACATAGATTAAAACTATATTTCGAAGGTATAAGACCTAACTATAAAGAGGTTTTAATGCTTAGTCGACTCGATTAATAATCGAAATTAGGTCGAGCCGACGACGTTAAACCAAGCGCTTTATGGGAGGCAACCCATATTCGTTATCTATTTTTATTGTATCTTAATAGTTAGTCTATATTATTGAAAATTTACTACTCAATTATTATTAAGAATCATCACATATTCGAACCATTATGATGAGAAAAGAAATTATTCAATTTAGAGCGAAATTAGACATTATTTTGGAATCTCGCTGACGGCGAGGTCGATACTCGCCGACAGCCGAGGTTCGCGCCTAAATTAGATTCGCTTATTTATCGAGCTCGCTGACAGCGAGAAACGTCCTCACCGACAGCGAGAACCGGAAAGGCAGTTTTTATAACTAAGTCGCCGATGGCGAGAAACATCCTCGCCGACAGCGAGGAAGTTATAAAAATGAGTTATTTATACTTTGAATGCCGATTTGGACGGTTTCAACACCAATTCCTTTGTGAAAACCCATTCTTAAACCACTCTAAGTCTGCCTTCTTCACTAGAATTCATTCCATTCACTATAATGGCCTCCAAATTCTTAGATTCCTCTAAATCCTGAGTGTTTAACCGGAGGAAATTTGTGAGTGCGGAAGCGCAACGGATCTTCAACAAGGTTTTGATAAAGAAAAGAGTTATCAAGGAACTGGGATTTGTCAATCGAGGATTAGAGAATTCCACTACGAAGATAGAAGAAACGATCGCGCAGCCGGCACCGGGAGGTATTTTGTTACACTACGTCCGTCGTTGTTATTCCAGCTTGTGAAAGAGTTCTACTCTAACTTACATGCGATCAACAATGGGAATGTCTACGTCCGAGGAAGATGGGTGACGTTTACTCCATCAAGAGTAAATGAATTATTCTCTATAGAAAACACCCCGTATGTCACTATTCAAATTTTGTGCCTTCTCGATATAATATGAATGAGATATTTCGATATTCGATCGATGAACCGGAAGATCGGGAAATGCGTGAAGACGGGTATGTTAGTTTCTCCGCATCACTTTTGAATCCTCGTCTCAAAGCACCGGCACTTTTTCATCTCATCTAAATTGTTACCTACAATGAGGGTAAACAAGGTTTCGAAGGAATGCGCTATATCGAATTATTGTATTCAAAGTGGATCGCCTATTGATGTTGGATCAATAATTGTTAAGTCCGCATTGGGTTTAATTGTGCATGGGTCGGCTCACTGGACTAGGACACCCATCTACTATTTTTGCATTATGCAATCGATACTGTGTTTCTTATGAAGCTTGGGAAAAGGTTCTCGTTACCTTGGAAGCCGCTCGATCCTACGTATATGTTCCCTACTTTGGACAATAATGAAGACATTACATTTATCTCCGATAGAGCTTCACGTAATAATCCTATAGCAAGGCCTATTTTAGATAAAACGGAGTTACTTTTGAAGAAAATTAAAGGAATGGAGAAAGAACTCGCAGAAAGTGAGAGATTCAATCGACAATATATCCGATTTATTCGATCACATCGATCGGAGGATGAAGGAACACTTTGATCATTCTCGAACACTCGAAGCTAGCTTTCTTCATTTACCGAGACGAAGGGTTGGATCACCGAAGAATCCGCTTCGGAATTTCCCTTCGAGCCTTTCTATAACTTATTTGTGCATCATCGTCATATCGGAAATATCGTAGAAGATGAAGATTCCGACCTTGAAGAGTAGTAGTAAAGATTTCCATAGTATATTTGTATTGATGTTATTTGATTTGATTTAGATTTTATTATGTGTGGAGTGATGATTCGAATATCTCAAACTTAATCGAGATATGCGTCATAGTTTTGTATCAGCATTTAGTGTGTCGTGGATTGGTTTGCGATGCCGATTAGTAGTAAGGATTGAAGTTTGAAGTTTGATTATAGAGTCTAAAATTATGTTAGTTTGTATATCTCATGGATTTCAATATTAAAGTTAATTTGTTGTGTTGTGTGAATTTGTTTGTGTATAAGTAGCTAATCTTCATATTAAATTAATAAATGATGTGATCGGAAATATAATATAAAGCAAATTAAGGACGAAAATGAGTGACGAATTTCAAAAATTTTAAATTTTTGAATCTCGCCGACGATGATAAAATCCCGCCGACAACGAGATCGATCTCATCGATGACCGAAGAATTTCTCGCCGACAACTGATTTTTCCCGAGAGTTTTTGGTTCCGAAAAATATTAGCTCGCCGACGGCGAGAAAATCTCGCCGACAGACGAGGTCGGGAAAAACATATATTTGACCGGTCAAAAACACTATTCATCATCCCCAACCTCTCATTTTCGCAAAAACCGACCTGAGGCTTCGAGAGATCTTGGATTTGAAGCGATTTTATCACTCAAAAACACCGGATTTCATCTTCTCTTGGTAAGTGCTTCACTCCTATGCAAAAAATTTTGATTTTCACCATGTATTTTCACCACATTGCAAATTTTGGGAAAAATCAAAATATGGAAGAAATATTCGGTGGAAATCCATGGAATTTAATTTAAATTGCTTATAGATGTTGTAGGAAGCCTTCTTAGGATTATTTTTAAGTTTAATAAAAATTTTCATGATTTTCACAGATCGATCGTATGGCTCCACGACAAAAACGTCGAGTAGAATTCGACGAAGACCGATTCATCAATGCACGAGCACAGACTAAATATTTTGAAAATATTCAAGGAAGAAAGTGCATTACAGATCGGGTTTTCAAAAATCCGGGAGAAGAAGTAGAGCGGATTATTAAGGAACGAGGTTGGGAGAATTTCGTTACGTTCAATATAGAGCAATTCGTAGAAGTGGTTAAAGAATTTTATGCCAATTTAACTCGCCATGAAGATGCACCAAGAAAGGTACGAGGGTTTTTGTAGAATTCAATGCCGCAAGAATAAACGCGTTCTATGAAGTTCATGACTCGCCCTTTAGCGAGTATGAAACTTTTGGAACGATGGAAGGACCACTCGGAGGAAGTCATTAACTTTCTCACCGATGGGACCGGAGTTTGGAAAATTAAGCGACAGGAAAGAGTGAATTTTCCTCTTTCTAAATTAAATGCGATCTCCAAAGCTCGGCATTACTTTATTTGTTCTACTCGTTACCCACTTATCACCACAGGTGAGGTAACACGAGATAGAGCAATTCTGAATTTCGTATTCGGAATAATAGAAGCATCAACATCGGGAGAATTATTTATCGAAACATCCCGGCCACTCCTCGAAATGAGAGTGGAGCCGGATTGGGACACCTCGGATTAATTTTTCACTCGCCAACTCTCCGGAGTCGAGGCTAGAGATAATGAAGAATGGGTAGAACCAATGAAACCACTCACAAACGCTAATATTAAGAAGTATGAATCTCATGAAGGGTGGAGAGTAGGAGTAAGAAGTTATTTCACTCGCTCAGTAGAGATATACCCTCTACTAGCCATGAACCTCCCGAGCCTACCACCCCTACCCTACAAGATCCGATGAATGAATTGACACCGCATAGAAGAAGTTTTGAGCAGCTTGGAGATACAATGGGGAGAAGATTTGATCATTTTGATCAAAGAATCGATAATCTGGAGAGGAGACATGATTATGATAGCGAATATCTCCAGCGACATTTGGAATACGAGATTGCATACTATGAAGCTGAACATCGTTATAGGAGTGGTGATTTAGATGTTGTCTTTCCTGAGTGCCCTCGATATTCACAGTATCATCCTGCACAGTCTTCTCAGCAGCCTACAGATCAAGGAGGGGATGATCATATAGTTTGGGACTTTGATGCTGAAGATTAGGACTTTATTTGTTTTATTTGTTTGATGTTAAGTTATTTTAGAAACTTGTATATGTTTGTAATATTCAAGATTTTATTTTGTGAGACATTGGATGTTAGTTAGATTAATTTGCTTGAATTGTGATAGTAGTTTAGTTTTTGTTTTTGTGTTAGTAATTGCATTTATTTGTATGTTAAATAGGATGTTAGTTTTCTTTAGTATGTTTTTTATTTTATTATGTATTGTTTTAAGTTGTAAAATTGTTAATGTGTTAGTTAAATTGTTTTAATATGTTAGTAATTCATATGTGTAGTGTAGAGTTAATTTTAATTGTTGTATTTAATACTTATCTCAGATTTTATCCCTGCATTTTCTTTAAATTGTTATATATATATGGAGAATACTAACAGTACAGGTTCAATGAAAAATGAAAAAGCCTGCAAAAATTTCAAAGAAAAAAGAAATACCTAAACTTCAAAGGTATGATTTATTTACTTTCCCTTTTTCATTATTTAGAGTAGATATAAAAATTTAAGTTTGGGGGGAGTAAAATACAAATTTAGTTATTAACTTGTTCTCAATTTCTATTTTCAAATTATTATAAAATGATTTTTATAGCAAATTTTCAATTTAATTAATATGAATTATTTTATTTAATTATTATAAAAGGTTAAATGAAATATTTCTAGTGCTTTAATTAATTAAATAGAATAAAATATTTGGTTAAAGGGAATAAGAATATAGTAAACTATTTTTGGTAAGGAAAACTATATTCTAAAATTAAAATTCTTAAGTATTCAAGTGAAAAAGAAAAGATTGAAAATCAATAAAGTAAAAACTATGAAGTATATATAAGCAAAGAAATATTCCTAAGTTTCAAATTTAGGAAGATGAAAATGAAGTTCAAAATTATTAACAGGCTCTCCAGATACAGTAATCCTCAAAAGAAAAAGAAAAAGAAAAATAAAAAGAAAAAGAAAAAGAAAAAGAAAAAGAAAAAGAAAAAGAAAAAGAAAAATAAAAATGAGGAGAAGCTTGAGGAGATGCCTTATCAAAAATTGGCTTCATTTGAATTAACCTAAAGGGAAAAACTTAGATATTTCCAAACTTATGTTTATGGATTAGAATTTTACCTAATAGTGTTTTCTTGAATTTCTTATCATATGAATATCTTAAGTAGTTATTCTTTTAAATATAGTCATTCCTGAAATGAATAGTAAGCTAGAAATCTTAGTCCTGATAACTAAATAATTTATTTCTATAAAATTAATTAAATTACATGAATTATTTTTATTAAACTTTATTATGATATTAATTAATCTAATTCATAGTTTATTTAAATTGAAAAATCTTATTATAGAACTCATTATTTTTATGTAGTACTAAAATTACTTGAGGACAAGTAATAAGTAAGTTTGGGGGATTTTGATCATTGAAAAATTTATGAAGAAATTCATACCTATTTTTGATGAGATTGCACTTTAAAGAAGGGTATTTTCTTTATTTTATTGCAGGAATGGAGAATTTAGGTGATAAAAGCTAAAATCATAAAAAGGAGCGGATTTGGAGCAAAAAGGAAGAAAATAATGCAATTTAGGCTCGAGTCGCCGACGGCGAGATCGAGCTTCGCCGACGGCGAGATTACGAGGAGACATTTCGAAGGATTTATAACTCGTCTCACCGACAAGCCGAGCCCGAGCCCGCCGACGACGAGATAGCGCGGCTTGAAGATCTTAGAAGCCTCGCCGACAACGAGGTAGTTCAGTCGCCGACGGCGAGCTAGTTCA
Source organism: Papilionanthe hookeriana x Papilionanthe teres (assembly GCA_022702705.1). Taxonomy (NCBI): domain Eukaryota; kingdom Viridiplantae; phylum Streptophyta; class Magnoliopsida; order Asparagales; family Orchidaceae; genus Papilionanthe; species Papilionanthe hookeriana x Papilionanthe teres. Next base: position 57,634,904 of record CM040437.1, read on the forward strand.
AATGGCACAGATACATTGAACCTGGACACTTTTTGAAGAGATGCTTACACAACTCTTGGACCTTTGCTTACCTCTATATATAGAGGCCGAAAATCAGTCTTTTGTGTGTTCTAAGTGTGTTAATTTTTGTGCAGTTGTGTCTTGTGTGAGTTCTAAGGGTGTAATCTTTTAGTCTTTAGTGAGTTTAGTGAGTAATTAGTGAGTCGTCAGTACTTGGAAGGAAGAGTCAAAGGAACTACAAGGAGTTTGTTTGGGGATAAATCAAGATAAGTATTTGTATTTATTGTTTTTAACTTTAAATAAAATCCATGCTTAGTTTAGTTCCCATGCATTCTGAGTAGTTTATTTAGTCTTTCTCCCTGTTTATGAAATTAAGTGACTTGATGAAATTAAAATAGAGATACTTTTATATATTAACAAATTGTGATAATTTTTACTGAAAACTTAATTTACTTTTCAAACTGGCCATTTAATTTGTTAAAATGTGTTGATTAACAACTATAGTAAAAATTACATCTGATATTCGGGGAATTCAAAAGCCTTGGAAGGAAGTTGCAAATAAATAGGGAAATAATATCACTGGGCGTAGAATTGAGCATTTTAGTGTGACAAACTAAAATATTCAATTCGGTCCTATTGTTTGAGAGCTGAAGTGTAGATGTTAGCCCTCAAGCGAGGGGAACGTGGGAGCTCGAAGTGGCAGTCGGTATCCTCCCGACCTAGCCGCGGATTCGCAATCAAACATAGGATTAGTCAATATTCTTTACACCCTGACTAAAGGGTAAAGAATAGGAATGCTCCTATTTGTCACAATACCTCAAATTTATCTATTTAAATTCATCAATCACTTAAATTTCTAAACAAGGGGAAAGATACTTTCTCTAAATAGTTAAGACTTATTTAGTTTAATTTCCCGCACTTTTAAATACGTATTAATTCTCTACTTAGTCAAGTTACCCGATTAGAATACTTAGTTTACTTTATTGCGCTTAAATTTAGAATTCCAAATTTTCGTATACTAGTTTTATTATTATTATTATTATTATTATTTTAAAATTAGTTGTTATTTAATTTTCTCTTTCCCCGTGGGATCGATAACCGTGACTCCACTAGAGCCCCGTATTACTTGATACGATACGTATACTTGCGTAGCATCCACAACATAAACAATTACAATTCTATACATATAATATAGCGGGGTCAAGTTTTTGGCGTCGTTGCAATTAAATTAAAAATATCATAATATAAAATTGTGGGTCAGTTTCCTTTGTCTTTCTCCTTGTTATTGAGGTTTTGTGAAATGAAGAATTAAAAGAGTTGTGCTTAATAATATTAAATAGAGATGGTGATAATCTTTTACTTAAATCTTAATTTACTTTCAATTTGCCCAATTGAATTGTTAACATATGTTGAATTATCAACTATAGAAAAGATTACATCTAAGATTCAGAGAATTCAAAAGCCTTGAAAGGAGGGTGCAAATAAATAAGGAAATATTAATTATCGGGCGAAGAACTGAATATTTTAGTGTGACAGACTAAAATGTTCAATTCGGTACTATTGTTTGGGAGCTGAAGTGTAGATGTTAGCCCTCAGGTGAGGGGAACGTGGGAGCTTTGAAGTGGCAGCCAATATCCTCTCAGCCTAGCCACAGATTCAGTAACCAAACATACGATTAGTCAATGTTCTTTGCACCTGGACCAAAGGGTAAAAAATAGGAATGCTCCTATTTGGCACAATATAATTCTAAACTCATTTAATTATTCATTCACTCAATCCTCTTAACAAGGAGAAAGATACTTTTCTAAATTGGCTTATATATTCGCACTTTTAAGTATTAGTTTTAAGTTTAAGCAGTTTCATTTTTCGTATATTATACTAAATTAGATTAGTAATCGACTTTACTAAAAAATTAGTCTTTAAATCTCTAACTTCCCTGTGGGATCGATATCTAGGACTCCAATAAAGCCCTTTATTACTTGAACGATACGTATACTTGCGTTGATTAAAAGGGAGGGAGTACAAATTGCTACTTTACTTTGAAAAACATATATGACTTTATTAAGCTTAACAATCACATACATCCTTCTATTTTTACCCTGCTCTCCCCCGAGGCTGAATTCTTATATTTGCAGCCGGAGGTCAGCACTTCATTTTATTTTTCAGTATAATTAAAAAGTTTTCTTTTAATTCACACTAACTTCCCCGTGGGATCGATATCCGGGGTTTTAAAAAGAAAATCCTATATTAATTGAAACGATACGTATACTTACATAGTAACCCTAGTGTGTTTATTATTATCTATAAAATATTTAAATCTTGCACACTAGCCACTTATTTTATAGTCAAGTTCACCTATCTTTTGTAAATTTAATTATCTACATAATTACGGGTTGGGTCAAGTTTTTGGCGTCGTTGTCGGGGAGACTAATTTAGAATTAAGAGAAGATTTATATATATATTTTTATATATAATATATAAAAACAAAAAAAAACAAAAAATAGAAGTTTTAAAAAATAAAAATTAATTTTTATTTCGTTTGTGTGCTACTTTATTTTTAAGTAAATCTTTTTATGCGTAGTTCAGGATTCTGAATTAAAATGAACTATAAGAAAAATTAGAAAAGAAAAACAATATCATAATATTCAAGAAATGACGAACTTACCTCGAAATAATCCTGAAATTACAATTGAAGGTAATGATCACAAAAATTTACAAAAAACTTTAAGAAAATATGTTAACCCTACAACATATGAAATTCATTTAAGTATTTAAATCCTTGCTGCAGCAGCAAATTCATTTAAGCTTAAACCTGATATAATACAAATGGTGCAAAATAATCAATTTGGGGGATCACCAAATGAGGATCCAAATTTACATCTTGCAAGTTTTTTAGAACTATGTGCTACTTTCAAATATGATGGTGTATCAGATGATGCTATGGACTTTTTTTTTCTTTAAGGGATAAAACTAAGATGTGGTTAAATTCGTTAGCTACAGGATCTATTAAAATTTGGGGAGAAATGACACAAAAATTTCTGGCTAAATATTTTCCTTCTTCTAAAACTACTAAACTATGAAATGATATAACTTCATTTACTCAATATGAGGGAGGAACAATTTATGAAGCTTGGGAATGATTTAAAGAACTCCTTAGGAGGTGTTCACACTATGCATTACCAGATTGGTTAATCATTCAAACATTTTATAATGGATTGGTAGGTTCCCTTAGATCTATAATTGATGCTACTGCTGCATGTTCTTTAATGGCAAAATCATCTGATGAAGCTTATGCTTTAATTGAAGAAATGAAAAAAAATAATTTTCAATGGCCTTTTGAAAGGATAAATTCTAAATAAGTGGCTAATATTCATGATACTGATGCATTTTCTATTTTAGCTTCTCAATTAGATGTGATATCTAAAAAATTGGATAACTATGCTATGAATCTGTCCCAAATACCTCAAGTGAATAATGAAAATTTAGGAAATATGAATGATTCTCAATCTTTAGAAACATTACAAGCTATAGCTAGCAAAACTAATAACCAATATTCTAATTACTATAATCCAGGTTAGAAAAATCACTCAAATTTTAATTGGAATAATGGAAATCCTCAATGGGAAAATAATCAGATAAACTCAATAGAAAATTAGAATAATCAAGGAAATTCAAACTATCGACCTTCTTATCCTCCTGATTTTAATCAACAATTTAAGGAAAAGAAATTTTCTATAGAAGAGTTAATTGTACAAATGAGTAATCAGTTACAAAGTCAAAATGCGGCGATAAAAAATATTGAAAATCAAATGGGACAAATTGCTAATGCAATTAGTAATAAACCTCAAGGAACACTCCCTAGTAATGTGGAAATAAATCCTAAAGATAATGTGCATGAACAAATTAAAGTTGTTCAACGAAGGAGTGAAAATGAATTAAATGAAAGAACTCAAATTGAAGTTGAAAATGAGAATGAGTTGGATGAAAGAGAGAAACCTAAAGAAATTAATTCTGAAAAAGAAGAGAAATATGTTTCTCCAACTAGAAAGGATGTAAAACGAATACGACCCCATTTTCCTCAAAGACTTAGAAAATAGGATCTTGATCAACAATTTTCAAAAATTTTTGAAATATTCAAAAAGCTTACAATCAATATCCCATTTGCTAAAGCCTTAGAACAAATGTCAAGTTATGCTAAATTCATGAAAGAGATTTTGAATAAAAAAAGGAAATTCGAAGCTTATGAAACTATTGCACTAAGTGAAGAATATAGTGCAATAATTCAAAAAAAGCTTCCTCAGAAGCTTAAAGACTCTAGAAGTTTTACTATACCATGTGCAATTGGAGAAAATTTTTATGGTAAGGTCATATGTGATTTTGGAGCTAGTATTAATCTCATGCATTTATCCATCTTTCTAAGGTTAGATTTTGGAGAGATTTCTCCTACTACTGTAACCCTGCAATTGGCTTATCGATATATTACTTATCCTAAAGGTGTTATTGAAGATGCATTAGTTAAAGTGGATAAATTTATCTTCTCTGTAGACTTTATTGTGCTTGATATTGAAGAAGATAAAAAAAATTCCTATAATTTGGGAATACCTTTTCTTGCTACTGGACGAGTTATGATTGGTGTGCAAAAAGGGGAGTTAATCATGAGAGTTAATGATCAGAAAGTAACATTTAATGTTCTCAAATCAATGAGGTATTCTGGTAATGAAAAGTTTTATAGGATGTATATTTTTTATTACATAATAGCAAAGCATTATCAAGAAAATTGTGAAGTTACTTCTGAGGAAAAAGTTAAAGAGTTAAAAGATTATGAAGAAATACATGATATTAATGAAAGTGATTCTGGAAATTGTAATTATATTCATGAAAACTGGGAAATTTTAAATACAACTGAAAATAATGAACTTATAATACATTCTATTGAAAAGGCTCCAGAACTTAAGTTAAAAGCATTACCTGCTCATTTAAAGTATACTTTTTTAGGGAATTCATCAACTTTACCTGTTATCATATCTTCTGAATTAACTAAAGATCAGGAAAATAAGTTATTAGAAATTTTAAAAAATTATAAAAAGCATTTGGTTGGATAATAGCTGATATAAAAGGAATAAGTCCTTCGATCTGTATGCATCGAATTTTAATGGAAGAAGATTATAAAACAAGTGTTGAACCTCAAAGAAGATAAAATATGATAATCAAAGATGTAGTAAAGAAAGAAATATTAAAATGGTTAGATGCTGGAATTATTTATCCTATATCTAACAGTTCTTGGGTTAATCCAATTCACTGTTTTCGAAGAAAGAGGGAGTGACTGTTGTTGTTAACGAAAATAATAAATTAATTCAATCAAGACAAGTCACTGGGTGGCAGATTTGTATTGATTATAGAAAATTGAATGTTGTAACCAGAAATGATCATTTTCTTTTACCTTTCTTGGATCAAATGTTGGATAGATTAGCTGGACATTCATATTTTTACTTTTTGGATGGATATTTTGGTTACCACCAAATTCTCATAACTCCATAAGATCAAGAAAAGACAACATTTATTAATCTTTATGGAACTTTTGCTTTTAGAAGAATGTCTTTTGGGTTATGTAATGCACCTGCAACGTTCCAAATGTGTATGATGTCTATTTTTTGTGATATAATTGAGAAAGGAATTGAAATTTTTATGGATGATTTTTTCCTGTTTGGAACCTCTTTTGATTCTTATTTAGATCATTTAGCTAAAGTGTTAAAACGTTGTAAAGAACAAATTTGGTTCTGAACATAGAAAAATGTCAATTTATGGTTACAGAAGGAATTATTTTGGGAAATAAAATTTCTAAAAATGGTATGGAAGTTGACCAAGCAAAAATTCAAATTATTGTTGGATTACAACCTCCTACTACAACCTCCTACTTCGCATTACAGCTGTGAGAAATTTTCTAGGACATGCTGTATTTTATAGGAGATATAATAAAGAATTTTCTAAAATTGCTAAACCTCTATGCCATCTTTTGGAAAAAATACACTAAATTTGATTTTAATGAAAACTGTTTAAAGGATTTCAATTCTTTAAAAGAAAAATTAATTACGACACCTGTTATTGTTTCACCTAATTGGGAAAAACCATTTGAATTGATGTGCGACACTAGTGACTATGCTATTGGAGTAGTTTTAGATTAAAAATATGATAAGATTTTTAAAGTTATATATTATGTCAGTAAAATCTTTAATGAAGCTCAAATTAATTATACTACTACTGAAAATAAGCTATTGACAATAGTATATGCTTTTGATAAATTTAAACCGTATTTACTTGGAGCAAAATGCATAATCCATATTGATCATTCCGCTATTAAGTATTTAATGTCAAAAATGGATGCCAAACCGAGGTTAATTAGATGGGTTCTTCTCTTCCAAGAATTCAATTTTCAAATAGTTGATAGAAAGGGTATTGATAATCAAATTGTTGATCATTTGTCTAGAATTGAAAATGATAAGATTTTTGAAGAAGATATTAATGATTATTTTCCTGATGACAACTTTATGTGCTTTCTAGGTGGCAAGTTACATGGTATGCTGACATGGTTAATTATTTAGCTAGTAATATTTTACCATATAGATTAACTAGCCATCAAAAAAATAAATTCATACATGATTCAATCTTTAATTTTTGGGATGAGCCCTATTTATTTAAACAATTTAAAGACTCTATTATTCGAAGATGTGTACCTAATAATGAAACTCATGAAATCATTCATAAATGCCACAACTCTGAGTTTCAAGGACATATTGGCATTGATAAAATTGTATTTAAAATTTTACAATCTGGATTTTATTGTCCTACGTTATTTAAAGATGTTAACAAATATGTAAAAGCTTGTGATCGATGTCAGAGAGTAGGCAATATTTCTAGAAGAGATGAAATGCCTCTGAATTTCACATTAGAAGTTGAAATTTTTGATGTATGGGGCTTGAATTTTATGGGACCATTTATACCATCTTCTAAAAAAATTTATATATTATTAACTGTTGATTATGTGTCAAAATGGATTGAAGCTACAGCTTTACCTCATTGTGATGCTAAAAGTGTTTCAAAATTTTTAATCAAAAAGATTTTTACTAGATTTGGAATACTTAGAATCATTATTATCGATGGGGAGAGTCACTTTAGAATTTTAAGATTCAAAAATTACATAACAAATATAGGATTAAGCATAAAATTGTTACACCTTATCACCCTCAAACTAGTGGAATGACAGAAGTCTCAAATTGTGAAATCAAATGAATTTTAGAGAAAACTATAAATCCTAAAAGAACTGATTGGGTTGAAAGACTTGATTCTACATTATGGGCTTATAGGACTGCTTATAAAACTCTTATATGAATATCACCTTATAGGCTCGTATATGGAAAACCCTGTCATTTACCTGTTGAGTTGGAACATAAAGCTTATTGGGCGATAAAAGAATTTAATTATAATTTGAAGGATACTGCAGAAAAGAGATTGTTACAATTAAATGAGTTTGATGAAATCAGAAATGAGTCTTATGAGAATTCTAGAATTTATAAAAAAAGATGAAGAATTTACATGATAAGAAAATGTTAAAGAAGAATTTTGAGCCTGAACAAGAATTTTTATTATATAATACCAGATTGAAATTATTTCCTGGAAAATTAAAGTTCAAAGGCATGGGGCCTTATATTATGGAAAAATTTTATCCTTACGGAGCTGTGGATATAAAAGATCCAAAGGCTGATAATTTATTTAAAGTAAATGGGCAAAGATTGAAACCCTATATTGGAGAAAACATGCCTTATTATAAAGAATAAATAGAACTGAGTCAGTCTGAGTAAAACTTATGGATAACTCGGGCTGACGACGTTCAACCAAGCACTTTATGAGAGGCAACCCATATTTCTGTTGATTTGATTTGATTTAAGTTGATTGTTTTGGGGTGTGATCATCCTTTTGATTTATACAAATTATTTAACACCTTAGGAAGGTTTAAATATGCTTGGAACCTTTAAAAATTTGACGTGAGGCAACATGGTATTTTTTAGGATACTGGCGCCTAAGCGCCATATACCTGTGATACCGGCGCCTAAGCGCCAAAGTTACTTGACGTGCGAAAAATTGTTAAGTCGCAGTTTTAACCATTTCTTCTTTATAAAACAGTCTATATTCATCCTTAATGATTATCCCCTCCATTAATTGACCAGTAAAGCCAAAATTTAGTGAGAGATAAGGATTTGTTAGATTCCATGGAGAAATGAAATATGAGTTTGGAGAGAAATTATAAGATTGTGCATAAGGATCACAAATTTATTTCAATTTATATTTAGCAATTTTCGAGAGGATGATCAACCTGTTTGAGAAGATTGAAGAGGAGTTACTTCTTATTAACAATAGGATGCATGAGATGTTCCATCAATACGAGCATATGGAATGGCAAATAAAGCGTCAATCTGATCATATGGCTGCTTTTGCAGATTATTAGGTAACAATGTTTTCGGCATATTTTTAGGTTGAGTGTTGTATTTTTTTTTTAAAAGGGGTCGCCTACAGAAGTTGTCGGCGAATTTTAAATTTAATTTAAATATAGATATAATTTAGAAAGTAGTGTTTGATTTTGAAAATAATTTTAAATTTGAAGATTTTAAGATATGAAATCAAACCGATCTGACATCCCAAATAGTTTATATAAACGAGCACCGCATCACAAACCGTGTATCTATCCCTAAGGATAAACACACCGCTCGATGGTGGGGCTCGGTTAAATAAACTAGAAGATTTGTGACATCCGTTTGGTCCGCGAACCAATTTTATAAGCCGACAAATTCCCCGCTTAATATGAAAACATTAAACAGGGTTTATATTACATGGGTTCTTTAAAATTCCCTATAAGGGCAAGCCCCTATAGTTAATTACATCTTAAGTGACGGAATCACCTAAGAAAACTCTCGATAATAATCAATAATTCTGCTCTCAAGAATTTCAAAGTTTAAGTTTTCAAAGGATTGAATTTTTGAATCTCAATAGGGAATGGATCAAGTTTGGAACATTTTATTTTGAGAATTCAAAGGAAGAAAAGTAGGAGAAATTACGGATTCGAAGTGAACTTCGATAATCTCCCGACTATCCTATTGTTTGGCTTGGATTTAGGAAAGTCCTAATGTTTATTTAATGTTTTAATCTCGCCAATTTTAATTAATTAAGGCTTATATTTATATGATAGAATCATACAAATACACTTGGAAGATATGAGGGTTTATGTCGTATCGGACGACTACCTCGGAATCCTAAGACCGGTTAGGGCTTAATTTGCAATGCAAATGCCTAACGAAGAGTTGAGGATTTATGTCGCACTGAGCAAACTACCTCGAAGTCCTATGGCTTTGTTGTTTAATTCTGGGAAGTTTTGCTGAAGTAGGTTCAAGTTTTGCCGACGACGATGGTCGTGCTCGCCCACCATGCTCCGAGCTCCTTGTTGTTGCAGAGGTTTAGTTTTAGAAATCATAAATCGAGAGATGAGAAAAGTGTTTGGTTTAGAGAAGTCTTAATTTCCAAGTGTTTTTTGTGTTTTAATTAAAACAAATCTTAAAGTTGATTATAACAACACCCGTTAAGATCCCACTGGCTCCATCCTTCCGGCATCATTATTTTTATCGGATTCACTTAGTCCGGATGAATTTGCTAAACTCAACCGAATGAGTTCCACACTTTCATTTAGACCGCGTGGAAATCCCGTTAGCAACACGTAGGTTACATCATCCGAGGTATTCCCGATCATCCAACAGGACGTTTTAATTCGATTGTAATTGTAGTTTTGTGTTACGTTTGTGATTAAATTTTGAGTTGTCTTATATTTTGAAATGTTGTGGAGGTGAATTTTATCTTGTAGTGTCTTTTAATTTAGTTATGGGTTTCGGCTTTGGTTTCGTCCTAAAGGTGTGGGTTTTCATGCAACTCGTTGTTTATCATGCAAGAAAAATAAGTGCGATGCGATTAAATAAATTACCGTAAAGTAAATCGCAATAAAATAAAAGCGTACCGGAGGGTCTTCCCGTCATCCCAAGCTCGCACTTAAAACACGGTTAGAATATTTAAGCAAGTTCCTGGTAAAGCTAAGGTAAGGGTTATGGTTTTCTACCAAATTCCTAATCCTATAGCTAGTCATTTCCTATGACGTCTAAGTTCCTCGTGTTTTTGGTTCGAAGACGATTTTCTTCATCAAAGAACAACTAAGTTCAATTGTTCTTATAAATATCCTATCATATCAAGAAGTGCTTAAGAAGAATCTTAAACATCTTTTCAATATTTCTAGGATCGTTTCAAGTCCAAATGAATTTAATTATGTAAATGAATCGATCGTCCGAGGTTTTCAAGTTTTGTTAACTTGCTCAGCTGAACTAGGATATTCGAATGTCCTATAAGTGAAGTAACATTTCATTTAATATTCGTTTAGGAGTTATGATAACTAAAACTTTTGAGGGTAAATTGGTGTTCAAATGGTTTGTGATTTAAACTTTAATTTCAATTGAAGGGTTTAAATTTGGAATAGTGTTCAAGTTATTTTAGTGCTTATTTCTTTATGTCTTAGGTGATGTTATTTAATTCAACTTAATTCAATTTAATTTAATTCAATTTAATTTAATTTAATTCAATTTAATTCAATTTAGTTTGATTTGATGTTACATTGAACTAATTTGATTTATTTTAATTTTTTTATTTAATTTGATTTAATTTAATTTAATTTAATTTAATTTATTTAATTTAATTTAATTTTTAATTTAATTTAATTTAATTTAATTTAATTTTTAATTTAATTTAATTTTTAATTTAATTTTTAATTTGATTTAATTTGATTTAATTTAATTTTTAATTTAATTTAATTTTATTCATTTTAATTTTAATTAAAATTTTAAAAGAGTTCAATAATTTAATTTTAGTTTAATGATTAAGTCTTTTAATATTTTAAATTTGAATTATCATTTTAATTAGGAATTAAACACTAATGAAATGATTAATTTAGGGATTTTTTAAATTAAAGAATAAATCTCTTCCTAATAATATCCCTATTTTAATAATTCCAATTTTATTATTCTTCCAAATTTAATCAATTATTTAATTAAAGTTTAATCATTTTAAATTGCTTAATGGGTTTCTACCCTTCAATTATTAAATTTCAATCATCCAAATCAGATTAGGATCAAATATTTTACTTGTTAATTTTTTATTAAACCTAAAGTTTTAATTAAGGATTAAAAGAAATTTAATTACCACTTTACCCTTTAAGCTTAATAATTTCATAACTCACTAAATTGAACTCAAATGAACTTGAAATTTTTATGTGACTTCACTCATATGTCAATAAAGACATGAGACGAGAAAATGTGATTTTTCTGTATTTAATTTATTTATATGATTATTTTTGGTAGAAAATAGAGATTTCCAAGGAAAATTTAATAACATGACCAAGGGAAAGTTTCTGTCCTTAAGAAAATTAGGGGACATTCCTAATGACCAGGGGACCACTTGGACCAATTTTGGTGATTTTTTGAATTATATTATTTTTATTATAAATATTTTAAGTTCTGGAGTGTTAATTAATTTAAAAATAAAATAAATGTTGAAAAATGAATTTTATGTTTTTCAAAAATCTCTCTGATATCAAGGAAATCAGAGAAGCAAATTTTGCAATTTTCTGATTTTTCTATGATTTATTACAATTATTTTAGTGAAAATGCTAGAAAATACATTTTTTAATTTTAAAATTACCCTAGGGCTTTAAAAATTAATATCTCACCAAATAGGCCTAAGAAAAATATGGGGTTTGTTCCTAAGTGATTAAAATTCAAAATGTGACATTTTGGTGAATTTTATTATTTTTGTGATTTTTATTATTTTTTAATTATTAAAAATATTAAAATAATATTAAAAATCAACTTTTTTAGAAAATTGAAATTTTAATTTTTTTAAATTCCCCTGATATCAGAGAGGTTCCAAAACCAATTTGATGAATTTTTGAAAGATATTTTGAAAGTTATGAATTTTTAAAGTTTAAAATGACTAAATGGCTTAATCAACCCAATTAATAGGGCTAACCAAGTCCAATTGACCTCAAATTTTTATGGTGGGTTCTTCTGACCCTAAAGGTCAATGGAGAATTGATTTGAAGTCAATTTGATGTATGGTTAGCTCTAATTAATTAGAGACCTATTTTGAGTGTTTAAGCCAATTAGGGTTGTCTAAAATGAACTAACTCAAAACCTATTTTTCCTAGGGTTCTCTCGATCATAAGGAACATCCCCAAATTTTCCTAGAATTTATTTCACAACATGCTATTTATTGGAATTAAAATACTCAAAACAGATGACATGAATTTGAAAAATCAATAACTCTTCATAGGGATGACCTCCGACTTTGGAAAATTCAGGGAATGTTCCCAAATTCAGTAGGCTTCAAAGCCCTATGGTCTCATGCCATGGTGAATTGTATACATGCATGGAGAATTAAATGTATGCAGAGAGTAAATAAATTATAAAAAATAAAATACTTGATGAAATTAAATGATTTCTTTTCCACATTATTCTCCTCCGTTCACTGAGCAAGAGGGTATTTTTATTTTATTTTTCCGATTTTCCTACACAAAGTTATGAATTTTTAAAGTTTCGATATTTAATAAATACATTAAATACCCTATTTATCTACTTATCCACGCGGCGCCGCCGAAACATCGGCAGCTCCGAAGGGGTACGTGTCGCGCTGTGATTGGGCGCCGCCATCTGAGTCAGCCGTCCCGGGGCCCGCTGCATCGTTCCGTCTCCTCATCCGGCGCGATCTGAACCGTCCGCTCGATACACGCGAGATCTGACGGCTCCTGGTCATCGTCTACGACTGGTGTGCACCCGTGACCGTCAACCTTCTAACCCTAATTTCTCACTCGATTCTCAACGGATTTTCGTGTTCTTATGCTCTATGGATTCGTCTTGAAGAGACGAACACATCCATACGGTAAACATGCATTGAAATTTATTCAAATGAAATGGAGAATCTCTCGTAAGCTCGGGAAGAAGAATGAGTTCATACCTTTGCTCGGAGAAGTGAAGCTTCGATCCGAGAGTTGTTGCACCTTCGATCGGATCCTAGCAAGCTCCGGATGAAGTCTCCCGGTCCGGTGAATTGTCTAGGTTGGACTTCGACCACGGCCGATCACAAAGCTTGGAGGCCTGGAGCAACCGGGTGGCCCTGGAGATGGGGCTTTTTTGGTGGACACCTTCCCTCGGTCCGGTGAAGGTGTAGAACCAATCAATTTGGGGATCGGCTCACCGTGGAGAAGTGTCCCGGTTTTTAAGCCAAAGTTCGAGCTCAAAATCGAGCTCACTTGGAGGAATCGGGTCGGAATTCGGTGGGGATCAAATGCTCTATGTGTAGAGAGTGATCCGGAATGATTTTGCGCAGTTTCCTTAAGGTTTTGTTCAACGACCTCCTTTGGCCGAGAGGGTGAGGGGTTTAAATAGGCATGGTCGGAGGCTCTCCTGCGGGGTTTAATGGTTGGGATCACGTTGCTAGGTCAAGGGAAGAACAATTACAATGGCCACTGGGGATGGGGCGGCTCAGCAGGTGAGAATTCCAAGCTTGGGCTCACATGTGAGCTCTCGGCCATGGAGTTTTCCGGCGACCCAGGCGGCTAGCCGGCAGGCATGGGTCACCCTCAGGTCCAGGTGGGTCAGGGCTGGGGTTTAGTGCAGTCAATTGGGCCTTGCCATGTGTAAAAGGCTTGGATTAGAATGGAATGGGAGAGGGCTTATTTTGGCTCAAATTGGTCAACCCCTCTATTTGGGCTAGGTGCACCACCCAAGGCTTTTTTTAGGCTGAATAGAAAGTGATTTAGGTCAGCTTAATCAGTGGGGAATGGTCACCATCCAAGTACAATTAAGCTTAAGCAAGATTTAGTGGAATCATGGGAGTGGTTAATCACCTTTAGGAATTAAGGAAAGAGTCTCCTCCTTTTGCCCAAAATGTCATGGTGACATGTAAAGAGGCTCTCATGGCTTCCATGTGGCTCATGCATGGCTTCATGGCTCACCTTTGGCTTAGGAAAAGTCAAGTCAATTTCATGGAAATGGATTTAAGAAAAATTTTGGTATTTAGGGGTGATTTGGCATGAGGCTTGATTTGGAATTATTTGATGATGGGATTATAACTTAGGGAATGGCTTTGATTAAATGGATGGCAAATGGAAATGTCATGTGGGCTTTAGGGTAGATTTTGGGCTCATTGAAATGGTTTTAGATGGGCTTTTAAATGGTTTAGGAAAGTGGGCTTTTGAATTTTAAAATGGATTTTGGGATGAAATTTTGGTAAAGGCTTGATCCAAATAATTGTTGAGTTTGGTTTAGGGATGTGTCATGAGTGGTTTGAAACAAATTTGAGGTGATTTGGGTTTGAATTGGCTTGGATATGGGCCTTTTGGTAAAGAGGCTAAGGTGGGCCAAAATGGGCTACCATGGGCCAAAGTTGGGCTAGGGTTCAAATTGATGTAAAATTAATGTTGGGAAATGTTTATGGGAGTGTTTTAAAGAGTTTTTGACTTTGGTTGGGCTTTGATTTTGGGGTTTGGGCTTATTTGGGCTAGGTTTAGGTTTAGGTCAAAACTGGGCTTTTTGATTTTGGGTTGAATTTGAGTGGGGTTTGGGTCTAAATTTTGGGCAAATCATGTTAGTGTTTTGTTTATGGGGATGTTAAGGAAGATTTAGAAAAGATTTGGGGTTAATTGGAGTTGAATTGGGTGAGTTTGGGTTAGGTTTGGGTCATAGGTCCAAATCGGGCTTTAAGGCCAAAAGTGAAATTGGATCCCAATGCCAATCAAATTGGGCTTGGATTTGGTCTAGATTGGTGTTGGGGATGTTGAATTGAAGTTTAGAATTGAATTGGACCAGAATTTAGGTCAATTGGGTATGTTAGGTTTGACATTGGGTTTACTTTGGGTTAAAATGGGTCAAATTGGGGGTTTTGATAAAAGTGGGGTAAATTGACAAAATTGGCCCATTGTGTAGTTGAACAAAATGAAATTGGGAATATTTGGGATTTTCTGGAATTTTCTGGGAATTTTCTGAATTTTTGGATTTTTTGGCTAAGAGGGGTATTTTGGGTATTTGGAGGGTATTGGGAGGTATTTTTGGAATTTTTGGTTATGGATGATCAGTTTGAGTGATGTGGAAATGTTTGGGAATGATTTTGGAGAATTTTGGGTGATTTGGAAATTTTTGAGAAATTTGGGCTATTCAGGGCTTTGGGTAGGTTGGCGGGTGTAGGGTCCTGGGTCAAAAATTAAAAATTTGGAAAATGGAAGATTAGGTGAATGTAAGTGGAATAAAATTATTTTGGTTGAGCCATGAAGCCATATCAAGCCCACATGAGCCATAAAGGGACTCATTTGAGGCATTCACTATGTTGTTCCTAACCCTCTTAGCCAAGGGCTTAGGGGTTAAGGACCATCCATGTGAATCATCTACATGAGTCGGAGGTCAAATCGGGTATGGGTGTGTTTTAGGAGGTGTATGGAAGTGTAGTGTATGAGTGTAGTGTGTGTGTAAGTCAGCCCCTTCATCGACCAGTGCCACCGGGCAGGTCCCTAAGGCCAAAGAGTCCTATAGGAACTCATCCTTTAAACTTCCACACTCGATTTCAACCCTCTAGGTGATTAGGGGTCTACAGTCAAGTTTGTGGAGTTTGCAGGGAGTTAAGAAGTGGTTTAAAATTCTAGATGGTGAATCCCAATTCTAGTCCTCTAAGATAGTCAAAGGAAAAGTCTAAGGCTAGATCCTAAGTACTAAAGAGAGGAAGAGAAGACCTCATCAAAAATGAGGTCAACAAATGTATGCCAAGAACAATTGGATTAATGATAAAACTACCAGGAGATTTCCTCGTGCCCCTTTCTTTCACTCCTTTGTTTGTAGCAATTTACCATGTGATGGGGAGAATGAAGGTTCTGATCACAAATAGTGAAATCTTGAAATGATGAAGGGTGTTATCTAATGGTGTTATTATATGTGTTGTATATTTAAACTTTGAATTATATGATGATTGTGTACTTGTTGAATCTAGTTTGTGAGTTAAATCATATGTTGAAGTGTATGTTTGTATTTTCTATATTTGTTTTTCCTAATATTGAATATCTAGAATGAAATTGAAGTGATTTGTGTAAATCTTTAGTTAGAATGTTGGAATCTGATATGGATTTGAACTTACTTTTTCGTTGATAAACTGGAAAGAATGAAAGAGTTTGATGAGAAATTTTGAGCCTACAGGTATTAGACTTGCTTAGTATTACATAAAAATGAAAATATGGAAAATTAAAATCTTTTGCAAGTTTGGCACCTAACGCCAAACCTGGAGTCTAGGCATCGGTTCACTTGAACCGGCCAAACTCATGATTTAAGCCACCCGAAGCCATTTTTAACGCCTAAGCTCCTTCTTCTTCCTCTATTTCACGAAAATCGGTTCTAGGGTTCCTTCTAGAGCTCGATTTGTGAAGTTTTGAAGCTTGAAAACACTGGATCTTGTCATCTTGAGGTTAGATCTTTACTTTGGCTTGGTTATTTTGCAAATTTACCATGGATTTCTTAAACTTTAGAAGAGAGACAAAATTTTCATAAATTTTTTATTTCTTAATGAAAAATCCATGGATATATGATGCATTTAGCTTGAAAAAACTTAGAAGAAGTATATAATCTTAATTTTAGAATTTAATTAGAATTCTTTTGATTTTTAGGATGGCTCCGAAATTTAAGAAAGGAAAGGAGAGAGAAGATTTTGATCGATCTAAATTCGTTAATATTAACGCACAAATGCGTTATAATGAGTTTGCTTCCACCAGACAGTTTATTGCAGAGAGAAGTTTTTATCACCCTAGTGGAGCGATCAAAATGTTATTGCAGTGAAAAACTAGGAGAAGTTCTACTATTTTACTACTATTGTTATTATTCATGTTGTTCGTGAATTATATGTGAATGTTACTACGGTGGTTGATAATGAAGTATTTGTTCGAGCTAAGGAAGTTGAGTTCACTCAAGAGAGGATTAACATGATATACGGTTTGCCTCCTGTCACTGACTGTTTCTATTCAGAATACACTTCATCTGAGGCTGAGCTTGATAGTATTATCCATTATTTGACTGATGGATCTGGAGCGTGGAAGGTCAGAAATGTTAAGAAGGTAAATTTTTCTCTGCCTCACTCAATGCTCCTTTCGAAGCTTGACATTATTTCATTTATGCTCGTCTTCTTCCATCGAATCATTTAAGCGAGGTTACAAAAGAAAGGCCATTCTGAATTATTGTATTCAAGAGATGAAGTCGGTTGACGTTGGGTCAATTATTTATGATGCTATTAGTTCTTCTGCAAGAGCTAGTAGTATTTCTGGACTAGGCTTTCCATCTCTTTATTTCTCATTGTGCAAGAAATCTGGTGTGAAACATGATCATTCTGAAGAGCACTTGAAGTCTTTAAATCCTATTGGAAAGGCTAATGTAGATGTTTATGGACAACCTAGAGGTAGAGTCCTTAATGCACCTTCTACTTCAATGCCTTCTACTTCTAGACCATCTACATCCACTGCTACTGAGCCTCCACTTGGATTATGGGATGTTTTGAGTGAAAGATATTTGGAACATCAAAGTGATATGCTTCTGATGCAGTATCGTATGGAGGATTTGGATAAGAAATTTGATCATATGGCAGATTATGTTTATAGGAAAATTGATTATGATGTTGAATATGACGAAGCGTTGGTAAAGTTTCTAAAGGGAGATCAGTCTGTAAATTTCCCTACATGTCATAGATATGTCAAAAGGAATGAAAAATGATCAAATTTAGAGCAAAATGAAGAAGGTGTTAAAATGAACTGAGGGTGCCTAAACGCCCAGATCTGGCGCCTAAGCGCCAGCAGACAAAGAAGGTCGCGCCTAAGCGCAAAAACCCTGCGCTTAAGCGCCAGGTAGTTACTTTGCAATTTTAAAGAATTTTTGGCAAATTTTGAAGAGGTGTTTGAGGTATGCTTTGGTACAAATATGGGTAACTAATCAAGGGCACCAAAAGACATTCAAATTTCACTTCAAAGGATGCATCTCTTGGGTAGATTCATTGAATATGAACACATTTTAGAGAGACACAAAGGCAACTTTTGAGAAAATATAAAAGAAGGACTTGAAGAAAAGTATGTGTGTGTGTAGAGAGACTGTTAGAAAGTAGAATTAGTATGTTTTTTTATAGAGTTTAGAGAGTAAAAAGTTGTAGGATTCTTACTAAGGGATTCTTCACACTTTTCTCATTTCTAATGAAACAGAAGGTGAGTAGGGATTCCTAAATAAATATCCACTGTTATAGAGAGAGAGAGATTTAAACCCTCCTAGGTTGGGCGACTAGTCCAAGGGAGTCTTGTAAGAGAAATGAAGAGATTCAAAGGAACTTCAAGTGTTTGGTGAAGAGAAACTTGAGATAAGTTTTTTCTTTGTACTTCATTTGGTTTTAATTGAGACTTCTTGTATTTTCTACATGATTTCTACTTTTAAAACTACTTTTTGTTGTATTTTCTCCATGAATTCTAAGTAGTCTTCTTTATCTTTTTCCTTAAAATGAAAAGTAATTAAGTGTTGGATGAAAATTGTGGAAGTATTGATCTTTAATTCTGGAAGAAGTTGCATTGATTTAATCCTTGCACTTAATTTACCTTTTGATTTGGTCAATTAAGATGTTAACATTTGTTGTGAGAACATTTAAGATCCTAGTAGGTATTGTTTCAATAAATAATAGGTAGGAATCACATGGGATTGTACCGATGAGAAAGTAATTCATAAAGTTTTGTGTAAATAAATAGAGAAATATATTTTGATGAGTGTAAAATTAGAGAATCTAGGGTGACAGACTAAAGCCCCTAAGCTGGTTTATTGTTTTAGGTTTTGATGCAAGATGTTAGCCCCCATGTGGAGAGAAAGAAGGGAACTCTAGAGTGAGAGCTAGTATCTTCCCAACCTAACTCATCTTCAAAACTATTCAAACCTCAAACTAGCCAATGTTCTTTATAACATCTCTAGTAAGGATAAAGAGTAAAATTGCTCGTATTTGACACAACACATTTTGAATATTTCTACAACAGAACTCATATACTTATTACTTATTCATGATAAGTAAAATGATATTTTACTCTATACTTCTTTAATCTTACAAAAATCTCGTTATTATTAGTAAAATATTTACTTTATTTCATAATTTAAGAAAATAACAAAAAGAATCACATTTCTAAAGTTATCTGATATCCAAAACTGTTTAAGAGTCTTTTCTAAATAGAACTTTTGATCTAAAAACATTTTTATCTTTTAATATCCATAAAATTTCCCCTTGAAATCGATATTTCGGGGCTTAATCAGAAAGTTCTATATTACTTGATAACGATATGTATACTTGCATAGAATCCCTAAGTTAAAATATCACCGTTGTATTCTTATTTATATTAGAATCAAGTTTTTGGCGCTGTTGTAAAGAATGATATTTTAATATAAAAAATATGGGTATAATCTGATTACTACAAGCCTAATTTTACCAGTATTCATCTGGTAGTAAAAAGAATCGGAATCAACGGACCTCATTCATTTAGTAGTTTAAATAAATGAACATAATATCGCAAGTAATGCACTATCCCAAGGAATAGACACACTAATTAATGATATTGCTCGGTCAAATAAACTACATAATTTAAGACATCAATTTTGGTCTATGAAACATTTTATGTTGACCAATAAGTTCCCCTATCTAATATGAAATAATTATATAGAGTTTATATTAAGCTGGGTTCTTAAAGTTTCTTATAAGGAAAAGCTTCTATAGTAAATTACATCTTAAATAACCGAAGTCGCATACGAAAACTCTCGATGATGATAAGGAAACATTGCCTTTATAAATTCAAAAGGTTCAAAATTTTTAAGGTTTGGCATAGGAAATATCAAATAGGGAAGATGCGAATGGGAACAATTATTTTTGGAATTCGAAAGAGGAAAAGCATGGGGACATCACAGATCCTAAGAAGGACCCCGGTGACTTTTCAAACTATCCTATGATTTGGCTTCAATTTCGAAGAGATATTTATTTAATGTTTCATTTTGCCAACTTTAATATTTAGGACTTACATTTGTATGATACAAATCGGAAAAATAGCCTGGAAGATGGGAAGAATTACGTTGTATCAAACAACGACCTCGAAATCTAAGGTGGGTTTGGGTTTAAATTGTACAACAGGGTTGTGTAAAGGCCTAAAGATAAATTGAGGATTTATGCTGCACTAGGTAGAAAACCTCGAAGTTCTATTGTTTGTTGTTTAATTCTAAGAAAATATTTGTTGTTGCAGACTCCTTTGCTCTCTTGAAGATGTTCTTCTACATGTTCTTGTCGTTCTGCCTACGGTGTATGCTTCGAGCTCCTTATTGCAGAGGGTTTCAAGTTTATAAGTGTAAAGTTCAAGAGGTCCGAAGAAGATTCACGAGGTTTTGTTGTTGTTGTTATTGTTTTAGTTGTCTTAAGGGAGATTTTAAGTTGATTAAGCGATACCAGTTAGGATCCCACGGTTCCCTCATTCTGATACCACTGTTTTCTTCGGATTCACTTAGTCTAGATGAATTTACTAAACTCAAATAAATGAGTTCAATACACTCATCTGGACCGAGGGAAATCTCGTTAGCAGTTGTAGGTTGCCTCCTCCGAGGGATTCCCGATCATATAAAGAGGGTGTATTAATTTTAATTATTTTTTATTTGTTTTGAAAATGTTGTTTAATTTTAAAAAGAAAAGTTTTGTTTTGGGTTTTGTTTTGTTTGCCATTTTCAGTTTTTATTTTGTTTCATTTTGTTTTTGGTTTTGACATACAAGTTTGCAAGTAACTACAAGTAGTAAAATAAATGCAGGTAAGTAAATGCAGTGAAAGTAAACTAAAGTAAACTGCAATACAATAATATAAAATTCTACCTGTCATCTTCAAACTCCATCTGAAAGATTAGCCTTTGCAATGTATATATAATTTTGTAGGAATTTAAATTAATTGCTAGAAAGGAAAGCAAAAAAAGCAGTTCAAGGTGAATGCCTGCCAAGTCCTAGGCATAACTTGGTGGGTTCCTACTTTTTTTTATTTTGAGGATGATTTCTTGAGCAAAAATATAATGGGTTCAGTTGTCCTCTAAGATATCCAAAAGACTATAAAGGAGTGGGGGGCATAACCCTACGCCGCTTTTAAGACCCTTTGGAACGTCTCGAGTTCTTTTGGACTTATTATGTTGCTAAATCATCCGTCCATAAGTAAGCCAATGTTTAATGAAGATGTTTTATCCTTTGCTCAATGAAATTTGATGTCTTAATTATCTCTATGAGTGGGGTAACCATCACTTTATGTTTCATTTATAAGTTATGTAAGCGGAGGCCCTTAAGGACAAATTGACAAACAGGCGGAAAAGTAATGCCTTATTACCCCCCTGGGTTGCAGCAGCTTACATGGAAGTGTGCAACATGCTGTCAGGGGTTACCTGTTCCATTGAAAGTCTTAAAGGTTGCGATACAAATCCTTTAGGATATGGGACGACATCAAATTACTCCAGGTAAGATATACCCTTTGAAACTGATGCGCACCCTTTAGATTGGGCTAAGGCTTCCTTCACTTGTTGCTCCACTAGCTGCTTGATATCTTTTTCTGGCACCATATTCTTAACTGGATCCTTCCTTGACAGCTCATCTTCGTTAGTAGAAGCAATTTCCCTTCTTTCATCTATAATATGGATAATCTCAGGCTGATTCACTTCCGGAGATGCTACTGGTCGTGACTGCGACTATCCTTGTATCTTAGCCACGGCTGTCATGACGGTAACCATCTATTCCATTCTCTTCTCCATGCAATTGATTTGTTCATCTCTTAGTAGAATGGCCCTTTAGAGCTCATCCACTGTGTTCTCCTCAATAGGGGGTGGAGCATCGCGCGTAGATGAACGTACCCTGATCTCGACTACATTGATCTCCATGAACTCTTCATCCATGAAGTCTGACAGGCAGTAATCCCCATCATCGACGTCTAATTCTCATTCATTGGCTAAATCTAAAATTTCAGCTTCGAGCTTCTGAACCTTATCATTGTCTGCTTTCTTGTTTATCAACTTAAGGTCAGTAGGCTTCCCTCGAACATCTTTCCTTTCTACAACGGATTCTCAGGCTACGACGGTAGTGGCATTGGGAATATTGGACTCTTGATGCATTTCACGAACATGTCGTACTGACTTCTCGGAGCGTACTGGTGCAACAACCTTCGGTACTGATACACCTAAAAAATGTTTGATTTTTCATATATTTTTTATGCTTAGTTTAAATGATATTGCACTATAAAAAATGTATTTTGTATGCTTTTTTGTTTTAGGTACAAGAAATGACTTTTGGAGAAAAGGAAACCAAAATGCTGTAATTTGGAGCAAAAACGAGCAAAAAAATAAATTTTGGTCTGACACATTTTGATAAGTCTTTCTTTGCTTAATCTATTTTTCACTTCTTGCATATTTTTGAATGAGATTACACCTTAAAGAAATGTTTTTTTTATGCTTATTTTGTAGGGCTATCTGTTAGGAATGCAACGCAACAGAAACGGGGCGAATCAGAGCTGAAACGGAGCGAAACAGAGCGAAGTGGTGGAGCTGCACAGTACTAGCACCGGACAGCGCCCTATCTGGCGTCAGATCGTACTAGCGCCAGACAGTGCCCGATAAGTTGTTGGACCGTGCCCAAATAATTTGGGCTCAATTTTGGACGGTTAGGGGCTTAGATTCAACGTATTTGGACGCTTATTGAAAGGTTTCTTGTGGCAACTCTTCAAACTTTGTCCCTACACTTTAAAAGAAAGATTTTATGTCAGAAAAGAGGAGAGGAATGTTAGGAAAAATGTGAAGAATGTTGAGAGATCTTAGAATAGGAGTAGAAATGTAGAATTCTACCTTTTGGAGAGATTGGTGAGAGAATTTTGAGAGAATTTGTAAGAGTTTGTTCTAGCATTGCATAAGTTAGCGGGAGACTTTATGGGAGAGATTTTTATCTTTCTTTCAAGGGGAAAAAGCTAAGTATTGTGTTCTTCATTATCTTATGATTTTGTAAACATTTATTTTGTGGATTTGCTTTGAAATGAGGGTTTCCGTTGTATTTTTTTCGTGCTTTGTGATGTCTTTCTCTTACTTTTCTTCTTCTTAGGGAATAGTGGCATAAGAAGATTATGTCATTATTTTTCTTTTACTTTTCTTTTACAATGAGTATGATTCATGTTTATGATATTGGGATGCATGCTAGAAAAAGTTTTAATTATAAATGTGATGGTTTTTACTTACACTTCATTTACATTACAATAAGGGCCCGTTGTATTGTTAAAATTCGTTGTAATTGCATTGTCACAAAAGG
This sequence comes from Papilionanthe hookeriana x Papilionanthe teres, assembly GCA_022702705.1. Taxonomy (NCBI): domain Eukaryota; kingdom Viridiplantae; phylum Streptophyta; class Magnoliopsida; order Asparagales; family Orchidaceae; genus Papilionanthe; species Papilionanthe hookeriana x Papilionanthe teres. Next base: position 57,658,376 of record CM040437.1, read on the forward strand.
GCGGTGTAATTTTCAACAAAGTGAAACCACATTCAATGTTCATGAATGAGTTATGTAGTTCATGGGGGTTGAGTGCAAATAAATAGGAAAATATACTTTGATGGGCGTAGAATTTGAGATTTTAGGGTGACAGACTAAAATTCTTAATTTAGTCCTAGTGTTTGGAAACTAAAGCGAGAGCTAGCCTTCAGGCAAAGTGAAGTGGGAGCTTTGGAGTGAGAGCCAATATCCTCCCAGCCTAACCACGAATTTAGGGACTAAACCTAGGATTAGCCAATGTTCTTTATGCACTCGGAAGAGGGTAAATAATAGGATTGCTCCTATTTGACACATACAATATTTAATGCATCTCATTCATTTACATTATCCAATTCATTACTTGAGAATAGTAGTTTTATTGTCTCGAAATTCTCCAAACCAATTTATCTAGAAAGGGTTATCTTTAGTATTAATATTTTTCTTTAGGAGTAGTTATTACTTATTTTAAAATTAAGATTTACCTTTAAGAGTAATTGTTAAAAAAACCACTTATATCGACCTTCCAAACTAAAGTCTAATAGTAATATACTAGAATTTGACTAATGACCTCTTACCTCGCTTCCCTGTGGAATCGATATACGGGACTCCATTTGAGCCCTATATACTTGATACGATACATATACTTATGTTTGAAATTGTGACTTTACAAAATTATTATAAATATATAAATCTGGGTTCATAAATTCTTGCATATAAAAAAGTTGCATCAGGTACCCACTCTTTTCTCTTTGAAGTCAATGTCTTTAGACGGAGTGTTTCGGCGGGGACTGATACACCTAAAATATATAGTATTTTTACACATTTGTATACCTATTTTTGATGATATTAAATTTTAATAGGAGGTATTTTGTGTATTTTTTCTTACATATATGATTAAATGGATGATTATGATGAAAGGAGTGAAAAATGATAAAATTTGGAGCAAAAACGAAGAAAGGGGCAAAATTGATCTGTGGCGGCAAAGCGTCTGGACCCGCGCTTACAAGCCAGAGCCTCACGGCTATGCGCCCATACTAGGAGTTTACACGCCAGAAGCCTTTCGGCTAAGAGCTGAGACTTCGTGATTACGCACGACAGTTACAAAAGAGGAGTTATTTAATTTTTTGCGCTATTTTGAAGAGGTGTTTGAGGCATCTCTTGGTATAAACGTGAGTAACTTCCTGTTGGCGCCAAAATTAAATTAATTACTCTTGAATGGATGCATCTCTTGGAGGATTCCTTGAATCTGGACACAAATTGAAGACATACGAAGGCACCTGTTAGAAAATTATAAAGAGAGGACTTAAAGATTAGAAAATTGGTTGTTGTTGGAGGGTGTGTAGTTTATGTTTATTGTGTAAGAGAGTTTTTAGGAACACACCACTCCACTTCACCATTTATACTTACTTTAATATAGTTTGTATTATGATTAGAAGTGAGATTTGGAATCCTTAGAGTTTGGCGCCAACCTCTAAGGAGTATTATAAGAAAAAACAAAGTCTTCAAAGGAACTTCAAAAATTTGGTGGAGAGGATTTTCAGATTGGTCTTTATCTTTATTATTACATTTGGTTTTAATTAAGACTTCTTGTGTTTCTACTATGATTTCTACTTTTAAACCAAATTGTGATTGTATTTTCTCCATGAATTTTGAGTAGTTTTCTTTATATTTTTCCTTAAAATGATGAAGTAATAATGTTATAGAAGGATGTTGTGTGAAGTATAGGAAATCAATGTTGGAATAAGTTGTGATGATTTAAAACCTTACACTTCATTTACTTCTTGATTTGATCAATTATGTTGTTAATATTTGTTGTGAGAACATGTAAAAACCGGTAATGTATTATCTCAGTCAACAATTGGTAAAAATCACATAAGATTATATGGATGAGAATGTAGTCCATGTTATTGAGTGCAAATAAATAGAGAGATATATTTTGATAAGTATAGAATTAAAGGACTTTAGAGTGACAGGCTAAAGCCCCAAATTTGATTTATTGTTTTATGTTTTGATACGTGATGTTAGCCCCCATGTGGAGGGAGAAGAGGAAACTCTAGAGTGAGAGCTAGTATCTTTTATGCCTTACCTGTCTTCAAGATTAATAAAACAATAGATTAACCTTTGTTCTTTATAACAACTCTAGTAAGGGAAAAGAATATAATTGCTCATATTCGGTATAACACATTTTAGATATTTTCACAATTGAATTTCATGTCTTGTTACTGATTCATAATAAGGAAAAAGATATTTTATTTACATTTGCTTTCATCTTACAAAAATCTAGTTAAAGTAGTTGTTTGCTTTAATCACAAATTATAAAAATTACCAAAAAGAATCAAACTTTCTTTTCTTGAATATTATCTTTAGTTTGAGTAAGATCTTTCTTAAAAAGTAAAAAATTATTTTTTTATTTCTTTGTTAAGAATATTTAACATTTTTTCCCTGTGGGTTTGATATCTCGGGGCTTAATCAAAAAGTCCTATATTACTTGATAATAAAACATATACTTGCGTAGAATTTCATTTTATAATATCAATTAAATATCTTATTTGCATTGACATCAAGTTTTTGCCATCGTTGTAAAGAAAGTTATATTATTAAAAAGAAGTATAAATTCATATATAAAATATAAGCATAAATATCAGGGATCAGGGACCTCGGGGTAGTGAGAAGGAGAGTGCTCCCTAGGATGCGGACTAATTACAGAGATAAACGACCCCATTACGTTTCCTTGGAAATTCTTCATGACTAACAGTAGATGATACTTTTGGACCCAGACGGGACTTAACCGATCTGCGCTTTATGAGTGTCAGAGTGATTGTAGTAGTATCTTTGGTGGTAGTGACGGTGTCAACACGTTCCCCCAAACAGATTTTAGGTGAATACGAGCTGGCGGTACTTCTACTAATTTTTGTGACTGATAAGCTGATATGTCCTTCTTCAAAATCTCATTCTTCATCCTCGGCGACACTGCGCAACCCATCCTTTTGAGAAACTTGGCAACGAAACATCCTTATTTGTAACCTTTCAAAAATAGTACGAACTTGGGTAATGCGAGTGGGCTTTTCCTTCTACTCACCATGATTATGCAGTGGTGGTAAGGTGGTGGCTCTCATCTCCGCTAGTATCTGACAACATATGGAACCTACTCCCTTGGAGGAGAGGAGAGGTCTCCAACATATCGAGTTCCTCCTAGTGGGGAATCTCCTCAATGACGGGCAGACTTGTAGCTTGAGCCCTGACGACTCTCAGGATCCTGCGATTGCAGTTCCTCCTTTGAGACCTAGTCGGCGGAGCGACTCTAGAACTGGAACCAAACTCGAACACAGACGGCGAGGCAAGAGATTAATCGATGAAATATTCTTCACGCAAAACCTCCTTCCCTTTAGCAGACGAGAAGGTTGGTGCGGTGACAACAAATCCAGTGGCAGTAGGGGTAAGAATCTTCCTCGGTACATAAATAACTGACTTGACGGGGGCGGCGTTAACCTTTACCTTCTTAGCATAAGGGAAGTCTTGTTGTGATTTCAGGTCTAACTCAATGAATTTTTTTTTAAATTTCAGGGGCTGTGTTTTTCACGAAGACGAATGGGGCTTTACAGAGCACGACTTTAAACTCGCTGAAGCCAGTCCCGAATTGGATCATGGGTGCTGCAAGGCGAGCTTCACGGCTGGTGGGCAGGTTGCAAGAGAAAGGGAGCGTTTGGGTCATCATTGCAACTGTTGAAAAAGTTCTAAAAGTTAGCAATGACCCACACCTTGTAATCATATTGCTTACCCTACGAATTGACAAAGGTTGTTATGTGAACTGGGTACAACTTTTCATTTCATTTCATTTTGTCTTTCAAGTGTTTATTTATCTTTTTTTGTTCTCTTATCTTTCAAATTTTCGTAGTGTATTTTCAATTTCGCTATAAATTTGAAGAGTTAAAATTTAATTTTTAGAGATTAACAGGAATTTAAGATTCGTAAAAGAGTTGGCACAATTTGCAGACGACAAATCAAGCCCGAGAGACACAGAGCAAAAGTGAAATATAGGACCCTGTGCGGGACCCTTGTTGACCTCATTTTTGATGAGGTCTTCTCTTCTTCTCTTTAGTACTTAGGATCTAGCCTTAAGCTTTTCCTTTGACTATCTTAGAGGACTAGAATTGGGATCCACCACTTAGAAATTCAAACCACTTCTTAACTCCCCGCAAACTCCACAAACTTGATCGTAGACCCCTAATCACCTAGAGGGTTGAAATCAAATGTGGAAGTTTAAAGGATGAGTTCCTATAGGACTCTTTGGCCTTAGGACTGCCCTGGGTGGCCTGGTCTGGTGAAGGGTTGACTCACACACACACTACACTCATACACTACACTTCCATACACCTCCTAAAACACACCCATACCCGACTTGACCTCCTGACTCATGTAGGTGATTCACATGGATGGTCCTTAACCCCTAAGCCTCGCGTAAGAGGTTAGGAACAACATAGTGAATGCCTCAAATGAGTCCCTTCATGGCTCATATGAGCTTGATATGGCTTCATGGCTCAACAAAAATGATTTTATTCCACTTACATCCCCCCAATCTTCAATTTTCCAAATTTTCAATTTTTGACCCCCGGGACCCTACACCCGCCTACCTACCCGAAACCCTGAATAGCCCAAATTTCTCAAAAATTTCCAAATCACCCAAAATTCTCCAAAATCATTCCCAAACATTTCCACATCACTCAAATTGATCATCCATACCCAAAAATATCAAAAATTCCAAAAATACCTCCCAATACCCTCCAAATACCCAAAATACCCCTCTTGACCCAAAAATCCAAAAATTCAAAAAATTCCAGAAAATCCCAAATATTCTCAATTTCATTTTGTTCAACTACACCATGGGCCAATTTTGTCAATTTACCCCACTTTTATCAAAACCCCCAATTTGACCCATTTTAACCTAAAGTAAACCCAATGTCAAACCTAACCTACCCATTTGACCTAAATTCTGGTCCAATTCAATTCTAAATTTCAATTCAACATTCCCAACACCAATCTAGACCAAATCCAAGCTTAATTTGATTGACATTTGGATCCAATTTCACTTTTGGCCTTAAAGCCCAATTTGGACCCATGACCCAAACTTAGCCCAAACTCACCCAATTCAACTCCAATTAACCCCAAATCTTTTCTAAACCTTCCTTGACATCCCCATAAACAAAACACTAACATGATTTGCCCAAAATTTAGACCCAAACCCCACTCAAATTCAACCCCAAATTAAAAGGCCCATTTTCGACCTAAACCCAAACCTAGCCCAAATGAGCCCAAATCCCAAAATCAAAACCCATCAAAGCCAAAACCTCTTTGAAACACTCCCATAAACATTTCCCAACATTAATTTTACATCAATTTCAACTCTAGCCCAACATTGGCCCAAGTTAGCCCAATTTGACCTACATAGGCCCACTTACCAATTAAACCCAAATTCAAACCAATTCAAGTCCAAATCACACCAAATTGACTCCAAACCACTCATGACACATCCCTAAACCAAACTCAACAATTATTTGGCCCAACCTCTTTACAAAATTTCTATCCATAAATTCATTTTCAAACCTAAAAGCCCACTTCCCTAAACTTTCCTAAAAGCCCACTCCCTTCAAATTCAAAAGCCCAAATTCATCCAAAGCCCACATGACACTTCCTTTCATCATCCATTTAATCAAAATCACCCCTAAGTTTCAAAATCATCAATTAAACCATTCCAAATCAAGCTTCATGCAAATTTTCACCAAAATATCCAAAATTCTTAAAACCCATTTTTATGAAATCGACCCAACCTTTTCCCAAGCCAAATGGAGCTATGGAGCCATGCACAAGCCATATGCAAGCCATGAGAGCCTCTTTACATGTCACCATGCCATTTTGGGCAAAAGGAGGAGACTCTTTCCTTAATTCCTAAAGGTGATTAACCACTCCCATGATTCCCCTTAACCATGCTTATGCCTAATCGTGCTTGGATGGTGACTTGACCCTACCGATTATGCTCGAGCCAAATCACTTTTCCCTCAGCCAAAACCAGGCCTTGGGTGGTGCACCTAGCCCAAATGGGGGTTGACCCATTTAGGTCCAAATTTAGCCATGCCCCCATTCCATCTAAATCAAATCCTTTACACATGCGCCAATGCTAATCGATCGCACAAACCTCTAACCCCGACCCACTCGGACCCGAGGGTGACCCATGCCCGCCGGCCAGCCCGCCCGGGTCGCCGGAAAACACCATGGCCGAGACCTCGGGAGGAGCCAAACTTTGGAATTCTCCTCGTCGAGCCGCCCCATGCCCGACTGGTCACCACGGTCGTTCTTCACATGCCAAGAGCAGCTCGATCCCGACCCTCAACTCCCCCCGGAGGCCCTCCAACCTCTCCTATTTAAACCCCTCACCCTCTCGACCATGGAGAGGTGCTCGAACCGTACCTTACCGAAACTCGCCAAAATTGCTCCGCATCATTCTCCATACTTAGAGCACTTCGATCCCCAAGTGAGATCCCCCTGCCATTTCTTCTCTCGCGAGCTCAATTTCGGAGTCGAAATTCCACCCAAAACCGGGACACTTCTCCACAGTGAGCCAATCCCCAAATTGATTGGATCTACACCTTCACCGTACCAAGGGAAGGTGTCCACCGACAAAAGCCCCATCTCCGAGGCCACCCGGCTTGCTCCAGCCTCCAAGCTTTGTGATCGGGCTTGGTCGAAATCACATCTAGACAATTCACTGCACCGGGAGACTTCATCCGGAGCTTCGCGGGATCCAATCGAAGGTGCAACAACTCTCGGATCGAAGCCACACTTCTCCGAGCAAAGGTATGAACTAATTCTTCATCCCGAGCTTCCGGAGATTCTCCATTTCAAATGCCTTAATTTCAATGCATGATAACCGTATAGATGTGTTCGTCTCTTCAAGACGAATCCATGAAGCATAAGAACATGAAAATCCATCGAGTATCGAGTGAGATATTAAGGATTTAGTGTGGACGGCTCTCGGGCGAGGACACTTGGGGACGATGAACGGATGCCGTCCATTTAATACACGCGCGGACGGACGGCCGGGATCGCGTCGGATCGAAGACGGAGCGATACAGGCGGGTCCCGGAGCGCCGACGCGGATGGCGGCGTCGAATGGGAGCGCGCCACGCGGCACTCGGAGCCGCCGATGTTTCGCCGGCGCCGCGTGGATAAGTAGAAAATTAGGGGTATTTTCTATTTATTTAATTCCCTAAACTTCAAAAATTCATAACTTTGTGTAGGAAAATCATAAAAATAAAATAAAAATACCTCTCGCTCAGTGAACAGTAGGAGAATAATGTGGAAAAGAAATTAATTAATTTTGTCTAGTATTTTATTTTTAATTAATTATTTACTCCCTGCATTGTTTTAATTCTCCATGCATTCATACAATTCACCATAGCATGAGACCATAGGGCTTTGAAGCCTCCGAATTTGGGAACATTCCCCGAATTTTCCAAAGTCGAGGCCATCCCTATGAAGAGTTATTGATTTTTCAAATTCATGTCACTGTTTAGAGTATTTTAATTCCAATAAATAGCATGTTGTGTAATAAATCCTAGGAAAATTTGGTGATGTTCCTTATGACCGAGAGAACCCTAGGAAAAATAGGACTTGAGTTAATTCACTTAAAATAACCCTAATTGGCTTAAACACCCAAAATAGGTCTCTAATTAATTAGAGCTAACCATACATCAAATTGACTTGAAATCAATTCTCCACTGACCTTTAGGATCAGAGGAACCCACCATAAAAGTTTGAAGTCAATTGGACTTGGTTAGCCCTATTAATTGGGTTGATTAAGCCATTTAGTCATTTTAAACTTTAAAAATTCATAACTTTCAAAATACCTTTCAAAAATTCACCAAATTGGTTTTGGAGCCTCTCTGATATCAGGGGAGTTTAAGAAAATTAAAATTTCAATTTTCTAAAAAGTTGATTTTTAATATTATTTTAATATTTTTAATAATTAAAAAATAATAAAAATCACAAAAATAATAAAATTCACCAAAGTGTCACATTTTGAATTTTAATCACTTGGGAACAAATCCCATATTTTTCTTAGGTCTATTTAGTGAGATATTAAATTTTAAAGCCCTAGGGTAATTTTAAAATTAAAAAAAATGTATTTTCTAGCATTTTCACCAAAATAATTATAATAAATCAAAGAAAAATCAGAAAATTGTAAAATTTGTTTCTCTAGAATCCTTGATATCAGAGAGAATTTTAAAAATTATAAAATTCATTTTTCAACACTTATTTTATTTTTAAATTAATTAACACTCTAAAACTTAAAATAATTATAATAAAAATAATATAATTCAAAAATCACCAAAATTAGTCCAAGTGGTCCTCTGGTCATTAGGAATGTCCCCTAATTTTCTTAAAGACAGAAACTTTCCCTTGGTCATGTTATCAAATTTTCCTTGAAAATCTCTACTTTCTACTAAAAATAATTATATAAATAAATTAAATACAGAAAAATCACATTTTCTCCTCTCATGTCTTTAATGACATATGAGTGAAGTCACATAAAAATTTCAAGTTCATTTGGGTTCAATTTAGTGAGTTATGAAATTATTAGGCTTAAAGGGCAAAATGGTAATTAAAATTTTAACCCTTAATTAAAACTTTAGGTTTAATAAAAAATTAACAAGTAAAATATTTGATCCTAATCTGATTTGGATGATTGAAATTTAAATAATTAAAGGGTAGAAACCCATTAGGCAATTTAAAATGATTAAACCTTAATTAAATATTTGATTAAATTTGGAAGAATAATAAAATTGGAATTATTAAAATAGGGATATTATTATGAAGAGATTTATTCTTTAATTTAAAAAAAAATCCCTAAATTTAATCATCTCATTAATATTCAACTCTTAATTAAAATGATAACTCAAATTTAAAATATTAAAAGACTTAATCATTAAACTAAAATTAAATCATTAAACTCTTTCAAAAATTTCAATTAAAATTAAATTAAATTAAATTAAATTAAATAGATTAAATTAAATTAAATAAATTAAATTAAATCAAACTAAATTAAATTAAATTAAATTAAATTAAATTAAATTAAATTAAATTAAATTAAATTAAATTAAAAATTAAATCAAATTAAATTAAATTAAATTAAAATTAAATCAAATCAAATTAAATAAATTAAATTAAATTAAATTAAATTAAATTAAATTAAATTGAATTAAGTTGAATTAAATAACATCACCTAAGACATAAAGAACTCAAAAATAAATCTAAAATAACTTGAACACTATTCCAAACTTAAATCATTAATTTGAACTTAAATTTGCATCACAAATCATTAAGTATCATTTTGCCCTAGGAGCTTTAGTTATCATAACTCCTAAATGGAATATCAAATGAAATGTTACTTCACTTATAGGACATTCAAATGTCCTAGTTCATCGAGCAAGTTAATAAAATTTGAAAACCTCGGACGATCGATTCACTTACATAATTAAATTCTCTTGGACTTAAAACAATCCTAGAAATATTGAAAAGATGTTTAGGATCCTTCCTAAGCACTTCCTCAATATGATAGGACATTTATAAGAACAATTGAACTTAGTTATTCTTTGATGAAGAAAATCGTCTTCAAACTAAAAACACAAGAACCTAGACGTCATAGGAAATGACTAACTATAGTGATTAGGAACTTGGTAGAAAACCATAACCCTTCCCTTAGCTTTACCTAGAAATTGCTATGAATGCTTAAATGCTCTAAATTGTATTTTAAGTGCAGCTTGGGATGACGGGAAGACCCTCCAGGTACGCTTTTATTTTATTGCAATTTATTTTATTGTAATTTATTTAATCGCATCGCACTTATTTTTCTTGTACGATAAAACAACAATTGCATGAAAACCTACACCTTTAGGACGTAAACCAAAACCGAAACCCATAACTAAATTAAAAGACACTACAAGATAAAATTCACCTCCACAACATTTCAAAATATAAGACAACTTAAAATTTAATCACAAACGTAACACAAAACTACAATCACAACTAAATTAAAACGTCCTGTTGGATGATCGGGAATACCTCGGATGATGTAACCTACGTGTTGCTAACGGGATTTCCCACTGTCTAAATGAAAGTGTGGAACTCATTCAATTGAGTTTAGCAAATTCATCTCGGACTAAGTGAATCCGATAAAAATAATGATGCCGAAGGATGGAACCGCGGGATCTTAACCGGTGTTGTTATAATCAACTTTAAGATTTGTTTTAATTAAAACACAAAAAACACTTGGAAATTAAGACTTCTCTAAACCAAAACACTTTTCTCATCTCCCCGATTTATGACTTCTAAAACTAAACCTCTGCAACAACAAGGAGCTCGGAGCATGGTGGGCAGCACGGCCATCGTCGTCAAGAAAACTTCGAATCTACTTCAAAGAAACTTTCCTAGAATTAAATAACAAAGCCATAGGACTTCGAGGTAGTTCGCCTAGTGCAACATAAATCCTCAACTCTTCGTTAGGCATTTGCATTGCAAATTAAGCCCTAACCGGTCTTAGGATTCCGAGGTAGTCGTCCGATACGACATAAACCCTCATATCTTCCAAGCAATTTGTATGATTCTATCATATAAATATAAGCCCTAATTAACTAAAATTGGCAAGATTAAAACATTAAATAAACATTAGGACTTTCCTAAATCCAAGCCAAACAATAGGATAGTCGGGAAATTACCGAAGTTCGCTTCGAATCCGTAATTTCTCCTACTTTTCTTCCTTGGATTCCCAAAATAAAATGTTCCAAATTCGAGCTAATCCCTTTTGAAATTTCAAAAATTCAATCCTCGAAAACTTAAACTCGAAATTCTTGAGAGCGTAATTATCGATTATTATCGAGAGTTTTCTTAGGTGATTCCCGTCACTTAAGATGTAATTAACTATAGGGGCTTGCCCTTATAGGGAATTTTAAAGAACCTGTGTAATATAAACCCTGTTTAATGTTTTCATATTAAGCAGTGGAATTTGTCGGCTTATAAAATTGGTTCGCAGACCAAACGGATGTCACAAATCTTCTAGTTTATTTAACCGAGCCCCACCGTTAAGCGATGTGTCTATCCTTAGAGATAGATACACGGTTTGCGTGTGCGGTGCTCGTTTATATAAACTATTCGGGATGTGAGATCGGTTTGATTTCATATCTTAAAATCTTCAAATTTAAAATTATTTTCAAAATCAAATATTACTTTCTAAATTATATCTATATTTAAATTTAAAATTCGCCGACAACTTCGTTAGGCGACCCCTTTTTAAAATATCACACAACCTAAAAATATGCCGACAAACTTCTGGCGACTCCGCTGGGGAAAGTTCCTCTCTCCATTCTAATCAGACAATTCTGCTTTCAAAAATCGGTAGTGCATCCATGTCCCTTATGGATCAAAATACCATTCTTTCCGTCGGGATACTATGTTCATTTCTACCTCGAACAAGTATAACCAACATTCTCTCGGATTTAGGAGCCACTGTTTAGACACCCCTAAACAGAGAGGTTCCGAGATCCTTTTACCTCATTTCGAGGTGGGGTGGACCCCCGATCAGGTGTCGGCTTAGGAGTGATCCTTCGAGTCGAGAAGTCTTGCTTAAGACTCTCTTTTCCTTTCCAACTCCGATTCGATTCCTTACCTTCTCTACACCTTTGAACACTCCGTTCTAAATAAACAAACCCTCTAATAAGTGATTCTTTTAATAAGTGATTCCTTCTTATAAATACATGAACAAGAACGAGTTCGGACTCTTTTCAATTCCTTTCTTTTCGTCCTAAAGAAACGAAGCATAACTCGGGACCGACAACCTGAATCTACCCCGCGAAATGGAAGCCCCGAAACCGATTTTCTCTTTTACCAATGGACCGGACCTCGCCGTCTATAAGGATGAGCTCGCCCGACAATCGAATCATCCGATTTGGACAAGGATTTGAAAACACGAACGTCAAGATCACCGACGTCTCCCTCTTCGCACCGATGAACAAGGTATCCGAAGCCGAGGAGCCGCCGCTCGAGTTCAACCTTAGGTCGACCCAAGAATTCCCTCCTCCGCAAAGGATCCCGACTAAGAGGAGTACCGATGTCCATGAAGGACCGTTATCTCTACCCCCACCTGGTCTAGTTGTTTCGCACCTACCCCGACTTTTGCCAAATCAAAGGGGAAAGAAATCCGAATTATGATGGACCCGTTACCGTGGAGGGTACAGATTTTCTCGTAAGACCTTCGTTTTCGAAATCGGGTCCAGCTCAAAGATTCCGTCACCGACAAGGACCCAAAGAAGAAACGAAATAGAAGGATCGCTAAAGAAGCCGTAGCCGCCGAAATTGCTTTCCTGGAGGAAATTCCAGAATCGCCGTAATATATACCGCCGCCCGAATACATACCACTCTTGGGAGGAAGCGAGTTTCATCCCCTCTCCGCCGCAGAAGATGAAGAAAATATTCGTAAGATTGTCGCCACATTACCACAGCCCGCATATTACAACGATAGCCGTAAGAAAAGAACTAGAACTACGCCGTTTGCTTCGACCGCAAACTTTGGTAGAAAAGTTAGCAAAGAATGAAAACCGCCCCGTATCGAAATTCTACGAAGGATAGGGCGGGTGCCGCCAAATCCCGTCTCGGGCCCCGAGTAGAACCCGCCATCATGACGAAAAGCCAAGTAAAAGAATGAAGGCTAGTCCGCCCGTTGTCGTCTCGAGATTACAGATTAGGGAGGATACCACCTTCCAAGCATTTGGCCGACGGACCATCCGGTCCTAGCACCTTCCGCCGCCGAAGGATGCTATGGCGTCCCACTACCGGGCAACTGAGGTTGAAACAAGACAGCTCGAGAAAGAAAGTCTCGCCGGGAGACTCGAATCCGAAGAAAGTGCTACCGCGATGAAGGGGACTCGTGAGAAGGGGACCCGACAGCCTATCGCACGACAACCACGAAGACACACGAAAGCCCCGCTGAAGATGCCATGGAAAAGTCGAGAACCGATATCCGACGATTGGCAAAAGAAAGAGAAGAAAAGTTCGGAGACGAGATTGATTCATCGGAATTCATGGACGACGAATATGCGTAAATCAACATGGTCGAGACACGAGCTTCATCGCCTTCGCAAGGTGCTCCCGCAGCCGCAGAAAGAGAGGAGCCGTAACCGATGAGAAGGCAGCTTCAGGAAAAGACGACACGATCGCTCAAATGGCGAAAAGGATGGAAGAGATGGTCGTAGCTCCGGCCACTCTCCGCAGTCAAGTACAACCACAAAGGGAAACACCCCGGAAGTCATTCACATCGTAGACGGAGGAAAGGAGATTACGTCCGTCAATGGGGATGATCAGCTGAAAAAGGATACAACACAAAGTATGATTCCCGAAAAGGATATCAAGAACTTGGTGGAACGAAGAAAGCGAGAAGCCTTAGCACAATCGAAGAGCGGGACATCCATTCGGACGGGTAGACCTTACCCGAAGAATTCGACGCCGTCCAATACCCGAAAGGCTTCGTACCACCTCCGTTCAAGACCTTCGACGGAACCGGAACCCCCGACAAAGCATGTGGCACACTTTCGTGCCGCTTGTTGCAATGCCGGCGGGAGCGATGCATTACTCTTCCGACAGTTCGTCGCCAGTCCGTCGAGAATCGCCTTCGACCGGTATGCGGAATTACCAAATGGTTCGGTGAAGACGTTCTCGAGCTAGAGAACCTCTTCATCAAGCGATTCGCCGGAGCTCGGCACCACATCACTATAGGTGATTTAGTGGTAGAGAAACAAAAGCCGAATGAAACTTTGGTGGATTACATACTCCGATGGAGGAACTTAAGCATGAAGTGTGAACCACAACTACAAGAGCAGCATGCAGTCGGCATTTTACTAAAAAGCATCCATGGCCCGATAGCACTTCTCCTCAAAGGATTTACTATCAAGACTTTCGAGAAGTTGTTAAGAAAGACCGGAAGCTTGCAAGAAGAGGCGAAGCAATTAAGTTTCGCCGACAAGACGGACAAGCAGAAGCCGATGAAGACTTTTGAAAAGAAGTCCGGGATCGTTGCAGCAGTTGACAAAGGCAAGCAACCGATGCAAATACCACCGAACGGCCGCAAGAACCACAACAGAATTACTAAGCAACCCTGCCCAGCTATCGCTCATCTCCGCAAGATGAACAACCGCCTCGTCCGCAACGTACATTAAGAGAGCTTTTGAGCGAGAGAATATCCGTTCAAGAATGAAGCAGATGCCGAAAATGTTCCGTAGTCCGATGAAGACTCCGCATTTCCAACATGCCGAGCCTAAAAGACCGGAGGAAGTCAACAAGAAAGGTGATCCCAACTTTCGCCCCTACCACCGGATGCTTGGGCACAAGATAGAAGATTGCATTACCTTCAAAAGTTGGCTCAATGACAACCTCGCGGAAAGGGAATATAACGATCCCGAAGGAGTACATGAAGGAACCCCGAAAGGAGGTTCCGTCAATGTTGTCTCGACCGATCCCATCATTCCGATAGATCCCTATACGACCGACGATGGATGGACTACCGCTTGGACGAGGTCTTCGAAAAGATTTTAGACAACATCCAAACCGCTTCGGTGCGAGCTTCAATTCGGAGTTTGAAACCTCGTTAAGCCGTACTTATCACTTGCGATAGAAGAACCACCTCAACAGAGACGATCGAAGAGAAGAAGAAAATCGACGAAGAAGAGAAGACCGAGGCACCTAAGGCTGGACTAGGGGCCGCTTATCCTAGGATAGTTGTTTCCGATTCGGGGAGAAATCCCTCGAACCCCTGACTCTGTATGATTATCTACTCACTTCGGTGGGATCATATAATGATAAGGGTGATGGCGTTGGCTACGTTTTGATCGTTTCTAACGATTACGTAACTAACGATAATCCGGATATCGATTTCGATACCAACGACAATTCTCAAATCATACACGATCTCGACAAGCAAAATAATGAAGAAGACATCCATCAAGGAGGCTACGAGAGTTCAACAAGCAACGAATCTATCTCGCGAGTTTCGAGGAGCTCCAATCACGATAGAGTTAGAGCCTTCGCACTCGAAGCTAATCCCGAAGAGCCCGTCATTCCGATTCAAGAAGAGACGCCGGCGAGCTCAACAATAGATTTAGAAGAAATTACAGAAGTCAACTTAAGAAGTGGAAGAGTTCTACCTCCGAGAATGGGTCCAAAGGACAAAGGAAAGCAGGTGGTTGTTCAGGAAGAACCAACCCCGGCAGAAGGAATACCCATTCGAGAAGAAGCAGAGACACATGAAAACAAAGTGGACTACAACGTGCTAGCCCATCTTAGGAAACTACCAGCCAAACCGAGCATCTACGACGCTCTCATCTTATCAAAGGAGATGAGAGAAGCTCGATCAAGGCCTTACTTGATCCGGAGATTCGCTAGCTCAAATGGCCGGAGATTCCTTAGATGAGGTTTGCTCGTTAAAGGAACAACGAGGTGTTACCTTCACGGACAACGACCTACTACTTGGGACGACGAGACCACAACCGACCATTGTACATTTCGAGCTTACAATCGGGAAGTTTACACTCTCCGCAGTATTGGTAGATCCAGGAGCATCAATCAATATAATGAATCTTCGAACGCTAAGCATACTTGGAAATTGATGCCCGCGAGCTCGAGGCGGACAAAATGTTATTAAGAGGATTCAACCGGAAAGGAGAAAGAGCCCTCGGATCAATAACGCTATCGATGAAGACCGGTGACTTAGCAAAGACAACCGCGAAATTTCACATAATCGATTCGAAACGTCATTCAACGCTCTACTCGGGCCGACCATGGATACATAAAAACGGGATGGTACCATCATCTCTACATCGGTGCATCAAATACTACGGTGGAGGGGAACGAGTGCATCAAAGGTGACTTACAACCGTTCTCCGTACATGAAATTGGAATCCACGAGGATGCGAACTTATTATGCACCACCGAAGAAAACGATCTTCTCCAGAGATACCATAACAAATGAAGCAAAGAAAGTTCGGGACAACGAAGAACCTGAAGTTCTAGTCCAACAGTCACTCACCACTCCCTTACGGCGAGATGGTGAAGGTTTCTCCACAACTCGCATCCGAGGACGAGGCCGGGGACGAGGTCGTGGTAGAGACGTTAGGACGATTGGACAGAGGAAACCAACCATCAATGTCGATTGGGAAGATAGTTCGAAGAAGAAAAAGAAATCAAACAAGAAGCGACGACAATAAGTCGGAAAAAGCCGCAATTCAGAATCCCTCTCGAAGATGAGAAGAATGAAGAATACAAATCGATGTACGAGAAGGTTAACCACTATGTACATACTATGACCCTGACCCCGATCCATTCTAATAAGATTGAGGGTATGGAGGTCAAAGAGGTACGTAGCGGTGGTGCAAAGCCCATCAAATTCTACCGTGGTGCTCCTTCCTCCAAAACCGAAAATAATGTACAATTCGAAGATGCTACTTCATCGAATTAATGGAATTGCCTTTTGAGTGGTACTCTCCCCGTGTTCAAAATTTAATTCAGACATGGTTTCTTACCTGACAATGGACAAAAGGTCAATCACAACGTTTTGAAAATTTATGGAATAACTCCGGTCGTCCACCCAACTCAAAACATGGTCTCGGATTCGGCACGTAGGATCGACTGACGATACTGAATTTTGCTTGGTTGTCACCTGCGAGTCTAATGAAAAATGTATGGAAACTACGGACGAACTCGAAGATTTACAAATTGGAGACGCTCCACCAGAATTCGAAGAAGAAATCAAATCTACAATAGATGAGTTAACGGAAGTTAACTTAGGTACTAGCGAAGAGCCTAAACCTACCTTTGTTAGCTCCTTACTCAATAAAGAAGACTCAGAAGAAATAATCAAGTTATTAATGGAATTTAAAGACTCGTTTTGCTTGGAGCTACGATGAGATGCCGTGTTTAGCTCCGGAGGTCGCGATCCATAAGCTAGGGGTGGATCCAGCTTCTCTTCCAGTCAGACAAGGTCCCAGAAGAATGCGTCTAGAAATCGAACAACAAGTCATAGCTGAAGTTAAAAAGCTAATAGACGCTAAATTTGTCCGTGAAGAACAATACCCGACTTGGCTAGCCAACGTGGTACCAGTCAGGAAGAAGAATGGTCAGATCAGAATTTGTGTGGATTTCAGAGATTTAAACAAGGCATGTCCAAAAGATGAATTCCTCTACCAATCCCGGAATTAATGATCGACATCGCTTCAACACATGAAATATTCTCGTTCATGGATGGATCTTCAGGATACAACCAGATAAAAATGGCTCCAGAAGACGAAAAGCTTACAGCATTCAGAACGCCGATCGGAGTATTTTGCTACACCGTGATGCCATTCGGATTGAAGAACGCAGGAGCAACCTACCGGAGAGCAATGACAAGAATTTTCGATGATCTCATCCATAATCAAGTCGAATGCTACGTGGACGATGTGGTCATCAAAAGCAAAATAAAGGACAACCACTTGTATGATTTGAGAATTGTTTTCGAACGATTAAGACAATTTAACCTTAAGATGAATCCCTTAAAATGCGCCTTCGGCGTCACCTCCGGGAAATTCTTAGGATTCGTTGTCCGACATCGTGGAATTGAAATCGACCCGGAAAAGATTAAAGCTATCTTAGAGATGCCGCCTCCCAAAACCTTAAAACAACTACGATCTTTTCAAGGGAAGTCGGCATATCTTCGACGCTTTATCTCAAACCCGTCGTGTAGGTGTCGACCTTTCTCTGCACTAGTTAAAAAGGACGCCAAATTTATTCGGGAAGAGAAATGCCGGAGGGCCTTCGAGGACATTAAACAATATTTAATGACACCTCCCGTCCTAGCAGCCCTGGCCTCGAGTAGACCGCTAATACTTTATACCGCGGCTTTAGACGACTCTCTCGGAGCCCCGTTAGCCTGTGTCAATGATGAGGGTAAAGAAAATGCTCTTTACTACTTAAGCCGTCGTTTCATCGCCGACGGAAATAAGGTATCCCGCAATTGAAAAGCATTGTTTGGCCCCGATCTTCGCCGCTCAAAAGCTCGTGCATTACATGTTTTCTCATAAGGTCAACCTAATCTCGAAGTTTAATCCATTGCAATACTTGATGACTCGTCCAACGCTTCCGGCAGACTTGCCGGATGGTCAATGATATTATTGCAATTCGATATAACTTTCGTGCCTCTCCGTGCCGTAAAGGGACAAGTCTTAGCAGACTTCCTCGCAAAGACACCCTTCTGCGGCAGAATCGCCTCTCAATGACGACTTGCCGGATGAACAAATAATGAACCTAGAAGACCTTGATGATCGATGTTGGGAATTATATTTCGACGGAGCATCTTCACAGCACAAAGACGAAGAATCGCAAGTGATAGTGTCCTGTAAGGCGAGAATCGGGCTAATCTTTATAACACCGGAGCGGGGGATGTTAAGATACTCCTACCACTCGACGGAACCATGTACAAACAACGAAGCGGAATACGAAGCCCTCATAACGGACTGGAATTAACCATTCAAATGGGGATAACGGACATCAACATCTACGGGGATTCACAGTTAATCATTCAACGAGATCGCCGGACAATACAGAATTTTAAAACCAAGACTCGAACAATACTTCCAAGATGCCATACAAATTGTTGGAACGCATTCCGAATGTGACGATCTACAAAATTCCTGAAAAGAAAACGCTTTAGCGGATGCGCTAGCTCGTCTCGCAAAAGAATTTGTCCGTTTGCAAGATGAATCGGTGGAAGTGTCAATTCACGGACGTCGAGTCCTATCACAACTTGACATAGACACGATACACAAATCGGAAAAGGAAAAAGGATCAATTGCAAGCAGTGACGAAAAACACGGAAGATCGGCGACAACCATTAATAGATTACCCGCAAACAGGAAAACTACCAGATGATAGGTCGTTAGCCCATCAGATCAAGAAAAGAACTCTGTCCTACGCATTAGTAAACAACACGTTATACAGAAGGTCTTTTGATCAAATGTGGCTAAGGTGCCTAAGCGGGTCCGAGGCCCGTGAAATTGTTAAGGAGGTACATTCAGGACTCTGTGGCGCTCACCAGTCGGGTCCAAAGATGAAAATGAAAATTAAAAGACTAGGGTACTACTGGCCCTCGATGATGACCGACTGTATGAAAATCGCCAAGAGCTGTCATCAGTGCCAAGTGCACGGAGTGGTTCTACACCAACCTCCAAATGTGCTACATCCAACAATTGCATCGTGGCCATTTGAATGTTGGGGCACAGATATAGTGGGTCCAATAGAACCACCGTCGTCAAAAGGACATCGCTTCATTCTTGCAGCTACAGATTACTTTTCCAAGTGGGCAGAGGCAGTTCCACTTAGAGAAGTGAAAGCACACCACGTGCTACGATTTTTCAAGAACCAAGTTGTCTACCGTTTCGGAGTGCCGCGCAGATCATCTCGGATAATGGGTCGGCATTCGAAGTACGCAAATCAACAATTTTGTCGTGAGACACGGAATCGACCGGCGATATTCAACAATTTACTACCCAAGAGCAAACGGCCTAGTCGAGGCTTTTAATAAAACTCTCGTTCAAATTTTAAAGAAGACTTTAGACGACAATAAGAGAAATTGGCACGAGAAGTTGTTATAAGCCTTATGGGCCTACCGGACAACCTTCAGAACCCCTACGCAAGCTACACCTTACGCTCTAGTGTATGGGTCCGAGGCAGTGTTACCTTTAGAGGTTCAGCTTCCTTCACTCAGAATTGCAGTTGCAAATAAAATCACAACGAAGAAAACGCCAAATTACGACTCGAAGAATTAGAGAGCCCGGAAGGGAAAAGACTTGCAGCTGCAATGTAATTTAGAACTATACCAAGCTAAGATGGTTCAAGCCCATGACAAACCGGTCCGCCCAAGAACCTTCAAAGTTAGTGATTTAGTTCTCGTTCTCAAGAGACCTATTCTCGCACACCGCAAGATAGGGGAAAATTTGAACCCACTTGGGAAGGACCGTTTGTGGTCGAAGCAAGTATACTCGGGAGGTTCCTACCGACTAGTGAATTGCCAGGGAGAACGACATATGCTTCCGATCAACGGAAGATACTTGAAAAAGTATTACGCTACCTGATGTTTCGAAGGAATGAACTTTCCATCCCTAGAAACACGGGTGAAGTGATTACTTATGACTGGGTCCGAACCCAAAAATGACAAAAATATGCTAAAATAAATAAAATCCTGATAATAAATTTTTTTTTCTTGTTTTCTTTTCCAAATCAAAATCTCTTTCTTGATCTTATCCCACTTCATTCCTGTTAAGTTTAAAAATATAAGAAAAATAAAAAAAATGTCTTTAATAAATATTTTCTTAATGTTCTTGTTCTTAAGATACGCCCTCGATCCTTTTCCTTGTCTTTTCGCGAGGAAATGTCGAGCGGGCGGTTGGTCCCGAACTTTAAGAATGGCGTAAGCCTCGCACTCGATGAAAAGAGGGTGAAAGATGGAGCGGTAATCGAGATCGACTCGGATTTCGCACCAGCGGAGCCTACAAGTACGAGGAAAGTGATCGGGTCCCGGTTGACCGAGAAGAACCGCCCGGACATACAAAGTGATGAAAGTGGGTGGCCCAAGCCACCAATCCAAAGAACAAGAAAAGAAAGACAAATATCGAAGAAGATAAGAAAATGAAGTCCGTAGTCGCTACGACAGAGGGCGAGCTTGTCGCGCCGCGCCCACGGAGATTCAAGAAGTTCGGAGAGCTACTCTCACAAGAACGCAACGAAGAAATAAGAATCGCCGTATCCTTAAGATGTTGACAAAACTAGCTGCGGATCAGCACGACGAGGCAGTTGCTAATGTCAGTGCATACACTTCAAGGACATCGGTTCACCAGGAACCAGAAGAAAGGAGGCCAGCTCCTAGGATGACAGAAAGAACCAGGGAAATCTTCAGAAAATCAGAAGAAAGAAGGCTACCACGCCACCGGATAGAACCACCAATGATGCATGACCTTGTTGCAGAAGCAACCCCGGGGGATGTCCCGACAGGCATCATCCCTGAGGAGCCGAGGTATGCAGGAGAACGTGAAGGGATTGAACCGTATATTCCACAGTACGTCACCAGGCCTCGCCATCTCGCGATCATTCCGAATACGAGCCGGAGAGAATGCGGAATGTTGAAAAGAAAACCTTCGAATACTTCGAGAGAATTAAAGGCAGAAGAATCAATATACTTAGAGGGCCTCGAGCTACATACGTACGTATTCTCGTAGTATGAACAAGAAGAAATCGTGGATTGCATCCGAGATTTGAAAAGAATGGGCCGAGCGGGCCGCCTAAGGGAAAACACATACTCAGAACCCCGGAGATGGATGCCAGGGAAGGGAAGAATCACATCACAATGTGGATGCTGTTACAACTTTGCGGAGGATAGGAAGGGAAACCCACCGGAATACTCCGTCATGGACAAGTGGATCCGATGTCATTAGTCATCAAGAGAATGGTAAAGAGATTGATAACATGGAGGGTATCGCCAGCAGATTGCATACCCAATACCGCATCATCAACATCTACAAACGAGGTGATCGCATACCCCACACATAGATCACCACGACTTTGTCGGACCTTTCGCACGCGTCTCTTTCCCGAGCGAGTGTAACATCATGTTCGGATCCGACCTCCGGATAGCAGGCCCGGGTGAGTTCCGAGGGCCGGTGAAGATACCTTTACCGGTAGGTTCCGTCATGATACCGAAGGGCAACGGAGCGGATATCGCTAAGCATTGCATACCGGAGTACCGGTGAAGCGGATCTCGGTTACTTTCGAAGGATGGACGACAGGAAGACACCCTACCATTTCCGACCGGACCCGAGCTAGAGAGCCTCCGACCTTACGAGCCGTGAGTTACATGGAAAATATCACACCTCCAATGTACATCCATACGGCATCCTTGCCAAGGATGGCTTGGAAGGTGATGTTATCGACCATATACCCCACTATTCGGACATGGATTTTTGACGGATACCTTTTTGGATGGATCGACAAAGATCATACACGATCCGTTTCGAGTTTACATGGATTGTATGAAATATATTCCGGATCAAGATGTATGATGTATCTTCTACATGATTGGAATGAAAGTGACCATGTCACATTTTTGGCCTTCACCTCTTTTGTGCAAATTGATCGGGAAACGCCATTAAAGTTAAATGAACTTCGAACAAAGAACGTAAAAAGGAATAAAAAAAGAATAAAAGAAAACTTTCATTAAAAAAAAAAATCTAAAAATGACAAACACCAAATTCACATGAACATTAAATAAACGATAAAATAAAATTTGAATCATTAAAAGATAAACAAAATCAACATAAATGTTAAATCAAATTCTCAATTAAATTTCAAATGTGATCTTCCAAATTTCAAATTAAATTCTCAATCAAATTTCAACCGAGTTCAAACTCATCCTTTCAAATTTCAAATTCAATCTTTCCAGATTCCAAATCTCTATCAAATCTCAATTTCGATCTTCCGGATCTTAAATCAAATCTCAGTCAAATTTCAAATCTCAAATTTAATCTTTCCAGATCTCACATCAAACCTCAATCAAATTCAAACTTTTTGGTCGAGGATTTTACATCCAAGATCGCACTCGCTTTAGGATTCTCTTCCTATCGCACCGAAATACATCAAATTCAAACTTCTTGGGTCGAGGATTTTACATCCAAGACCGCACTGCTTTAGGATTCTCTTCCTATCGCACTGAAGTACATCAAATTCAAACTTTTGGGTCGAGGATTTTACATCCAAGATCGCATCGCTTTAGGATTCTTTCCCTATTGCACCGAAATACATCAAATTCAAACTTTTGGGTCGAGGATTTTACATCCAAGACCGCATCGCTTTAGGATTCTTTCCCTATCGCACCGAAATACATCAAATTCAAACTTTTGGGTCGAGGATTTTACATCCAAGACTCGCATCGCTTTAGGATTCTTTCCCTATCGCACCGAAATACATCAAATTCAAACTTTTGGGTCGAGGATTTTACATCCAAGACCGCATCGCTTTAGGATTCTTTCCCTATCGCACCGAAATACATCAAATTCAAACTTTTGGGTCGAGGATTTTACATCCAAGATCGCACTCGCTTTAGGATTCTTTCCCTATCGCACTCGAAATACATCAAATTCAAACTTTTGGGTCGAGGATTTTACATCCAAGACCGCATCGCTTTAGGATTCTTTCCCTATCGCACCGAAATACATCAAATTCAAACTTTTGGGGTCGAGGATTTTATATCCAAGACTCGCATTGCTTTAGGATTCTTTCCCTATCGCAATGAAATACATCAAATTCAAACTTTTGGGTCGAGGATTTTACATCCGAGATCGCATCGCTTTAGGATCTTTTCCCTATCGCAATGAAGTACATCAAATCAAATTCAAATTCTCGAGGTTAAGGATTTTACATCCAATACCGCATTGCCCCGAGATCTCCCCTCATTGCAATAATTCGATCCGGTCGATTCAATTTTCTTTCGAGGTCGAAGATGTTGCATCTAAAACCTCAAAATTCCAATTTTCAATTCAAATCAAATCCCTTCAAATTAATCTCGACAAACTTCAATCTAAATTAAAACTCCAAATCGAAATCTAAACTCACACATCATGACTCGAACATGAAACAAAATAAAATCTAAATCGAAATTCTCCCAAATCATGTGATTTGGGATTCACCTCCTTTTCCTTTCCCGCCGAGAGTTCAAGAATCTCCGGTTCCGGAGATATACTTGACACTCCCCAGCTGAAACTCTTCTACTTCATCCTAAGTTTGTCACTTGGACATCCGTGATTGGTTTTGTTGATCTTTTCGGTCAACGCCAATACGCGCGGTGTGCTCCGTCACTCACCACACCTATTGGGGGTCCATTTGTTGACCTCATTTTTGATGAGGTCTTCTCTTCTTCTCTTTAGTACTTAGGATCTAGCCTTAGGCTTTTCCTTCGACTATCTTAGAGGACTAGAATTGGGATCCACCACTTAGAAATTCAAACCACTTCTTAACTCCCCGCAAACTCCACAAACTCGACTGTAGACCCCTAATCACCTGGAGGGTCGAAATCAAATGTGGAAGTTTAAAGGATGAGTTCCTATAGGACTCTTCGGCCTTAGGACCGCCTCAGGTGGCCCGGTCCGGTGAAGGGTTGACTCACACACACACTACACTCATACACTACACTTCCATACACCTCCTAAAACACACCCATACCCGACTTGACCTCCCGACTCATGTAGGTGATTCACATGGATGGTCCTTAACCCCGAGCCCTTTGGCTAAGAGGGTTAGGAACAACATAGTGAATGCCTCAAATGAGTCCCTTCATGGCTCATGTGGGCTTGATATGGCTTCATGGCTCAACAAAAATGATTTTATTCCACTTACATCCACCCAATCTTCAATTTTCCAAATTTTCAATTTTCGACCCCGGACCCTACACCCGCCAACCTACCCGAAGCCCTGAATAGCCTAAATTTCTCAAAAATTTCCAAATCACCCAAAATTCTCCAAAATCATTCCCAAACATTTCCACATCACTCAAATTGATCATCCATACCCAAAAATATCAAAAATTCCAAAAATACCTCCCAATACCCTCCAAATACCCAAAATACCCCTCTTGACCCAAAAATCCAAAAATTCCAGAAAATTCCAGAAAATCCCAAATATTCCCAATTTCATTTTGTTCAACTTCATCATGGGCCAATTTTGTCAAGTTACCCCACTTTTATCAAAACCCCCAATTTGACCCATTTTAACCTAAAGTAAACCCAATGTCAAACCTAACCTACCCATTTGACCTAAATTCTGGTCCAATTCAATTCTAAATTTCAATTCAACATTCCCAACACCAATCTAGACCAAATCCAAGCTTAATTTGATTGACATTTGGATCCAATTTCACTTTTGGCCTTAAAGCCCAATTTGGACCCATGACCCAAACTTAGCCCAAACTCACCCAATTCAACTCCAATTAACCCCAAATCTTTTCTAAACCTTCCTTGACATCCCCATAAACAAAACACTAACATGATTTGCCCAAAATTTAGACCCAAACCCCACTCAAATTCAACCCAAAATTAAAAGGCCCATTTTCGACCTAAACCCAAACCTAGCCCAAATGAGCCCAAATCCCAAAATCAAAACCCATCAAAGCCAAAACCTCTTTGAAACACTCCCATAAACATTTCCCAACATTAATTTTACATCAATTTCAACTCTAGCCCAACATTGGCCCAAGTTAGCCCAATTTGACCTACATAGGCCCACTTACCAATTAAACCCAAATTCAAACCAATTCAAGTCCAAATCACACCAAATTGACTCCAAACCACTCATGACACATCCCTAAACCAAACTCAACAATTATTTGGCCCAACCTCTTTACAAAATTTCTATCCATAAATTCATTTTCAAACCTAAAAGCCCACTTCCCTAAACTTTCCTAAAAGCCCACTCCCTTCAAATTCAAAAGCCCAAATTCATCCAAAGCCCACATGACACTTCCTTTCATCATCCATTTAATCAAAATCACCCCTAAGTTTCAAAATCATCAATTAAACCATTCCAAATCAAGCTTCATGCAAATTTTCACCAAAATATCCAAAATTCTTAAAACCCATTTTTATGAAATTGACCCAACCTTTTCCCAAGCCAAATGGAGCCATGGAGCCATGTACAAGCCATATGCAAGCCATGAGAGCCTCTTTACATGTCACCATGCCATTTTGGGCAAAAGGAGGAGACTCTTTCCTTAATTCCTAAAGGTGATTAACCACTCCCATGATTCCCCTTAACCATGCTTATGCCTAATCGTGCTTGGATGGTGACTCGACCCCACTCGATTATGCCTGAGCCAAATCACTTTTCCCTCAGCCCAAAACCAGGCCTTGGGTGGTGCACCTAGCCCAAATGGGGGGGTTGACCCATTTAGGTCCAAATTTAGCCATGCCCCCATTCCATCTAAATCAAATCCTTTACACATGGCCAATGCTAATTGATTGCACAAACCTCTAACCCTGACCCACCTGGACCTGAGGGTGACCCATGCTCGCCGGCCGCCGCCCGGGTCGCCGGAAAACACCATGGCCGAGACCTCGGGAGGAGCCAAACTTTGGAATTCTCCCTCGCCGAGCCGCCCCATGCCCAATGGTCACCACGGCCGTTCTTCACATGCCAAGAGCAGCCGATCCCGGCCCTCAACTCCCCTGGGAGGCCCTCCACCCTCTCCTATTTAAACCCCTCACCCTCTCGGCCATGGAGAGGTGCTGAACCAGACCTTACTGAAACTCTGCCAAAATTGCTCCAGATCATTCTCCATACTTAGAGCACTTGATCCCCAGTGAGGTCCCCCGCCATTTCTTCTCTGCGAGCTCAATTTCGGAGTTGAAATTCCACCCAAAACCAGGACACTTCTCCACGGTGAGCCAATCCCCAAATCGATTGGATCTACACCTTCACCGGACCAAGGGAAGGTGTCCACCACAAAAGCCCCATCTCCGGGCCACCCAGTTGCTCCAGCCTCCAAGCTTTGTGATCGGGCTTGGTCGAAATCACATCTAGACAATTCACTGCACCGGAGACTTCATCCGGAGCTTGCGGGATCCAATCGAAGGTGCACCAACTCTCGGATCGAAGCCACACTTCTCCGAGCAAAGGTATGAACTAATTCTTCATCCCGAGCTTCCGGAGATTCTCCATTTCAAATGCCTTAATTTCAATGCATGATAACCATATAGATGTGTTCGTCTCTTCAAGACGAATCCATAGAAGCATAAGAACATGAAAATCCATTGAGTATCGAGTGAGATATTAAGGATTTAGTGTGGACGGCTCTCGGGTGAGGACACTTGGGGACGATGAACGGATGCCGTTCATTTAATACACGCGCGGACGGACGGCCAGGATCGCGTCGGATCAGAAGACGGAGCGATACAGCGGGTCCCGGGAGCGCTGACGTGGATGGCGGCGTCGAATGGGAGCGTGCCACGCGCACTTCGGAGCCGCCGATGTTTCGCCGGCGCCGCGTGGATAAGTAGAAAATTAGGGGTATTTTCTATTTATTTAATTCCCTAAACTTCAAAAATTCATAACTTTGTGTAGGAAAATCATAAAAATAAAATAAAAATACCTCTCTCGCTCAGATGAACGAGAGGAGAATAATGTGGAAAAGAAATTAATTAATTTTGTCCAAGTATTTTATTTTTAATTAATTATTTACTCCCTGCATTGTTTTAATTCTCCATGCATTCATACAATTCACCATAGCATGAGACCATAGGGCTTTTGAAGCCTCTGAATTTGGGAACATTCCCTGAATTTTCCAAAGTCGAGGCCATCCCTATGAAGAGTTATTGATTTTTCAAATTCATGTCACTCGTTTAGAGTATTTTAATTCCAATAAATAGCATGTTGTGTAATAAATCCTAGGAAAATTTGGTGATGTTCCTTATGACCAGAGAACCCTAGGAAAAATAGGACTCGAGTTAATTCACTTAAAATAACCCTAATCGGCTTAAACACCCAAAATAGGTCTCTAATTAATTAGAGCTAACCATACATCAAATTGACTTGAAATCAATTCTCCACTGACCTTTAGGATCAGAGGAACCCACCATAAAAGTTTGAAGTCAATTGGACTTGGTTAGCCCTATTAATTGGGTTGATTAAGCCATTTAGTCATTTTAAACTTTAAAAATTCATAACTTTCAAAATACCTTTCAAAAATTCACCAAATTGGTTTTGGAGCCTCTCTGATATCAGGGGAGTTTAAGAAAATTAAAATTTCAATTTTCTAAAAAAGTTGATTTTTAATATTATTTTAATATTTTTAATAATTAAAAAATAATAAAAATCACAAAAATAATAAAATTCACCAAAGTGTCACATTTTGAATTTTAATCACTTGGGAACAAATCCCATATTTTTCGTAGGTCTATTTAGTGAGATATTAAATTTTAAAGCCCTAGGGTAATTTTAAAATTAAAAAAAATGTATTTTCTAGCATTTTCACCAAAATAATTATAATAAATCAAAGAAAAATCAGAAAATTGTAAAATTTATTTATTTGGAATCCTTGATATCAGAGAGAATTTTAAAAATTATAAAATTCATTTTTCAACACTTATTTTATTTTTAAATTAATTAACACTCTAAAACTTAAAATAATTATAATAAAAATAATATAATTCAAAAAATCACCAAAATTAGTCCAAGTGGTCCTCTGGTCATTAGGAATGTCCCCTAATTTTCTTAAGGACAGAAACTTTCCCTTGGTCATGTTATCAAATTTTCCTTGAAAATCTCTACTTTCTACTAAAAATAATTATATAAATAAATTAAATACAGAAAAATCACATTTTCTCCTCTCATGTCTTTAATGACATATGAGTGAAGTCACATAAAAATTTCAAGTTCATTTGGGTTCAATTTAGTGAGTTATGAAATTATTAAGCTTAAAGGGCAAAATGGTAATTAAAATTTTAACCCTTAATTAAAACTTTAGGTTTAATAAAAAATTAACAAGTAAAATATTTGATCCTAATCTGATTTGGATGATTGAAATTTAAATAATTAAAGGGTAGAAACCCATTAGGCAATTTAAAATGATTAAACCTTAATTAAATATTTGATTAAATTTGGAAGAATAATAAAATTGGAATTATTAAAATAGGGATATTATTAGGAAGAGATTTATTCTTTAATTTAAAGAAAAATCCCTAAATTTAATCATCTCATTAATATTCAACTCTTAATTAAAATGATAACTCAAATTTAAAATATTAAAAGACTTAATCATTAAACTAAAATTAAATCATTAAACTCTTTCAAAAATTTCAATTAAAATTAAATTAAATTAAATTAAATTAAATAGATTAAATTAAATTAAATAAATTAAATTAAATCAAACTAAATTAAATTAAATTAAATTAAATTAAATTAAATTAAATTAAATTAAATTAAATTAAATTAAAAATTAAATCAAATTAAATTAAATTAAATTAAAATTAAATCAAATCAAATTAAATAAATTAAATTAAATTAAATTAAATTAAATTAAATTAAATTGAATTAAGTTGAATTAAATAACATCACCTAAGACATAAAGAACTCAAAAATAAATCTAAAATAACTTGAACACTATTCCAAACTTAAATCATTAATTTGAACTTAAATTTGCATCACAAATCATTAAGTATCATTTTGCCCTAGGAGCTTTAGTTATCATAACTCCTAAATGGAATATCAAATGAAATGTTACTTCACTTATAGGACATTCAAATGTCCTAGTTCACTGAGCAAGTTAATAAAATTTGAAAACCTCGGACGATCGATTCACTTACATAATTAAATTCTCTTGGACTTAAAACAATCCTAGAAATATTGAAAAGATGTTTAGGATCCTTCCTAAGCACTTCCTCAATATGATAGGATATTTATAAGAACAATTGAACTTAGTTATTCTTTGATGAAGAAAATCGTCTTCAAACTAAAAACACAAGAACCTAGACGTCATAGGAAATGACTAGTTATAGGATTAGGAACTTGGTATAAAACCATAACCCTTCCCTTAACTTTACCTGGAAATTGCTATGAATGCTTAAATGCTCTAAATTGTATTTTAAGTGCAGCTTGGGATGACGGGAAGACCCTCCAGTGTACGCTTTTATTTTATTGCAATTTATTTTATCGTAATTTATTTAATCGCATCGCACTTATTTTTCTTGCATGATAAAACAACAGGTTGCATGAAAACCTACACCTTTAGGACGTAAACCAAAACTGAAACCCATAACTAAATTAAAAGACACTACAAGATAAAATTCACCTCTACAACATTTCAAAATATAAGACAACTCAAAATTTAATCACAAACAGAACACAAAACTACAATCACAACTAAATTAAAACGTCCTGTTGGATGATCGGGAATACCTCGGATGATGTAACCTACGTGTTGCTAACGGGATTTCCCACGGTCTAAATGAAAGTGTGGAACTCATTCAGTTGAGTTTAGCAAATTCATCTGGACTAAGTGAATCCGATAAAAATAATGATGCCGGAAGGATGGAACCGTGGGATCTTAACCGGTGTTGTTATAATCAACTTTAAGATTTATTTTAATTAAAACACAAAAAACACTTGGAAATTAAGACTTCTCTAAACCAAAACACTTTTCTCATCTCCTGATTTATGACTTCTAAAACTAAACCTCTGCAACAACAAGGAGCTCGGAGCAT
The DNA here is from genome assembly GCA_022702705.1 of Papilionanthe hookeriana x Papilionanthe teres. NCBI lineage: Eukaryota > Viridiplantae > Streptophyta > Magnoliopsida > Asparagales > Orchidaceae > Papilionanthe > Papilionanthe hookeriana x Papilionanthe teres. The sequence goes on from CM040437.1 coordinate 57,688,759, forward strand.
GGTAGGCAGCACGGCCATCGTCGTCGAGCAAAACTCGAATCTACTTCAGAAAACTTTCCTAGAATTAAATAACAAAGCCATAGGACTTCGAGGTAGTTTGCCTAGTGCAACATAAATCCTCAACTCTTCGTTAGGCATTTGCATTGCAAATTAAGCCCTAACCGGTCTTAGGATTCCGAGGTAGTCGTCCGATACGACATAAACCCTCATATCTTCCGAGCAATTTGTATGATTCTATCATATAAATATAAGCCCTAATTAACTAAAATTGGCAAGATTAAAACATTAAATAAACATTAGGACTTTCCTAAATCCAAGCCAAACAATAGGATAGTCGGGAAATTACCGAAGTTCGCTTCGAATCCGTAATTTCTCCTACTTTTCTTCCCTTGGATTCCCAAAATAAAATGTTCCAAATTCGAGCTAATCCTTTTGAAATTTCAAAAATTCAATCCCTTGAAAACTTAAACTCGAAATTCTCGAGAGCGAATTATTGATTATTATCGAGAGTTTTCTTAGGTGATTCCCGTCACTTAAGATGTAATTAACTATAGGGGCTTGCCCTTATAGGGAATTTTAAAGAACCCGAGTAATATAAACCCCGTTTAATGTTTTCATATTAAGCGAGGGAATTTGTCGGCTTATAAAATTGGTTCGCGGACCAAACGGATGTCACAAATCTTCTAGTTTATTTAACCGAGCCCCACCGTTAAGCGGTGTGTCTATCCTTAGAGATAGATACACGGTTATGCGGTGCGGTGCTCGTTTATATAAACTATTTGGGATGTGAGATCGGTTTGATTTCATATCTTAAAATCTTCAAATTTAAAATTATTTTCAAAATCAAATATTACTTTCTAAATTATATCTATATTTAAATTTAAAATTCGCCGACAACTTCTGTTAGGCGACCCCTTTTTAAAATATCACACAACCTAAAAATATGCCGACAACCCTCTTCACAACGTACCTCACTTTGGTGAAACTAGTTCACCAACACACCTATTGGGTTCCGACCCCACACAAAAGAAAACCCAAGAGACTCCTAAACCCCTCTGTCTATGGGTGATCAAACAGACGATTCTGAAATCGATAAGAGTCGATTGTACTTTCCCAAGAACGAAATGGGTAAAGCACATCAACGAACAAAGGGTAACTTGTTCTGTGAGAGACATAAACACATTACCGATGTTTGAAGGTAAAATTTCCACATCAAAATGGAGAGAAAAACTAATCCCCAGCGGATAACCAGAAGTTGTCTACCGTTAAAAATTATCACTTCTGAAAATATAAGAGGAATGTGGTTTTGATTTCATTTAATATATATATATATATATATTAATTTTTGAAAATAATATTTAAATTTTTGAAAAATGAGAATGGATGGACCTCATTCAATTATAGTTAAATAAATGAGCACAATATTGTAAGTAATGCATCTATCACGAAGAATATACACTAATTGATGATATGACTCGATCAAATAAACTACAGAATTTATGACATCCATTTTGGTCTACGAAACCTTTTATGTTGACAAACAAGTTCCCCTATCTAATATAAAACAATTAGATATAGTTTATATTAAGCTGGGTTCTTAAAGTTTCCTATAAGGGCAAGCCCCTATAGTTAATTACATCTTAAATGACCGAAGTTACCTAAAAAAACTCTCGATGATAATTAGGAAACATTGCCTTAATGAATTAGAAGGCTTAGGATTTTCAAGGTCGGGCATAGGAAATTCAAAGGGAAAAGGTGCAAATGGGAACAATTATTTTCGGAATTTGAAAGAGAAAAAACTAGTGGATAGCACAGATCCTGAGAATGACCACGGTGTCTTCCCAAACTATCCTATGATTTGAATTCAATTTCAAAGAGATATTATTTAATATTTTATCCTTCCAACTTTATTATTTAGGGCTTACATCTGTATGATACTAATCATACAAATAGTCTGGAAGATGGGAGGAATTACGTCGTATCAGAGAATGACCTCAGAATCTTAAAATGAGTTAGGGCTTATATTATACAACAAGGTTATGCAAAGGCTTAAAGAAAAGTTGAGAATTTATGTCGCACTAGACAGAAAACCTTGAAGTCTTATGACTTGTTGTTTAATTCTAAGGAAATCTTTGTTGTTGTAGACTCCTTTGATCTCTTGAAGATGTTCTTCTGCATGTTCTCGTCGTGATGCCCACGTCGAACTCCTTATTGTAGAGGGTTTCGAGTTTAGAAGTGTAAATTTCAAAAGGTTCGAAGAAGTTCCAGGAGGTTTTATTGTTGTTGTTATTGTTTTAAACGTCTTATGGGGGAGTTTAAATTGTATAAGCAATATCGGTTAGGATCCCATGTTCCCTCATTCCGGCTCCACTATGTTCTTTGGATTCACTTGGTCTAGATGAATTTACCAAACTCAAATAAATGAGTTCAATATGTTCATCCGGACTGGGGGAAATCTCATTAGCAGTCGTAGGTTGCCTCCTCCGAGAGATTCGCGATCATCCAAAGATGGTGTATTAATTTTAATTATCTTTTGTTTTGTTTTGAAAATGTTGTTTAATTTTAAAAAGAGAAGTTTTGTTTTGGGTTTTGTTTTGTTTGTCAATTTCATTTTTGATTTGTTTTGTTTTGGTTTTGGTTTTGACATGCAAGTTTGCAAGTAAGTACATGTAGTAAAATAAATGCAGGTAAGTAAATGCAGTGAAAGTAAAGTAAAAGTAAATTGTAATACAATAATATAAAAGCATACTTGTCATCTTCTCGCACTTCAGCTGAAAGATTAGCCTTTGTAATGCATATATTAATTGCTAGAAAGGAAAGCAAGAAAAGCAGTTCAAGGTGAATTCTACCGAGTCCTAGGCATAACTGGGTTGTTCCTATTTGTTTATATTTTAAGGATGATTTTCTTGAGCAAAAAATATAATGGGTTCAGTTGTCCTCCAAGATAACCGAGAGACTATAAAGGAGTGTTGGGCATAACCCTACACCTCTTTTAAGACCATTTAGAACGTCTCGAGTTCTTCTAAACTTATTATGTTGCTAAATCATTCGTTCGTAAGTAAGCCAAAGTTTAATAGACATGTTTTATCCTGTGCTCAATAAACTTTGATGTCTTAATTCTCCCTATGAGTGGGGTAACCATCACTTGATGTTTCACTCATGAAATATGTGAGTGGAGGCCCTTTAAGGGTAAAGTGATTCATTAAGGGACTTAGCCAATTCTTAGAGTTGGGCTAGTAGTGTTCTCAAAGTATTTATGGTTAGTTAGATTGTCTTTTTTAAGCCTCATTAAACAAACTTGGGTTAAACCTAGCTCACTACTAAGCCCTAAGATTTAATATGTAGTATATAGTCTTAGGAATGTTAAATTAGGTGAGCTTAATCCTGATAAAAAATCATGTCATAATCCAACCATTGGCTAGGGGTCTTTAATTAGTGAATTATAGTCTTCCAAAGTTAAAGCCATCACCTTAGGATCATTTAAATTAATTAACTTCCAAATTATGATAATTAAGGAGAAATCACAATTATACTCTTTTTATGGAAGAGTGCGGAACTGGTTTCTACCTCTTAATCTCTTGTGTTTCAATCATCTATGAGAATTAATTAAAATCAATCATTAACATTTTTGCCATTTGATTTAGCTTAAATATTAATTAGGACTTAAATTCCATAATTTCTATTTTACCCTTTTATGGCCTTATCACTTCATAATTCATTAAATTTAACTCAAATGACTTTAAAATTTTTATGTTACCCCACTTATGGGTCAACTAAAATGACAGAGAAGAAAATGTGATTTTTTCAAATTTCATTTGATTTTCAGAATTCTTTTTAATGCATAAATAGGTATTTTCAATATTAATTTATTAATATATCAAAAGTACACCATCTGTCCTTAATAAAATTAATGGAGGTTTCAAAGGCCAATTAGACCAATTTTCATGATTTTTTGAATTTAATTTTAATTATTATAATTATTTGTTTGGTTTGAGTATTAATTAAATATAAAATATTATTTAAGTTTAAAATTACTTTTTATATCTTTCTTAAATCTCCATGAGTCCAAGAAACCTAGAAAAGCAAGTTTCATATTTTTTGTGATTTTTATTTTTTTATTATATTTATTTTAGTGCAAAATTAGGGAAAATTCATTTTTAGCCTTAAAAAATTTATAACTTCACTTAGAAAATTGGTAAAAATATTCTAATTGCTCCCAAGTGATCAAGAAAAATTTGAAACATTTTAGTGCATTTTAATATTTTTGTAATTTTTATAAATTTTTAATTATTTTATTAATTTTGAAATTTAAAATAAGCCTTAAAAATCAAATATTTATTTTAACCCCATTTTTATTTTTCTCATGTTCCTCTAGTCACAAGGAACTCCAAAAATTATTTTTGTAATTTTCTTAACTATATTGTAATTATTATAATTAATTTTAGTGCAAAAATACCATTTTACTTGAAAAATTAGTAGTCAAATTAATTCAAATTGAGTTCAAATTTTTACAGTGAACTAAAATAATTATTATTTACAATGTTGGCTCATTTTTGTGATTTTTTTATTTATATTTTAATTATTAATTTTTTTAAGTCTTTTAATGAGTTGATTACAATTAATGTCATTCTTAATTACTTAATCTATTTTATATTTTTCATAGAGTCCTCTGATCATAGTGAACCTACCAAAATAAGTTTTGTTTTTATTTGATTTATATTTTAATTATTATAAATTTTTAATTAAACAGAGGGGATTTAACTTGAAAAATAGGGCTCTCCGACCAGAGATGCTCTCTAACCCTGGAAAAATCAAAGAGCACCCCTAAGGAAAAAGCCAACAAGCCCTCAAAATTTCATGCTGTGGTGATTTATATTTATTAATTTATCATTTAAATAAGTTTATGAGTATTTAATTAATTAAAAAATATATATAATAAATGATTTTAATTGTTGTTTCACATTATTCTCCTCTGTTCACCGAGCAACATGGTATTTTTCTCTTATTTTTAACATTTTTCTACACTGAGATATGATTTTTCTAAGTTAACCAAATTATAAATAAAAAATCCCATATTTTTCTACTTAGCCCATTCAGCTCTGATTGGATCCTACGACGCTCCGAACTCCCACGCGGCTCTGCTATTCGAGGGCGCCATCTGACTCAGCTGTCATGCAGCCCGCGCTTTATGTATCATCACCTCGTCCGAAGCTATCTAGAGCATCCATCTAATACATGTGTAATCAGACGGCTCTCCTTCATTGTCTTTATCTAGTGTACCCCGTAAGCCGTCCACCTTCTGGGCTTAAGATCTCTCACTACACTCAACCAAATCACTTCATGTTTGTTCCTGCACCTTCATCTAGTCAAGACGAACCTATTTATATTTTTTATCGTGCATGAAATTAAGATCTTCTTCACAAAGACCCAAACCGAGCTTGATTAGGGGGGAAATGGTCTATACCTTAGTCTGAGAGGTGAGGCCTCGATCAGATGCTTGCAGAAGCTTCAGTGGAGTATGGCGAACCTCCTGGATGTGTCACTTTGGCCTGGTGGATTATCTGGTTTAGAACTCCTCCAATAGGTGGAAAGGATGAGGAGAAAGTCTAGTTTAGAGGGCTCTAGAGATGGGGCTTTCTGTGAAGAACTTACTCTCTTACTCTGGGGAAGCTCAGGGAACAATCAATTTAAGGTTTTTTTAAGTTTGGAGAGGTGTCCAGTTTCTGGCTTGATTTTGGATGGCAAAATTGACCTCAGGCAGGGAGGGGAGTGGTTGGGAGATGGTTGGAAGGAGCTTCTCTAAGCTTCTAGAAGGTTTAGGAAAAAAATGGCAGCGTTTTGTTTAAGTTTTTTATGATCTCTTCTTTTAGCCGTGAAGGAGTGGTGTTTAAATAGAGGGGCTTTGGGTGGCTGGTTGGGCTTCAATTTGGGTGTGCTATGTTGCTTAGGTGGAGGGCTAAAAGGTGTCAGTGACCAATCCGGGTGAGACACATTGGATGGGTTCAATTGGGTTTGGCTTATGGTGAAGTCGCTCTCAGTTTTGGGGTTCTTACTGGTGGCTAGGGTGGTCAGGTGAGCCAGTGGGAGGTTTAAATGTGATTACATTGGGAGCTTGATGGCTCATAGCATAGGGTAGTGAGTTGAGCCAAATTAACGAGGAAGATCCCATGATTTGGGGAACCATTGGTCCATGGCCAAGATTTGGGTGTGATGTGATTAGCATCCTAGGAGGTTTAACCATGGCTGGTATGGTTAAGTAAGGGTTGAGTCCAATGGGTTAATTGAATTTGGGTCATGATTTCAAATTTGGGGTTTAGGCTAAAGGTTGGGTTTAGTCTTGACTTGGGTTTAGATCTAAACTAATCGATGGCTCAATTTGATCTAGAAACATGTCATGAGAAATTTAGGAAGTGAATTTGGTGGGATTGAATTGATTGCAAGGCTCAATTTAGTGGAATTTGGCTCATGGTCAATTTTGGGGCAATTGGGCTAGTATTGGGTTTAGATTGGACTAGGGTTTGGATTGGGTTCAATTGATGGTTCAAATTGGTCCCAAATAATGTGATGAAGAGTTTTGGATATCAATTGGGTGGAAATTTTGGGGTTATGGAGTTCAATTTGGAGGAATATTGACTTTCGGGCAAAATTGAGGATTTGACTTAAGTGAGATTTGACTGAGATTTGAGGCTACGTCAAGGCCAATTGAGGGCTCAAATTATTTAGGGGAATGTTATGAAGAGTTAGAATTCAAAATTATGGGAATTAAATAGTTTATGAGTTTTAGTTTGGTGGAATTTGAGTATATGGTCAATTTGGGGCAAAATTGGGGATTTTGAGATTGGGCTTGGAATTAGGATCAATTGGGCTTGAATTTGGTTTTGATTTGAGATTAAACATGATGAATTTTGATTTGGAAATGAAATTGGTGAAATTAAAGTCAATTTGGTGGAGATCGGGGGTGATTTGAGCATTTTGGACCTTTAGGGGTAATTTGAGAATTTTGGTTAAAATTAGTCAATTTGGTCAAGTTGGGCTCAATGAAATTGTTTGAATTGAGTTTGGGATAATTTGAAGTGATTTTTGAAATTTTGGGAATTTTTTGAATTTTTAGAAATGAATGACATTTTGGTAATTTTGGGTATTTTGGGGATGTTTAGGGAATTTTGGGATTTTTGGGGTATTTTGGGTAATTTGAATGATTTTGAATGGTTTGAAATGATTTTTGAAGATAATTTGAGAAATTTGGGCAATTTTGAGAAAATTTAGGGTTTCAGAGGCATTTTGATAATTTGGTGGAAGTTTGGGGCTAGAAGGTTAAATTTGTGGGTTTTGGTGAAATTGGGGTTAAATGAGAATGTTAATCATGAGGTCAACATATTTGAGCAATGAAGTAAGGGAAATCCCATTTTGGATCCTCCATGTGTTGGTCCTAACCAAACCCTAGCCTAGGACTGAGGGCTTGAGGGACCACCCACATGAGTTCCCAAAAGAGGTGGGGGCACCAAGTCAAACATGTTTGGTTTTAGGGTTTGAGGTAGTGAGTGTAAGTGAGGGGTCCAAGTGTGTGTGTGCAAGCTTTTCCAAGATCAGATCACCCATGGTTGACCCTAAGGCTTTACCATCCTATAGGAATCCCTTCTTTAACTCCCTCACATTTGGCCCCCATCCTACTAAGTTCTAGAGGTTAGGTCCAAAGATATAGAGCTTCAAGAGGGATAAAGAAGTGTTTTGAATTTCTAATGAGGTAGGGTTTGATCACTAGTCTTCTAGGATAGTGATCACAGAAAAATATATTAAGAAATTCATATCTATTTTTGATGAAATTGCACTTTCAAGAAAGGTATTTTCTTTATTTTACTGCAGGAACGAAGATTTATAAGTGATAGAAGCAAAAAACATGAAATGGAGCGAATTTGGATCAAAAAGGAAGAAATTCATGCAAAATGAACTAAGTCGCCGACGACGAGATCGAGCCCGCTGACGACGAGATCATGAGGAGAATTTCTGAAGGAATTACAACTACCTCACCGACAGCGAGTCCGAGCCCGCCGACAGCGAGATCGCGCGGTTTGAAGACCTTCTAGAAACCCCGCTGACGGCGAGGTCGTTTCCCGCCGACGGCGAGACAGTTCAAAATGCAAAATACATTGAACCTGGACGCTTTTTGAAGAGGTGTTTAAGCACCCCTTGGACCTTTGTCTACCTCTATAAATAAAGGCTGAATTCTAGTGTTTAAGTGTGTCTTTTGAGTCTTCAGTGTGTCTATTTAAAGAGTCTATTTGTGTTTGTGTGCTAATTTAAGAGTTTTAGAGTATAATTAGTGAGTTAGAAGTGTGTTGTACTAGAAGGAAAAGTCAAAGGAACTTAGAAGTCACGTAGGGAGGAAATTAAGATAAGTATCTTTGTTTATTGTTGTTAACTTTAAATGAAATCCATGCTTTGTTTTATTCCCATGCATTCTGAGTAGTTTTCTTAGTATTTCTCCTTGTTATTGAAAATTATGCGAAATGATGAAATTAAATAGAAGTACCTAATATATTAAAATAAATTGTGATAATTTTTACTTAAAAACTTAATTTACTTTCAATCTGACAATTGATTTGTTAAAATATGTTGAATTATCAACTATAGTAAAAATTGCATCCAATATTCAGGGAAGTCAAAAGCCTTGGAAGGAGGGTGCAAATAAATAGGGAAATATTATTTATTGGACGTAGAATTGAACATTTTAGTGTGACAGACTAAAATATTCAATTTGGTCCTATTGTTTGAGAGCTGAAGTGTAGATGTTAGCCCTCAGGTGAGGGGAACGTGGGAGCTCTGAAGTGGCAGCCAGTATCCTCTCAGCCTAGCCACAGATTCGATGATCAAACATAGGATTAGTCAATGTTCTTTGCACCTGGACCAAAGGGTAAAGAATATGAATGCTCATATTTGTCACAATACAATTCAAAAATTCTATTTAGATTCATCATTCACTTAATTTTCGAAAAACAAGGAGAAATATACTTTTTCTGAATTATTCAAATCAACTTTATTTCAAGCATTAGTTTACTTTAGTTGCTTTAGTTACTTTAAATTTCCGATTACTATATTAGTAAGTAATTCCTTTAAATTTTAGTCGATACAAATCGTTAAAAACTTCCCCGTGGGATCGATAACCGGGACTCCACTAGAGCCCTGTATTACTTGATACGATACGTATACTTGCGTAGAATCCACATTAAACATTCCATCATAAAATCAAATATATATATATATATATATATATATTAAAGCGGGATCAAGTTTTTGGTGTCGTTGCTATTAACATAATTTGCAAACATATAAAAAGTGGGTCAGATAGTCAACAGGAAATTCCTATGGCTAGATCCTAGGATCCTAAGGAAGAAAGACTAGATCTCAACAAAGGTGTGGTCAACACGGACCGGAATTTATACAGTTTGCATAACATGACCTTCACGCAAGCCATTCTAATAGGGCGTCCACAATATTTAAGGACTGCACTAGAAAACTGTACCGTTTGCATGTCCCGATGAGAAGCCTCCGTGCTTCTGCAATTCGACTGGTCAAACATAGATTTTTACTTTGGTGGTTGTCTAACGTGTTTAGGTCGTTATAAGACTCTTCGACCGAGATGGGGTGTAAGTCCTTTTGTTGGGATCGTTTTCAGATTTGTAGTTGAACCTTCATTTCTCTTCTTTTCCAGTGGCATCCTTATCATTTTGGCATGTATAAGTCTCACTTCTTGGAGCTCTACTTAATAGTCATAGGATAGAGTTTCATTTCTTTGACCTTAGGGCTACCGTGATCCCCACCAAAAAGGACGTAATTCACGGATTTCCGACCAGAGATCTTTAAACGTGTTGGGTCGACAACCATCACGACCAGGTAGACTTAGTGTCATAGTGGTTTGGGATGATGAGTCTGTGGTACCTGACTTGGCTACCTCTAGCTTTTATGGATTACTCATCCCTTCCTTTTACTACCTATGGTGAGCTATATCGCTCTTTTTTGCCTTCGTTGGTATCATCTCAGAGGCCTGATTGCCGATGAGCTATCGCTTTGTTTGGGATATGATGATTTTTTCTCTGCCCTAATGGTCCAACTGTGCTTTTGCGTATCAGGATTTCCCTTCGAGATGATTCAGTTATTTCCCAGGCTCCGTTTGTCGACAAGTCTATTACCCATGTGGGGAATGCGAGAGACTCACTCTCTACCTCGTGGCTTAGCCGGAGATTTGAAAGTATCGGAGCGTTTCCATGCAAAATAACCATCCTTTGATAAACATGTGTTATTCGTCGCCGTTAATATAAGCAAAACTCTTTTGGATCTAGAGTATTCTTTGGCAACCCCAAGATGTAATTAAGCAAGGGGGACGACATCCCCTTATGAGCACTCTAGACCCCATAACAGACTAATACACCCAAATCTCTAGTTGTTGATAGTCTACATAGGTATTCTTTCAAGGATAATGCCCATTCGGTGGAGAGTGAAGGTGAAGACACATTGGCCTTGGATATGATTATTTCATCCGGAGAGAGTGAATCACCGTAATTCGTTAAGCACTCTATCTTCAGTATATGTGTCTATGTTGAAGTATTTCATCCCGGGCGATTGCAGACGTTCATGCTGGAAGTTATCGGGAAGTAGGTGTTGATGCAGCTGTGTGGTAATTGTTGAGTCGCTTATTCCTTTCATTCAGCCGTCCTTGCAAAACTACCGATCCTTTGCACGAATACGTCATGTTCTTTATGCTCCAATCATTTCTCATCTAGATTCACGTAGGTACAATCCTGATATACATCTTATTGTGATTATATTATGCATATCCATTTTATAATTTGCTAGGTAAAAGGTTGTATTGCACTATGATCAAGGGCAAATCATATTTAAAATTTTGTTCATATCCGAATCTTGTATGAAAGAAATTTTATATGATCAAATGATCTTGAAACACTCTTTAAATATTTGAACTTTCTTCCAATAAAATTTGAATAATAATTAAATACTATTTGAACTTTATTAAAACAATATAATTCAAATAAAATTGTCGTTATATTTCAATACTATTCAAATTTTGTTTAAATTATTATTATTATTATTATTGTGATAAGGCAATATATAAGTAATCCATGATAAAAGAAGAGGGAATTTAATAATTTTCAAAATTAAATAAAAATACATTTGATTAATTCCAAATATTCTTAGATTCATAGAGTCAAATTTTTAAAAATTATTGATTTTTTCCTAATTTTATCTAATAATTCGTTCAATCAAATAGACAAAAATCCAACGGTCCTGCGTCCTCGACGGCTGGGCATGCCAATGTGGACTCAATTCGCTCAACGAAATAGGCAATGTGGGCCCCTACCATCGCCCACGTGTAAAGAGTAGCGCAAAAGAATCGTCCGACTTTACATGGGCTTTCCGGAGCTTCCGCCTTGGCTAACCAGCCATCCGCTGCTCGCTGTTCGCTGTTCTGATCTAAGACTTTCTCTCACATCCCATGGAGGAGAAAGAACGCATGAGAAATCATACTAAATAAATAAATAATAAAATAAATTCCGCAGGCGGAAAACGTATAGTCGATGCTGTAGGGTGAAGGAGAAAAAGAAGGAAGGATTTACATCTAAAATATCCAAATATAATTTGTTCTCTTCTCGTCGCTCGAAGAGGAAGAAGAAAGGGAGTAGGCGAAACAACAATCTCGAATGGGAGAAAGGGGGAGATGATCTAGGTTTACGGTGGATCGGGCTTCGATCGAAGGATCTTGCTGCAACGGAGATCAATCAGCGGCGAATTTAGGGTTTTCGTGCTGGAAGGGAATTTCATAGTGATTGTTTGGTTAGTGTGCTTTGATCGAGTGGATGCTCTTCGTGGGAAGTGGTAATGAGGGGAGGGGGCGATCAATGTTAGGGTTGGAAGAGAGGGGAGGAGGAAGGAGAAGACCGATGGAGGGGAACGAGCTTGAGGAAGGGGAGGCGTACTATGGGCAGGACGATGACATCGACCCCGATGCTCTATCTTACATCGTAAGAAACATAATCTCTGCAGCGTTGTAGGCATGTTATGATCGAGCTGATGACTTTCCATTGTAGCATCTCTTCATCTTGGTTCATTTTCAGTTAGGAATCTTTGCTTTCCAATTGTTTGAAAATATTACCCCTTTTGGGAAGTTTAGAAAGATTAGGGGATCGCTGCTTGGTTATAACTGTGTCAGCGATTGGTTGTTGCACTCAATTTTGTCTACAGTTGGCTTCATTCTCTTTTGTGCTAAATTTCCTTTTTTCTTGGTTGTATTGGATTTTCTATTGTTTTGATGGCAACGGGATTGCCTAAACACTTTTTTTTGCGAAGCTTTTGAGGTAGGAATTAGAAAATTGAGGCGAAAATGGTAGGAGCTTTTGTTATTATTATTGACCTTCACAGAGAAGGTGATAGTTCAAATCCTCTCCAAAAATGAAACAAAGAAAAAAAAGAAAAAAGAAGAAACAAAAAAACAAAACAAAACAAAAAAAATTGACGGGCACCTGAAGTTAAGTAGTGCTCTTCTGTTATTGTATATATAGTATAGCTAACAGTATTGAGCTGGTAAAAACTGTGAAGAAGCTGTAAATTATTTTTGTGCTTTGAATTTATGTTCTAAGCATTTTAATCCAACATAAGTTCTGAACATAGGCTTTGAGCGCTTGCACGTCGAAACATCAATTGAATTGCTGTTTAATTGGAATAATAAAGGAGAGTTGCAAAACTAGACATTGTACACCACTGTGTAATGACTTCCTTTCTCTCCCATGAGCTTAAATTTCACCGTGCACGCTTATAAAATCATGTAGAAATTTTTTTTTCCATGGAACTTTCTTATTGCGTAAAATCATTCCTTGTTCCTTATAGCTGCTCTCAACTCCATATAGGACGAAAAACTCCAACATGTATTAGGCCACTGCCAGAAAGAGTTTGAAGGTGTTGTGTCCGCAGAGACCTTGGGTATGCCAGTTTTAATGAAATGCAAATTAAGAATATATAATGCTAATGTTGACCATTAATGTTGTTTTGAGAAATTAATTCCTCGACAGGAGCCAAGTTTGGGGCTTATGGCTCATTTCTTCCAGCATACCAGCGATCTCCTCCAATTTTGTTGTCACAACCTAAGAGCCCAGCTAAGGAGCCAACCCACAACTTGTCAAGGTCACCGTACAATTTGCAACCTGAGGTATGTTTAATCAGTACTTGCTTTCCTTTAAACTATAAAGGATAAGGGTATCCAGCTTAATATTTCTTAATATAACTTTAACTTTGATACTCTTTTGCTGTGAAGGAAATTAGTTAGCTTAATTTATCTTATTACTTCTTCATTTTCTGCATTGTTTCAATTCAATACTTGATTGTTTTTTGACATGCATGGTCACAGTTGTCATGTCAGAATGCTTCTTTTCCTGCAAATGTATCTATCGCTGAGGCCAACAATGCATATGTAGTGCAACCAATTGAGAAATCATGCAAAAGGGAAACCTGCATTAACTCATGCATTACAGAAGGTATTACTAAGTTTGAGTCCGCTAAACAGACAATTGATATTAGAGATCCTAAGTCACTCAAGGTGCGCATTAAGGTTGGACCTGACAGTGTCTCAACCAGAAATAAGCCTGAAATTTACAGTGATTTGGGGCTTGATGTTTCACCATCTCCATCCCATGAGGATAGTCTAGGTGGAAGTAGGGAGCTTTCTTCTGAATCTCCTAATACCTTTTGTGAATCACCATCCACCATTCTTCAGGTTAATTGCATTTCTATGGATTATTTGTTGAATGGCTGATTTTGGGATTTCTTTACTAACCATATTGTTGTTTGTTTTGTAATTGTAATGGGCCAGATCATGACATGCTTTCCAGTTCCAGGAGGTTATTTTCTTTCACCGCTTTCAGCGACTCCACTTCATTTGCTTGAGAAAGAATACACTTCTATTGAAAAATTCAAGAGAAGCATGCCATCATCTGACACTTCACTGCATGAAAAAGATGTTAGAGACTTCACATCCAAGGAAAAAAAATCAAGAGAGAAGTGTCAGAAGTTAGTGCAAGCACATGTGCTGACCTGTGAGAATGTCATAACTATGCCCTCGAAGAATGAAATCGGAAGCAAAACTGCAGCAGCACAAAATGACGTTCTGACTGGCCAAGATATGGTGTTGTCATCCAGTGCTCAGTCTGCAGATGCAAACGAGGAGACATACATGGGTGGTAATTCCATAAAGGAATGTAGTAAAATGTTTGATAATAATAATGAGCCAAATAAGATACTAAAGATGGAAGGAGCTCACGCACTTGATTTAAAAAAGGATAACCACTTAGACTTCACTGATAATATGGGAATGGATGACAATTTAGATAAGGAAACCATTCCATTGAAGGGAAAGACGCGTGCAAAATCTCATTATACTGAGAAGGCATTTGGAGAAGCAAATGGCAAACTTAACATTTGCAACAAAAGCAAGGGAAAATCTCAGAAAAATCCTGATAAAAAGAGAGCTGATTCTGATATATATAAGACGAGGAAAGATTATAATGCTGTTTTTGAGGAACATGTAAGAGAGCAAGCTGCACAGAAAACTTGTTTGAGTGAAAAGACAGTTTTCAAGGTGGTGCAAGCCAAGGATCAAACATTTGAGGGAGGAAAAATTATAAAGGGAAGTCAAAATAATGAGCCAAACAAGGAAAAAAAGGGCACTGTTTATTCTGGACCTAATGGAATAAAGAAAATGTCCCATCTGAAAGGTTCACATTTAGAAACCATGTCTAAACTGTCCAAGCCACCGAAGGAGTTGAGCAAAGGTCACAATAATGAATCTCAAAGTGAACTTTTGATGAATGCTCAAGCTCAACAAGTTGACCACGGAAGACATGTTTTAGGTTCCTCAAGATCTACTGAAAAATCTAAGGAAAAATCAGAAGTTAACAAGGTTCAAAATTTTCCTAGTACTGAACTTACTCATGATGCCCCAGCTCCCATTAATGATGCTGTGCCAAATAATAGTTTAGTTCCTGCATCTCCTGCTTTA
Organism: Papilionanthe hookeriana x Papilionanthe teres; assembly: GCA_022702705.1. NCBI lineage: Eukaryota > Viridiplantae > Streptophyta > Magnoliopsida > Asparagales > Orchidaceae > Papilionanthe > Papilionanthe hookeriana x Papilionanthe teres. The sequence goes on from CM040437.1 coordinate 57,703,820, forward strand.
GTTCTTATAGAGGATAATTGGGTATGTTGCGACTTATGCCAACAATGGCGCCTTCTACCATATGGAACCAATCCAGAAAGCCTTCCAAAGAAATGGCAATGTAGCATGCAAGTTTGGCTGTAAGTTTCTGTGTGAATCTTAAACATGATTATTTCTCCTTTTTCTTAGTCCTCAGGTCGTATTTTGGAAATAAATTAATTCCCAACGTAAATCTGCATGTAACATGACATTTAGAGGCAGCTGATCTGACATTTTTATATGTGAGAATCTTCTTAGTTTTGTAATGTCTGAGTTACATTTCACCTGCAAAATTTTGTTAAATATGTGAATTTATGTTATTTCTGTTACAATAAGGTAATTTGGAAAGTATGTTGATTAATTAGATAGAAATTAATCACTTGTATGCTTAAAATCTTTCAAGTAGATTAATCCACTTATTTTCAATTGAACTTTCATGTATTTTGTTAAACTATATTAAGCTTATTGTTTTTAGTGCATGGCCTCTTCAGCTGTTTTATTTCATGTTATCTGGGCACCTCTTCACTTTGATTTAAAAAAAAAAGGTAATAGAGCAAATTGGTTTATACTTTGTGAATCCATTGCTTGCTCTGTTTTTATCAAAAAAGTACTATTCATTTTATCCGATGCCATTCATATTATTATAAATTTTTTGCGGTCAAGGGTGAAACCGATCCATCTTCTGAGTGTGGGACTTATTGATATTAAATATAATACAAAAAATACTATAATAAAGCTTATTCAACGGGGGTTGGGGGGTGGGGGATAAGGGTATTTTAGCCTCTGTTGGTGTTAGATATAAGCTTTCTTTCATTAGGTGCAGTATTATCTTAGGAGTTGTAAAATCATTAAGAAATGGTATGGAATTTCAAGAAGAAAATGTAGGTTTGTTGGTATACTTTTCACATTAACCATGAAGTGGCGAAGGACTGAATAGTCTTTAAATTGAGATGAATTGTTCATCAATAGCTGACAATGTCTATACGAATTATAAACTAGAAAGGATTTAATGAGAATGATTATATGAAAGAGATTGTGCGAGTAGAACAACCTTTAAGAAAAGATATATGGTAGTAGGTTTGGGCTTGTGCAATAAAGGGTCAAAGATGCACTAATAATACGATAAAATAGAGTATATGTGAAATGACTTTGAAGTAAAATGTGTAGAACAAAGGTAACTGGCTAAAAGTTGTATAAAAATATCTGCACATTTGACTTAACACTTAGAACTCATTGGGAACTAATTGAGAAGTGCAGCTCATTACGCTTAGCCTTTGGGATAAAGGATAATGATGATGATATCTCTTTCAAGGTTGGCTATTATTATTATTGATCTAATTATTTATTGATCTACTGCTGATGATATTAAAATTATCAAGGTAATTACTTAAGGGAACTGTTCATCTTACTAGAAGCAATTTTAGCACTTCTATTTTTTTGTTTTATAACGATGTTTTTTATCTTGAAATTTATATGCTCATCAAAGACACCACTATCAAGTGTTAACCTGCACATGGAAATGCATTTGAGAGTGTGTAAAAGTTGAAGACTTATAATGCTTGGCATGCTTTTATTTTTAACTCAAGGTAGTTGTAATGTCTTGAATTATAACAGTAATTTGTAGGTGATACATGCAAGTTTGATTATACTGCAATTAGCTTTGAGCCTTACTCTCTTTTGATAAAAAAAATACTATACGTTTCCCATGAATTTATGCAATTAAATTGTAAAAGAAAAATGACTTATGGTGATTGCATATGGTCTTAAATAGAAATTTAGTATATTTCAAAGTTTGGATAGAATGGAAAATAAATCTTAATTATGAGAAGAAGATTGAAAGCAGGTATTATTAAAACCTTCTTGGTAAATGTTGAAAACCTGATTTAAGAACTTCATGCTGTATGATTACAAGAAAGATCTAGGCCAGTATTATTTTCTTGTCTGCAGTGGCAGATGCCAGAGAATCATAATTACAGACATACATGATGTTTGATATTTTTTTGTCATAACTGTATGTTTAGTTGCAATCTGGTGTATGATTTGTATTTCCTAAAATACACCTGAGAAAAAAGTTTGTGCGGGTTGAACAAGTGCTTATTTGGTTGCCTATTTTTTGAATGAAATACCCCTTGACTCGGAGAGAAAAAAAAAGAAGTCAGGTCTGTTTTTTGTTATATGTGTATTGATAAGAAATTAATTGCCTTTACTCTGTTATCTTTTGGTATTGTGTCCTATGTGTCCTTTTGGATAAGGAATTCACTTTTAGTAGGTTGTTAAGGTTTTCATGCATGCATTCGATAATGCAAATTCCTTTTCAAATCAATATCAGAATAAGCATCTGAACTGGATCAATATATATAATATTATTGAGTAGGTCCTTGCACATTTGAACATTTTATTCCGTGGTGCTTGCATTTTCGATTTGTAACTTTGATTAGCGGCCATATTGCCATGGTATGGTTTCTTTTCTAAATTTTTTGGTGCTGTATTCACTTATCATGTAAAGCTGTTTTTTATGTCCAAGCATTCATAAAAAAGGTGTAGTCATTTGAATGAGGGTTCTACCAATGATGAGTTTATTGATATCCTTACTCTGCATTGTTGAGCTGCTACTTTCATGATTCTTACCCATGACCTCTTGGTGGTTACAACTGAGCTAAATATTAATCCAAGTCTACCCTTGAGATTTAATTGATGATAGTATCTATAAAAAGGGATAAACCAATTGATTGATTGGTACATTTATGGGCTGTTTTGCAACTTCCTGGGTTTAAGTTATCAGGATTTACTAAATCTTGTAAACTTGGATTTAGTAAATTCTGAAATGATTAAATCCCAGAAACTTTCTGTAGTAGATTTAATAAATCTAGTTAAATTATATAAAACTGTTTGGTATTTTTTTCCAGGATTTAAAAGCTTAACAGGTTTTTTCGAACACACTAATTGATTAAAATTTATTTTATTCATTGCTAAGAAATTAATTAACTTTCATACTAGTAAAGTATTGAAAATTTAATCAATCCTTTAAATTTAGCTATTAATCATTGATTAACTACTTAATTAAAATAATTCAATTATTCAAAATTTGATTAAATTATAATTAATGCAAAACAAACTCACACCAACTTGTTATGAGCCTAGAGTAGTGTTTCACCTAGCACATATATATACTTTAATGCTAATATTCTCTTCCATTGTAAACTCTCCCAATAATAATAATAATAATAAAAACCCTACATACGTATAATTTTTCTCAACTATAAATGAAAAAAACCTGAAAATAACTTCCTTTTGTTAAAAAAAAAACATGTGATGTTGCGTTAAACATTATTTTATTAGACATTTTGGAAGCTCTTCTCATATCTCATAGCACAATGAAATACAATTCACGAAATATTTGCATTTCATTGTAAAATATTATATTAAAAAGAAGAATTGAAAATTTTTTGATGCAGCAGTAAAGAATAGGTGAACGAATATATAGTTGTTTGATAGCCAATAATTATTTTCCACACCCCGAGTCAAACTCTTAGGTTTTTTCATTATATTGTTGTACTTTTGCAACAATTGTACTTTTGCAACAAAAAAATTGTAAGAAACCCGCTTAATTCAGGATTTAGACAATGTAACATAGGAATATTATATTACCTATTGGAAACAAATTCCATAGAATTATCTAAAGAAAAATACTGATGTCAGTTTCGCTACTGTAAGTCAAATCGAGGATCTGAAACACACACACACAGATATAATTATATACATTTGATTTTTATTCATTTAGAAAAAACTTACGATAATGTTTCCTTTGAATACGTTATTACTCGTGTTCGAGCATAAGGAGGATTGACCAAGTATTTTCTTATTTTAGTTGGATTACATAATGATCAGCTTTAAGCCCATATGTTTTTGCTTTAGTTATGGATGTTTTTATTGGACATTTAGAATATGATGTATCTTGGTGTATGCTTTTTTTTGATGATTTCCTTCTTGTGGCTAAGACTAGAGAGAGTGCAGGAACAACTTGATTTGTAAAGGTCAATTTTAGAGTCTAATGGCTTTCATTTGAGTAGACCTAAAACTGATTATATGGAATTGAATTTTAGTAGTAGTAAATTTAGTGGTGGGATGGTAATAATTGGTGATCAAGTAATTAAAATGAGTGAATTTTTAGATCTTGGGTCTACTGTTCAAAGTGATGGTGATATAGATGGGGGATGCTATTAATAGAATTCAAGTTGGATGGTTGAAGTGGAGGAATGAATTAGGCTTATGGTGTGTTAAAAAGTTATTGCTTGGACTTAAAAAGGAAAATAATATAAGATGACGATGAAACCTGCAGTGTTTTATGGCGCAAAATGTTGGCCTGTAAAGAGAAACATTTAGTAAAGTGTTGCTAAGACAAGAACGCTCTGGTGGATTAATGGCTTTACATGTAGGGACAAAATGCGAAACAAATATATTTGTGGAAGGGTTGGAGATGCTCCAGCGACAGACAAGATTAGAGTCTCCTTAGATGGTTTGGTCACATTAAACGCTGACCATCTGATGATCGTGGTAGGAAAGTAGATATTTTAGATTTGACTTATGTTAAGAAAGGTAAGGTAGACCCAAAAAAAGATTGTTGTACTAAAATGATTTCAATTTATTAGTATTAAATGAAAATATGACACTCAATATGACACAATGGAGAAAAAGGATTCATGCAGTGGACCCCACTTAGCGGGAGAAAGGCTTGTTGTTGTTGTCGGGACTTGAGTAATGGGCTTTTGTAAAATTTTTGTAACACTCAAAAGGTTTTCTTATCCAAATCTTTAAAATGAACTATCAAATCCTATGTTTTCCCGTTCATACACCCAGGTCATAAAAGTTGACAAAACTAATTCTTTATTGAGTTAATTTTGTTATACTTTTATTGATTTAGGTTATTGTTTTGCAAATACAAATTTGGTGTTAGTTTTGTAATTAAGGAAAATTTGGGCAATACATGAACAATTATATGTATTTCTCTCTCCCTTTCCCCTCTCTCAGAGGATTGTGGAATACTTTTCTATCAGATACTTTTTCCATATTGAAATAATCTCAGCTTTGCCCTTATTCATACCGAATAATACCAGTAACCTTGTTTGTGAACAGTGTTTTCTCAAGAAACATTGATCAGCATGTCTATTTATTTTTGTTTTACCCTTTCGGCATCTTATGGAGATTTTGAGCTTTAGCTGTAACCATTGGCCATGTTTAATTGTTAGTCTTGATTTATTGAAGGCTAGTTTTTTTGCCTCTATTTGAATTGGGTCTTTTTAAACAGGCCAGGATTGAACAGTTGCAATATCAGTCAAGATGAAACAACAAAAGCTTTTCATGAACTTTATCAGTTTCCTGCTCCTGGGAGTGAACCCAATTTGACTGCCCATCTTGCTGCATCGACCGTAACTTCAGCTGACATCCAGAATCCAGGTAGAGGACTGGAAAATTTTATGAAAAAGCATGTTTCAATGGATGCAACAGATTTGCCAAATGAGTCAGCTTTGACATACTTACCAAATTCTTCGAAGAATAATTTTGTATCTTCTGGGCATAAAGACTTCAATGATGCAGGCTATTGTATGGGGATGGACTCCTTGATCAAACCTAAACCAACGTTGAAAGGCAGATCTGTGGATATTGCAGGAGAAAAACACATCCACAAACAGAAGGAGAAACATAAAACTGAGCCATCTTTTAAAGTTGGAGGTTTTTGTTTCCTCTCCAAGCTTTAGCTGAATATTTCTTTGATTCTGAGCTTCTACTACATTTTCTTCTCTCTACTTTTGGCATTTACAATTTGCTAGCATTTATAGCAGCTTCTCATTTGTTTTTTTTTTTTTTTTTTTTTGGCTAGATCTTCCTTTTCTTCCCTCCCTTTTGACTTTCAAAAATAGTTACCATTTGTAATAGCATACATGTTTTGAGAATTTGTGATATATATATTTTATATTATTTGAATTTTTAAGCAGGTGATTCAACTGAAAGATTGGGTAAATATTCAAAGCCTATGAACAAAAGAGGAGCTGATGTAGATGGTCATAGACTATCCAAAAAATTAAAAAAAGATGCCTCTTACCATTCTACAAAGGATGTGCATTCTAGTGTTGATTTGCCAAGTAAAATGGTTATCGATGGGGATACTGAATTTTTTACAAAAGTTCCTAGGAATACTTCACAAAATTACAGCGATCATTTTCCTTCTAAGGGTTTGAAGCCTAAATCTGCATCATCCAGAAAATCAATGGAACAAGTTAATTCTTTTAATGGGAAACATATGGAAATCTCTAGTGCATCAGAAGCAGACAAATCTCATAAGTATGAATCTAATGATAAGAAGAGAAAACTAAAAGAGTGGCGTGAGGAACAGGCTTGCCAGGAAATTTCAATGAGCAGTGAACAGGCTGCTGGCAGCAGGCCTATGCTGAAACAATCTCTGATTGACAGCGAGTTGAAAAGGCACAAGAAGGTCAAGGTGGTAAAATCTGAGGGCAAAGAGTCCCGTGCAGTTGTTGGGGGTGGAAATTTTGAAATGAAAGGTTGCTCAACAAGAATTGCATTATCTAGTAACAGGAAACATCCTTCTGCTATAATTGTTAATGAGGGTTTACGACCTCCTGCAGATGAGCAGATGTTACATTTGGATTGTGCTGATAGCTTGAAGCGGGATGTGACCAATACGAGGTTTCTAGCAGCAGCTACTTCAAGTTCTTCCAAGGTATCAGGATCCCAAAAGGGTAAAGTCAATTTACTGGAAGCAAGAGGATCACCAGTAGAGTCCGTTTCTTCATCTCCAATGAGGATTTTAAACAATGAGAACAACTCTTCCAGAAGAAACCCATCTATAAAAGATAATGTCATCTCCATGGTTTACTCTGGGATGGGCAGTCCAAAAAGATTTTCTGATGGTGAGTTGGATGGCTCTAGTGATCAATCAGGCACAAGAGCCAAGGATCCAGCTTCTAATGATTGCCTTAGATCTTCAGGAATTTACAGATCTTCGGAGTCTGGAGCTCTTGATTCTTTGAAAGGTTCTCATGATTATCAGGATATAGAAACAAATTGTTTACCTGGTGTTAAATCCATCGATGGCAAGTATTCTGAAGTTGTTAAAAATGATGACATCAGTTCTAATCCTTGTGAAGCAAAAGTTGTGCGTGTTAATGGCAATGTACCCCATCAACCTGAAAAATATCATTTGGAACAGTCAGATAATAACCATATCTGTGATGAAGATGAACATTGTACATCCGGTGTTAAAAATTCTTTTAAGAGTTCTACTCATCTGAAAGACAAAAGGAGAAATTTGAACACTGTCTCTGATATGGGCAAGCTTCAGGGAATTAGTTGCAGTACTGAGCATAAGGATTTCCATTCTGCGAGAACTTGTAACACTGGTTCTGCTGATACTGATTTTGATCACTTGAATTCCAGGAAAAATGAGAATATGGAAAACCATTCTAAGAAGCACAAAAATCATGACTTGAGAGATGCTATTGCAGGAGTAAGCCGAACCAAACCGGCACAACAACAAAGTCTTCAGAAGTCATCTTCTCACGAGAGAGGGGCAACTGATCAATCTACAGTGGGTATTGGGAAAGGGATGCATTCATCTAGCACAACTAAAGATAAACTAGAAAAAAAGGTTGGGGGTCCCCAAACAGCTCCTGATTCAGTTAAAGGGGCCAATTTAGAACAATATTCTGTCAATGCAGAAAATAATGAGATATTAAAGTCAACAAAACAATTAAGAAACCACGATGAACAGAATGGCACTCTTCCCAATCTGTTGCGGCAATCCGCAACTAGTGTGCCTGGGTCATCAAGTCCAATGAAGAAGGATGGCCATTCTAGCGTAAATGCTTTAATAAAAGAGGCTCGAGATTTAAAGCACACTGCTCATCGCTTAAAGGTCTACATTCTTCTTAACTGTTCCCACGTAGATATTCAGAGTAAAGTTTATCTTAAATTTATCATATGATTAAATGCTTTTACCTGCAGAGTATGGGCTTGGAAGATGAAAGCAGTGGCATTTTTTTTGAGTCTGCCCTGAAATTTTTATTTGCTGCTTCTCTTCTGGAGCCTGCTAGTGCAGACAATGCCAGACAAGGGGAGCTAGTTCCATCCAATCAAATGATGATGATGTATTATGAAACTGCCAAGTTTTGCGAGTAAGTTCTATCAAATAGTGAGATTTTAGATTGTGTTAATTTATTTTTTTTGTTGGCTACCATAAACTGGAGTTGGGGTACAGATTTTATAAGTTTGCCTTGGTAATACGCTTCAATAAAATCCTTTAATTTTTTTAATATTTTTCTACATTGGATGCATATGGAATATGTCAACGTCAAGGATTTATGTGCGTTGGCTTAACTGTATTGTTAGGGGCTTGAGCTGCTAATGTATGATTTTTTTGCAGTTTAACCTGTATGGTTGTATCAATCATGTAGTTTGAAATGAATGTGGATGCAGCTACCATTAGCTTTGTTGAATCTATTCTGTTCTTCTTTTTTATGAATATAGATTTTATCTGTTAATATTGTTGCGATTATTGATTTTGCTTAACGATGGCCCATTATGTTTTTCTATACTATTGTTTACTTCTTATGTTTTCATTGCTCATGGTTTAATATCTTTGAGAATAGTCTCATTTCTGCTTTAAGAAACTGAATTATTGACCAAAAGTACTATTATTTTTTAATTGTTATTCCACATTGTGTGAACTTCAACTTGAAAGTGTGATTTAATATCAAACTATTAAGTTTAGTTCTAACATTTTTCTTAAAAATCAATGTTTAGCTATGCTCTTCAACAAGTCTACATGACTTCTTGACTATATGCCTCATGGACTTGGGAGTTTGGGTAGTGGAGCTGTTTGTGCTTTTGGCCGTGCTTAATATATCATGTTATGTTTAAATCATATTTCTTCACATTTATCATTAGGAAAATCACTAATTTTATGTTGAACTCATAAAATAATAAAAACTAGAGCAATCAAGCATCATAAGAAATATGATTTAAATGGATTGTTCTTCAATGTATTAAAATCCTGATTAAATTTTTTTTTGCATTTAAAAACATGCGCACACACAAAATTTATACATAATAACAAATTAATTTAACTTATAAATATGTTAAATATACCTTATATGACTTTCGGCCTCTGCCCTAGCTCATGCGTGAAGCTCACTCCTTCCTCCTTTCAGTCTCAGCTCGATTGCGTGTGTTCTTCTTCCTTATGTCCCGTCTCATCCCAATAGAGCACACAACATCGATGTCTCCTCCTCGATCACGGCTCGGTCCAGGTAGCTCATTGATGCCACTCGACCATTTTCCTTCTTTTCGATTTCTCCTTCCTTGGCTAGGGCACGACGCTGTACAATAGCCGCAACTTCTTCCTTCTTTCTTTCTTCTTCTATGTGGCTTCCTTTTCTCTTCCTCACTCAAATGAAGATTGTGACGACGGTTATGTTATAACTAAAGGGATGTGTCGGTTTATTATTATTATTGTTGTTGTTGTTGTGTTGTTATTATTATTATTATTTTAATTTTTTGTTATTACGATCTCCCTTTCTTATAAAAATTTCATTCTCAAAATTTGAAAATAAATATGAAAGTAAACATACCTCAACAGAAAAGTTGAGGATATTTTCTTGCATCTCAGTGATCTCTCAGGTAGCATCCTTCTCGGATCCTTGCGTCCAGAAAATCTTTACAAAAGGGATCTTTCTATTCAACAATTTCGTTACATCATAATCCATATTCCTTTTAGGCTCCTCATTATATGTCAGATCAGGTCGAATATCAACTGAGTCTGCTATCACCTTACTGACTTCATCTGTAATATACTTTCTCATTGAAAAAACTTTGAAAACATTATGAACTCCCTGCATATGTGCTGGTAAAGCCAATCTATAAGTCACCTTCCTGATCCTCTCCACAATCTCAAATGGTCTGACATATCTGGGGCTCAATTTTTCTGTCTTCTCAAATCGTTGCATGCCCTTCAGTCGACTCACCTTGATGAAAACAAACTCTCCAACTTCATACTCAACATGTCTGTGCTTGGCATCATAGCATTTTTTTTCCTATCCTGCAGTGTCTTCATTCTATCTCTGATCAGTTTAATCTTCTCAATAGCATCATCAGCCAAATCAGCTCCAATGATCTTCCTTTCACTTGTTTTAACCCAATATAGAGGTGTTCTGCACTTTCTTCCATACAAGGCTTTATATGGAGTCATCTCAATGCTAGCTTGGTAGTTGTTATTGTAAACAAATTCTACTGAAAGTATATGTGATTCCCAACCTCCACCAAAGTCAAGAACATATAACCTTAATAGATCCAACAAGGTTTGAATATTTCTCTCTGACTGACCATCTGCCTGAAGGTGAATTGTTGTACTGTAAGTCAGTCGAGTGCCCAAAGCATCTTGAACCTTCTTCCATAATCTAAAAGTAAACCTGTCATCTCTGTCAGAAATAATTACAATTTGATCCACATATAATTTGGCTAGCTTCTCAACTGGATCTATCTGTCTAATAGGCAATAAATGTGCAAAATTAGTCAGTCTATCGATAATTACTCAAATGGCATCATGACCCTGATGAGATCTTGGCAAATCAAGCACAAAATTCATCGCAGTCTCCTCCCATTTTCACTCTTGAATCGGTAAATGTTGCCACGGACCTCCAGGACGCTGATGCCCTACCTTCACTATTTGACATGAAGAACACTTGGCTGCAAATTCTGCCACATTTCTCTTCAATTCTTACCACCTAAGTTTCTTTGAGATACTGATACATTTTATTGCTTTTTTGGTGAATTGTGTAGCTAGATAAATGTGTTTCCTCCAAAATTTCCTTCCTCAGGCCATCAACATCTGGAACATAAACCCTACCTTTATACCTCAATAAACCAATCAAAAAATTCATCCCAATCTCCACTCATTTTCACTCTGAAATCAATAAAAGTTGTAACTGACCTTCAGGTTGTTGATGCTCGGCCTTCAGTAGCTTGCATGAAGGACACTTAACCATAAATTCTGCCACACTTCTCTTCAATCCTGGCTACCGAAATGTTTCTTTGAGATACTGATACATTTTATTGCTCCTTGGGTGAATGGTGTAGCCAGATAAATGTGTTTCCTCCAAAATTTTCTTTCTTAGGCCATCAATATCTGGAACATAAACCCTACTTATATACCTCAATAATCCACTGATTCAGTTCCTATTGCTCTAAACTGTCTGTTTTAATCAGCTCCAGAATTTTTTGAATACTGCTATCTCTGGCTAAAGAACCTCCAATTCTGCCTTTTAAGTTGATTGTACCGTCAACTGATATAGTTGAACCATACTATCTTCCCCAAAATCAACTATAGATAGCTTCAACTTCTTCATATCTTTAATTAATTGCTCCTCTGAATTAATAAATAATTCAAATATTCAGCGCCTCAGCTATAACATTGGCCTTCCTCGGATGATACAGAATATCTAAATCATAATCTTTAATAAATTTTAGCCATCTCCTTTGCCTCAAATTCAACTCTTTCTGAGTGAAGATATATCGTATCTATCTCCATACAAATAATGCCTCCATATCTTGAGTGCTAATATAATTGCAACAAGCTCCAAGTCATGTGTGGGATAGTTCCTTTCATGATTCTTCAATTGTCGTGATGCATATGTAATACCATATGATGTTGCATCACTACACAACCCAAACCCCTCAAAGATGCATCGCTGAAAATCGGAAATTCATCAAAACTCGAAAGAATGTCTATTATTGGAGCAGGCATTGAACAATTCTTCAACTTCTGAAAAGCCTCCTCGCAACGATCGGACCAGTTAAACTTCACTTCCTTTCTGAGTCAACTTTGACAACGACATAGCAATCTATGAAAATCTCCCAACAAATCTCCTAGTATAACTAGCCATACGTAAAAAACTATTAACCTCGGTGACAGTAGTAGGCCTTGATCAATTTGCAATTACTTTAATCTTATTTTGATCCATAGATATGTTGTCTTCACTGATGATGTGACCAAGAAAAGCCACACTTTAAGCTGAAATTCATGTTTAGAAAACTTGGCATAAAGTGTATTCTCATTCAAAAATTGTAGTACATGTAAATGATCTACATGATTGACTTCATCCCTCGAATACACTAGAATGTCTATAAAGATGATCACAAAAGTATCTAGAAACTGCTTGAAAACTCTGTTCATCAGGTCTATGAAAACAGTTGGAGCATTTGTCAGTTCAAATGATATCACCATGAATTCATAGTGCCCATATCTGATCCTGAAAGCAGTCTTTGCTATGTTTTCTTATTTTATCCTCAGCTAGTGATAGCCTGATCTCAGATCAATCTTGAAAAATATAGATGCCCTTCTAACTGATCAAACAAATCGTCAATTCTCGGCAGTGAATATTTATTTTTAACTGTGTGCTTATTCACCTCCTTGTAATCAATACGCATTCTGAAGTGTTCATCATTCTTCTTCACAAATAACACTAGAGCTTCCCAAGGTGAGAGGGTAGGTCTGATCTAGTAACTTCTCTAGTTGATTCTTTAGTTCCTGTAAATCCTTAAAATGTCATTCGGTAAGGTGCATTAGATACAGTCTCATAACCTGGCAAGAGCTCAATACTAAAATAAATCTCTCGCACTGGTAGTAGTTCTGGTAAATCATCTAGAAACGCCTATGAATATTCTGGGTATGTTTGGGACAGCTGCAGCTTATTAATAATCTGCTGATAAGTTACGTGCGGTGGACATTACAAAATTTTATTTTTTTTGGAAAAACTAAACCGCAATCAGAAAGCTGCCACCACACCTAAATAGGTGCGGTGTGAAAAAGCTGTTTTCTGCGTTTTGAAAAAGCATAAGTGCGCCAAAACGCAGTTTACCCAAACAGGTCAGGTGCGTTTTCAAAACGCCACCGCACCTAATAAGCTGCCCCAAACAGACGCTCTGTAGCCATTGGAATATCACCCAAAGACTTCACTTCCTTAGAAGTATCTATTACATGAGCAAGAGAACCTTGACCCATGATTCAATAATTTGTAAGCTTTCATACAGGTAATTATCATAAATTTCAGCCCTCTGTCACTAGAAAATTTAACTTCTGCCACCTCAGGTACATTTATTTTGACGGTCTTCTTATTGCGATCAATGGGGACAAAGTTTTTAGACATTCAATCCATGTATAAAATTACATCGAGTTCCAGCGAGAGCAACACAATAAGTTGGGCATTAATATTCTTTCCACCAATCATAAGCTCCACCTCATATGATTGATTAACTTCTAGAAAATCTTCATTTGACATTCTAACTGATAGTATCATAGGCATCGAAAGGATATTTAATCACACCTCTTTAGCGAGTTCATCAGCAATAAATGAGTGATGTCCCGAATCAAATAATACTTTTGTTGGTTTATTTTGAATATATATGATACCTATCATTAAAGTCGTAGTTTTAAACATTTAGAATTATCTTATTAATATTTAAATTCTTGTTTTATGTATGACGTGACATGAATCCTATGATGCTTAATGTGCGCAATGTTGAAAATATTAAAGGTAAAATATAAATGTGTTGACGTCCGGGAAGTCCTTAGCTTATTACTGCAAGAGAGCATATACTATGGGCTAAAAATTCTACTGAGTCTGACCTGCATTTGGTACTAACCGTGAAGATTCATCTGCCCTCGGTCTACCATAGCTCTTCTGATGTGGTGTAGCATTGCCTCTGCAATCTGGTGAAGCCCTCTGACCCAACTTAGGACAATTGTTAGTCAGATTTCCTAGCTGGTGTCACCAAAAGCAAATGTTGGATTCAGATAGAAACTCACCTTTGTAAGACCTTACACACTTGCCACATTCGTTGCTTTTAACTGAGTATCAACGTTGCTAGATCTAGCTTTCTTAGCACTTGTACCAACTGACTGAAAGGACTGCTTCTGAGAGCCCTGAGGAAACCTGGTTCCCTCTGAATTTCTTCTTTTCTGAATATCCCTCCTCCTCTGAGTAGCCTCCAGATGCTACTCAATCCTCCTAGCTCTTTCCACTGGAACAGAATAGCCATCGATTCCAAGAGGAATCAATGTTTGTCTAATTGCATCTCTAAGCCCAGTCAAAAATCGGTGGCATCTATCCACATTAGGAATCATTTGAGGTGCATACCTAGAAAGCATGATTACTTCATCTTCATACTACATAATGGTTCGATCATCCTGTACCAACCGAATAAACTTGTCTTACATTTGCCTTCTGACAGACAGTGGTACAAACCAGTCTCTAATGTGCTCATGAATTTGCCTCATTGAATCATGTGACTGGCTCTACCCTGCTGTCCACGCCACCATCTCTGCTTCTCCCTCTAACGCAAATGTAGCCAGTGTAATCATCCTTTCTAGAAGACAAGACAATTCATCTAGGATCTTCTCTACTCGTAGTAGACAATTTTCAGCATTTACCGGACCTTGTTCTCCAGAAAAGAGAGGTGGTCTCATATCCTGAAATAGTTTCAGGTACTTATTCATCTCCCCCTCCACTGGTACTGGATTGAGTCTGAGAGCACTTAATCAGGTGTATTATTGTAGTCATGATCTCATTAAATGCAACAATATTCACAGTATGCATCGACTTCTGCAATATCATCTCTGGCTTTCCCCCTCTGATTTTCTATATATATGAAATAACATGAGAAAAATTATAATTAGACAAAATTTAATATTTCATTAATATCACTTATAAATTAATTTAATCATCCTAATGACTCTTTTAGATCATGATCAAATCTAATTATTCTGATACCACTTTTATCGCGACCCGACCCGGTGCATAGAATTAAATAAGGCGGAAACAACAATTGGATCGTTTTAACATCTAACTATCTACATTTTTAAAATTTTCAATTCATATAAAATAGCCACTAATCCACAAAGTGCAATCAAATCTAAATCATTCTGAAATAATAACATCCAAAAATGACATCTCAATCCAGTACTAAACAGTATATCAATGTCTAAAGAAATAGTAAAGAGAAACTATCATCATAACAAATATATTCCTAGCACAAGTGGTCCTCTGGTTGACAAAGTCTCTCTTATCAGACATATCAACCTAAACTTTCATTCTCCTGAAAGAAAACATTAATTTGTAACTATAACTTAGTGAGTAATTATAATCTAATATGCATTAAATTTTTATATTATGTTATGCATGAATGATTAAAGGAAAACACAATTCATTTTATTAAAACGATAAATATATCTATTTCCCTTTCTTTAAGTATTTATCAATTTAATCATTTAATAGTCACCACAGAATTATCGTCATATCTGAATGTATCCTCAAAAGATGTGCCTGAAAATATCCTAAAAAATGTGTCAGAAGACGTCTTCAAAATTGTATCCGAAGGTACTTTCAAATTGTTCCTTCCTTTGTCTTTTTTTTTGTAACATGCACAGCTGCATTTGCATCAATTACCAGTATTATATAGGGGTAATCCTATATGACTTAAGCATTTAATTATCATTTCTTTTTCTTTAAATTACTTTCTTTTAAAGACATTAAACATTCATTTTTTGCTCTCCCGTTCATTTCTTTTAATTCTTAAGCTACAACATTGTCTAAAGCATTAAATAAAATTTAAATTTGATATGTATGAGAAAATAATTACTCACCTTAACCTTAAGAGACCTCTGAAATACTTGAACCTTCACTAACTTCTTTGAACAACCTGTAATAAATGAACGTGCATATCATTTGATAAGAATCCTATTCTTAAAAGAATTACTTAATAAAAGAATGGTACTAGGGTCGAGCATAGGAACACAGGGTTTAAAACGAACTGATGGATTGAATCCTAGGCACTTCTCTGTCTTTTTTGTGGAATGGAGAAAAGGGGCTTGACTTTAGGCCCAACCGATCTTGGAAAACTCAAGGAGTTCCCGCTTCGATATTTGCTGCCATTCTTTAGTCTTATCCACTTTTGCTGGATTTTAAAATGCTTTCCTACACTCGCTAAAGGCTAAACATGAGCACTTCAGCGAAGCGGAGCACTACCTTTTTAGGCGATTGTGACGACTGCTGCTCCTTTGCTTGACTTGGATAAAATCTTCTCTGACATCACTCGTTAACGGAGGCTGCTCCACTCCGCTGCGGTCTCTTGAAATGTACTTTGTACGCGAATCGGTTGTATCCGCCGCTAGGAACGCTGGCATCAGGATTATTAACAGTCCCACTAAAGGCCGCTGACTCTTCCACATTCGGCTGCGGATATAGCTAATGACACAATTAAAAAAACACTAGTAAATAATTATACCATTCATTACCTTTACAAAAAAGATTTGGTTAGCTTCCTTGCACAAGTCTCTTCTTTCTTCCTTTCAATTTTAAAACTATAATCTCCTCAATCTCAAGTGCTTCCTGATTTAAGTAAACTTTATTTTAAATATATATATATATATATATATATATATATATATTATAACATTTGCATAATTTGCTTAATTTTTAAATACGAAGATTTCCTTATAAGTTGTTTGACACACTCCTCCCCCTAACTCGCACGCTCCTTCAAAATTTTTCTTCAAAGCGAAAGCATTGTATTAAAGTCATGGTTAAATTTTATCTTGCATTTAAACACACACACACACACACACACAATTTATACATAACAACAGATTAATTTAACTTGTACAAATATTGAACATACCTTATATGACTTTGGGCCTCTACGCTAGCTCACACGCGAAGCTCACTCCTCTCATTCTTAGCTCGATTGTGTAAGTTCTTCTTCCTTCGGCTCCATCTCACCCCAACAGAACACACAATGTTGGCGTCTCCTCCTCGATGCCGCTCGACCACTTTCCTTCTTCTTTTCAATTTCTTCTCCTCCTTCCATGGCTAGGGCACGACTCTAATATTAGCTGCAACTTCTTCCTTCCGTCTCCTTTTTTTTCCTTCTCCTATGCGGCTTTCTTTCCCCTTCCTCGCTTGTTATGTTTGATTCGATCGAATGAGGGTTTCGATGGTTATGTTATAACTAAAGGGATAAGTCGGTTTGTTATTATTATTATTATTATTATTTTAACTTTCTTTTGTTACATGCGATATGAAAAGTAGAAGCCTGATTGAAGTTCAATTTATGCCAGGGACTGGTTACAAGGAATGTGGTGGAATATCTATATCCTCTTTTCTTTACTAAAATGGCAACTACAACCTGCAGGCATTACTGAAAGAAAGATTGTGATAACAAAATAATAAAAAATAAAAAAGAATTAGGTCATCTTCTTTGGGAATGATGAATCTTATGCGTATGGGAACTATCATATTATTTGAAGTTTTTGTTCGATATCTTGAGCAAAATTTTACCAAATTAAGGAGGAGTGCTTTTCAATTTTTTTTCTAAATTTTTATTGTTTTGATGTGATTAAGGTTTTCCAAAATTGAAATCTATGCTGTCAATCGACTGAATGATGTATAAAAGCTTGTTTGCCATACTCTTTAGCAAATGTTCTGTTATGATTCTAGAACATTATTCAGCTTGGATCTTTCCGTGAAGAATTTGCATGTGCTAATATATTAACAGTTAAGCAATAGTTTTGCAGATTAATACTACTGTAGTTGGTAGCAGTGAAACATGAAAATGTAATTACATTTTTGTTTCGGATCTGCTTGTTGTCCCAATATAAAAAAAGAAGGTGATAGGCTGATAATATATTTTTCAACCTGTAAATATTTCTTTTGTTGGAAACTCATACAAAAAAACTAAAATGTGATATTATCTATTGTGGGCTTATGTTGCTTTATTCTAACAGATTTTGTGCCTATGAGTTTGAAAGATTGAAACAAATGGTTGCTTCTGCTTTAGCATACAAGTGTGCGGAAGTGGCATATTTGAAGGTTGCATATTACAAACATCCCAGTGCTAGTAAAGATCGGCTTGAGCTGCAAGTTGCTCTCGATGCACCACTAATTGGTAATGAAAACACTGCTACTCAAAATGTTGTTATTTGAACTGGTAATTACTGAATCGTCATGCTTGTTTGGTGGGAGGGTGTAATCCTGCATCATCTTATCAGTGAATTTGCTTCTATTTTCTGCTAGATTTATTATATGAGCTATATGGAAATTGGGCATGAATTTACATTATTTTTTTTATTATCTTAACCAAAAGAAAAAGCATTGAAATTTTTCAGAAAGCATTCCCTTAGGTGTACTAATTGTCACTTGGAGCACTCATGAAATTGTTAAAATATTCCTACGTTGACTTGAGTACCTTGATCGTCATTGTTATTGTCATTTTCACCATCATAATCATCATCTTTAGAAGCTTATTCCTATTATTAGGCTTCAGTTTATGGAACTTCTACTCCTACCATTAAGGGCTACATTGATTACTTATAGCAGGCAGGGAAGGTGCCTTCAAGTGTCTCGTGCGTTTTCTAGGCAACGAATATTGAAATGCTTCTGATTTGGGAGTGCTTGTTCATCCTCCTTTGGGTGTCTGAAGCATTTGTTCCTTTGAGTATGAAGACTTGGATTACTTTATATTTATTTATTTGTTTTACCCATGAATTTTTTAAAGTTCTATTTATGGAAGAATGTAGATATACATTACAATATAACTTCTAGATTAAGAATTACTAATAGATGTGGAGAACCACTCAAGGAGCATTATGTGATAAGTGAATATCATGAACTTAAAGGTACACCTAAATCAATTACAATTAGGCCAGCTATTTTTTGTATGAATCCGAGTTTTGGTAGTAAACAAGTGATTGATTGTTGAGTTGAGCTATGATAATGAAGAGACTTGTGGAAAAATTAAGGAGATTATACTAATGAATGATTTTATTGGAGTAGTTAATATTAGCATCCATTGAAGATAAAATAATGTAAAACAAACTTAGTTGGTGTGAGTATGCAATTGTGTTGTGTTTGGCGAATGTGCTCTCTACAAGGGTAAATATAAATATTGTCTAAGGATTGGAAAGTAAAAGATTTAGATTTTAATCAACATAATATAAATTTTGCAAAGATATTTGCATAGAATGGCTTTAATTAGGGATATAAGGGAATTGAGTTGACCCAGGTGCTATCTTATTTAAGTTCATACATTTACTAGCTTAAGCCAAACTTGAATATTACCTTATTTAAATTTTTTTTTTCTCATTATCCTTTTATTGAGTTCGAGTTATTATCGAGCCTAATTAATTATATGCATAATCATAATAATTTAAACAGATAACTACCTTATTCTTGAAAACGTTTCATACTTTTTCATAAATAAATGATACAAAATTACTAAATATTGTTTCTAGTATTTTAATAACTCAATTGCTGATAAATAATGCAATTAGAATTTAATCAAACCATTCAGCTATTTTCTCAATATCAATTGTCACCAAATTAATGTCGTGTAAAGTTAATAAAAAATAAAAAAGAAGCCACTGATTAACCCACAAAACCATTAAATGAAAGAAAGACCTGTTTTATGAATGAATATCGAGTTGCCCATTGAGTATATAAAAGGATATCCTCATTTCAGGTGCCTCATGCCTATGTCCTCATTTTCAAATTAGATATATCTTTGTAAGAATAAAACATATGTTAGGGTATAACATCTCGGGTTATGATTGTGTTTTTAAATGGAAAAGTGCCTAAGGTAGTATTGTGCAACAATTGAATATAATGGAGATTGAATGGTAATTGATATATTGTATTAAATAATCCAGTTGGCTATGTTGTGTCAATCCAATTGTTGGATGTAACAAAATGATTCTGAATCAAGTCGATTGTTGCAAATATGAGAATGTATGATGAATATTTGGAAATACCATCAAGTTTCAATCGGGAAATGATTATGTTAAAGTAACGATGAGTATAACATCTATTAAAGATATGATAGTGGAGTATAATCTAAGTTAATGTTAACATATACATACATACATACATACATACATTTATACATGTTTATGTGTGTATATGTATGTATATATGTGTGTGTGTATGTATATGTATGCATGTATGTATATACGTGTGTGTATATGCATGTATGTATGCGTTTATATGTATGTATGCATGTTTTTGTAAGAGGGTTAGATAAAATTAGTGCCTAAGGATATGAAGGAAAATGATTAGATCAAAGTGTCATGGATATAATTTTTGCAGAAAAGCTTTAATATGGTTATTAAGCATTTTATGCAAAACCCAACAAGAACTAATGGACAATTATGATTTATAAGGCCCACCCCAACTAGTTTTGATAAGGCTAATGATGATCTTAACAGTGCAAATACACAATGCATTATAAGGGTGTGATGTCATCATGTTAATGCCTAGTTTATATTTTTTCCTTTTTCTTTTCTCTATAGCCATATACAAACCAATCTTTTTTACTACTTTGCTTTCTTAATCTTTTTTTTTTAATTGAAGTTGTCATCCAATTTGTATGGATACTTTTTTTCTCGCTTTGTATTTTACTGCAAAGGGTAGCTGGCATTTCTTTGCATTGTTCTTTGACAATTTTCAATTACAGTTTGAGTGTTCTATGATTATATGCTTCAAGTTTATATTGTTATTTTGATTTTTTAATATTTTAAAAAAAGTATGAAAAATATTACTAAATTCATTTGAATGCTAATTTGTTCATGTTATGAAACTTGGATGATTCTTTTCTATGATTGTCACATAAGTACAGTATTTTGTCTTGTATCTGTTGAAAATATTAAATTTTATAGCTGTGTAATGAATTTCAAAGCATGAATTCCAGAACATTTAGTTTCATGAATGCTACTGGTTCATTTCATGGCACACATTTGGCTAAATAATGCTCTGGAGATTTGTCCACTATTTTAAATGAAGGACATATCTTTTGATTTGTTTTTATTAAGAGCAAACATGTTTGGAATAATTCCGCTACCCTTGCAGGTTTTACATGTAGCAAATAAATATAGAAGTTTTGAATATAGATAGCTGTCGTCTGCTACTTCTATATCCTTAAATGATTTTTTCTTCTGTAACGAGCTATCAAATATGGTTGATTTTGTCTAAGCTTTGCCACATTCTGTCTCTTTTGTGTTCAAACTTTTTGTTAATTTCGTTTCATTAATTTTAACATATTTCTACCTTGCTAATGCTGTTCATAGGTGAGTCACCATCGTCCTCTGCTTCTGATATTGATAACTTAAATAATCATGGTGGGCTTGATAAGGTTGCTTCAGCTAGGCCAATCAGCTCCCCACAAATTCCTAGCAATCATGCTATAGCTTCCCGGAATCGTCCGCATGTTATGCGACTGCTCACCTATGTAAGTTGCATGCTTTGAATCTGATGTGAATACATGATCACACTTATTTCTCTGGCATCCTTTTCCTACTATGTGAGCATATAATTGTTTTCTCCCTATGATATCCATGTTACTTTGGAGAGCACTTCTGTTTGGTATCCTTGTGGTGTGTGTTGTTTGAATGTGGTTAACATGAGTTTGAGTTCATCATCTATGTTTAATGCTATTTAATTGGTTTTTATTTTTTAGCTTGTTCTGTTGATTTTCTTGATCAAATTTTACTTTGCATAAGCTAGGTATTAGATTACTTTTATTAAGATATTACTTGTATTATGAGAGGAGGATGTATTGAATTGGCAGCCCTTTTACTGCAAAAAATTGGGTTCAAGTTGTTGCTTTTTCACCCCTTTTGCATTAAGAAGATTCAAACAAGGCATAGCAATTACTGAAATTATAACTCAAAATAGGACAACAATGTTGATGTTTTTTTTTTTTTTAAATGGTATCAGCAAAAAGAAGTATTCCTGAACATGCAGTTGAAGTTATCTAATGCATTTTTTCCTCTCATTTCTTGTGTGGAAGCAATCGTGTACTCGATTAGGTTTTGCATGATTTTCTTAATTTTTAACTAGAGCTGCTTAGGTTTTGTTATTAGTTTATTTGTAATTTGGGGATTGCAAATAATTTTGCTATTCATTGTCGGTAGATAGTAGATACATTGTTGAATGAAATTGCATTTGGTTATTCTTGACACAGGAGTAATTACGCTTAACTTGTTTAATGTGTTATTTTTTTCCAGACAAATTATTTAAATTGTGCTTTTGAAGCCACAAAAAAATCACAGAATGCAGTTGCAGCTGCTAGTACTGACCTGGGAAAGAATGGTATTGAAGCGTGCTCTGCCAGTAGAGTTCTTGATTTTAACTTCCACAATGTTGAAGGACTATTGCGGCTTGTGCGACTATCAATGAATTCCATTGGTCATTGACTTAATAGGTGCATGGCACATGTCACTAGACAATATTATTTGGTGTTCTCTGCTTTGCAGCACAAATTTCTCTTGGTGAATGTGAACATTTGGTTGGTGGCTCACAAACTGGTAGCAAGCTCCTTGCACATAAAATGGATTTGAGGGACAACTTGTATGTGCTGCTGAATTGTTTGGCAACTTTGTAAAGTGTTTTTTGCGTCCTAGGATATTTCAGTTGGGCTGATCCATCTGCAGTAAAATTGATATAGTCATCAGGAGTTTGGATTTTATTGAGCTTTGCGTTGAAGGATGGCTAAAATTTCTGCTAACTTGGCTTGTTCATTATTTGAGCTTTTGAGAAATTCTTTTGTTACCCTAACATTCAAGAAGGAGAGGTGAAAAATGTCTTTTGCATTTATTGCAAATTGTTTTGCCATTGCCGCACTTGATCAAAGAGGACCTGTTACGTCACACCTGTAGATACAAACATATATTGATTGACTCAATTTGTGACTGCACATGGTAAATACCATTTTCATTTTTTGTCTGTTCAATTACCATTGCTATGATTTTAGTAAAATTTATCATAATTTTGGTTTTTCAGATTTGTGATCTGTACAGATCAATCTGTCGGCTCCTTCCTAATAAGGATCATGATGACCATTTTGTGATGTTTTTTATTGGAATAATGGTTGCTTCAACATCTGTAGCGGGCAAATTTTATCTATCAAGATGCCTAGGATCAACTCAGGTGAAGTTAGCCAATCATTTTCGAATTACTTTCAGATTATATCTTTATGCTTAAACTTTCCAGTTGGACTAGTTTTTTATTTTATTTTCTACTACTGTTGTTTTTCATTGCAAGGTGTTTTTGATTGTTTTTCACTTTTTTTTTTTTAATATGAACTGGAATTAGTTTGTTGCAAAGCAGCAGCCCCGCTTTCTAACTGTTGAGATTGGCGTTATGAATACTATTTATTTAGTTCAATCTTATTTCATTGTATGTGGTGCTAACTGCAGCTTAAACAAAATAATTTGTGCAAAGTATCACGTTTCAGTCAATAGACACCCCATTTCCAGTTTATTTCGTTAGCATTAATTCTGTTTCACCACTTAGTGGGATTAAGGCTTTGTTGTTATTGTTTTTGTTGATGTTGTAATTCTATTTCACCTCATTATGACTCAAATGCTTTCTCTCCTTCCTACATGCCCAAGCCTTCTAAGTTCTTTTTATCCTCCAACCATACGCTCAAAAAAGGTCTTACGCTCACAATTTCTATAATATAATATACTTTTCTTATTCAGTATTTCCTAGTTTTGACACAGCTATATGTTTTCCTGTACAGCAAATTCAATTTAAATAAACCAATTTTAAACATATTACTTGGTTCTCATATATTTTTTAATATCAATTTACATTAACTAAAATAACTCGTCCTGTTCTTGATCATTGCTTCATTTACCTTATGCCACCTATTTTGAAGTAATTCGTTCCTTTTGTTTTTAACTTTTCACTTCGTAGGCAATGTCTCCTTTTGGGGATCATTTGCCTTTGTATGCAACAAGTTACCTTATCGTAGTTATGCTGGTGCATAATTAAACCTTAGGCTCTATTGGCTAAGTTAATTGAAGGTTCTTAGTTCACTTAGATTCATGTTATATTAAATGGGCTAATTTTGGTCTTTCGTAGTCAAAGTGTAAACAACCACAGTTTAGGGAAAAGGGTGCTATGGGTTCACTTGTAAATGGATCACTTAGAGACATCTCAATGATTGAACCATTGAAGCTAATTTAATTGAATTTGTTCAATAAGATTCGAATGGGTAAAACTTCTAAGTATTTGGGTCTCTCTTGGAAGGTTTAATCCCATTTGATTTAGTGGAACAAATAGTAAATAGAACTTTCGTAAGTTTGATTTAAATCATTGAAAGTGATTGGCTCCATGATCATTGGAAGTCCCTCAGCAACAAGAAAGAGGGCCGAGTTTAAAACAGCTAGAGTTTAAGGAAGCAGATGGAGGTCGCAAGAAAACCCTCACAGAACAAATCCCACGCATAAAGCACATCTTGGCTCCAGATTTAGTATTTTCCTATTGCGGCTTATTCTTGATGAAGAATTTATTTATCCTTTTTTTTCAACCTAGTTTCTTGAGATTAGTGAAAACTAGTTAATCGTCCTAGTCTTCCATTTGGTAGTTTAATGGTTTCTATTTTCTTGAATTTTCGAAGCAGATCTGAGATATGTGGAAACGTAAACTGTCACTAAAATTCATTAAGTTTTATAAAATACGAATTTGGCTTTTGATCAATAAGATTTAGTATCTTAGAAAATTAATTTTTTGATTAATTATTGCTGTTTGTTTACCTTAGTTAACTTATTGACATGTTTATATAGTATTTAATTTGAAGTTATAATATAATTGTATAATGTTAATAATAATTTGATGTCTTTTAATTAATTCATATTTTAGCATTGCAACAGTTTCTTTCATCAAATAGCCATACTCTTAACATTGTTTTAATAATGATATTTACATGATTTTATTTGTCAAATGGCCATCATTTGGTAATCCCTCATTGTCTAATTTTGTTATTTCACGTCAACATAATCATTTTACAGGTGTTTGAACAGCAGCAAGTCTGTTGCTTAAGATTTATGGAAGTCAGAAAATTAACTACTTAGATTTATGAGTTCGATAGACATGCTATAAAATTATTTCTGTATTTCAGTTCATTTTTATATGATAAAAAATGTCTAATGAGGTCTCCCAAATAATTTTTTGGTTGAAAATTAAATCAGCACTGCTTTGTAGTGGGCATTTTGTCATAATATCAAAGTTAATTTTTTCTGGGTTTGACATATGTGTATCTAAATGTTGGCTTTGTCTGGCAAATTTATGGAAGTTCAAGTTATTAGATGCATGTGATTTAAGGTTTCCCTTTATTTTATTTGCAGGTTTAGGTTAGAAGTTTTGCGGATGTCGTCTTGTGCGGTGGACGCCGGCGATGTAAATTAGTCGATTTCGCTAAATTGTACATAATGAGAATAAGCTCCAAGCTGATGTTTTTTTAATTTTTTGTGCCATTTAAAGCATGGAGTTAGTTATAGGGGCCTGTGACACTTCACTACTACATTTGAGTTTCTTCACCCAATCAATTTTCAATAATAATATCTCTTTCTTATGTTTTTGTTGATTATGAATCATGCGGCATGACTTTTGAGCTAGGCATAATTAAAGCCCTCATTAGGGGGAGCAGCAAAAAGAAGTATTTTTTAGAATGTTTGCAGATAAATACAACACAGAAAACCAATCTAAATAAAAGGTAAAAGTTAGGTCAGTAACTCTTAAGATAAAGAGAGAGATTTTCTAATTAATCTTTCATTCTCAGCTAAGAATTTCTAATACATTTCAACACCATAAAAAAACCAAACAACAACAACAACAACAACAAAGCCTTAATCCCACTAAGTGAGGTCGGCTACATGAATCCTTTTTCTCCATTGCGTCCTATTCAGTGTCATATTTTCGTTTAATTCTAATAAATTAAAAAACCAAACATCTGCCAAAATTAATTTTCCAAAAAAAAAATAATAAATAAGCAAATAAATTTCTAACTCTCAAATTTGACATTTAAATATTAAAGCTAAAAATTTGTTATTTTCTTGATTAAGTTTTTATGATGGCCTCGATTGAACATTAAGGTTTTTATTTTATTTTTGGTCTCTTATGTTCTTGGGATTAGATCTTCGATGTTAATCGTGTTACAACGAATATCCCTCGGGCACAATCGAATTTTAATACGTAGAGTTAAAATTTAAGTAGTCCTCTATAAACAATTTAAGATCATTAAAAAGGTAAGGGTGACCTCACTAATCTTATAACCAAAGTCCAACCAAGTGAGTAGAATAAGATTGTATAAATGAAGAGTAATGTCTTTCGCAAAAAAGTCAGGCTAATTAAGTGAAGATTTGCTAACTTTTTCTTATGATATAGCATTTATAATATTTTGTTGAAAAGTGATAATATCATAATGCAATTTTAAGTGTATGGATTAGTTCAAGTTTTTGAGATTTTGAAAAAACAACACAAACTCTTATATATAATTTGTTATATTTCGTAGTTTGTTAACATTAATGACAAATGTGAAATAAAAATAGAATCATTTGCTTATTTTCTTTTTTTAATGATTATTATCTTAAATGTTTATTTTACGTTACTTAATTCAATTTATTTTATCTTCATGTAGACTAAAAGTTTTTGAAAAACAAATACTAAATCAACAAGAATTTGGGATATTTGATCATCAAATGACAAGTGTAAAATTGAAGGATAGCACTACAACGAATGATGGAGCCAAACTGAGTAAGAAATTTAAGAACCAAGTCCACAACATTGATTTTGGAGGGCCACAGGGTGAGAGAACAAGTGTCGCAGTGCTAGGTCATTCGTGTCGTAGTGCTAGTGATGAGCACATATAGGAAGCAAACCCAGAGCTTGACACTAGAGAGTTAGCTTTTGGCACAGTAGCATTAGATGTCAAATGCCACATTGCTAGAGGTAAAGTGCCACAACACTAGTTTCTTGATAAATTAAAGCATCAAGTCAAAAAGAATAGTAGCATAATGCCACAATTAAGCACCATAGTGCCACCTCATGGTGTTGTTACATGATAACTCTGATATTTTAATTTTGCAACAATTTTGGAGCACAATTAGAGTTGCTTGGTAATTTTTGGAGAAGTTATGATGTTGGGAAATGTCATTGAGTTAATGAAAAGTGTTGGAGTAAGTGTGGAGAGGACTTGTATAGGAAGAATTTTTCCATCAGGACTGCGCACGTAGCTCTACTTGCGGAGTCCCGATCGCTGCCGCACATCGCGGCAGCACACAATTTTTTTTTAAAAAAAAAAAATTAAAATAGGACAGGCTCCCATAGCAGATGAGTAGTGAGGATCGGACTCCGCACGTAGAGCTACGTGCGGAGTCCTGATGGAAAAATCTTTCCTTGTATAGAGTGTCTGTGTGAGTAGAGTGAGAGTGTGTAGTGGAAAACAAAAAAGTGCAAAATTGTGTTGTGAGATCAAAGAGAAAGCCGAAGTAGAGCCATAACTTCAGTCTTCAAGTTCTATCTTAATCAATAATTTCAAGTGTAATTTTTGAGTTTATAGAATATATTATGTATTTTTTCTTCATTCATGCTTGTGAATACTTATCTAAGTTAATGGTAAACCTAAGGTGCATTTGAATGTAATGTGTTGATTCTATTGAAAGAAATTACATATGTTATTTTTTTAAAACTCAATCTTACTTTAGCTGTGAATTGTCTATTTATGGTTAGGGGTGTAAATGAGCCGAACACGAGTGAACCTAGGCTCAGCTCGTGTTCGGCTCTTTTATATTTCGAGCGCAAAAAGTATGTTCGTGTTCGACTCGTTTGCTTAGCAAGCCGAACACGAGCTGTTCACAAACAAAGAGCCGTCATATATCTACATACATATGTGTGTGTGTGTGTGTGTGTGTGTGTGTGTGTGTGTGTGTGTGTGTGTGTGTATATGTGTGTGTATATATATATATATGTGTGTATATATATATATATATATATATATATATATATATATGTGTGTGTGTGTGTGTGTGTGTGTGTGTGTGTGTATATATATGTGTATATAATTGAGGAATAGTATTTCGAGCCAAAACGAGCCGAACACGAACGAACAAATCTTTATTCGTGTTCGGCTCGTTAAGGCTTGTTAATGCAGCGAACGAGCCAAACACGAACTTCTTAACGAGCCGAACACGAGCCGTTCGCGAACAACGAGCCATTTTGACAGCCCTATTTATGGTTAGAAATTAGTGTCTATGTGTATGAAAAGAGTCATAGTGGTAGAAATACAGTAAAATAAATTCTTTGAACATATAGATCTGTAATATTTGAAGATAGATATCTAGTAAATGCAAGTTGTTAAGTTTTCTAATTATCGATCGAGGTTGGAACATAACCACACTCTTAATTGATAACAAAGTAAATCTTGGATCAATCATATTAATTTTAAATCTCACTTTAGTCCAACCAAAAACTCAAAACTTTTTCTCATATATTAAAAAGAATAAAAATATTGCTTAGGGTAGATTTTAATTTACTTTTGCATTCACTTGGATTGATTAAGATAGGAATATACTTGGTAAATACAAGTGGCTAGGTTCTCTACTTATCAACAGGGATTATAAAATAATCATGCTCTTGATTGATAGGAATATTCAATGGGTCTTGTTGCTTGAATCTAAAGATCAAGTACCTTGGGTATAATATGTATCTCTATAATATAGAATTTAATAACTTTTAGCTTTGTATTAATTAGACTCCTATTATATTTTTTGTATGTCATAAGTGTGTAGCTAATAATTGTATGCATGCACCAATAGTCAATTTAAAGCTAATAAAAAATTTAGACAACCTCTTCAAAGAAGGGCATGACCTCTTATGTGCAAAGTGCGAAGTTGCAAGGGAAGGACAGTGTCAATATGCAAATGAAAAACGGATTTGATGCTCCTAAATTTTTTAATAGATTTTTTTTATTAATCCAATGGCCTTTGAGTTTGAATTATTTATTTTTTGTTCAAGTCGTTAGGTTGGATTAAAAGTTTAATTTTATATCAGTAGCCTAATGAGCGAGTACCATTTTACAATCTAAGCACACAAAAACATAAAAATTTAAGAAAAAGATTTTATATTCCACTCAAAATAAACACTTTAAGCTCATAAAATACAGCATATAAAGGTGGGCAACTTATCAACCTCATTTTTATAGGAGGTCTAACTTATTCATTTCTCTCTCTAGGACTTAGGATTTATCGTCAAGGTTTCTTTAATGGCTTTCATAAAGGATTTATAATGTAACCAAACACTAAGCTAGAATTTTGAACCAAATCTTCACACCTTATAGTTTCATGTACTTAGTTTTAAATCCTTAACACTGTTAAGTTGATTGAAATTAGGTTATTGAAACTTAAGTTGTAAGTCCCCATAGGCTTGAAAATGCCCTAAGTTACTCTTTGACCCTAAAGACTTATGACTTTTGTTTGGTCTTTCTTGGGCTCTTTTGCACTCTCTCTCTTTAATTCCTTGGATAATTCGCTCTTTGGTTCAAAAACAGTGCATTGGGTATGATGTTCATTTTGAACTAAAATTAATTTTATCCCTTTAAAAAAGAAAAAATAAAGGAGAGAATAAAATAAAACCAAATTGAAACCACACCTATTAAAAAATCAACTAAATTCTAAAATTTAAACATAAAATTTTAAAATTAATGAAATAAAAAAAATTAAAATCAAAGTCACTAAAATTTCAAAATTATTTTAAACATAGCAAACTTCAATGTTTCTAAAAAAATAATAGTATCAATAAAAATATAATAATAAATTGTAAATAATTGAAAATCAAAATTTTAATGAAATAAAATAGGCCCCACAATAATTAAAAAATCAAAAATCAAAATATAATTACAAGTAACATCAAGAGTTATATAAATCTGCAAAAATAACAAAATTCATTTTTTTAAGTTAATCTCAAATCACAACCAAACCAACCCTCACCCAAAACCCATTTTCCTTCAAATTCTAAACCCACATCACACCTAATTACACCCATTTACAATCATCTTCAATCGCCTTACAATCACCCCACAAATCTTAAACCACTCCATTTCAAGAATTCTAAATCTCACCCAAAGCATACACACCACCCAACTCATGAAATTAAACACTACTTCTCTCACCACAATCATCTAAATCCAACATCTCTATTGGCCAAACTTTGAAACCGCATTACACCTATCTCAAACTCTCTAAATCCAATACAAATTCTTGCCAAAATCAGCCAAAACCAAAACAAATCTAAGGCAAAACCAAAACAAATCTAAGGCCAAACCAAGTTTTAAGCCTAAGTCAAATCCAAAGCCATCAAATTACCAAACTCAAGCCAATGACCAATACACTTTGGC
The DNA here is from genome assembly GCA_022702705.1 of Papilionanthe hookeriana x Papilionanthe teres. Classification (NCBI taxonomy): domain Eukaryota; kingdom Viridiplantae; phylum Streptophyta; class Magnoliopsida; order Asparagales; family Orchidaceae; genus Papilionanthe; species Papilionanthe hookeriana x Papilionanthe teres. The sequence goes on from CM040437.1 coordinate 57,734,135, forward strand.
TCAACTTAAGCCAAATCACATGAGCCAAGGTTGAGTCAAAACTCGAGCCAATTGCAAGCCCAAATCAAGCCAACACCAAGCCTCATGCCAAGCCACCAAGCCAACCATTCCCATGACAAAATCTAGATCAAGCCGAGCCTACCAAATGTCAAAGCCCAATTTCAAAGCCCAATTGGCTCGTCTCCTTAACCATTTTAACTGACTTAACCACCACAGAGAGTTAACTTTAGCTAACCTAACCACCTCATTCCTTCCCAAGTATGTTTCTCGAGCTTTAAAGTCAAAATGGAGGCTTGACATTGGCCAAACACCAAATTTGACCATAACATGGCAATTCCTCATTGAAGGCCAATCTTTGACCACGCCATATCCGATTGGCACCAAGAATTAGTGCCCCAAGCTCTCCTTAAGCCCAAATCGACCCTAAACACCTATAAATAACGCCTCAAGCCATGCCTTTGTAATTTGTTGAATCTCATTGCTACCTTGCTAAATCTCTACCAAAATCAACCCTAAATCATTCATAAGGCCTTTAGCCATCTCCCTACACCTTTCACAAGCCATCCAAGCTTAAAATTCTTCGTTAAATCTCCAACTAGATCTTGTGACATCTTTAATTTCCCACATTCTCCATTCAATTTCCCAATCTAATCTACTCAAAGGATTCAACAACCCACAAAATCAATTCCTCCATTAAATCCGTCCATCCCGAGCCCTTTACCATATCCCTTGACCAAAACGAAAGCCATCTTGGATAAAACTTCGGAAGGAGCTTGGAGTATTAAATTAGAGCTAGAAGAGTTTCTGTGGAGTTTAGATGACCATTCCAAACTGATCAAACTAAAGGAATTCTCTATAGATTAACGAAATTCCAAGAAACCTAGATCTAGGATTTTGAATTCATAAGATTTTGACTATGGGATCTACCATAAGGAATTAAAGATCCTTTTGACCGGAGAGGGTCGTAGATTGGCCTGCAAGATCATGTGAATCACACAATTCATTGTGGACGGCTTCAGTCTATCATTCAGTTTTGGACGATGAATGAATGTCATTCATTCATTTCTATTTGATTTAAACGATTTAGATTGACAGTCATATAGGAAGCAAGGAGCATGTCAAAGCACGTGATAAATTAGTGCGGCTTCCTAATCATTACGTGATGAACTGATGGATGTCACGGGTAAAGGGAGTTGCGACGGAGGCTAACATGACATTCTAACTCAAACACTCATTTAATAAGAAATTTGGGAATTAAATTATTTAATAAATCAAAGAAAATAAATCATAAATAAAAAATAAAAAATTTACTCTTGAGTCAAGAAAACCTAAGGATTAATATGAAATAAAGATTAAAAAAAATAACTAATAACAATTTCCTAAATACGTAAAATCCATAGACATCAAAACTCAAAAGTGATTTCAAATTAAATCAAACTTGTGTCCTGAGGCTCCTCTAACCACATTAACTCCCCTTAATTTTTTTTAAGAACAAAAACTAATAAAACATTAATAATTAAAATTTCAAATGAAATTGGCAATGAATCCTTAAAATAAATATAATAAATGAAAAAAAAAATGATTAAAATGAAAATACCATTCAGAAATTCAAAGAAACCTTGAAAATGAAGACCACATTCAATAAAACAGTAAGTTAACTCACCCAAATGCAATAAAACCACTTGATAGGGTATACTTGTAATTATGATATTTACATTTTTTCACATTTGTTTCCAATTCTTGATTAAATCATAGAATTACATATTTAATTTGTGATGCTATGATTAAATAAACATGTGTAATGAATTGATTAAGATGTATTTCAATTTAAAAAGCAAAATCATGTGAAAAGATTTGTAAATCCTGAAAATGTTGAGAACTTGCCTTCTGTAATTTTCTGAAAATTCCAATTGATGTAAACTAATGTGTGACCAATTAATTCACTGTTTTGAACATTTCTAAAAAAATTGGTAAAATCAGCAAGGGAAATTGATGTGAATTCAAAGAAAATTGTGTAAAACTTGATATAACCATGTATTGATGTATATTTTTGGTACATGAGTTTTTTAAAACCTCATAGGATCTTAGTACATTCTCATTCCCCTATTTTGAATGAAGCTCTTATACTACTAAAGATTACAAAAATTACCTAAAATTTTTACATCTATAATCACAATCTTCTTCTTTTGGATTGAAATCATAAGACTGCCTTTGAATATGCAAATCATAATTGTTGATAAAATGCCTTGTAATAAGTAATGGACTTTTATAACTAAATAGCTTTAACTTGGCAAATTGGGATAATGATTTTAGGTAGCCCCAAGTAAGAATAGTTCTACCTTTTTATTGACTTCTTTACCCTTACCCACCACCTTTTTGTGCCCATTGTGCCTCATTTTGAGAATGTTAAATCAATGAACATTATCATGTTAGTTGTATATAAAGAGAGATAACTGATAGACTTGTTCCAAAGCACAAGCCTTTTTTATTGGGAGGGTAGTCATTGCACCTAAGTTCCAATAATTTTAATAAATAAATACATCAATAAAACACAAGCATATTATCAGTAATTGAAAATTTCAATTGGCAGGTCCTTCAAATGATTTATTCATTGAGAACATTCCTTTTGAGAGTGCAATTGAGAGTCTATTCTCTTATGGAATCTCATATATTAGAAGAATGCCTTCATACTATGCTTCATTTTCAATCAAGCGCTAGAAATGTTGGCAACCTTAAAAGATAAGAAGAATAATAATACAACTCAAGAAAAAATAAAACATAATGTTGAACTTGAATCATTGGCTTTGAAATTTCATGGGCTAGCTTGAATTGCTTAGACCATGAGCTAATTTGAATTACTAGAACTATGAGCTAGCACTAAGTTGTGTATGTCTTTGAGTATCCTTATTGAATAAACTTCTCTTCCCACTTGTACCTAAAATGTTGGTTTTCAAGCTTGCACAAAACTTATTTAACTGGTACTAGTTCATACAAGACTATATCAATGAACATCAAAATATAGTATAATACCTTTAGCTAATTGGATTAACAAAATTAAATCAAAAATGGATAAAATACGGGCAGGAGTTATATGACATTGTTTAGTCTTTACAACACTTGGAACTTTACATTAGAGACATCAAGAGTTATGTCCTATCTAATATCCATCACGAGCACAAATATAAAAAAAACTCACAAAAAAATATATAATCTAAATGTAGGTTCGATGGATTATTTTCATGAAAATGCTCACTTTTCTCTTTAACAAAATCAATGTTTAAAGGACATTTGAACAAATTTGTCAAAGCTACAAGCTAAAAACTGAATTCTTAGAACCATGATCTGCAGCATCTGCTTTCAATAGCAAGATTAACTAATATGTCCATCACTAGTCATTTTTCATTGTCTAATTTATATTTATGGCAAAAAATGCAATTGTTGATCATAGGGAATTACCATCAGAATTCACTCAATTGCATGGTGAAATCAATAAAAAAAATTGATATATCTAACAAGAAGTATAAAAATATTTTAAGGGAGCTTGCTCTGTGATCCATTTCAATTGAACCACTATCCCACAAGAATATGCAAGTTGCAAACCAAGAAATTCCGCCCATTCTCAATACATGAAGTTAGACTACAAGTACATTTGATTAATACAGATACCATTCATGTCACCACTTTGAATTGAGTTAAGTTCCACATCAAACAAAAGGAATTGGTGCACCATCAACTTGGTTGACTTGGGTTGGGTTGGCTGTGGTCAATATCAACTGCCTCCTTTATGTTTATCTATATTTTAGCATTTTCTGTTTTCTATATCAGTGGAGTATTCACTCTTATTTTGTTCATACCTCTCCTTGTAAAATCAGTTTTCCGTGTTGTTGTTGACTTCTCATTCTTGCATGGATTAGTGAAAGAAAACAAAAAAGAGACGCAGAAGTAGAACTATAATCATGACTTCTGCATTGTTGATTGTCCTTTGTCCTTCGCACCGCTTGTTCCACCCCTCCAATAGCCTCGTGCACAAGGAATGGCGGCGACTAGCATACATCGATACCATGTTATGAGGTAATAATTGAATAATCTTATTCACTAAACAAAATATCTATTCATAAGCATATAATATGAAAACAATAAGAAAATAAGAAAAAGTTGACATTATAAAGTGGAAATCAACATATATCATTTTAAAATATATACATTTTAATTTTGAATTGATATCCATTGCGCCAACCCCAACACACACACACACAAAAGCTTCGTAAAGGGTGACTACGGAACGATGAAGATAGCTGACATTGAGAAAGGGCCGACCAAAATCATATTCACTAAAAGGCATATATTTGGGCTTCCAAATATTCCTCCATTGTGCACCATAGAATTCCAGGCATGAAAAAAGTAAATTACCAGCCTCATTTTTCCACTGCTTTCAACTAAACTTTTCGTATTTCAAGCTTAACTATCAAACATAAATAACAAAATGCATTTGATCAATCAAGAAAATACAATAAAATAAGTATTAATTTCAGTTACAAAATTGCAGCATAAAAGTCGTTCAAGCACAAAGACCTGGAAACTCTTACAGACTAAACAGATGCCAGTATTTTGCGTGGTAGCTAGCTGCATCTCTGAAGAGAAATTTGGTAATTTGATTCATCAATGTTAGTCCACTCTTTTATTTTGCAGAGCGGTTTTTCTATCTGATAACTTTTCGCATCCATTTCAAGCTGCATGCAGTATTTCCTGAAATTTTCTACGCTAACATGAAGCTTGAAGTCTAAGCTGAACAAAAAGTTTAGCTCCAGTCTGTTCATTTCTGTAGTGGTGACACCCCCAACCCTCGCATAGTAAGCATTATTGTAAAATCTGCAATTGTTTGTCAAAATTAAGATAATGGATACCATAAATCTCTATTCTTATGGCAATTAACAATGGCGAAGTCAACAAAGAATTCCATAAATCCTTTACTTTTGATGGAACTGAAAGATAGGGAAAAGAAAAAGGAAATGTAAATGTAACTGGCCAGGTAATTGGATTGAAACTATATTTTATGTTGTTTGGTTTGTTAGTTCCCGATCTGTCCATAGACTCACAACTCAAGGAAAAAAGCTAGGAAGGAGAGATAGTATGCAAGATGAGAGGGAAATCATTATTTCTTTTTGGGTAGAAAGGTTTGGGATATAATCTACCTAGATCAATCCTCTGTTACATGTAGTTTCATCTATTTATAGAGGGTTCTCTAATATAATACAAAATAGATACTCATTATCCACACCTCTAAGGATCTCTAATTTATCCTTTTCTTATCTTCTTCTGACTTTGATATTATAATTAATAATATCTTTTGATAACATCGTATCTCAATGTCTTATCCCCATAAAGCACATGGGACCATAACCTTATAAACCTACTCGACCTTTGTGATAATTCAGTTATAGAGTGAGTTGTCCTCGTCTACTGAGTTGATCACAGAATGACGAGGCTCCGGTCCTTGTTGGCGATGGGTGAGCTTATTGCGAGAGGCAAACTGGTAACTAGCACTCGACCACAACTAGTACACAACTCATACTTGGGAGCTGGTGCTCATATATTTTTATCTATAAATTTGTCAGTTTGCAGGGACACAGGATAAGGTAATTTTGCAGTCCAGTTTGGCACGCTATCGGACCCTTAAGCTTGAGATGGCATTTGATAATATATATTTAGTTCCATTGATTATCTGACATCTTAGTGACAAAGCTGCATAAAGAATAAGAGAATTATACTACCTATAATAACGGTTATTCTTGGCCAAGCCAATAATATTATCAAATCGCATTAATGAGATATAAATAACTACCATGAAGTTTGGGGCCTTGCATCTCTTATAAATAAGGTGAAAAAGTGCCAATTGATTCATTCTTTCATCCATAAGCCCTTCGTTTTTTACAACTTCCTACGCATCCTACTCCTTCGTCCGATCCGTATAGAGAATATTTCAAAGGATTATACAAATATTCCGACATCCGAGCTCCTTGAAAGCTTGTTCGCCAAGTGGGGAAGGCAAGGCCACTCCAAAAAGAAAAAAAAGAAAGTTCCATATTATTAGAACATAAAAAAGAAAAGTACCATATCATTAGCCAAAGTAACTCATCATAAAATCTACCATAGGATGACTTGAATCTGTTAATATAAAGAGATGCATGAATTATTGGTAGTTGACGAAGAAGAGACAAATGATGTAGGATCTGCCATCTAGTGCAAAATATTTTTGAATATGTTATCGAGACAATAGCACTCAACATTTTTCAAATTATTTATTATTTTTTTGTGCACGTGTGTTATTTTATATGTTTCCTTTTCATAATAAAGAGTTTCTTAGTATTTTTATAAAAGAAACTAAATTATTATGCTCATTATTTTTTATAATAAAGAGTTTCTTTTATTGAATTGTTTATAGCATTTCGCATAATTAAATGATTCAAGATCTAAAACTTTGAGTTCCTCTTGGGATCGTGAGTTTACAGGTCATAATTTGTGTTTTCTTGTAACAAAAACAAGTGAGAATTCTCTCGCAATGAGCTATGGCTATCTGATACTTATATCATGGTCCATCCCTACGCATAATTATATGGTCTCAATTTTAGGGAGATAATATTGCATCTTTACATGCCCCTATGAAGTACTTCCACTTGGCCAGACACATGTTTTATTGCTTAGATGGTTGTCTAGAACACTTAGGGCATTAATAACAGTTTTGACTCAGACATAATTGTAAGTCCATGGTTTTGAGAGCTTTATTAACCTTTGTGGTCAAGCTATCTTCTTCCCTGCGAAGTACTGGCTTACTTCCACTTGGCTGAACACATGCTTTTGTCACTTAGGTGGTTATCTAGAATACTTAGGTCATTAATAATAATTTTGACTCAGACATAATTATAAATCCATAGTTTTGGGAGCTTTGACCCTTGTGGTCGAGCTATCTTCTTTTTTTCTTTTCCTTTTCGAGCCATGTTCTGATATGTTGAAAAGAACTAGTCTTGCTTCTTAACTTTTTATTGAATAGTCATAGGATTCTAGGACAGATTCTTTCCATGACTTAGAGATTATGAGATTATCTTGAACGACGCGATTCATAGATTGATGACACGAAATTCTAGGCTGCATTGGGTAGAATGACTCTGCAACCAAATAGACTTGAGAGCCTAATGCCTAGGCCGTTAATAAAAATTTTGACCCAAAAAAATTGTAAATCCATTTTTGTGGGAGTTTTGACCCCTGTAGTTGAGCTATCTTCTTTATTTCCTTTCCTAGACACCTTCTCATATGTTCAGAAAAATAAATCTTCTTAACATTTTTATCAAACAGTCATAAGATTCTAAGACAAACTTTTTCCTCGACTTAGAGACTATGAAATTCTCCTGAACGACGCAATTCATAAATTGATGACACTAAATTCTAGATTGCATTGGGTATACTAACTATGCAGCCAAATAGACTTAAGAGTCCAATTCCTAGGATAAAGAATCAATGATGTATGGATTGGATCATGTCTACCGACTTAAGATATTCCTTATTTATCGTTTAACACCTTGTTAGACCTATTCTATTTCTGTAAAGTATGCTTAGTGATATCGTTTCATAGAATTGTTTTGTGGAGAGGCTGCCACCCAGTAGGGTATGATGATTCACTCTTTACCTAATAGACTGGTTTAGCCTTGACAACAGGATATTTCTATTTATTTAAATGGTAAGTCCCTCCATGATGATCATATTGAAGATTCTAAAACACAAGCAAGAATTTTTAAATCAAGAGTTTTCTTGGATTTTCCCTAAAATATAATTTACCAAAAAGAATAGGTTCCATTGAGGCTGTGTGTGTACCCATCAAAAATAAATTTTGATTCTTTAGTTATATGCGGGAGGGTATTCATAAATCTTCGAGGTTTGAATAAAGTAGTTGGATACTTCTTCTGACTCGCATTCAACTTACCTACGAAGACCATCCTATGAAAACCTTAGCATGTTCTTTTGCATTATATTTATTTCTCTCTATGCTTTTTACCACTCTCACTCTATTCTATTTTCATCTCTACTCTTATTCTAAATTTAGTGAGGAGAATATCTAAAAAGGGAAACAAAAAGGAAGCGAAAAGCATGGGAAATGTGGGTTTGAGGTCTCTAGCCTCCAACATTTCTCTCTAAAAGAGAGTACAAAAGCCAGCAAAGATTCTCCTAACTCTTGCAATTGGTTTTGCGAACTCATTTACATCCCTTGTTTCCTGGTGAATAATGCTATTAATATGCGCATGACATCCAAATAGAAGATAATTATTCAAAGCAGCAGACTATTAACCAACTTAATGTCAATTTCTTTGAAGGGATGAAGAACAAATGATATTTCAAAATATTGTTCATCCTAAATAGGCAAACAATAGATTTGAATAATGTGATGTGATCAAAGGGATCAAAACTCCCTCGATGAAATTCCAAGAATGGAATCTTAAACTTATTTGGTGTGCAACGGCAATCACTCAAGGGAAAGTATTCCCCATTTGATATTGTCGGGGAGTCCCAATTCGCCTTTCCCATTCATATCGAGTAAGGCTGCCCCAACTCTTTCAAGATGGTAAGAATCATCGTCGTCTGTTAAAATATGTGACAAGGTTCTTCTAGTAGCCGCGATGAGCAACTTTCACCGCACCAAATGTTCGAAACATGGAGGGAATGCATGCTCTTTTGATGCTTGTGCTACGTTTCTCATCATCATCATCTTCTGTTGATTCAACTCATTCATTTGCCAAGTCAAGAACACTCTGGCATGCTTGTCTATGGTCAATAGCACACCACAGCCCAAAGGCTTAGTAAAGCCATAATGTGCAGCACATGTTTAAGGGCCACAAACCCCCTTGACAATTGTAGTAGCATTTCTCTTATTACCGCTGTTACATGATCTTTCAACTAATTGATTTACTAGGTCACAAACTCTATGAATATTTGTAAATGTCGAATGTCATATCATAGCACAAAATTCTTTATAGAGCATAATGCATGGTGTGGTATGCACTGTTTTAAATATAATGCAAAATATTAAAAAAATATTAATAAATATAGATAAATATGAAAAAATATATAATTAAAAGATTAAAAAGTATGCTAATAAAACAACAACAACAACAAAGCCTTAATCCCACTAAGTGGGGTCGGCTACGTGAATCCTTTTTCTCCATTGTGTCCTATTTAGTGTCAAATTTTCGTTTAATTCTAATAAATTAAGATCATTTTTTATGTAATAAGCCCAAGTTTTCCTAGATCTACCTCTGCCTTTCTTAACATAAGTTGTATCCAAAACATCTACTCTCTTAATCAGATCATCAGGTGGTTGACGTTTAATGTGACCAAACCATCTAAGGCGACTCTCTAATTTTATCCGTCACTGGTGCAACACCAACCCTATTACAGATATATTCATTTCGCATTTTGTCTCTAAGTGTAAAACATGCTAATAAAAATAAGAAAAAAATATTTAAATTCAAGTGCTCAATAATTCAATTACTTCAAATCAAAATATTAGATTTTTTTACAATTCTAAGCTTTTATATGTACTGCTCATTTAAAAGTTTATCATCATCATCATCATAAGTCAAACAAATCTTATTTCCTTTACAAATAGTATTATAATTGTATGAAACAAAATCTTCATCATTATTGTCATCAACCAAATAAAATTCACTATCATGCGAACGACAATGTACGTGACATATCATGTAATTTTTATATATTTACATATTCAACACCTAAAGTTTTTGATAAAAAGATATATTTCACTTTAGAAAAATTAGTACACTATTTTTATGTGATATTTAAATAAATATTAAATTTTAGATGTTCTATATGCAAATATATATAAATTGAATTGTATCCATTTTATTTTTTTAAAACTATTTCATATTAAACTAAAAATTAAATTTTGTCCACGCCATCAAGGTAACGCACCATGTCCTTCCCCATGCATGGTACAAATAGCATGTGTCATTTTGATATGTCGCACACCTCACCATGCAAATGACATCGAGAGTGTGCCACGCAGCACCATGTGTCATGGCACCATTTAGCGTCATTTACATGTATGCTCTATGATGGAATCCATTTTACTAATGATCACTATATTATTGATATGCTCATTGTGTAACTCTTCTTGCTCGTGATATAATCCACACTCACCGCACATTTCAAAATATTGAATCTCAATATGTCTGTGGACTCATACCCCAAAGAATGAACTAGGAGAAATGGAGAGTAAGCTAGATGAGAGATAAATCACTATTTCTTTTAGCGGAGACAAACTGTTTGTGAAAAAATTGACACAGATCAATCGCTTGTTACATGAATTTTTCTCTTTTTATAGAGAGTTCTCTCGTAGAATGAAAATTAGATATTAATTATACACATATTTCTTAGGATTTATAGTTTTATCATTTAGTATTTTTTTGACTTTGACATTATAATTAAATATTATTTAATAGCAACGTATCTCATCCCCATAAAGCTAGCCAGGTCACAGACTTGTTTTCTTACTCGGCCTTTGTGATAATCTAATGTTGAGAAATTCAGCTTCAAGCTCAGTTGTCCTCCTCGACTAAGTTGATCTCTTAGACAATGAGGTAGATCTAGTACTTTTGTTAAATGGCTGAGTTGATCGCAATAGGCAAATTGATAACTCATACGCTGCTCATACTTGGTGGCTGGTACTCAGTTACTCGTATCTGTCAACTTGTCAAACTAGGCAAGACAACTGGGAGAGAATTTGGCAGTCCACCTTAGCACGCCATCGAACTCTTGAGTCTAAGTTTGGTTATGTAGCATTACACTATATATGGTTGATGAGCTTATTTAGGGTCCTATTAGTAAAAATGGGAATATTAAAGAAGTTTAGGGATTTATTTGTAAAACGTTGCAATACCCTATTTAAGCCCATGTTATGAAAGAACATAGTAGGTTTTGAACAATCCTTTCTATTTCATATCAGACCCAGATATAACCTAGAGCTTGGGTTATGGTAGGAATACTAGAAATAGAAGGAGATAGGGCGGTCTTCTGTGCTGCGACCAAAAGTAATAAAGGTGAGCCTTCTTTTGCGATGTGATATTGACAACTTGGTCTCGGCGGGAAGACAATAAAGAGAAAAGCTTTGACGCGCCCTCTGCGTTGTGATCCCGACGACTGGGCCACGGCAAGAAGACAAAAAAGAGGGTCGTGACTTTCATACCACAAAACTAACAAGACTTGAGCGACGACCATCTACAATGCCACCGAATTGAGAAGACCTAAATCTGTTGCATCCCCGCCCATCCATGGAAACATGTTGTTTCATCCACAGCTCGAGAGTAACGGCGGTCTACCGAATTGAATCACACGATCTAGACTTGGACTTGTGTTTGAGGATGTCAGAAGATGGAAATTGTGTGAGAGACAAAGGATTGGAGCTTTTAGTAAAGCTAGCTCCTGAAGTTTTGAAGGTCTTGGTCGGGCTCATACATGAATTTAGCGTCTTCCCACTTCAGCACGTACTCCGATGCAGGTGAAGCTAAATCTTCGTCTTGTGGATCTGAAACTCGATGGATCAGCCACGCAAATGAATTGGTCACGTCAGATTGAGGCTACTCTAGTAAGGAAAAGACTAGAGGGATATCTGACGGAAGTCAAGGCTAAGCTAGAGGGTGACAGTGTTGAGGGGGATGAGTAGAGGACCACACATGACTTACTTTACACCTAGCTTCTCAACTCGATGGTTCCATCGATTGTCTCATTAGTGGATGACATTACAAAGGTGAAGTACATCTGGGCAAAGCTGAAGAGCGATGTTGGGACTGAGAACCACATGAGGGAGCTCGAGTTACAACGTGATAGGCATAATGGTTCAGGGTGATAGATCGATTTAGAAATACACAATAGAACTGGAGTGGTTGTGAGCAGACCTTGATTACTTCTCACTGATATCGAGTTGTGGCAATCTGGAGTGCAAGAATAGGAAAATTTTTACACATGATGATTATGCAGTTTCTGGCTCATGTAAACCCGGCCTTTGATAAGAAGAGATCAGTCATTTTAGCTCAGACGCCTATCCCTTCACTGGATGAGGCCATTGTTGCGATGATACAGGAGGAGGGTCACATGAAGCTACAATCTGAGCCGAGTGGACTTCTGGGTGCGCAATCAAATTTGGCTGCCTCGAGCTCATGTATGATATGTGTCTAGGGGGAGACTCACAAGTGCTAAAACTGTGGTGAAGTTGGTCGTCTGAGTAAGACCTATTCTAAGCCACCTAAGGAAAGAGAGGTAGGCGGGCATGGATAGGGTAAAGGACGTTGTCGTGGTCGTGGTGATTGAAAAGATGGACTAGGAAGCTACTGAGTAAATCTGATGGTAGCAGAGGAGGGAGAGACAAGTGTGCTTTATACCAATGAAGATTGTGAATGTCTGGAGTTGTCGAAGAGGAAGCAGAAAACAACAGGAGATGTGGTTGGGTATGCTTCTAACCAGCTGTCATTATGGGATAACATTGCCACTAAAGCTCGCTCTACTTGTGATACAGATGCTCTTGCCTCTATTTCCACCACAGGATCATCAGAATGGATATTAGATTTTGGTGCACTTTGACATGTGACATGTACTGCTCGAGAGTTTTCATATACTCCCCTAGCAACCAGAGAACATCTAGACTGCTGATGGTACAACACATGCTATAGTTGGTAAGGGGCAATGAGGGGTACCAATTATATGACTTTGTCCAATGTGTTACATGCTTCTTCTTTTTCAGTGAATCTTTTATCCATTAGTGTCATTATTTTCTAACTAAAATGTGTTGTTTTATTTTATATTCCTAAAGTGATATTCTAAGAGAAAGAGAAGGGTCGGACACTTAGAACTGGAACGTGGCATAGTACACCCTGGTACTTTGATCTGAAGGGGATGGAGTCGGCTTTGACATCCACAGTAGAGAATGTTGGAGTAGAATAATCTAGAAGTGTAGAGGATGTGTTGCTGCTATATCACAAATGCATGGGCACTTCGGTTTTAGTTTATTGAATCAGTTGAATCATTCTTTGTATGAGCAGATAAACAAAAGCTTGTTTGTGATGTTTGTGAATTGGGCAAGCTTACAAAGAGCTCTTATATAAGTTTTGGAAAAAAGAGTTGGGGTGTTTTAGACTTTATATCTTATGATGTTTGGGGGCATTGCTCTATAAATTATATGAATAATTATCGATATTTTGTGAGCTTTATCAATTTATTTTCTTGTATCAATTGGCTATATTTGATGAAAAATAAGGGTGATGTGTTTGTTTGCTTTAAAAACTTTCACAAGGTAAATTATACTCAATATGGTGCAGCAGTGAAGGTATTGAGGTATGATAAGCAATAAAGCATTTATGGAATACTTGTAACCCAAGGGATATATCATCGAACCACATGACCATATATACCAGCCCAAAATGAAGTAGCAGAGAGAAATAATAGACATCTTCTAGAGATAGCCTGAAATGATTGTAATGAATGTCCCTTAACACTTATGGGGGCAAATAATTTTAGCAGATGCTTAATTGACCAATAAGTTGCCCTCAAGGGTGTTGAATTGGAAGTCTCCTTGTCATCTGTTGAAAGGAAATATAATAGAATCCGTCCATTGAAAGCGTTTGGTTGTGTATGTTTTATGAAGAATAACAAGTCATCAGTAGAGAAATTAAATCCCAGAGCAGCGAAATGTGTATTCATAGGTTATTCAGCTACCCAAAAGAGGTATGTCTGTTGGAGCATGATAGAGAAGTGACTGTAAGCATAGATGTGTCATTTAGAGAATTTAAATCGTCCTACACTCAAGAGGTGACATCACCCTTTTGTGAGTCATTAACAAGAGACATGAGGTAAGTAACAAGTGTTAAAGAATAGTACATGTGTGAGCAATGGCTTGTCCTGTGATATGGGATGAATCAATTGAGGAACCGAAAAATGAGAAGTGAACCAGAGGTGGTGGAATTCAAGCTGAAAGTGAGCTAAGAATGTAAATACGGAGAAAGAAGCAAATTAAGGGAATAGTGTCACTTGTGTTAGCAAGTCTCTTGTTTCAGTCTTCCCAAACTATTGACACACCTACACCATCCACCTCCGACTCAGAATCCTCGGGTGATATGATTCCTTCTCCCTCTTCCCCTAACCCAAAAACTTTGAGGATCTCTTGCAGTAATGCGGGAGATCTTCCCGATCGTTATGGATGGGAACATGTCTCTGCTAATTTTGTTTCATAATCTAACATATTACCTATACATGAAACATTCATTGTATCTTTGGACAACGTCTTCGTACCCAAGTGTGACAGGTTGCAAAGGAGGATCCCAAGTGAAAAATAGCTATGCATGAAGAGCATGAGGCTCTCGATAAAAACTGAACGTGTTATAGTGTCACTACCAGCAGGTAAAAAGTTGTTGGGCACAAATAGGTATTCACAGTAAAGCAAACTCCAGAAGGAAACGTAAAGCGGGATACAAAGCACGACTAGTGGTGAAAGGGTACAAGCAGAAAAAGACATTGACTATGACAATACCTATGCATTGGTAGCAAAGATGAGCATAGTGAGAATGTTGATTTTTCTAGCAGTAAATGGTGGATGAAGGTTACACAAACATGATGTGAAAATGTGTTTCTTCATCGCAAGTTACTAGAGAAGGTACATATGGAGATACCACCAGAATATGGCTTGAAGCAGTCTCCTCGAGCTTGGTTTGACAATTTTAAAAAGGTTATGGTAGGCATAGAATATCGGCAGATCAATGCAAACCATACGGTGTTCTTCCAACAACATGAATGTCGCACCAAAATCCTTGTTGTATATGTTGACATCATTATCACCGGTGATGATAAGACAGAGATTGTGCAACTAAAGATAAGGTTGGACAATGAAGTTGGGGTGAATGATCTTGGACAATTCATATACTTTCTTAAGATGAAGTGGCTCGTGGACCATAGGGGATGATCTTGTTCCCAAAAAAGTATGTAATCGATCTCCTCACGGAAACAGACATATTTGCATGCAACCATGTAGTCTTTCCAATTGACAAAAAGGTCAAGTTGAATGCAAAGGCAGGAGAACCGGTTGATCATGAGAGGAGCCAATGACTGACGTGCCATCTGATCTATTTATGTCACACTTGACCCGATATCTCTTTTGCAGTCAATGTGATGAGCCGCTACATGCATGATCTAAGGAAGGGTCATATGGATGTAGCGTATCAAATTCTGAGATACCTGAAGACTGCACCAAGGAAGGGGTTCAGCATGTAGACATTAAGCATTTTTGTGATGCTGACTGAGCGAGTTGTGCAAATGACAGAAGATCGAGCTCATGATATTGCATGTTTGTAGGGGGCAACTTGGTCTTTTGGAAGAACAAGAAACAGTCAGTAGTAGTGAGGTCAATAACAGAGGCAGAACACAAGGCCATGGCCTTCAGAGTTGCTGAGATGATGTGGTTAAGAGTCTTGTTGATCGCGCTCAAGGTGGACTAAGAAACTCAAATGAAGTTATCGTGCGACAAGTCAGTAATCGGCATTGCCAACTACCCAGTGCAACATGATAAAACCAACCAAACATGTGGAGATTGATAGATTGTTCGTTCATCAAGGAAAAGCTGAATGATGGGCTATTGGAACCAAGTCAAGTAACCACTGGAGAGCAAGTGATCGACTGTCTCACTAAAGGAAATAGTTTCTTAGATTTGTCTAGGCTATGTGATAAGATGGGCTTAGCAGATATCTTCTACCAATCTTGAGGGGGAGTGTTGAGAATTTGACCTCATTTAGGGTCCTAATGGTAAAAAGGGAATATTGAAGAATTTTAGGGGTTTATTTGCAAAATGTTGTACTTTATTTCGGCAAATGGGTGAGTTGATCGCAATAGGCAAACTAATAACTCATGCAGATCATACATGGTTGCTGGTACTTGGTTACTCGTATCTGTCAAATTGTCAAACTCGGTAAGACAACTAGGAAAGGAAATTTGGTAGTCCGCCTTGGCATGCCATCGAACTCCTGAGCCTAAGTTCGATCATGTGGCATTCCACTATATATGGTTGATGAGAAATTGTGGAAAAGAAGTTTCAAGAGTTTTGCTGAAACCGTTAAGCAAAGAATATTATACGGGAGGATCCACGTTTATTGGAATATTCCATTAAGGACTTTAATATATTTTTGGTCCTAATACCTCGGGTTCAAAAGGATAAGCAAATTGCAGATTCAGTCTATCTATATTTCTTTCTAATCCATTTTATGTTTATAGCTTTTTGTTATCTTCTTCAAGGGACTCGTAGGGGCTTTTAGATTTTGTTTTTGTTTCCTTCCCAATTTTGTTTTTCTTTATATATTGTTTTCAGAAGTCCCTCTTCATTTAATTTTAATTTCCATCTCTCTTTAATAAAATCCTGCTGGCATGGTCCTCATCTTTACCACAAAAAATAATAATAATAATAATAATAATAATAATAATAATAATAATAATAATAATAATGAACACAACCTATTGCTTTTCATGTTCTTCAGTTCTAGTTAAACTTTTAACAAGGTTTAAAGAAAAAAAACATCAAAAAATAAGAAGTATGAATCCTGGGAAAAGTATTTTTTCTATGAGTCGCAATGAATGGTTTGGGAACTATTAGTCAATAGGAAATTGAGGTAAATAGCGCTTTCATTCCGCTTAACTACTCCAAACCAAACACAATTTGACGATATTAAATAAAGTAACAAAGGATGGAAGGCTCATAGCTTTAGACAATGAATTAACGATCTAAAGTCAAACATTGCTAAACAGTGCAAGTTTCAAGAACAAAAATATTATAAAACTAAATTCTTTCTTGCAATAGAACACAAAAGATCCATCTCAGATCTGCAAAATAACGACTCTTTCATCATGAATTATTTGCACCTAGCACATTGTGCTGACAAAAAAAAAAGAGCCAAAAAACAAGGTAGCGACAAAGCTCTAAATGACATCAATTTCGTATTTTTCAGTCCAGTGAGATAGCAAAAAGTTGGAATGGCTTATGAGTTGTGCTGATGATTACAAATAAAGTTGTGGTCACTAAAAGCAGCAGCATTCTTGCATTTTTAGAGGGTAGTGACATCTAGCAAAGCTTAACATTAATCCTTGTTTTCTAACAGTTTCAAATGGTATGAGTACTATGTACCTTTCATTTTTATTAGCAATGGATGGCATCATCATTAGCCATACTCCAACAAATTTTATTTGGATTTATTTATTTATTTTACATTAATTTAGATAAATCTTTAACTTGAATCAGAACTAACTGATCACCAACCATTAGTGGACCATGGCTATTTGCTTATGACAGTTCAACATAAGCACATACAAAAGACAATGACCGAAATACAAAGCAAACCTGAGCTCTGGGACATTGATTAGCAGTAGCTTATGAAGGGAAAAAAAACAGAAAAAAAAATGAACATAAATGGTTGCATGGGGTTGACTAAATGGAGTTCTGACATTAAATATAAAATGATGAAATCACAATCTTATACTCAAGAAATCATTAGTTTAAATCAATTAATTAGACAAGGTACTATGATATTTTAATCCAAGGGGTTACATCTGGGTAATACAACATGTAGTTTTTTTTCGAAAAAGATTTTATAGCTCTCCAATTCAACGTGATATGCTTAATCAATGGGCAAGAATAAAAACAACTTAATTTTACAGAGATTTTCAATGAAATTGATTAACTTAATATTGCCCATCTTGCATAGAATGCTCCAATTTTGAACTGTGTAGTGAAACAAATGCTCAATCCACTAGTTTTGAAAGTAATTTTCACCTCTGAAATCTATGAGTGTCATAATGCTAATATGTGGCATCGAGAAAGAAGACAGTTTAGCATTTGTGAGCATTCTGTAAGCATTGTAGCCCCAGTGCATTTGCCATATGAATTTGAGGAAAATAACCAAAAACATTAAATACTTACGCATCATCAATGAACTTTGCCGCAACAGCAATACCCGTAATGAGCAAGCGATGAACATTTAGGGGAGTAAGGTAAGTGTCTGTTTGAAGAAGAAACCTGTCAATGTATATGTAGGCTACAACAAAACACGAAGGACTGCACTTTGAATACTTAAAAATGCGCTCAATATAGTCTTTTATTCCAATATTAGGTGCTCTCAGTCCATGAAACATGGTAAGAATATCTTTTGTTTTCTTCGATCCAAGAATCTCTTCATTTTTATGAATAATTCTCTCAAGAGCTGAAGAAAAGAGAGCTAACACGCATGGAAATTCAACAACTTTTTTCCCTGGCTCTGCCAACCCTAAACTGAGAAAGAGCTCGGAATGCATATCCTCAGTTTCACGAGGGAGAGAACCCATGCTATGTCAGCAGAGCACCTAAATGAATCAACGGTGGAGACTTGGTTAATGATATTAACTGAATGAACATCATTGTTCACAATGTACATTAAGAACGAGTCAAAATATATAAGAAAGTCATTCTGACTTGGACAGCAATAACTCAGAACAAAAAATATCATCTTTAATTAGTGTTCTGCAAGGTGTCGTAATATGAATAATCTGATGAAAATGCTTCACTAAGTATTCTACTTATCAATTGTTCGCAGCCACCAAGATGGCGATAAGATCGATTCTAGAGCAAATATAACTCAGCATTCTCTTTTTGGTTAGTTGGAAATAAAATTGTAATGACAATGTCTGATTACAGAAGTTCCAGACACAATCAAGCAAAGAAGGTTAAATACCCAATATAAGGAGTTAGGAGTAGAAAATTTTATAAGTTTCTACTTTCGCATTAAGGAGAGTTTAAACTCAAGATTTGCTTAATAAGAAATAAATAAAAGTATTTATAAAAGCTCTAGAATCGATGAATACAGGCTCCGAAAGCTTACAGAAAGTCAGATCTCCCTTTATTACCCCTTACCGAAACAAGAAGCATCCCATTTAGATCCCAAAGGAAAAAACCCCTAACGGAAACAAGATGAATTACACCAAGTTGTTTCCTTTCCCACTTCTTATAGTTATAAAGTCGACATAATGAATAGAATAGTAAGGAACAATTAAATCTTACAGCTGAGGCGGTTCTCCTAAGAGCTGCGGCTGTTAAAGAAGATTTCTGAGCTGCTGCCATTTTCCCATTTGTCAGTAATGAAATCAGTAACTTCGGCCGGATTCTGAGTTATGCTTTCAGAAGGGACGAAGAAAAATGGAGAATGAGGGGGCGTTCCAGATTCAGATACAGTAATGCTGGCAGCAAAAGGGAAGAAATGGAAAATAAAAATGAGGGAGAGTTGGAGAAGAAGACATTATTGAGTCGGTGGGAATGGGACCTCAAGCTGGTAGGGTGGAAGGTCCAGATTCAGATATGGTACTGTCGGCAGCTCATGGGAAGAGATGGAAAATAAAAATGAGGGAGAGTTGGAGAAGAAGACATTATTGAGTCGGGTGGAAATGGGGAGAAAAATTTGCGTCCGGTGTCCGGACGCAGCTCTGCGTTCGGACAACGGAGATACACCCCATGTAACACCCATGTATCACCCATGTAACTCCTCTGCAGGTCAGGTGTACGTAGGTGTACGTATGTCTCACGACTGGACGCAGCTCTGCGTCCGGTGTCCGGACGCAAATTTTTTTCGGAAATGGGACCTCAAGCAACAGGTGGAAGATCCCTTTTTATTTTATTTTTTATTTTATTTCTTAAATAAGATCTTTTTTGGGGGCGAGATTTACATAACTCACAATCTTATGTACTTCTATATCTATCATTTAAACATTCATATTTATATGTATTTCACTTAAAATTTTAAAATTATGTTAAATATATCACAATCATTATCTTCTTAAAAATAAAATATAATTTTTCATGCACCAAAATGTTATAAAAGTAGGAGGGCAGTTCTCCCTAGAAGGTCTCGATAAAAATAATTCCTCTAGCATGGACAATAGTTGAAGGTGATGAAAAGCATGGATTGGCTCAAGTCAACCTTAAGTAGAATCATACTTTCGCCCTACTTCCTTTTATGTTGGGTCCTTTAGTTGTTCTTATATTTGGTCATTCAGTGCAAAAGTTAAAGCGACAACTACCCTCTAGTTGTGAATGTTGTATTCGACGGACATCACTACTTTAGTTTCGTGTGAAAGCATGAATAGGATTTTGTCGGTCGACGTTGATAATGTTGTTTGCATTTCCCAGAGGACAACAGAAAAGAACTTTGCCTATTTGCCTTTTGTTCCCTTGACTTTATTTTTGATGAGGCTGAGGATGATCTTGTTGACAACTTCAGCTTATTCATTCATTTGTGGGTTGTGGAAGAAGGAGAACTTGAGATTGATTCTTTGGTTTTTGGTAAAAATCATTGACCCCTTGTTCAAAAAATTCAACTTCGTTGTCGGTGACGAGGGTAAGGGTAGGTTGTATATGTATATAATATCCATGCGACTGAAATTGCGGATAACATCGATGATTATTCACAAGAGAGCATTAGCATTGTCCCACTTAGAGAAGTAATTAATTGTTGTACTTTTATTATCCTTTTGATAGGGAAGAGGACCCAAGAAGTTGAGTCCTCGTACAACAAAAGGCCAAGGATTTATTTTAGTTGTAACTAGTGTGTTGGTCGGTGCTACATGGGTGCAATTTTTTTGGCACTACTCGCATGTTCTTGAGATTATTTGTTAATCTCTTACTAGGTTTGGCCACAAGTATCCTTGTTGTTGTATCTGGTGGGCCAACATTTTTCCTTCGAAATGGCTTTCATACTAGCCCGAGTGTATTTCCCTGAGAATTCCTTCTACTTTATTCTCATGGACATACTTGAGGTACAAGGAAGTAGTCAAACTCTGGAATAGCTCATCATCCATCATAAGATATTGGGCATAACTAAATTTGAATTGTCAATGGTCAAGATTGTCTTTAGGGGTATCTCTGGTCTAGAGATAGTGGATGTATAGCTCTAATGGACTTAGTAAGGTTGATAGGATCCAACCGTAGAGTGGCACTCTCGTTATAATAAGCCCTTCTAATGTCGACCATCATGATAATGTCTATCAGAAGGTCTTTCTCATTGAGAGTAAATCATTGGTAAAACCTTCGCTGAGTAAATTGACTTCATCTAAGTTATCAACGTAACCTTCAGGCAAGCTACCCGAGTTAATCATCCTCGGGATCCATGTTGACGTCATCATCAATGACTACTTGAGGTGAGATCGACACATGTATATTACTGATAATGACACATATTCTACTATCCTCCATGAAACAGGGGTAAGAACAAGAACAAGAGAAATAATGGGGACAAGCTCACTAGGAGTGTATTGTTTAACTGGCTCCATCAGGACCCAATGTTCTTTATTAAAGGAAGGGGCAGGGGAGACTTACGAAGTGAGATGATGGGAGCTGACTCACTAGGAGCAAATTGCTCAATTAAATCCTTGCAAATCCATTGTCTTTTATTCAAGATAGAATGATAAGGAGGTTTTTCATAATATTAGTAGGGAAATTGTCAAGGGTGACCACAGGTTTTGATACCTTAAGCAACATCCAAAACATGAGCAGAAATAGTAGAATAACTGGAAAGTTTCTTATTATTCCCTAAAGTAAATCAAGTGCATGCTTAGCTCCATGTAAACCATCAAAAAAATAACAAAAACATATTCAGGGGTGGCAAGGATATCCTCTATAGGGGAAAGTAATCTGCAGTACTAACGCTAAACCCATTGGCTACTGAGCAACCCTGCTTTCCCTTCTCAAACTTTAGTTGGTCAAGGTAGTAGGAACATGGTGGTATAATAATTTGTACATCACATGCTTGGAAGTATAAGTAAAGCATGCAATGAATCTCCTGTTTTCAACTATCCTTTAACCCTTAGGGAATTAACATCACCCTCAATCTTCCTTGTGAGGAGGTGCGTATAATCATTTGAAAGACTAGCCACGGGCCTAATGGTACCCATGTCATGAATATAGCTCGCATACATCAAGGAAACTGGGCTGTGGGGAGGATCCATACACCTAATGTATAATCCTCCAGCATGTGGGGTCACCTCCCTAATAGAAGCATAAATAAAAGTTGGAGAAGCCAATCACTTGGCTATGTAGTGAAGGACCCTATCAAAGCAGTCATTCGTAACCTAAAACTTATTTGGACTTATGGGCGCTAAAGCAAGCTTTAAAATGGTCTCTTGAATAGGAGTAAACTGATGGACTTTTGGTTGACACCTAGTTGCACATTCATTCTCCTTCTAGTTTTCCTACTCAATCTATAAGTAGAAGAGGTGACTGGAAGGTCTTGTGTGATGACTAGGTGGTAACATTGATGACCTCAGGCATCACTAGGATAGCAAAATGAGCAATGCCTTGATGGGTCAGGCAGTCAGTTAGACAAAAGTAATTAATTGAATAAAGTATAAGGCTAACCATGCTGGGGCGGGCGATCGAGCTGATGTTCTATGCTAACAGAGCTAGGGCGGTTAATTGAGGCAATGCACAAGGTTGACCATGTTGGGGCGGCCGGTTAAGTCAATATGCTATACCAATAGGGCCAGTTTGACCAAAGCGATCGGTTGACCGGGCTAATGCGGCAAGTCAGACTAAAGTGATTGGTCGATTGGGCTTGTGCAGCCGGTGGACCAAGTACAACGTTGATCGTGTCAGGGCGGCCGGTCGTGCTAAAACGGAAAGTTGACAGTGCTAGTGTGGACGGTCAAGCCAAAGTGTAATGCAACATGCCAAGTGTATAATGTAATACAAAACCAACGGGATGCAAGTGATCATAATCGATAGCAAACCATACTCATGCTAACATCATCGCTTAAGTACATAGATATGTGGCATAAGCGCCTCTTGCTTTAACAAGAATTATGTTGAGCTTCACCTTTGGATTTCTAAAAGAAAACTCTCTACATTGTTGTGAAATGGACTAGCTACAAAAATTTTCTCATTCCACAATTTATCATGATTTTGCAAAGTGAACTAGCTACAAAGGTTTTCTCATTTTACAAAATCCAAATATCCCACCTCCTCCAAGGAGGGTTGGAAATGCCAAAGTGAGGGGCAAATTGGGATTACCTGCTTAGGTAGGTCTAAACCTTATCATCAGAAAATCTCTCATCTTTGGAAGGCATTGGCCACAAATGTGATCCCTAACCTAGGTTTCCTTTAGGAAATAAACAATCAATCAATAGGTGTATAGTAATGCCGAGTAGTGTTAGTGGCCCGACCTACCTAGCATGGGCTACCGAACCCACAACGCCAACACAAAGTTGGTTCATTAAAAGTTGTATGACCAAGTTGATCGATATCGTTCGGCCAGTCACATTGTTTACTGACAAACAATTGATTACGTTGGACGATACAGTGTGGCCGATCAAAACTGCCTCATGTGGGCGACCAAAACCCATGACTTCTAGTAAAAAAAAACTCCTTGGGCTGGCTACGAAAGAAAACACCTTTATAGAATCTCATAAATGTGGCATTTGATGTCACGTTTCTTCATGTAGGATGAAGCTCTCCTAGTGGTAGGAGAGATTATGTAGTTCTCACAAAGCTCCAATGAGGTAAACTCCACTATATATCTAAAGAACAAAGAAGCTCTCCATTAGAAGGAGAGTCTTGTGAGATTCCGATGAAGTTCTGAGCTCCAACGAGGTTACGGCGAAGCTTCAACAATGCTTCCCCAAGCTAAGATGAAGCTTTCCTTCAGTGTAGGAGAATAAAAACCTTGCTTCCTTGCTAGCCAAGCTTTTCCTCACAAAACTCTCTTCACACACTCTAATGAAGTGAAGAAGAAGAAAAAAAATGAAAGAGCAAGGAGAAGGGGACCAACTCCTTAGCTCTCTCCTTAAGGAAGATAAAGATTCTTAGTGCTCCTTAAGGAAGATGAATATTTTTACTCCTTTTTCCTTGATTCAAGTTCTAAGCTCTAAGAAAACCTAAGCTCCTTGAGGAAGAAGATGGAGTTCTCCCTTTCCCTCTCAAGCACTCCTAACCAGCCCCAAATTGAAAATAAGGAGGCAACAGATGAAATCAGGGGAAGAAGAGAGCTTAAACTAGCCCTCTCCCATTTTCTCCCCAAAATTGCCAAATGTGGCTTTGACAACTCATTTAGTAAGCCTCCAAAAGAGGTACAATAAACTCCTTTGTCTACCCCCTAAGAAAACCCTCAGATCATTATGACTTATTGGGGTGCACCAAGGTTAAAATCGCATCAAAATTTGAAAAAATCACGTCATGGAAATGAACTAGTGTTTAGATGCCCCAACCCTAGTGCCAAGGCACCCAGTCTGACACCATGACACTAGGGCTCTGACGCTTAGGTGCCAAAAGTGTGGTGCCTAGTTTCCCATCTCTCGAGAAAAGGACATTTTTTGAACATTTTTTGGCACCTAGGCACCCGAGACTGGCTCCTAGATGCCCAGTCTAGCACTAAGTTACAAAGTACTAGGTCTAGAATTTTAGAGGCTTGGTTTTCACCATATGGGAGAGCAGTTTGGGCACCTAGGCGCCGGCCTAGCCCTGAAACTCCTGATTTATACTGAGACTTCTGGCAGAGGATTTTCTCAATCAAAAAGCTATTAGAAACCAAATATGATTATATTATGACCCTAACCTTAAAAATGAGTATTTTTCTTGTCCACTAATTGGATAATTTGTCACCAAGTGGCTCTTCAGATTACAGTGTAGGTAGGGCTTTCCCCTTATTTGCCTATAGCACGCATTGGAGGGCTCCATGACTTTCCTTGACCCCTTGGAGGCTCTGAATGGATACAAAAAGACCTATAAACACTAGAATGAATATCAAATATGTCCAGTGTCATGGGTGAGCCCATCCAACTACAGTTTCTCCTGGGTAAGTTCGAATCATCGCAGACCCTGATTTCATGCCCTAAACACGTACTTGAGGTCTCAGATGGATGTCTTCAACTATGAGATGATATGGATGATCAGCAGATTGTATCGAGGTAATTAAGCAGACAACCTACACATGTGACATCAAAAACTAATGCCAACACTACCAAAGCACCCTAGTCCTAACCTAGCAAATCATCTACCACATGGTGTCCTAGTCACACATCTAAGCGTGTGCAAGGTGTGGCTAAAACGAACATGTTGATCACAATGCATTAAATCATACTACTCAATGAGTTGTCCTTGCAAGAAATGCTTGTTAATGCACTGTGGACAACAACGGGTCACTCAACTAATGACTACAATTCATCATCGAGATGATTAGAGGATGCATATGCAAATGCAGAGTAATATGGTGCATTATGACCGTTCTTTCAAGATAGAAAGAATCACTAGATAATAAATATTCATCATAGGTATATGGTGGCATATACTAGTAATGAATATGTTGATATTCCAAAGGTGTTAATGCTTGATCACAAATAAAGGAAAACATGTTCCATGCAAAAGAGTGTGCTCACAGCAGTGTGAATGCACTGCCATGGACAAAAGTTAATAAGAATCGTGCACCAAATGTGAGAATCATATATCCAAAGTGGAAATACGTTGTACACTTGGTGGGTTCAGAGGGTGACCCGTGCCAAGTGACACAATGTAAAATGCAAAAGTGTACTTATAATATGCACCATATAGGTTCAGAGGCTAAGAAGCGAGACCTATGCTAGATGACATGAGGAGGGAGACAAAGTGCACTAGATAGGTTAGAGGCTATAAAGCATGACCTATGCTATGTGACACAAATGAAATGCGTAGGTGACCATGCACTATGCACTGGATGGGTTCAGGGGCTGAGGAGCATGACCCACCAAGTGGCACAATGCGACATATCCATGACATTCCAAAGTGGTGACAAAGGAAGTAAGGTGGCGTAATTCATGTTAGTGAGATTTTCGCATTGGATAGACTTGATGTGCAAGCCATCCACAAAGAAGACATGTGAGTATAGTGAGTGTGTGAGAGCACAGACTCAAATGCAGACCTCAAGCATGCAAGACATTAACATACAGGATGCTATGTAGGACAACATGTAGGAGTAAAAAAGTGCAACACATATGATGTGGTGGGGGACGACATATGGATCTCCAGAAATAGATGCATGAGGTATTGTGCTCAAGTGAGGCAAAAGTACCCACCTTGAGCATATGAGGACATATGCTCACAGAAGCACAAACATGGTGCTAGTGTGAATGTGCTAATGCATGCAATGTGAACATGCATGTGCCAATGTGACATTCAAATTAGATTGGCCGATCAGGCTGGTAGGAGATGATCTATCGAGTCGACGGAAGAAAGGTCAATTAACTAATCGAGCCAGTGATGGTCGATCGATCATGTCGATGGAAAGTAGTTGATTAACCAATCGTGTCGGTGGCAACTAATCGATCATGTTGATGGAAAGGGGTCTAAATTTGTCAGGGACTGGTGGTGGCAAATTGATTGTGTCGATAGAGGTTGTCTATCAATGTGATTGGCTCAGAGGCTACCAATTGATCGAGTCAATGGAAGTGGTTGATCGATGCGATCTGACCAGTGGTGATCGGTTGATCGTGTCGATAGAGGTGATTTTGATCCAAAACACATACAAAAATGTTTAGTTTAATGAATATTTTAAAACCATGCGGTGCACACAATATAAATGCAAACCCATGTAATGTGAATTTCTAATCGTTCTCAATGATGAATTAGACTCGTCCTAGAGATCTCACGAGGAACCTAGGGTAAATGACAAAGTCATCGATGACATATGTTTCTCGTCATAGTGGAGAGTCTATCTATAGCTGTTCAGTAAAAACTGAAGGAGCTTTTTTATGAGAGATAACTTCACAAAAACAAAGGCTTTCTTGCTCAGACATAACCTTTGTGTTTTATGGAAAGATGATCAATGAAATTCCTCATTCTCTGTATCATGGTGGCTTCAACCCATTGGTCAAGTGATGAAGCCACTGAAAAATCTTGGGGTTGCAATGTTCCCAGCTGATTAGGTCAAAGATCTAAGGGCATTTGTGGACTCGTAGGGGAGTCAAAAAGCTCCTAACCTATTTTCTTCCTCTAACCCAAAGCTTAGAGGTTTGCTAGAAAGGAAGAGCAAAATTATGGGTAATCTCACCGACTCGGTGTTTGGTGAAGTGTTCTCTGGGCTTATCCAAGCTCCTACCTTGTTGGGAAGAAGCTCTCCTAAATTCAAATAGATGAAGCTCTCCTCCTTCTCACAAGTATTGAAGAAGCTCTCATTGCCGGAGAGGATGAAAAAGCCAGACTCCTTCTCCTAAGTGATGAAGTAACTCTCCTTACTATAGAGGATGACAAAGCTAGTTTCTTTTTATATACCTTCCCAAGCTCAACTCACAGAGAGTTATTGGAGAGGAAGAAGAAGGAAATGGAGATAAGGAAAAAATAGGAGAACTATAGAAAAGAAGCTAGTTTCCTTAGTGTTCTTGTACTCGAGGAAGATGAAAAAACTTCCTCTTCACTCTTCATGGAAGCTCTCCTGATCGACTCAAGCCTCTAATTCCAAATGACAATCGATGCTTCTAAAGCTTCTGCCTATATCAGATATCCCTCTTCTCCAAACAAGATTTGATCATTTGCCTCATGAGGAATGGGTTACTCCCCTCCTCATTTCCATTTCTGGGTTAAGAACGAGGTACAAAATAGGTTATCCAGTGGTTAAACAATATTGATGACGAAAATATGAGGATCAGAGCATAAAAGGGGTGTGAACCAACTAAACTAGCATGAACACACCTGCCCTCCAACGTAATTATGTCAGGCACTTTGTCTGGCTGGCGTGGCCACGCCTAGGGTGGGTGTGGTCATGCCTGTTGAAAAGCATCACGGGTGTCTAGTTAGGTTGGCGTAGCCACACCCAAATTAAGTGTGGTCACGCTTATTAAAAATGGTTGTGAATTCATTTGGACGCGGGCGTATTCACGCCTGCCTTTGAGCTTGTTCACGCTAATGGCCAAGCATGGCCATGCCTATGCTAAGTTTGGTCACACCATGCCCTTAGGGTTTTTTGACCTCCAAAATCATATCAAAGGGGTATCATGGCTTGTTTGAGCCATGAAAAGTCCTAGATGACTAGATCAGAGCTTCCACACATCAAAAGAGTTGTCGTGCTCATCTTATATTAGGAGATTGATGCAAACCAATGGTAATCGCTTCCGAGCACGACCAGAATGGGATGAACCCCTTAGTCTGGTAAAACATGTGCTCGCTGAAGGCTCTACGGACCCCTTGAGAGATGGGATATTACATAAGCACGTAATATGATCCATTGTTACTCAAAAGGAAACCGGTGCATTGCATAAAAAATGGATGCCAATACGATGTAATACTTTGATCACCTGCATGCTCCTCTTTGATAGGTCATGATTCAAAATCTTTCTCAATAAGTCACTAAATCTATTGTAAGGTTCCTAGAGTGTTTCCCCATCAATATACATAAAATTTGATATTTTTATTCTCATACTGGTTGACTTTTCTTGTGAGAACTACTTTGAGAGTAACTTTTATACCATGTCATCCCACCTAGTAATGGAATCATTTGGGAGAAAATTCAGCCAAAATTTTGCTCTATCTGTTAATGATATTAGGAATAGCCTTGGTTTGATTGCATCTTCTAACATTACAAGGTAGTCAAATTTATCTAACAATGTTTTCTTTACCTTCATACTTCAGTTAACTTGATCTCTACATGTTCTGAACCACAAAGCTAACTTTTCACATCCATTGTGATTTATCATATATTCTGTGGCTTATCTTTTAACTTGTTATTTGTCCCTTAGTCTTCTTAGAAAATAATATTATTTCTCAAAATCAAGAACTAGTGGCATTGCAACTTTAGATCAACTCATGCAACACGACAAAGACTATAAATAGTGTATACAAAAAATAGTACTAAAAAAATTTAAGTTATGAAAATGAAAGAAAATATGTTTGAAACAAACAAATTCTATGTCAATGTTTTCATGTAATCATCTACAATAGATATAGTACACACAAGTGGACACAATCATGTAATAAAGAACGAGTAAGAGTATCATTTCATAAGGATTGTTCATCAATTACAAAAATTGCATTCTCTAATTATTATCCAAATGGTAATAATAGTGGTTTAAAATAAGAAAACCTAAATCTAAAATGCACGAGAACACTAGGACTAATAATAACAACGATCCAGTTGAAGAGAAACCAGAGCAAGTATAATCTAGGGGTTCGATTTCATCAATGATGTTTAGGTTGGCCAATATTCGATTTAAAGGTAAAGTTTTGGTTGGTGGTACTAAGGTCTGCTAATAGATGGCCACTACTTTACTCTCACCCAATTTCTTCTCCCACACCACTACACTTAACTTGAGGTTAAATATGAAATGTAATTAGAAGGGATAAAAAAAATCAAGCCTCATGAAATTTCTTATATTGATCATTTTTCTTGTCTAGTTAAGCCTTTGAGCTCTTCAATGATTTTTTCTAAGGCTCTTTCTTAAAAAAAACTTTAAGGAGATGCTAAGAGTTGCTTTAGAACCTACCAAAAGTCCCTTAAATCATCCTCCTTAAATCCTTAAATAGGGTCGCATCAATTGGCTCCCAAATAGATAAGTTTTAATGCATAATCAGGTTCAAATTAACCTATTTCCTTGGTGCCTCAATTAGCTCCTGGACACCTTTATTTTGAGCTTGTGTGTCATTCTCAATTTCACCACTGATCTATAAAAAATAATAATTTCTTTATGTTTTAATTCTTATTAATTTCTAAGGATATTATGCTTTAATGAAATGTATTTTTTGTATTTTTGGATGTAGGTAATGTAAAAAGGTCTAAGAAGGAAAAATGAGCAAAAAGGAGCAAAAATGGAGCAAAAAACCAAAAGTATAAAAAAATATGGCCTGGCGCCTAGGCGCCAGACTCGATACGAAAACTATTAAGTTTTTGACAACAATTGATCAGTTATTTTGACGGAGTGAGCGGTTATTGGACATTCTGAAGAGTTGTGAGCTTGTTCCTGATAATAGGACATGTGATACATTGCATTTGGACGCTCCAAAACAGTTTTAATTTCGAAGAGGTGCGAAGAACTGGACGCGGTGTCCGGCACCTAGGCGCCAGACTGACCTTCTAGAAGATTCATTGAATGAGGACATGTTTTTAAGAGGTGCCTCAAGGCGACTCTTGAGCCTATAAATAGAGGTCCGATTCTTCGGAAAACGTGCCCCTCCCATTATACCCCTTTCTCTTATCTACTTTAAGATCTCTCATCCTTAGAGAGAGAATTGAGAGAAATTTAGGGCCACTTTTGTTTAGTTTAGTGAGTTTATTTTCAAGTTATCGCATACGAAGTTCATTACACTCGTGGAGTCGGTAGGAATCAGAAGATCTGTAGAAGAAATATTTGAGATAAGTATATTTTTACATTTGATTCAAAGTTTAATTATCATGTTTTGTTATTTATTTTCAATGTGTTCTGAGTAGTTAATTACTTTCTTACTTCAATTATGAAGAGATAGATAAGATAATATAAAGATTTGATGGAGAATTAAAATTCAAAATATTTTCAAAACACTGTAATGACATTAATACCTGATCTTACTTTACTTTTTAAATTGGTCGTTTGAATTGTTAAAACCCGTTGAAGAGTTTAAAAACCTTGTAGGAGAAGAACTCTTAACTTGTAAATGTCACATGAATCCTTGGGTAGTTGAAGGCCATGTGCGGGCTATTCATGGTGAAGTGCAAATAAATAAGAAGATAATATTTAAAGGGCGTAGAATTGATAAGTTTTTAGAGTGACAGACTAAATTCTTATAATTTGATTTATAGACTAGGAAAGGGTCACTAGTAGGGCCGACCATAGCCACCATTGGACATCTAGAAGTGTGAGCCTAGATTAACCCATTCTACTAACAATACATCCAGACATATTCTGTAAATTAATCAATGTTCTTTGCACCTGGATCAAAGGGTAAAGAATATGAATGCTTCTATTTGGCACAATACCATAAATTAAATTCTCCAACGAATATTAAATTATTTTAAAAATCTCAGATTAATTGAAGGAAAGAAAGTTGTTTATTTTATATAGAGTTTATAAAATCATTTTCTTATTATTGTTTTCTTTAAATTGCATCTAGTAAATTAATAGTAATTTATAATCAAAATAAAAATATTTTAATTATTATATTTCGCTTTCGCTTTATAGAAAATTTATTTCTATAAATCTTCCTCAGTGGGATCGATACTTGAGTGTCTTTGTTTAAAAACCCTATATTACTTCGAAACGATACGTATACTTGCGTAGTACACTCTAGTGTGTAAAAATATTACTTATATAATATTAATTTTATACACTAGCCGCTATTTATAAATCGAGTCAAAGCTTTTTGGCTATCTTTTGAAAGCAAACATTACTGCATTAAGCGTGGCGGTCGGGTCAACCACTCGAATGACATGTGAGGTGCATAAGATTCATTTTAGTCCTAATCATTATAATTTTAAGTCAAACAATTTGACTCGTTGCATAAGTTCATTTTGCATAGTTTCTTCCACTTTAGAACACTCCTCACATGTTTATGTGATTCAAATTCAAATTATTAGTACAACAAAATTAATCAAAGCAACGTGCAAATAAACATTAAATTATTAAGTCTATGTTGGATTAAAAGCACTTAAAAATTTACGAGTATGAATATTCTAATCAAAATTAAAGACAAAATCAACACTAATTTCAAGCAGAAGGTTTATAAAAGGAACATGGTGAAATGGCATTCAAAAGAATGCACTGTAGTAATATGAAAGATTGCATTGAGCTTTGTGAACTAGAGGTGACAAAAGTGTTAGGAAAAGAGCAGCTACAATATTAGTTCAAATGTAGGCCTCACTCTTAGAGATTGTAACTCATATTTCAATAGCAGGTGTATTTTCATACAACTTATGCAATAATAACAACAACAACAACAAAGTCTTAATCCCACTAAGTGGGGTCGGCTACATGAATCCTTTTTCTCCATTGTGTCTTCTTTAGTGTCATATTTTAATATAAATCTAGTAAATTAATATCATTTTTTTATACAATAAGACCAAGCCTTCCAAGTTCTACCTTTGCCTTTCTTAGCATAAGTCGAATCTAAAACATCTACTCTCCTAATCAGATCATCTGATGGTCGACGTTTAATGTGACCAAACCATCTAAGACGACTCTCTCTAATTTTGTCCGTCACTAGAGCTACACCAACCTTATCATGAATATATTCATTGCACATTTGGTCTCTAAGTGTAAAGCCACTCATCCACCTAATCATTCTCATTTCGACAACACTTAACTTAGTATTATGCTTCTCTTTTAAATACCAACATTCACCGCCATATAGCATTGCAGGTCTGACCACCATCTTATAAAATTTTCCTTCCATTCTAAGCGGTACTTTTCTATCACACAAAAGGCCGGAAGCATTCCCCCACTCCAACCAACCAACTTGAATTCTACTATTAATTCTACTATCAAATTCTACTATTAAATCCCGTCTATATCACCATCGCTTTGAACAGTAGACCCGAGATATCTAAATTGTTAACACTTTTTAATAATTTGATAACCCAAAGTTACATTTCGTCACTAGAGCTACTACTACTAAAATTACATTCCATGTATTCAATTTTAGTTTTACTCAAACGAAGACCTTTAGACTCCAATGTAGACCTCTATAATTCAAGTTTTTTCTGGGCTTTTTCTCTCGTCTTATCTAAGAGAAGGATATCATCAACAAAAAGCATACACCGATGTGCACCTCCTATATATGTCCAGTAAGACCATCCATAACTAAAACAAAAAGATATGGGCTTAAGACGATCGTTGATGTAATCCAACAGAAAAAGGAAAATATTTAGTAATCCTCTTTTAGTTCAAACACAAGTAACAGCTCTAGTATAAATATCTTTAATGACTTGAATATAAATCATATCAGCACATTTCTTCTCAAGAACTCTCCAAAGGATATCTCTAATAACCTTATCGTAGCCATTTTCTAAATCAATAAAAATCAAATGTAGATTCTTCATTACTTCTCCATCAAATCTCTCAATAAATGTATAACTTCCATAGTAGACCTGCCTGACATAAATCCAAATTGATTATGAGAAATCTCAGTAATACGTCTTAACCTATGTTCAATTACCCTCTCCCATAATTTTACAGTATGACACATCAACTTAATTCCTCTATAATTTGCACATTAAATAAAAAAAAAACTAAGTGGACACACTCATCCAAATAGCATTATTATAACATGAAGTTATTTCTCAAAAGACAAAAGGTGAATCTTTTCCATCAGATCTCAGACCACTTGAAGGTCAAGTAAGGAATAAATTAGCTTTTTGTAGCTCTAATGGAAAATATTTTGCCCATAAGTTATGGTTTGAATACATTAGATAAATACAATTTAACCATTCAGCAATACTTAAATCTAGCACTCAGCCTTTGTATCATTTTGGAATATCAAAATTCAACTTAAAATCCGATTTAATTATTTAATAATTAAATTCAAAATTTCTTTTAAAAAAAATTTAAATAAGGGATAATTACATACAAACCACCCGAAACATTGATATTTACAAATTACTCACCTATCGATCAAACAATTGAGAATTTTATTAAAAATAAAAAATAAGAGTTGGAATTCTTCAATGTATTTTGGTATTTAAGTAAGAATTAGAACAATGGAGGTGGTTGATTTGTAAATAGTAAGTTTTCGGGTGGTCTTTTTGTAATATTTGAACCAGATTCATTTATGCTTCGCTTCGAAAATTTCCCTTCTCGTTCGATGATCTCCGCGTAAGAAATCCGCAATACTAAAATATTTAGTCCGGAGAGAGCCGCGAGCGTGAGGGTGAAAGGAGAGAGGAGCGACGGAGAAATGGATCCAGATGCGGTGGCTCGAGCATTCGTCGAGCACTACTACCGCACCTTCGATACCAACCGGGCTGGACTTGCGGGGCTTTATCAGGACAGCTCCATGATGACCTTCGAAGGAGCGCAAACGCAGGGTTCTGCTGCCATCACCGCCAAGCTTACCAGCCTACCTTTCCAGCAATGTCAGCACAATATCTCCACCATTGATTGCCAGCTTTCTGGTCCCGGTGGAGGTATGATCGTCTTCGTTAGCGGTTCTCTCCAGCTCGCCGGTGAGCAGCACTCTCTGAAGTTCAGCCAGGTCGGAATATCGCACAGAACTTATGTCTTCTCTATTTCTAGGATTATATTGTAGGGAAATTTAATCGTATTGTAATTTACGGGGAAAAGGCTGATGAGGGTTGAAAATATGAGACTGTGTTCATTACTTTGATCTTGATGAGGATTTTGTTTTCCTGTTTTCAACTTTTAGTGATAAATGCTGTTATGTTATTTAGTTTGTGGTATGTGTTGTAAATATGAGGTCCTCACTTATCCTTGATCTGTAAGGTGGTTGAATTTCTCCTCGCTTCTTGTCTTTCTGCACTGGTAATCCCGATTTCGGGGTTTTTAGTTCTTCAGTGACCGCCTCCTTAGTTTTTTTTTTTAAATAAATTCTTCTTCGTTTTATTATGTTGGGACTGCTTTTAGCCGGCAGATTACATTTTAACTCTTTTTCTTGGGTAACAGTTAAGGTTTGGGGATGTTGCATATAATTCGCATAAGAAAATTTGATTTCCATTTTGTTCTTAACTAGAGTAGGAAGGATCCTTATGTTTTGGTAAACAAATTGTAATTAATAGAAGTTTGGATGCTTGAATAATAGCGAATTCAGGTTTTAATTACATAGCTATTGACGGATGATTGTTCATTAAAATCCCTATCCTTGGCCCTGGCATCGTCATAAAGGCATTATTTATCCTTGGCCCTTTTTGTTATGACTAGTTTACTTCCAAGAGCATCCATTTAGAGTTCCTCAAATCTTGTTGATCATTATGAGCTCAGTTCAAAGGTAGTTGATGGTGCATAAGCGATGATTTTCAATCAAATGGAAGTCACAAGAGGATATGCTAATCATTATATTGATTCTAAGTTGCCTAAATCTATTTAATATATTTTCTTTTGTTCTCAATCAACATTTATTTTGCCTAGGATCAGTTAAATTCATCAAAATTGCCAAGGCTATTTACCCAAATCACCAAAGGAACTTAGCCCAATTTCAAAACAACTTGCCAATCCCAAACCAAAACTTGTTTTATACTTGGTAAGAGCTTTTAAATTTCATGTGAAGGGCAATGATTTCACAGGCATTTCTTTTTAATTAGAATTCATCATGTGTTTTTATGTAGCCGTCTTACTATTTACTTGGACTATTCATTAAACAATTATCATTTGTTAAGTTTTGCTATAAATTTTTACTTGAATTGCTCAACCATAGCTTTTTTTTTAATTTTTGTCTCAACCTAAATCTATAATAGAGGGTGAGAGGCTAAACCTGACAAATTTGATGTAACATATTAATCTTTTACTTTTATGATATCTAGTGAAATTTCATTGCTTCTTATTTTAAGTTTTATTTCTCTTTATTTTCTTTTACTTTCTATCCATATTATTCAATAAGGGATTCGTAAATCCAACATCCTCTAAGATGAGGCGAGCTTGGATTGGTGCATAGGACCAAAAACCTTGAAAATGAATGACATGTTGATAGGGAGAGCGAGACTTATTGGTGAAATAAGACTTTACTACTAAAAAACAGTTGAACATAATTGAGTAGAAACTAATGAGAATGATTCAAGGAATTTTGAAATGTGTTCCTGTAACCACATCATATATGAAAATTTTTAAAGATTGTTTTATAGATTCTATCATTCATGAACAACAACCAAGTTCGAAAGGACTAACTTCAACCTTCCTAATCTATGAAACTAATCTTCCCGAATGTAGTGCTAAAATTTCTCATCCCGGAAGGGTTGAGAAGCATCGATCTCATCTTAGAAATTCGTTTACCATGAAAATTATTAAGAGATTGCCTCTAGAAAAGTTCAAAATTTTATTTTTGTTTTAGATTGGCTACTTCACTCTTAAATATCAGTGATGTAAAACTTTTGACAGTGCTTCACTACATTCAAAAGGTTTTTATTCTGGTGTCTTCGCAAACTTCTGCTTAGATATATATCTCCTTTTGACAAGTATAACTAGCAGTTTTTGATTCAATTTTCTAGTGCTTAAAACTCTCCAAGAACTTTTACATATTGTTTAAAATTAGGCAAGAAAGCAAGGAGAATCTCTAGAAACTTTACTGCTTAATTTTAATCGAAAATTCTAGAAGTAAAAGATTTGGAGTTGGTTGTAGCTCAAGCTAAGTTTACTTGAGGTTTATGAGGGCCATTGCAATATGCACTCTATTTTTAGCAGCTAACGTTACTGACCGAGTTGCTGGAACTCTCTTGCAATTATACCAATGTGTCAATCACTTTAACTCATGTCAACCACATGATTTTAGAATACAGACATTTCTTAGAAACACTTAAAGTCAATCGAGAAACAATTTGAAGTTAGCTGAGAACTTGCAATATTGATAGCCACCACAACTCATATTTAATGATCTCAATGCCATGATTATTGTCTTGTGAGAAGTGAACAAAATGTTTGAATTTTTTATTTGAGAAAAAGGGAGAGGTTGTGACGAGGGGAGTTCAGCGTGAGACATGGAAGCGGAGCGACCGCTCCGCCTGTTACTTGGTCCAAACCGGTCCAAGGTTTTTCCCATCTATAGAGCCAACCGACCCTTCCTTTGGGTTTGCTGCCTCGTTGCAACTGTGGAGCCACTCCTTAGTTACCTAAGGGCTATAAGTATGATGTTATAATGTTTTAAGTCAAATTTTTATTGTGTTTTTGTTAGGACAACTGTCAAGGTCTCTTGTTTTTCCTTTTAGGGTTGTATTCGAAAACGAACGATGCTCGGATTGTTTCTCATTCCGAGGTGGTGCCTATCCCTGGCTTCATCATCATCTGCAATCTTTCCTCCATTGTTGTGGTCGCCGTAACCGCTATAGCCACCCCGGAGAATAGTGCTTGTGCTATTCCTGCAGCCCCACACCTTCTTGCCACCCTTCCCAACAACCTACCAGCCCTTGCCACTCAGCTGCTACCTCCTTGCCATCCTCCCTCCCTGCTACAACCGCCAGAAAACCCTTCCTCTCTATCATCCCCTTGCTACATCACCTTTATCCTTCTGTCTCTGCCCTCCTACACGTCTAGATTGTTGCCACTTTCTAGCCACGCATTCCCCCGTAGCAGCTTCCATAACCCACGCCCATCTACCACTGGTTTTCCCACTCCACGCCCACCCGCTTCCTTGTTCCATCTTCCCAATCCGCCAACCTACCTTCCACTCCCTTTGTGATACAACTTTAGTTTTGACTGTCTGTGTCAATTGTTGTTAATTCATTTTTAGTGTGTCATTCATACTTCTTATTAGTTTTTCCAGTAATAATATTGTTTGCTTATAAATGTTTGGGTTAACTCTAGTATCAGGTTGCTTCAACATGGTCATTACCCATCATTTAGTATTTTGAGAGGTTCATCAGTTGAAATTGTTGGAGCCATTTGAGTCAAGAATTACATTTGGTGACTAATCTCAATGAGGAATGATGCTTATGTCAGAGATTTCTCCAAATATTGCATTTTTATAAAATTTATAACCATGAAATGAAGGTTCATTAACACCGTCAAAATTTGATGAAATAATCAATGAAGTATTGATTGGCTGTTGAGTTTGTCTTGGTTGAACTTGGAAGAAGTGTTTAAAAAGCTCTTATGGAAGAATAACAGAATGAAGTAGTTCTTGCAACATTAGTAGCGGAAGCTTAAGGATAGGGGAGCCTCAAACAATTTTGTTTGGGAGAGGTGAATTAGGTTGAATGTCCACTACTGTCTTAGTTGAAGTGGTTGCTATTACTTATACCGACGTATATATAACTGGGAAGGGAAATCTATGAAATGATGTTTTTATCTCTGCCTTAGTTACCCACATTCAGTGGTATATTTATTGACATGAAAAGTTCTATTAAAATCATCTTTAAAAGTATATTCAAAGAAATCAATCTTGATTTTTTTTGTTGGTGCCAGATTTTGTGTTACTTTTTGGTTTTTCAAGTGAACACGAGAATTGGATGAATCATTTCATTGGCAATTACATAGTGAGAAGGAGATTTTAAATATACTGTCATGGTTAATTTCATCTTGGTTAATTTTAGCTTCAAGTAAACCATGTCCTCGAACTCGAATTATATCTCTCCTATGCCCATCCGCCTTCCTCTTCATGATCCGTTAGGCTTCAGTAGATGCCCCATTGAGCTCTACCAATACTCTGTCCCTCTCCTCTAAGTACCGTTCAACATTGGATACCGGTGTAGTGCTTTGCCTGTAGTCTATTAGGTGAGGTGGATCCCGTCCATACAAAATCTTAAAAGGGGTAGTATGTGTCGTGGTGTGGTATGAGGTATTATACTAATATTCTGCCCACGCAATCTACCTAGCCCACAATTTCGACATATCTGATATAAGGAAATGCAGATATGTCTCCACAGTTCTTTTGACGACCTCCGTCTGGCTTTCTGTCTTGGAGTGATATATGATGCTCCTCTTAAAGACTGTTCCTTCTAACCTAAACAACTCTTTCCATAAGTGACTGAGGAACACCATAATAGATTATGGTACTCCGTGCAATAGAACCACTTCCCGTATGAATACCCTTGCCACTGAGATTGTCGTGTAAGTGTGTCATCATAGAATGAAATGTGCATACTAGAATCACTGTAAACTCCTTTGATTGGGGCAACCCACCCTTTTATAAAATCCATGGTCACTTCTTCCCAAACATTCTCCAATAAGACTAGGGGCTGTAGCAACCCTCCTAGCGCCATGGTCAGATATTTGTGTCGCTGGCATACATCTCATTGCTCCACCATATCTTCTACATCTCTACGCATCCCCACGCAGTAAAGCTCTATAGATAGATGGTTGTAGGTTTTCTATACCCTAGAATGTTCCTCAATTGTACTGTTGTGAAACTTCTGCAATGGTCTAGGGATGTACTTCGATGCTCTTGGTAGCAAGAATGACCTTTGGTAGAGTAGTTGCTGTCTCCTTGAGGCATATCCCAGATGACTGTTCAGATATTGTAGCAACTCTTCCTGTATCTTCCTCAGTTCTTCATCTAGCTCGCTCTCTCGCCTCAGTGCTTCCCATTAGAGGACCAAGGGTACCGATGAGGCCGTCAGTTGGAGCTCGTCCACCTTCCTCAATAAGGCATCTATGGATTTATTCTCCAACCTTGGCCGGTACTAAATCTCAAAATCATATCCCAGTAACTTGGATAGCGACCTCTGATGCTCCTCAGTCACCATCCTCTGCTCCAACAGGTACTTCAATCTCCTCTGATTTTTTCTGACAATAAAGTGTTGTCTCAAAAGGTAGGGCCGCCACTTCTGAATGGTCAAGATAATAGTCATCAACTTCCGCTCGTGTACTGACTTGAGTCTTGCCATAGCGATAAGCACCTGGCTGAAGTAAGCAACCGACCGCTCGTTTTGCCTGAGTACTGCTCCCAATCCGTATTTTGATGCATTTGTCTCTACCACAAATGGTCTACTAAAATATGAAAGTGCTAATACTGGTGCACTGATCATGACTCTCTTCAGATGTTTAAAGGCTTGTGTTGCGGCTTCCTCCCACTTGAGATCGTCTTTTTTAGCTACTTCGTCAGCGGCCATGCTATTGTGCCGTACCCCTTCACGATTTTTGGTAGTATCAGGTGAGACTTAGGAATCTCCTCAACTCCTTCAAGCTCCTCGGTAAAGGCCAGTCCATCATGGCCTCAATCTTGGATGGGTCTGCTGCTAGTCCTGCCTTGGTCACCACAGGCCCAAGACACTCCATCTATAGCTATGCAAAAGAATTGGCGTACAATTAGTGCTTTCTTTAAATTGGCGTACAATTAGTGCTTTCTCAACTTCTCTGGGATTGTCCTCAGGTGCTCCACATGCTCTGTCTCTATATGATTGTAGATCAGAAGGTCATTGAAAAAGACCATAATGAATTTCCCGAGGTAAGTTTGAAAAACCCTATTCATGAAGTACTGAAATGTAGTCGTGGTATTGGTGAGGCAAAACAACATCACCAAGAACTCTTAATATTTTTCGTGTGTCCTGACACATTCTTGTGCACGTTCGCTGGATTCATTTTAATCTGGTGGTATCCCGACTTAAGATCGATTTTCGAGAAAATGACTTCCCCATAAAGCTCATCTAGCAACTCATCAATCACAGGAATAAGAAACTTATCCAACACCGTCTCCTTGTTCAACATCCCACATGTGTCTAGGGTGAAACTTCTTCCTCCGGTGATAGCCATACCCAACTCCCGATTCCCTCCTTCTCCCCCACCCCCCCCTCTGTGCTCCCTTGTCACTTGCATTATCCCTCCTCCAAATTCGGCCCAACCCCCTCCATCGAAAGTCTCTACTCTCCCTCCTGTCGGTGTCCTAGGGGGATGCTCTTGGTGGTAGAGGATGTCCTCCTTGTTGTCCTCTCTTTCAGTCTCCTTTCTTTTTGATTTGGTAGGATTCCTTGATCAACTTTTGATTAGGATCTGCAACTTGAGCGGTCGGCATGACCTTCGACTACATCTCTCACATTTCTCCTATGCTCTTGAATCCGTTCTCCACTTGGCTCTCTATTTAAGAAAACCTATCCTCAATGGTGGTAGACCTTTCTTCCATCCCCGTTTGATTTTCCCAACTTCTCCTTTCACACCATCCACTTTTTTTTGTTGTCATCCCTCAATGGTCTTGCTCTGATACCAATTTGATACAATCTGAAACCAAATACAACGATTAAATAGCGACAAAATTGCAATAGATAGGTGAGAAAACTAAACGAGGGCTGTTCTTACGAAAATCAAAGGAAAACAAGCAGGGTATGATGATGATTTACTGTTCGAGAGGTAGATCATCTCTCCTCAAACCCTAGACGTCGCTAGGAACACCACAAGAAAAGAAACTGCAACCAACAAAAAACATAACATGAAAACAAACCCTAGCCCCCTCCCCCCCCCCCCCCCCCCCCTCCTCCTAAATACTCTCCTAGATCCTTTCCAACCTGAAGCACGCTCTGTATCCTGCAATTGAGCCGTTGCGCTTAAACCGGCAGGCTGCCGCTATGGATTGGGTTGGCCGGTCCAGACAGTTACTTCCTGGACCGGTTCCGCTGTAGGGGAAGGCTGGCGCGTATTAAGTTTTTGCTTGGTCAGCTAACGAGATGCTAGAAGTTAATATTAACACTGCTTGTTACAGAATTATGACCGGTAACAATGTAGGCCTATCAAATGAAAGAAGTCTTGCTACACCTTTGATTGTACCCATTTGTGTTGAAGTTCAAAAATTGCTAGAAGCTAATTTATTTGAAAGGTGCGTTTGTTGGTTTTGGTTTTGATGTGATTTATTTGAGAGGTGCATTATTTGGTTTTGGTTTTGATGTGTTTTATGGTTTCAAATAAAAATGGAGAACCTGTGTAGAATCCAACAAAAAGAATTTAGTTTGCCCAAAAAACAATTATCTACTTCTCAGAAGCTGTTGTAGTTGACATTATAGTTGACTTTTCAATTATATGTTTTGTGGAGCCCTTTCAGGTTATCATCAAATTTAAATGCCTCATATTGGCTGCAGGAAGAATACATTTATATCTTGCAATGTTTTACTATTACATTGTCATGCCAGTCAACCTCAACAACATGTCACTGATTAATGATGGTGCATCATGTATTTAACAGCTGAAGGGCTAAAACATTATACTTAAAATTGATGATTTATTGGTATGAAATAAACTACTAAACAAAATTGCCATGATCAGCTACGGGAGTTTGGAATATCAAGGCTGGAACGGACGGTCGGAAAAACAATAAACTACTAAACATTTGAAGACGGTCACTATGTAAAAGTGGTTGTAGAAGATCGCTTTTATCCATGTTACCTCTTTCTCTATCGCTCTCTGCTTTTATGCAGCGGGTTTGAATGAATGAGGGAGAGGATAAAACCCATTCCTGCACGCGGTGTGAGCAGTACTCGAATGATATCTGCTCCACATGTGTTGTGAGCAGCTATTTTCATTTTTCTTACACCAGTTAACTAAAAATTTAAATGGTTATTATTGCAAACACATTTTAGTTTTTTGAGAGATGTTTACTACGTTGAAGAACTGTAATATGCATCTCACCCTTTGAAATGTACTTTTGGTAGTGGGCATGACACAATTTTAGGCTTTATTTGGTCATAATGGCATCAAGATTAATACTGATAAACTAAAGACAATCTTGGAGATATTTACTCCAAACACGACCAAATAAATCGAATGACTTATCAAGGCAATGTCATATTTAAGTGGCCCATCTTGAAGTACGAAGATAAATATTTCTTTTTTAAAAATTTGAGAAGTTCAAATCATTTGTTGTTGAATGATGAATTTGATCAAGCTTTTACTTTGATGAACATTTTTTGTCATTATGATTTCTCTGAAGTCCTCAGTCATGGATGATTTGTTTTTAATTTTTGGAGTAGAGGAAGAAGCTTCCTATTATATTCCAAATAAAAATGATAAAAAGTTAACATCAGCTATTCAATTATGGAGGTAAAATTCTTTTGAGTACAACTGAGATATCCCATTATAAAAAATTGGCCCCGAGCTTTGTCATTACTAAAAACTGACTACACGTACTTTTCTCAAGCATTCAATTTTAATCATCATTGATCTTCTACTTAACTCATTTTGGTTAAATCCTACACTATTGGAGACTTCTAAAATGGTTAATAATGATGAGTGATTTTGAAATCTCATACATGTAGAAAATTGTCATCAAGATGCAAACTTTAGTTTTTGTTTTTGCCAATTATTTCTATATTTAATTCATAAAAAGATATGATAATCAAGAATGACTTACTATGGACTCTTTATGTTGATGGTGCCTTAAGAGACCAGTTACTTGGAGTTGGGATGGTACATAGAAGTCCAATAGAAATTATTGCTCACCAAGGCAATCAAAACTTAATTGGAATCAAAAGGTAATATGATGTAAGAGAAGAGATCATACAAAGATATTTTTTCAATATAAAAATTGGGATTGGACTTTTTGAAATCTCAGCGTATAATAAATTACTAGATAGTAAGTCTTCTTGTCAACTTGCTTTATCATGACAGGTTCAGAAAGCCCAAATGATGATGTGTGGAATCACTATCATAATAGGAGTTATAGATTTCAAACATGAAATCTTTTCATTTTGCAAATCCGTCCATCGAACCTACATAAGAAAGAAGATATTATTATGAAAATCTGGTGAGTTGAGCTTAAATTTTATTTAATGTGGTTGGACAAATTATTAGATTTTGGTTGGACAAATTTATTTTTATTTTTATGCCCGGGTGTAGTGTCAAACAAGCAAGGGTTCCCACATTACGGAAGGATGCGCGTAAAGATGTTAAATAGGATGCAATGGAGAAGAAGGATTCATGTAGCCGACCCCGCTCAGTGGAATAAAGTTTTTGCTGTTGTTCTGTATCCTCGAAGCCTAT
This sequence comes from Papilionanthe hookeriana x Papilionanthe teres, assembly GCA_022702705.1. NCBI lineage: Eukaryota > Viridiplantae > Streptophyta > Magnoliopsida > Asparagales > Orchidaceae > Papilionanthe > Papilionanthe hookeriana x Papilionanthe teres. Next base: position 57,777,728 of record CM040437.1, read on the forward strand.
TGCATATGAGTTTAGGCAAACAACAATCTATAAAAAAATATATGAAACAACATACGTGCACATATAAAATAAACACACCAACATGAAAGATGATAAAGAGGCCGACTGTCATTGAATCAATAACATATCCAAGAAAAATAAAAAAGTTAGTCGGGCTCCTTATGTATTACCCAATCATAAGTCTATACAATAATAGTTATTATAGAATTAAGGCACGGGACATGAGCAATTAGCTCTTGATCCCCATCCAAGTATGGTTTTAGGTCTCTACTCTAAGGAACTCACGCTCGCACCTTATTTTTACTACAAACCAATTCTAGACTCTAAAAATATATAAATAAACTACAAACTTACAAACTCAATAACCTAAAAAATAAAGGTTAGCAAGCAGATATATAAAAACATGCAAGTGTGAAATGAGTTAGGCTTGATGGGGGAATTATTTAACTAGTGCCTGTAGAAGACATTATGATATTCATTTTAAGGCTTTCCCATTGGCGAACATAACTCCCTATGGAAGATCGAAAAGATAACCCTAATCTAGCACACATTGTCAAACTCAGCAAACATGACATGAAAAAACAAGTATAAAATATATGGCTAGACACAAACAAACATAGATTAAGAGCCCCTTGTATGGCTATTCTAACTACACACTAAACCAAGATAAACAACCATTTACAAGTGTCTTATCACAACACCTAAATATGTGCGAGTCAGTGTGGCCAAGAGCATACTCATTATTTTAATGGGGTTACTAGGTCTATTACCATCCTAAGGATTAAATTAAGCCCAAATTCATCACATTGATTGTTTAGTTTTAAAATAAATATAAAATAGATATGCAGTGGATTATATTAAAAGGATATATATATATAAAATTTGAATTTTAAAAATTAACCATAAATTTAATTATATTAAGAAATTAAATTTTATTTGAAATAGTGACCTTACATATGGTCTTTGTAATCAAAGTGGTGTAACCTGGATCACTTATGCCTTTGATTATAATGTAATAATTTGTATTGTTCAACAGGATATACTCGTGAATATTTTTCAGTAACACATTACAAGTATGGATTGAGCAAACATCTAAAGGATATTTGCTATTGAAGTGTTAATTTTCTTTAAAACTATATAAAAAAGGATATGCTAGGTGCACTCATAGAGGATGATAGGAGGATATAAATGCATGAGATTAACATTAGGAATTAACTTCTATATAGATAAAGCTTTCTTAATATGGAATAGCTTATATTCTAGGCTTATGACTATTATGTAGGCATACTAGGACATATTCGTGAAGCCAATGAAGATTAAACTTTTAAGATGCAAAATTTGCATAAAAATGTCTTCGATATATGATCAATATATATAAATAGGTTAAACATGAATAACATTAATTTCAAAATTACACCTCCAATGCATAAGGCTCCGTAGTATGAATTATATATCTATCTACCATGTAAACATATTAGGACATGTATGAAAAAAAAAACATCAGAGATTTAAATTTTAGATGTATAAGGTTTCATAACAAGATATGCATACATATGATATAAACACATTACAACATATACATAAGATTGCGACAACATGAAATTCTTAAGCCGACAAAAAACTTGCTCGCACTCCTCTTTCTAGACGAAGCGCTTTGCCATCCTTAGGACTTTAAAGAAGGCTTGCACACCTGTCACCAGATAGTGATAAAAAGACTAAAAGTTGCAATTCAAGCCGTTAACTTTTGTAGTTCATTGATGTTGTGAGGTGACAATATGTCTATAAGTGTTTTGACTTTTTCTTTTCTGTTTCTGCATCGAATGTATATTTGAGTAGATTTAACCTTATATTGTACATTTTAATGTTTCAAATGCTTTTTAAGATCTTTTATGTCGTCTAGAAATTTGCTTTTAAGTAAAACATCATCGACATAGAGATCAATATGTTTTATTTTTTTGTTGTAATTATTGATGATTACATTTATCTTTATTGGTAAGTAACACCAACATTCTGAGTTCAAAGAGCATTAAAATATAGAAATAAACTCATGTCTTGTAATGTTTGTCATTTTCTCTGCATCTGTCGGGGCTTTTTGATTTGGTGGTAAACGAAAAATATCAAAGAAATTATTGACTGATTAGCTAGTTGTAGAGTCAATAAGTGCATTAAAACACGGTAATGAGATGTTATCATTTAGCAAGTTGAGTTCAAATTTGTGAAATCAATGTACTCATTTGAATTTGGCATTATCACAATGTTAGCAATCCAATCTGAGTATTATACCTCTCTATTATAGTCAATGTCTAACAAATTTTATAATTCTTGGCAAACGGGCTCTACAAGGGTATTAGCGACTAGTTGCATCATCTGCTTTACCTGCTAAGCTCTGAGGTTAACATTCAACCTATCACATAAGACATCAATTTCGACACATGACGTTTCATTTATCGATCAGATGATCACACTGCAATACTCCTGCATGATGGAAATGAATGCATCCTTGAATCATACATAACAAATAATGCTATTTTGAAAAGTTTCTATGACTTCGGTCGTCTCCAGGCCATTCCCTCGCTACACTTTTAGCTATAATATCTCCTTTTATACATCATCTGCTACTTGTAGATAACAGGTATGTGACAGCTCCAAGTCACCATTTCACCATCGCTTTAGAGTTTGACGGCAATGTGGTAACATTGAGATTACCACCTTGAAGGTGTTGGGGAGTAGATGACCGAAGATGGCTTTTTAAGTTGTTAAAGAATCGACTATAACACAGTCTACCATTATTGTGGATTACTTGTCTTTATCCCTTTAAATTATGGGTAATGCTATGACTCCCATAGGTTCTTTCCTCTCTAGTAAGAACCCACACATAGGGCTTGAAATAGAAGGAAAATGTGAAAAAAATTAAGGTCTATCTTATCAAAAATAATTTTGAAAAGATTATTAATAGAACCCATGGTATGAATAAGGATATTGCCTATCTGGTAATTCCTAATCCGTGTCGCGATAATTATTGCATTTTTGTAAGGCTTTCTCTTAGCAGACAAGTGTTCATCAATGAAAATGAAGGTTGGATGATTCATAATTTTCCTGTGAGACGAAGTCTCCTAGCACAATTCTCATGAACAAAGCCTCTTTAGGCTGGTCAAGCAGGATACCTCTACTCTGGCCCCATTGAAAATTGTTGGAACAATGCCTGCGATAATGGTCACATGAGCCGGAACTAGCTTGTTTCGAGCTTCCTCGATTGGTGCCTTTGCTTGTCTTAAAGTTTTCTCACCCGACACGATGGACTTATTTTGTTTCCCAGCTTTGATTAATTATTCAATTAAACTTTTGATGTGTTGACACTTCTCAGTGTTATGACGTTGGTCACAATGGAACACAATATATCTGTGGATATTGCGAGTATCTTCTAAGCTTCAAGGCACGGGTTTCTGAAAATGTTCTTTATTTTGAATGACCTCCACTATTTTGGCCATTGAGACTGGAGGAGAGTTTGAGTGGGTAATTAGTGAGTGTGTGGCAGTGACCTCTCACCAATATACTGGCCTCTCATGATATTGAAGTCGCCATTCTATGGGACAAACTTACCTTTCTTGAATACGTCATTTTCTTGTAGGGATGTGATCGACGCTCTTCAAAATATGTTGTTCTTGTAGGTTGCACAAGGCAACTTGCACCCTTACTAATCTGGCTGAAGTTTATCTTCAGCAGACGTGCCTTAGGAACGTTCTTAATCATAAAGAGAATTATACTTTTCTGTGAAAAATATGGTTGTTGGACAGCTCCAACAGCTTTGCTAGTTGAGTGCATAATGAAAGGAACCTTCTCTTAACCCATGGGATGATGTGGTGTGGGCTATTGTAGGGGTGATGTCTTTAACCTCCAACATTTTCCTTTGAAAGCGAGTAATAAAAGCTCACAATCCCTTAGTTCATGTCGAATTCAGAACAGAGCTTGCAAGTTTTTTTAGTTTCCATACACTAGCCAATTACACTACAAACATGCAATTGAAGGCCTTACAAGAGGTGGCACTCCTAGCAACAGGTTACACCATCTTTGTGTAGACTCCTTCGAATTCATGGAGAATAAATGATATTTCAATGAGTCGTTTACTATTAGTAAGTAGGCAACGACATGAAAAAGGCTCTGTTGTCAGAGGATCTAATTTCCTTTGTGGTAAGATTCAGAACATTGAATTGTTTAAGCACATTCACTTTAGTGATCTCTCAGAAGGTGTTCTCCAACGGATAAGGTCGAGTTTTGACCTCCTCCCTTTTCTCACATACGTCGATGGGACTGAACCAACATTATCAAAATAGTATGTATCATCCTCATCTTCCATAACAAGTGACGGGGTCACTTTGGCGGCGAGTAGTCTCATCCGTCGTACAGGAGCTTCTAGATGAGGTGGGAGCGCAATCTCTTTGATTCTTGTGCTAATGCTTCTTTCATCATTGTTTTCATTTGTTCTTTCAATTCGTTAATTTACTGCATCACCCATTCTCTGGTACAGATAGTGCATTTGGCAACCTACCTTGAAGTATGTTCTTGATCCTTTATACAGAAATGTAGAACTTCGCATTCGATTTTTTAGCTTTTTTTAAAAAGGTGACTTTGTATTAAAATGTTCATCCCTTGGCTGACTTCACATAGTAGTTCTTCACTTCAAATCTCTTTATTCTCAAGACCATTTTCATAATTTCGAAGAAAAAATACCATCATCCTTGAAAACCTGAATGACAACTACAAGCAAAGTTTATGTAAAGTTTAAGCACAGTAGTGAGGAAGATCACTCGAAACTATCGTTTCTATTTAATAAAAGATATAAAGCAGTTGTTCTACCTAGCTACTCTGCTGGTAGTAGGGAGTTGGTGGTAACTTCAGTGCTTCAACCAGATGATTGGAATCCCACTGAAACTTAAAACTTCAAAAATCATGGTATATACATTTGAGCAGAGGGCTATGAGTGGGATTAAGGCTTTGTTGTTGTTGTTGTATACATTTGAACACAGGGCTATTAGTTCATTGCAGGTGTAGTTCGTTGTTTCAGCTTCATATTATTTACTGTTTGTGGTAATTAATATTTTTCCACTTATTGTTCAAAATTTACATTTTGCTCTAAATAATATATTCCTATTTCGGATGATCTGCCTTAATTATTTTACTGAAATAGAAATTTATTATTGCTCGTCGAGAAGTAAATAATGGGAGATTGCATTGAAATCACATCTATTTCTGCTGGTAATATGAACTACTTTTATTGATTCACATCGTCACAATCAAATCGATAGTTTGAATGAATGGAGTTCATTTTGTTCTTTGTTGTCATGTGTTTCCATTTCTAATCTTGTTTATTCCCATTTTTTATTAATGATTGCACATTCTTAAATAGTTTTCTTTCCCTTGTCTCCAATGGTTTTTATCTCTCATCAATCTAATATATTCATTGGGAATTGTTAACCTTTTTAAATTGCTCATTTGTTTTACTGGCTGGTTGAACTGAAAGTACCGATGTTGTTTTTATTGACAGATGTTCCACTTGTTCCCAACAGCACAGGGGAGCTTCTTTGTGCTGAATGACATTTTCAGATTGAATTATGCCTAAAGCTAACTTTGCTTCCTGAATCTGGAAGGGTAAGTTGTCTGGCAGGAGTGCTAAAAGCTATAAATAATCTGTGATTCTGGGTTTACCTTCTAAGTGGTGAGTCTGTTAGATATCTTTTATGGGGCCTTTATTTTTTGTGTCCTATTTTTAGACCAACTGTTCTTGCACTTCACAGATTTAAACTTTGGCATGCGTGTTACTCCGTGTCTGCAAACTCTCTGATTTTATTTTCAATTGTGATTTCATACTTCTTTTTTGTTTTCTTATGTATGTAAGATCTTAATTTGATGGGCCTTAAAGCTGTACTTGTCATTCTAAACTTTAATGCATGACTTAAAATTAGATTTTTATTTTTTTTTATTTTTATTTATTATTATTTTTTAATGTTATGATGTTCAAATGCATGATTACAAATTGTCTTTGATGCTATTATATTTAATGGCTTGCCTGATTTTAAGATTTTTTAAAGACTAATTAATAACCATTTAAATACACTAGAAATTTTATAATTGAAGACTTTGATTATATGAGTATAAACATGGTTTCAAAGCTTAGTGATGTCCTAATGATTAGGAAATAAGTGGTTGGGTTGATGATATATGATATACTTTATTATTTTGATTGGCTTCTATAAATTGTTTAATCATATGCTTTTCTATGTATCTACGATGTATGACCATATTATTATAAAAATTGATAACAGTTAATGGAAAGTGCTTTTATTCATGTACATTATTCCATTCAACTATGTCATTAAACAATTGCTATTTCAAGTAGATTAATTGCTTTTTTAGAACGCTTATGCCATACATAATTAGTTCAAATTTATTACAAATGGTCGCCATTCATTCATATGTGTAGCTGAGAGATGGAGACATTTGACGAATTTTATTTGTTAAAGGTCCCCTCAATGTGTAATGCAAAAATGAATAAATTATTTAGGGTATGCTGAAATAATTTTGATCGCAGTTGAAATGTGTAAGAGTTTTGGTTTAATATAATTTATGCTAATTGTCCGTTTGGTTGGAGTATTGCATATCGATGTGCCTAGCTTGCTTACAAGTGAGAGGATAACGCCTTGATAATAAGAAGTATTAGGCATTCTTTTTGTGCGTAGGGTTTTTAATGATCTTGATATGTCATCAACAAATTTTCATTATCCGGCATGAATCTCGAGGCATGACTCAAATCTCGAGATAATCTCTTGAGCGAGAAACATTCAAACTTCAATTAAGAGTCATTCAAAGCTCTGATTTCAGCAAACGTATAGTCAAAATGACCGGTTCGATGAGAAGGACCTAATGATATAAAAACTAGCCCAATCCGAGTCAAATCAAGCCCAGATCGAGTCATTAAACCACTCTTGTAAGATTTCTGAACACATTTGGAATATCAAATAGAAAATGAAGCTAGGAAGTTCATAACCGAATCGAGCGTCTCGACAAGACGAATCCAATGAGCCCAAGCTTGCTCAATTCCAACATCGTTAAGACACTCAAATGTCCAAACGCCGTCTGATCGAAGGAAGATCTCCGGACCGTCCAATCAAAATGGTTCATCTTCTTGCATTAATTGCACTTAGAACACTATAAATAGAGATCCAACCCCTTATATGGAGGAGTTTAAGTCTTGAGAGAGAACTTGAGACTTTGAGAAGGAGCTGAAGTTCAGCAACATCCATGTCATCGTCGATCACCGTCGGTCGCCGTCGACCACTGCCGATCGTCTTCGGCCACCACAAATTACTGTCGACTTTTACCGACCTCCGTCAACCACCACCGGTCGTCGTCGAGCTCTGTCGACCACCGCCGACCATCGCTGACGCCTCTCGATCGCCGTCGACCACCGCCGACCTCCGCCGATCACCACCGACCGTCTTCGACCATCAACTATTGTCGTTAACCGTCGCCGACCTCCGTCAACCATCGTCGACTATCGCAAACCTCCGTCAACCACCGTCGACCGTCGGTGACCATCACCGATGTCTGCCGACCACCGCCAAACTCCGTTGATCATCGTCGACTGTCTTCTACCCCCGCCGATTGCCGTCGACCGTCGAATGTCGCCAACATCCGTCAACCACCACCGACCGTCGCCAACCTCCGTCGACAATCACCGACGCCCGCCGATCACCTTCGACAACCACTAACCACCATCGAGCACTGCTGTCGTTGTTAACCACCATCAACTAAGCTCCATCAGTTGGCGTTGTAACTTAGAAAATCTAGTATTCATTTCACGTTTGTGGGACAATGGATTTTTATAATCATCAATCAATAGTGGATTTTTACAACTGAGTCAGGCCCGTGGTTTTTTCGCTTTACGTGTTTTCCACGTAAAAATTGCTGGTGTCATCATTGGTTATTTTCCTTTCATCTGTGTGTGTGTTGAATTCTCGTGCAACGCTAAGACGATAATCCATTACTCTATCTCCGCGAATTTTCCAACACGCATCAGATCTAATTTTGAGCCGACGTGGGTTGACTTAAAATCAGCTCGAAAAATTC